>CM062816.1:1345982133-1346582133 GCA_031772625.1 Pinus tabuliformis | reverse complement strand
AGCATTGTTTTGTGCTATTTCTATTATCCAACTAGATTGGATACACGAAGTAAGAGATGAAGGGAAAATGGATGAAGAAGTGTGGCCACTCATTCAAAAGTTGCAGAAGATCCCAATTCAAACAATATTTCTAGAACTTGAAGAGGAAGGAAAAATCATATTGGAACCTGGAGCAATCACAGAAACAAGAACCAACAGCTACAAAATTGATCAATTTCAGAGTATCTCATCAAGTGGAAGAACTTACTCGCTGAAGATTCCAATTGGAAGGATAAGAATTTTATACAGAAGCATCAAGAACTACTCAAGCGTTGAGGACAACACTTTTTGAAGGAGAGGGGCATGTTAGGTCCCTATACTACTAGTGTAACCCCTTATTGTTATTAGTACAACCCCCTTCTTATATTGCTCTATTCATGTAGTCCCCATATTGTTACTATTGTGCCCCATAGAAGCCCACTATTGTTATTATTGTTCCCTTACATTATTATTTTTATGTCGGCTCTGATTATATTATGACCCCTTAGACTCCTATATATGGAAAGGAGGTCTTGTCATTTGTATCATCTAAGAATTTTTCATTTGTGTAATGTAAAAGAGGTTGCCCCCTCAAAGAGGCTTATCTCTAAGGCGTTGACCTATCTTTTCTATCTTTTTGTGACATGGTTTCATAACAACTTCCCTGTGAGGCAGAAAATCTGAAATCTCTGCAGTAAATACATCTTGAAACTGTTGTAAAATCGGTTACCTTTTTAATACCTCTGCATCCTAAACATACTTACCTATATCGCTAGAAATATGAACTATAAATAATACACACCCTTTCCTATGACTGCCCTTTTCATGCATAGTTGTAACCATCCTATCTGATGTTTACTTTTTATTACCATGTAAGGTCCTTTGTTCTCCATTGTCATCCAACCACTCAATAGACTTGTCACAACAATCCACATTAGTCTCGTCATGATACAACTAGTCCAAACCCAATATGATATTGTATGATCCGAATGGAAGTACATTCAAATGCACTAATATAGGCATACCATTCAAATCAAATGCACAATCTCTTACCTAATGATGAACAATTTTCTTTGTACTTGTAGCCAACTACACTAACCAAGATTTGACATGCACTTATTTATTCAAACCACACTTATCCAACAAGTTAGGATTAATGTAACTATAATTGGATCTAGGTTCAATCAAAATATAAACCACTTGATCACAAAACTTACCATCCATCTCCATAATAGATGTATGGTGATATTCCTACCTATTATCTAATGCTGCATAGATCTGATAAATGCTCTTCCTAACATTCCAAACTATCTACACTTCCTGTGCACTCTAAATCTGATGCCTACCACCCTGATATTGCAGGAAAACTCTCTTAAGATGGTCCTTTCCACATATCCAACACTACAATTGTCCCTTACCATCACCTTTATTCTACTTCTCTCCAAGCTGTGACCCATGTCCATGTCCAAGTACATTAAACCTCTTGTAAGGAACAAAATTCTCTTTCTCACCTACATCTTAAGGTCTTGTTCACTTCGTTGGCCACTTTGCCTTAGGTTTTTCTTTCCCTTTCCAAATTTGTTAAGATTTTGTCTTATGCTTTGATTTCTCATAACAGTGCTTCAGCTTCCCAATGACTTCTTCATGTGATTGAGGTTCATCATACTCAATCTGATCTTTAAATGCTAATGGTAATCCACTGAAATAACTATGAACTTTGGCTTTCTCATCCTTAATATATGATACATACCTCAACAACTATAGGAACTTGTTCATATACTCCTCATCTATCATTGATCCCATATTTAGCTCATAGAATTCCTTAGCTTTACTGTCATAGTACCTCTCTGAGAAATATTTCTTCATGAAAAGTCTCTTAAATTCATTCCATCTCAACTCTTCTATCCTAATGTCTCTAAACCACTTCACATCTTCCCATCAGATGTATGCTTTTCCTTTGAGGTCGAAGATAACTATTCAGACCTTCATGTTCTCTGTGTAATCATGCAACTCAAAGAACTTCTTCATCCTGAGTAACCATATCTTTGAATCTTCCAACTTCTTCAAATCTCCATCAAAGGTAGGCAGATATTCTTTGTTAACTCGTCTAGAAAAAAATCCCTTATCATTCCTCTTGTAAGGATGATAATGATTATGAACATGGTACTTGTCGGAACCAGAGATAGAATAGAACATGCGTCCATCACCTATGCTATCAGGTATATCCAAGAACTTGCCATCTCTGATTGTCTCATCTCTATCTAACTTGTGTCTGCCATAAGACCTACTACCATATGCCTCATTAGTCCTATCCTCCTGCCCATGGCTGATCTTAAGTAGTCCCTGTCTCTACAAGTCTGATAAACTCTGAAGGATGATTGCATTAACCTCTGCTTGTTTCTCCTATGCCTGAATGATTTTTTCATTATCTTCTTTGTGACTTCTTACTTCTGCCTTCAAACTTGTCAGTGTGTCTGCTATGTTGGGAGAGTACCCATCCCCATGTTTCTTATCTGATCTATAGGGAGAGTCTCGTGAACTGTAGTCTACCATCTTTCTAGCCATATTTGATCTTCTTCCTACAAGTATACCATGTTAGCTAAAGCAAAATATATACAAAATTCACATACCTCAGTATATGTCAGGGGAGGATATCCCGTCTACAAGATCAACCAGATTAGCACAAGACATGTATAATCATAGGCATATAAGTAAATAGACATCATTTCAACCATTATTCAATTACCATGCATAGATATACCATAACCATGACAATGTATTCATAACGACATATAGGAACTAACATGCATAGCAAATGCATAACCAAGATGCACTCATGATGACCACATCCAACAACAACACCATCAACTTCTACATGGTGACACAACTGCAAAAATGAACCCCAACATGAATATGCAACAAACACATAGACCACAAGCATAAATAACACATAAGCAACTGACATGTATGCATGATAAAAACATTCTTCCCATCCATTCCAAGGGGTGAACCATGCTTTAATACCACTCTTTCATATCAGATATCACCCAAAGAGAACAAAAACCAAAAACCACCCAAAGGGAACTGAACCCACTCTGATACCACTCTGTAACACCCTCCTCCTACATTTACCCAAGCTAATTGGTCCACCAGTGTAAAAAAGTAAGGAAGAGTTACTATGATATGATTCAACTCCCCATGTAAAGTTAAGGAAGTGGAATCGACATACCAAACACCAAATTTACCTTTCTGAAGAGCTATAGGACCCCCAGGGTCTAACCAACCACTCCAGGTGCCCAACCTTTGAGTTAGATTATTTTCTGTTGAGTTAGACCCCCAATCACTCCCATGGCAAGCCCTCTGAGTGACTGAAACTCTCCAGTCATTCCCACAGAAAGGCATCCATGTGACTGAAGCCTTTTTCAGGCAGTTATGTGCCAACAACCCCAAAATTTGAACCTCTTATTCAAGGCTAGGACTCAGGCCTTTTCCCATAACTTGATGAAATTATTAGAAATGATAACTAACAAGAAGACACAGCCTCTGATATGAAACTTAAATAAGGAGCTAACCAGAGTCATCTTAACCATGATAAACATTTTGTCAAACACATTATAAATATGTAATGTACTGGTTATATAAACACATCTGAACATAGGGACATTATACTAATCTGAGATTTGTCAAGAGTGGTTGATGCCCTCTCACAATATCTGCATTACCATCTATTAGGTGATACATTCATTAGAATTTCGTTTAATAATCAAAACATGATGAGATCCATAACCAAAGTATGTCATAAACCATGCTTATAACCATCGTATAACCAACATAATAACAATGATAGAACAACCATTAAAACTAGAAAATAACAAGTACATTTACACATGAAAAACATGAGGAAAAGAGCTCTTATGAACATATGAAAATGCCAACCAAGTCAGGGACTTGCACATACCACCCGACCATATATTGTGTTGAACCAAATATTTCTTTCAGCCAATCAACTTTGTGCCATATTCCAAGGATGAATGTGGGATTGACAACAAAAATGATCAGGGCATCCTCAGGCTTTACTGTATATCCATCCAATATTGGTCAAAGATTCCTAGGCCGAAAACCCTAATCTATATAACCAGGCTTTACCACAATCCCATGAGAAATTTTTTGGCCTAAAAAAGAAACATACACTACCAGGGTTTACCACAATCCCACCATATACTGGTCCATAGATCACTAGGCCTATACAAGCATGGATGCCTCCATATCTCTCCACCTAAACTGTGAGGACTTTGTCCATCTCCACCCTCTAGGATTTACCGTGCATCCCTCCATTACCATTCAAGGGATTTATAGGTGTAACGCGGGTATTCACAACAAGGCTTTACCGTGTATTCGACCATTACTGTTCAAGGGATTCCTA
This sequence comes from Pinus tabuliformis, assembly GCA_031772625.1. Lineage (NCBI taxonomy): Eukaryota > Viridiplantae > Streptophyta > Pinopsida > Pinales > Pinaceae > Pinus > Pinus tabuliformis. The sequence continues at coordinate 1,346,577,692 of CM062816.1, read as the reverse complement.
GGCCTTTTGCTATTTCCTAAGACCACCCTACTCAATTTCGAAACCATCTGGAAATCCAGCTCAACCAAGTAAGAGAAACAACATCACACCATGGCTATCTAGAATTGGAAATCCAACAATGAATACCACTATCACACCTAGAAAACCCCATGTGAATGACAACAAGAGAACCAAGAACACACATGGATATACAATGTGTGCCAAAACTAGAAAGGAAATCATACATGGAACTCGATACCTGCAAGTAATCCCAATGTAGCCAATTTATCCCACTCTTCCTTGCTTTATCTTTGCTTCCCTTGATTTATTGTCCTTCCTTTTCCCTCCTTCCTCCAATGCTAGAGTGCTCCAAGAATGCTCTAAGTCTGTGAGAGAGAGAATGAAGAAAGAGCTCCAAAACTGAATGAACAAAAGGTTGTGAATTGATCCCCAAAAGCCTTTTTATTAGTGAGGCTGCTATTTTCATCATTTTCCATCATTTTCCCTTCATTATCCTCCACGCATGCAACCTGTGACCTTTCACCTTAATTTTCTCCTAATTTCCATTATTTTCATAAATAAAATGCCAATTAATGCCTCTTTGCCTTTCCAAATCCTTTTCCAATTTCCCTTAGCCATAAAAAACCAAGTGAACACCCACACTAGGATGTTTTTCCCAACATTCATCTTAGAATATGTGTCCCATGGTCTTGGTCTTATTTTTCATTTATTAATTTTATTACATAACCCAGGTTTGTTACAATTACGGTTCACCATGGTTGATCATGCTTGACCATTGTTCACCATGGTTGACCTTAGTTGACCTTGGTTGAGGATGTGTGACCATGCTAACCATGGTTGATCATGGTTCACCATTATGGTTGACCATGGTCGATCATGGTTGACCATGTTCGACCTTGGTTAACCATGTTGATCTTGGTTAACCATGGGTGATATATCCAAGTTAATATTAATAATCAACCATGGTTGATCATGGTTGACCATATTCAACCATGATTGATAATGGTTTACCATAGTTGACAATAGTTAATGCTGACGTGTTCTCATTGACAATGGTTTACCATGGTTGACAATGGGTACCATACTCATCCATGTTTGACCATAGTTGATTGTGGTTGAAAATGGTTGATCATGGCATGGTTGGCCATGGTTGTTCATGGTTTGTCATAGTTGATCATGGTTGGCAATGGTTGTTCATGGTTTACCATACTTGATCATGGTTAACCATGGTGGACCATGGTTGACCATAGTTAATCATGGTTAACCATGGTTGACCATAGAGACCTTGATTGACCATTATGGTTGAACATATTCAACCATATAGACCTTGGTTGACCATGTTCAACGATTCTAACCATAGAGATCTTAATTGACAAGTATGGTTGATCATTGTTGATCATTTTTTATCATAGTTAACCATGCTTGAACATTGTTGATCATGATCAACCATGGTTAATCATGGTTGACATTGGTTGACGATATTCGACCATTCTAACCATGTTCATATTGGTTGACCATTATTGACCATAATTAATCTTGATTGATCATTTTTTACCATGGCTGATCTTGGTTGACCACAATTGACCATGCTTGGCCATGGTTAATCATGGTTGACCTTAATTAACTTTGGTTGACCATTTTCCACCATGTCAACCATGTTGATCTTGGTTGACCATTTTTAATGTTGGTTGACTATTGTTGATCTTGGTTTGCCATGTTGGACCATTCTAACTATAGAGATCTTGATTAGCCATTATGGCTAATCATGGTTGGTCGTGGTTGACCATGGTGGATCATGGTTGACCATTATGGTTAATCATGGTTGATCATGGTTGACCATGTTTATCTTTGTTGACCTTGGTTAACCATGGTTTACCATGGTTGATCTTGGTTGACCATAGATATCTTGATTGACCATTATGGTTGAGAAAGTTTGACTATTGGTTGACTTTGTTTGGCTATGTTCGTATATTTTTTACCAATATGGATTACCATGTTTGATTATTAATGTTAATCAATAATATTAAAAGGTGACTATGTTTTAGCAAAGTTGAAGAGTGTTGACTCTCAAACATAGTAAAACAAGTTGAACATAGTCAACAACATTAGTAAATGTAGTTGACTAACGTTGTAATGTTACATTGCAGCATTGGATAAATGACAATGTAATGTAACATTGCAACAAGGTTTATCACATTGCGGCAATGTTTGTCACATTGTGATGTTGGATAGATTTATATACCATTCTGACACCACAAGATGTTTGATTATCAATATTAACTTGGATAGGTTTATGTACCATTTTGACATCACAACATGTTTGATTATTGATATTTATCAATAATATTAATAGGTGATCATGTTTGACTGAAGTTGAAGAGTGTTGATTGTTAAACACAGTTCAAACATAGTTGAACATAGTCAACCTCATTAGTAAATGTGGTTGACTAATTTTGTAATGTTTCATTGCAACGTTCGATCAAACATAGTTAAACATAGTCATACCACATTAGTAAACAAATGTGTTTTAAACCATATTAATATTAATGTTATTAAACATTGATTATTGGTGAGCATTGTTTAATCATGGGTGAACATGGCTTGGCCAAGTTCACCATGGGTGAATATGGTTTGACTAATTTGACCATGGTGACCATAGTTTTCCATAATAGACTATGGTTATCTATATTGACAATGAATGGCTATGGCTGGCCATGTTTTACCATGGTGGCCTAGGTTCACCATGTTTGACCATATTAACCATTGTTGGCCATGTTGAGCATGGGTTGACCATGGTTTTCAAATGTTGATTATGATGAATATGGTTGCCAATTATGACCATGAGTAACCATGGCTGACTTAGGTTTTCCCATGGTTGAACATGATTAGCCATGGTTTCACATGTTTGGCCATAGCAAAGCATACCTTTCTATGATAGATTATGGTTTCCTATTTTGACAATGGTTGAACATGTTCAACCATAGAGACCTTGGCTAACCATGTTAAACCATTCCAACCTTGGTTGACCTGATTTGGCCATTAGGAATTCATAGAGCAAGGGTTTTTCTACGTTAAGAGTGTTGGCCATGGTTGACCCTAGTTTACTAAGGTTGACCAAGGTTAACCATGGTTGACTAAGGCTAAATAAGGTGTTGTATCATTGAGGATGGCTGATAATGAGTGACAATGATTAAGCATGTTGGCAATTTTTAACCATATATGACCATGTTTGAGTTTTTTTTACCATGATTGATTAGAATGTAAATATTATTAATGTTATTTATTAATATTAATCTTAATGTTATTTATATTAAAATTATTAATGTTAATTATTATATTATTATCCAATTTTAAGGTCACACCACAAATTGGTGCATGAGACCCCCTTGTTTGTGGGACAAGGGACCCACCTCTACGCAACAATTTGACTACTAAGTCTACAAATGCATACATATACTCCACCCCCTGTGGTTTTGAACCTGTAACCTCTTAGGGAGAAACACATGCTCTTAACCATTAGACCCACTCAAGTTGTATAATGTCATTAGGAAACACATTCTCTTAACCATTTAATATTATTAATAATGTAATCATTTTCTTAGAGAGAATAGAATTTTTAAAATTAATTTTTTATTAATAAACATATTATTAATTATTAGAAAGAAAATATTAATATTATTTGTCAATATTAATGTTAATACTATTTATGCTAACAATGTTAAAGTAATTAATAATATTAATATTACTGGTAAAATATTGTTAATGTTAATGTTATAATTTAAATATTATTACTAATATTATGGTTATTTTGTTTAATTAAATGTTAATTATTTAAAAAAAATATTATGATTAATAACATTATTTTTATAAACATTATTAATATTGTATCAATGATGTTGTTAATGATATCATTTTTAATATTTATTTGAATGTTATTATTATTGTTATTATTATTCATGATGTCACATAATGATGATATTATTATAAAATTAATATTATTAAAAAACCATAAATCTAAAATTATTAAACATATATATAAAAAGGAAATAATTATCATTTTTCATTAAAAGAGACATTGGTTACAAGGTCAAAACTCTTTACATTTTTTAGTGTTTTCATAGGCTTTACTGTTCCAATACATCCACAAAAGTTTTTTCTTTCCTCTTTGAGATCTTCTAACTACAATTCTACATTGGTATCCGCCATATACTTCACAAAAACTCCTAAATACAAAACATACATGCAAAACACATTCCAGTTTTAAGATTTATCAAGTTCCATATGCTCCAACATCTGCAACTGCATCCTTGTTTTCTTCCTCTAGATTATGTACCCTTGTTTCCTCGTTGTTTATGGATGCCTCCACTCCATTGATTCTAAGATTAAGTACTGGAATATCTGTGTCCATTATTGCCAATTTTTTAAATAATATTCGTTGAATCCATTCATATTTTTTCTCCAATAATTCCAGTTTTGCATCTTTCTCCCTCTCTACCAATTCCTTTCTTTTACTCACTATCTCCACTAGTGACACCATTGCCTTCGACATATTATCTATGGATTATGGTTAACGCTCGTGCTCCTGTTCACTAGAATGGGCCTCTATAGTCTCTATTTCTATCCACTTGCAACTTAGAATTTAAAAAAGAATGATATGCTAGATCCCAGGCATGTTTGGCATTTCATTAGCAAGCGCATACTCTATATAAGCTGGTGGGACTCGAAAATTAAAGCGACATTGTCTAAGTGGGAGATTTATTATCCAATATGCCCTAATCATCTTATTGCAAAGATAATCCATTTCGACCACGGATTTACCTGCGCAACTTGCTCTGCCTTAGATCACATTTAATTCAACAGAACGAAGTCTTGGTGCTCTATCCCATTCTTTAATAGGAAAGAGATTATCATACTTGAGCGCTCTCCACATTTTTCCTCCTCGCCATCTTGCATTTTGAAACACGTTTTTATTTCTAGAGAAATGTTATCTTGTCTATCATACACATATCCATCATGTGAATTTATATTCCAATGTTTGTTTTGTGTCGGGTTATAGGGTATGGTTTTCGGGGATGGCATGATTGGTTTTCCGAACACCCCATTATTTTTCATATACTTTATTATTCCCATTGATCTCCTAGAATATACTTCCTTTTTATCCATATATTTCTTAAACATTGTGGAAAAGGTGTAAATAAAACTTGTGCCTGATTAAACACCAAGTTCTTCCAACAGTTCGCTAGAGGTAGGAGGAACATCAACACCATATGGGGCCTAAGTGACAAACATGGAAGAGAAGCCAACACTTTTTCTCAGCTAGCGGACCTGGGAGTCAGAAGTTTCTCATACATCTACAAGAGACCTAGGGAAGCTAACATAGCGGAGATTCTGCAAGTTACAGAGGCAGTCCTTCTTTTCGTCGAGGAAGAGGACAAGGAGATTCTGAATGCCCCCATCACTCTAGTTGAGCTAGAGGCGACCCCCAAAAGCATGGGAAAAGATAAAAGTCTAGGGTCGGATGGTTGGCCAATCAAATTTTTCATTACCTTTTTTGATCTCATTGGTGAAGACTTGTTGCTAGCTGCAGAAGTCTGCCAAATCACAGGGGTTATGCTTGAGGCTTTTAACTCTACTTTCCTTACCCTTATCCCTAAAGTGGATAACCCCCAATCCTTTGATGATTTTAGGCCTATCTCTCTCTGCAAGTGCATCTATAAGATTTTTTCCAAAACCATTGCCCTTCGTATTAAACCCATCCTCTCAAGAATGATCTCTAAAGAAAAATTTGCTTTCCTTAGCCACCACCATATCTAGGAAGCTATTGGCACTGCACAGGAAATGCTCCATTCAATCAAATTTGATTTGATAAAAGCCTCCATTCTAAAAATTGATCCATATAAAGCATTCAACAAGGTTTGTTGGACCTATCTACATCTCATTCTAACCCATATTGGCTTTCCCCACCAGTTCATCAAGTGGGTGGGTAGCTATTTCTCTGGAGTCTCCTTCAGTGTTATGATAAATGGTGCAACTTCAAACATTTTTCATGCTGAAAGGGGGCTATGACAAGGCTACCCTCTCTCCCCTCTCTTGTTTCTACTAATAATGGAAGGACTCAATAGACTTATATTTGCAGCTAGGAACAATGTCTTGCTAAGGGGTGTTAGGATCAGTGACAAGACCACCATCTCTCACCTTCTCTTTGTTGATGATATTCTAAGTTTTCTAAATGGGTCCCTTAGTGACTCCTCTACTTTAAAGGTAATTTTAACTTTATTTTGCAAGGCTACAGGAATGGAGCTGAACACCACAAAATCAATGATTACTTTCAGCTCCTACCATCCTAATGAGCAACACTTTGCCTCCCAACATTTTGCTTTTGTGTGACAAGACTTGGATGCTGGTCTAAGATACCTGGGGTTTCACCTCAAACCTAATGGATACCGCATTGCTGACTGGGCCTGGATGATAGTAAAGATTGAAGGCCACGTTAATATCTGGCAACAGAGATGGTTTTCCAAGGTAGGGAGACTCACCCTTATCAAATCAGTTGTAGAGGCTATCCCGGTCTATTGGATGTCTCTGGCCTGGATTCCCAAAGGCATCCACCGCAGAATCAAATAGATTACCACAGGTTCCTTTGGCGGGGACAAGATGATGGCAAAGTATTCGCTTGGGTTAATTGGGATCGGATAGCTAAACCTAAAAGGTGGGGAGGCTGGGGCCTAAAAGAGCCTCAAGATTTTGCAAAAGCCCTGGGAGCTAAATTGATCTGGAAAATTATCTCTTCAAACAGCCTCTGGACTGAAGTAATCTACAACAAGTATATCTTTCCATAGTCCCCCATTGACTAGATCCATAGTACTCAACACCACCACTCGGGGGCCTCAATCATCTGGAAGACAGTCATTCACTCAATGAACATCATAAAATCTGGACTGGCTTGGAAGGTGGGGAATGGTACTCAAATCAAGATAGGAGCAGATCCTTGGGTTGGCAGCGGGAATGTCGACATCCTCCCTCATGGTATGAGAAGGGATCTCAGTGAGACCGGTCATACCCTCCTGGCTCACATTCAAGAGGTTGATTGGGTGGATGGCCCTCACAGGCATTGGAAGGACTTTGACACTTTGGCAATCAGTGACAGATGGAGAGAGGACTGGGTTGGCTTTATTGGTGGCCTGGAGGAAGCAAATGTTAAGATCTTAGAAAGAGAAGACAGGCTTATCTGGGCCAAGGCTACCACAGGAAACTATTCCCCCAAAGCAGGTTTTGATTCCTTAATGGAATCTCATGGCACAGGTCCTCAGTGATGGTGGTGGAGCTCTCTTTGGAAACTGAAAGCCCCTCATAAAACGAGACTCTTTTGGGCTATCCCCTCCAACAAAATTCCCACTGATTAGAATCTGGCTAAGCGCAACATCCATTGGTCATCAAGATTTAGCCTCTGCAACTTTGCCACCAAGGACATAGGCCACTTATTCCTTCACGGTCCATCTTCAGTTTATATCTAGAATACAATCACTCATGGGGCATAATTTTCCCTGTCAATGGACTGGCAACAACACCAAAGAGGCCTGGGAGACTTGGTGGTCCAAATCCACAAATGAGAAACAAAAAAACCTGCCACTCATCATCTGCTGGGGCATCTGGATCACCAGGAATTCTAGAATTTTTCAGGAAAAAAATATCTTAGGTGTAGCTTTGTGTAACAACATCATGTAGCTATCTAAAACTCTCTCCCCAAAGAAAAAGACCCTCACTGCCCCCCTCAAATCATTATCCCCGAAACTATTGATAAGAACTAGCCTTGGGCTTACTTTGATGACTCCGCCAACGCCGAAGGCTATGGGGGAGGAGCCATCCTACACCTATCAAAGGCTACAAAATTCAAATTGAAAGTGGGGCTAGGTATGGGCATAAACAACTATTCCAAACTCAACAATCTCAGGCACCTACTACTTTTTGCCCTGGAAAAACATTGCCCTTCGATCCAAATCTTTGGGGACTCTCAGCTCATCATAAATTGGATAAATGGATCTTATCATTTTCACTTGCACACACTCAAAGATTTTCTGGAAGAAACAATTGGTCTCAAATCATAGTTTGAATCCTTTGTCTATTGTCACATTTATAGGAAAAGGAATGAAGTTGCTAACATTCTTTCCAAAGAGGCCACGCAGCTGAATAGAGGGCAATGGATAATACAGGAATATAGGAATGGTGACTTCTTCTAGGTTTATCACATGCTATATATAGATGTGGAGGCAGGTGCCAGGGATTGATCGACAAGATCAATCCAATTTTGGTCTCTCTGGTTTATTTTGTTTTGCATGCTTTCATTATATGCAGAACAGTCCACTAAACAGTTTGTACACAGTTTTTGGACCTTCAAATTATTGAAGGATTTTGTAATATTTAAGTAACACAGAACTCCATCATCAGACAGTTGAGAAAGCATAACAAAATGTTGGCATACAACATGTAATTTTCTTAACAATCTTAATGAAAATTATGCTTTTTCCTTGGAAATAAAAACTAGTGCTTGATCTATCTTTATTACACCTTGCTTTAAAATTGCTCCTTTATCACCCAGTTTGTTTCCTTCTAGGTTCATTTGTTCTTCCCATTTATCTCCTAGAATGTACCTCCTTTTTATCCATATATTTCTTAAACACCATTGCAAAGGGGTAAATAAATTTTTTGTTTTATATATCTCCATTACACCTTACTTCAAAATTGCTCCTTTATTACCCAACTTATCCGCTTTTGTGTTCATCTTCTTGTAAACATAGTATAATTCAATCTCATCAAATTTGTTCAATGACAAAGCTATCCTTTATTCTGATTACCTTTTTTTATTACTAACATTAAATCTCAAAATTATAAAACCTATTATTATACACGGGGTCTTCACTAGGGGAGCAATACCATACCACGTGGGTTTATATTGGGGGATATGTTTTGAGGAAAAAATGACATAATATATTGGAGGATATATAGGGATTAAAGGGTTTTTATATTGACAAGTATAAAAAATGGAGCTCGAAGTTAATGAAAAATATAAAAGGGTATAAAAAATGTTAATGAAAAAAATGGATACCTACCATATCTAGTGAAAGTAGGGGTTTTTAAAATTAGGAATGTGTATTAGGTTCATATTGGTAAGGTGTCAAATAATGTGACTTTTAGAAGTAGTTTCCAATATGTACTCAAATTAGAGATATTGTTTAGTATACCACAAACACACACGATATGTCAAAGGTTCATTGAGTGAAACCCCATGTTATTATAAAACTTAATAATATAAAAGCCTAAAGTTATAAAAGAAATAAAACCTATATATAACATTATAAAATCTAATAATATAACATTATAAACCTAATGAGCTAAAACCTAATATTATAAAAACCTAAAAGCCTAGCGTTATAAAAAAATTAACAAAAAAACATAAATTATAAAATATAATAACATAAATTTATTTGAAGTTATAAACATCTAATACTATAAAAAATTAAAGTTGTAAAAAACTAAATTATAAAGCCCTAAAACTTATTTGACTAGTTAAATGGTGTGAAATTAAACGCAATGATCCACTTGCCGATGACTCAGTAAAATGTTTCTTTGACCATATGCAGCTGCATGGAGGAATGTGAACTGCAGAGCACAAAGACATTATATAATTCAATACACCATAATGCACACAAGACACATTTTAATACATAATCTAATTTTTATTAATTCTTATATGCGATTAATTGCAAATCATGTTTTCTAAATTTTATTTTAAAACTGGAGTTATCATTTGAAATTTTATTCAATGTTTTAGATGTAACTATGAGAATATATTAACTATGAGAATATGTCTTTATTTTTCATTAAAATTAGAGGTTTATTTTACATTTCATTATGATATATAAGGGTGTGTGTCAGTAATTAAAGTTTAAGTTTTGTTCATATCTATTAATTTTTTTTTACTTTAAAAATAAAAAATTAAATAACTGTACAAAATATTTAAATAATGTTTGTTCATAAAAAATGTTAAATCCTTATTTAAGATGGATCTACACATTATCATCAAATTAGAATCTATGGTTTAAAAAAAGATTAATCTGAAGATTTCACTGAGCTTGTTGGCTTGTTGGGGCTCGACCCAGGTTTAGAAGTGATTTAGCCAGACAAATCCAAAAACTATCGGCCCTTTCAGCAACAGTCTGCGGAGCGTAGACTGAGGTCTCACCTGAGGTAGTATGGGAGGGTGCTGGAACTAGGTTTCCACACCCTAGGGATGTCTTGATGAGGTCTGGGAAGTTCGCGAGCCAATCCTGCGGGCCTACACTATTCCGCGCAACTATCTAACCTTCGCGTAGTTCTGGTACAGAATGCGAAGAGGCGTTGTCTAGATCCTTTACCATTACTGTGTTATTATTATAGATCTAACTTAATTTTGTGGGCCCAGTAGTCTTTATCAAACATTCAACATTCATAACAAGTGTGTGCAATCGTAAACTGTAAAGAGATGCATAACAATATAACAGAAGTATAAACACACAGATCTACGAGCGGATGCAAAATATTTCAGAATCAACTTATCTTTCATTAAACCTCTATTCAGTTACAATCCCAACTCCACCTTGTGCACTCAGCTACAGGGGTCTGTGCACACAGCTGCAGACTCTACTAGGCCTCTACGCACATAGCTACAGAGCCTCTCCTTACTACTATAACCCAAGACTCGAACTTACAGACTCAGAATGAAATCCTTATCTCAAAACCATATTACTTCAGATCAAGATTCCTAAAAACTGCCTTTTACCCTTAGAGCCTCGCTCTATTTATACATTCCCATGGTCTGCAAACCATGGGTAGGCCGACACATTCTATATTGAATTACAATATTTTAGGACAGACTACCCTAGACTCTCACACTCCGTGCCTACATTTTTCGGGGTCTTTACATTACATTGACCCAAAACTAAGCTTTAAGCCCCAAAAATCCACTATGGGGGGATCCGCTGCCCAACAGGCCCCCAACATAATCATCATGACTTGTCCCGAGTTACTCGGCTGGTGTGGTGATCTTTGCATGAAGTTCATCTAGAAACCTCTGTGCTTCGGTCACATCCGTAGCACATTCTTCCGATGTCTATTGTACCCGTTGTGCGTGTATCTCTGATGCCTCATTATCAGGTGTAATTCCTTGCCTGAGTGCCTATATGCCTTGCATCTGTGCCGGCTTTCCCTCGATCTTCGCTATGACCGTGAATGCTTCCTCGAGCCAAGGTTGGATGCGTTCTTTAAGCACTGCTTATTTTTGACGCGTAACATCCACCTACTCCTTTAGAAACTGGGCATCCCTCATCTTGGCCAGTCGTTGAGTAAGGGCTACCGTCTGTGTGATCCCTCGGGCATTGTTGTAGGCCTGCTGCAATTCCCACGCTTCTATCTCTAACAGTTGTAGCGTTGGTACTTCATGCGGTGAAGTGAGGGTGAAGAGTGACTGATCTAACAAGCCTGCACAATCCTGTATGGCGCGCTTTATTGCTTCCAACCCTAATTGAATGGCATGGTGCCACTACTCTCTGACTTTCGGCAATGTAGAGAGTTGCACCTTCAGCTTCAGCTCCGCGATCTGTAGGTTGAGGTCCAACTAGATCCTTGTTGTTCCTCCTTTGCCTCGTAGAATCCACTGGCAAGTTTGTGGATCCGTATACCTACTGGTAAGTCTGCTGCAATCTCTAACTCAAGGACGCGACGACATGCTTCCTAGATGATTTTCTCCAACTACTAAGCTTGTGCTACCACTTCATCGTGTTGGAGGCTAAGCTACTCAATGTTGATTCATTGTTCACTGAGCACCTGTACTGCACGTCCTTCCCTAGCGCACATCTTTGTCGTCACTCCATCCTGCAACTGGTATAATATTTCTCACAGAAGGGTAGCCAAGTTTAAGCTAAGTCCCTTGAGCCAGCTTACCATAGCTCTGTCCTCCGTATTGCCTACTGTCAATGCTCCTTCTGGAAGCACAACGGTATTTGCCAGGGAAAATTTTAAGAACCCCCCAAATTTATATGTATAATAAATGAGCGAATCTCCATGGTATATAGGAAAAATGGAAGGCGATTTTATCAATCATATAATATGTATATATAACTTTTTGGTGAATCTCTCACCAGGCATGACGAATATTTTACTCAATTATAAAATCTTGTAGGATCTTGGCAAGTCTTTCACTAAATAATAAAACTTTGTAAAGTCCTAATGACTCTTAGCATTGTGAACTCTTAGAGAATCCTTTGAAAAAGTATAAAACCATATACGAAAAGAGCCACATTGTCACGCCTCCATGCCTACGATAGTCTTTCAACCGTACTTGGTGAGGTGCAGCACCACCGGACACTTTCTTTCCACCAATACTTATGTTCATGGACTATGCCTAACCACTTGTCCTACTTAGTTTGTGTTTCTCAACCAAGTAATTATTATGTTTCCTTTATACCAATGAACACCCATACACATTCATTATCATCAGCAATTATACATGAACAACACAATTGCATAGTATAAAGGGAGGGGCAACTCCCTGAACAATGAGTCTGCCCGAATATATTATATTAATCAACTTTCAACTTTACAAAGCTTTACAAGTATACTTGGGAAACACCAAGTTTCATACTTAGACAAATTTACAACTTGTCACACCTTCGTGTGCCAACCAAAGTTCCTTACCCAAGCTGGGTGGGCGTGCCCTCACACGAGCTGCCAACTGCACTTCTCAACCAAACCTTGTTTCTTTGTGCACGACGGGCGGGCAACCTCACCAAGTCACCGAGACACCCTCGTTTACTCCTTCGCGGGCTTCACAAAAATATCCATCATTTTGTTTTACACGTCGGTTGGGCGACTTCACCAAGTCTCCACTCGCGCTCCTCATCCAAACTATGGGCGCTCCTACCCACGCCCTCACCCAAGAACCAAGACCCATGCGTTATATCTCCGTGTGGCATTTCCCAAGGTTGGGTGCATAGAGCTACGCCTCTTCTTTGCTACGGCTACAACTTCCAACTTCGCACTTTCTCCTTGCTCGAGTTGCTTGTTCGAATTCGATTGCCAAATGAATCCATCGCATGGTTTATGTGTATGGATGGTTGGGTGAGTTGAGTTGTCTAAGCTTACTCATCCACCATGTAATGAACGCCCCTATGCAACACAACTCATTTGGGAAGACTCATTGTTCAGGGAGTTGCCCCTCCTTTTATACTGTGCAATTGTGTTGTTCATGTATAATTGTTGATGATAATGAATGTGTATGGGTGTTCATTGGTATAAAGGGAACATAATAATTACTTGGTTGAGAAACACAAACTAAGTAGGACAAGTGGTTAGGCATAGTCCATGAACATAAGTATTGGTGAAAAGAAAGTGTGCGGTGGTGCCACATGTTGTTGGGAAAAGTATCCAATTCGGAATGCCCCTATCCCACTCTAAGGTGTGATAGTGCCTTAGCAACAAACAAGGTAAACTAATTAAGTATTCTTCTTTATGGAATGTAAATGAGGAAGAAGGATGTAACTAACCTGTGTCTTCCGCTAGTTTGTCGATCCAATCACTCCTCTCTTCAGTGGCTCTCAGCTCCTTGCTCCTTCACTGGCCCAGCTTCACCGAATTCCTACAAGATCACAAGAGAGAGAAACTACACGAAGATACAAATATACATTCATAAAAAGCTCAAGATCAGATTAAGCTAAACATGTAAGCATAACAAAACATCATTGGTACACAACATGTAGGAGAAACTCAAATAGTTTATTGATATGATGATAAAGTCCAAGAGGAGATACAACCAAGTGAGTTCCGATCCAGCATCTACCTCCCAGCAAAGGAATCCCTTCCTCTCCTCCAACAAAGCATAAATCACCCAATGTGCTAATCTCAATCCAAAACCAAGAACAATTCTCTGCAAAGTACAAAATTCTAGCCTCCTGAACCTCTGGGTGAGAGATCCATATATAGATGTAAGCAGAGAGGATGAGTCAGCTTATGTTTTGACTTGTGGCTTCTCTCTGTCAGTTCTTGCTTCCACTTGGAGGTTGAGAGCCTCTTACTCATCACTAGCCGAATTCATTGAGGCAAGTGTCATTGAGGAAGATTCTGGAAGCTTCCATGGTCTTTCCACCTCGTTGAATGAGCTTGCCATTTGTCATTTCCCGCTCAGTGCACCCTGGTAGTGCTTCTACCTGCGTTGCAGTGCACCCAGCCAGTGTAGCCTCTACATTTCAACGCAGACAGCTAATGGAGCCTCTGAATTGATCCTGAATTGACTGTTTCTAAGTGGTTTTTGGTGGAGAACTTCTGGGAGAAGTTGTCATTGGTTGACCTTGTTCCTTTAGGAGCTGTAACAACATCTTTAGGGACTTTGGATCCCTTGAATTATGGACATTTCATGCTTATAGTTGTAAGGCACAAAAATGTCTATAACAGTTGCCCCCTAAAGTATGAGGCCGTTTATCGGGTGAAATGCTTTATTAGGAGGATCCGAAGTTCTTCCAATGCTGGGAGGAGACCTGTAATAAGATACAATACAATACAATATTTTTCATATTGTTTTCATGATCTAGCTGAGGCGGGAATTCCCATGCTCAGCTTTATAAATTCATTTTGATGTACATAGGACAGACAATCGTCTGATGGTAGATTGATTATTTTGATGAAATCATCATCCTTTTGGTAGGATGATTATCTGTGCTACAATGTTGTACATGTCAATGTCTTTACTTTTCTTGAATATATATCACAGCCCGGATGGATGAAACTAGATCCGGGGTCTTCAATCTCGTCCGATCTTCACTCTAAGTACAAGTCGATCCATGCGAGAAAATGTTCTGAAGTCGAACATGGAAAGACATCGCTTGATTACCAGTCAATGATGTAAACTGTTAAGAAGTGCGAGAGGAATCACTGATAATGATAATGACCCTCAAGGTACTGCAGTACAATTCACGTGGTGTGAATAAATGACTTGGCGTCGAACACCACGCAAAATCTTTCGGTCGAAGGTCATTGATGTATACCTGTCGCCGGAAGTGAGAAACTTTCCATTGAGGCATGCAAGCTTCAAAGTACTGAAGGGGTTGTTCCTAGATCAACTTCTTGGATAATGAGTTGATGTCGACAATAAGTGATCTGTCAAAGGAGGGCCTTGATGTATCCCACATCAGTGACACGGAACGGAGCAAATGATTTTGATGGAGGTGAAAACGATCTGATGATATATGGTTCAGGGTGGCGGTCATGAAAGAATGAAGTATAATGTATGGTAGTGGATGGGACACGATTGACTTCTCTGGATGACTTCTCTTGAAAATATCGACGACCCTTATGTGATGGATTGGTAGCATTTACCCCAAAGATGGATGGTATGGCGAGACCATGGCGATGTGACCGGTGAATGAAACAACCCAGCCCGACTCAGGCACGGGAGAGCGACTTGCTACCAATAAAGTTCTTTGAGTTTCTTCCAAATTTTTCCCCAGTCATTGCTGACCAGTACCTCTTTATTTTTGTCAAGCTTGAGGAGGATAACATATGTTTGTTCTATAATTTTCCCTTCGGGCAAACCCATCGCTATGTTTTAACGAGCCTAGCAATAGTGAAACTCGTTCTCGTCTAAAGACAAGTTTGTCGCTATTAATGTTTTTAACGAGTCTAACGACAAAGATAACTCGGTCCTTTTCATTTTTAGAGAGTCTGAAAAGGTACGTAAAGTTAACTCCGAGAGTCCTTTTTCATCATCTAATCCCTTAAGTCTGAAAAAGTATAAAACAATACAGAAGGGATGAATTTTCAATAGTTTTAACGAGCCGAATAAAACAAGCGCTCGATCTTTTTGTGCAATAATCCCTCAGGTCCAAAAAGATTAAAATCTAGAGGAGGGATAGCACTTCCAGTCGCTTTAACGAGCTGGAAGGCCAAAACTCGGCAATCTTTTCATATTTTATGAGTCAGATGAAAAGAGCTTAAAGAAGACTCGTCTTTTGAGGAACGAGTGATAAAATGGGTTAGCAGCTGATTCCAGGTAAGGGTTGGAATTTTCCAATCACGGCGGTGTCACAAGGATGGCTAGTGAAATCACTCTTCGCAGCTGTTCCTCAAAATGGGTAAACAATCAAATGGAGGTGAATGATCGGCCAATGGAAAAGTGGAGGTGATGGTGCAAACACGACCAAGGATTTAATGGCTGATAATGTTACATTCACGGTGGTTATTTACCGGACGAGCTTAAACGTGGGTTGAAACACTTGCTCGATCTTATGTTTATTTTTTAACGAGCATGAACTATGTGCTAAAACTGCTCGATTCATGGTCTAGTTTTGATTTTTTACCATAGATAGCTTTGCCTTTTCAAAGATAGTACTGTACCCTCAATTGCTGCATCAAACTAGTTAGAAATGAATAACATTTGCTTGAAAATGAGATTAAAACACTAATATTTCACTTTGAACTACATAAAAAGCTATTAAAAAGTGTTTTTACCTCTCATTTTACCATTTCATTTGAACTTGGTTTGTTGGAGCTTTGGAGGTGCCTCTTCCCCCTTGATTTTCATCAGCTGATTTGGGGAGATTCTGTGGACGATTCTCAGCGCCGTCTGGACCAGGTAGGAGCTAAACCTGAGCTCTTTCATTTCATGGTTTCCTTTCTGCATTCTGTGCTTGATTTCCTGTTTTTCGGAGCCCCTGGGGTTTGATGGGGTCGCTCTGCCATCAGCGCACCTTGTGCACTTGAAACCTGCGCTGAATTTCAAGCAACATGAGGGAAGTTTGACCTTCAACGCAGGTGGAACACTGTGCAGGTGCGCTGGGCGCAGAAAAGGATTTTGTTGCACAGCTTTTGATGAAAATTTTTGCCTGTTTCTCATCAAAACCAGGATCTAACTCATCTCATGTTTGTTTTTCAGAGATATTGGAGCAAAATGACCCTTACATGGCGAGAACGAGAGCATGAAGAAGAGGACATGATTGCCCTACATGATCCGGTTACGGTGAATGAGCTGCGGAACTGAGGTCTGCTGAAGTTCTTCCGCATCTCTAGCATGAGACAGCAGATCAACCTACTGCAGTATTTGCTCGATGCTTGGGATCCTATCAACCAAGTTTTCCAGATTAGGGGCAAATCTATCTCGTTGACCGCAGTAGACATTTACTTCTTGACTGGCTTGTCGAGGCAGGGTGCCCCCATCTCTTTGTCAGGTTCGGTCCGAGGGAGTGACTCTGTGAGAGATTATGTCCGCCAGTATTGCAGGGAAGGATCTCAGCCGAGTAAAGACGGCAAGATCGTTATCCGTGAGGTTGCTGACAGGTCCCTTAGGTCTATCCTGTACACTATTGGCAGGATGGCCGGTAGTGCGTCTCTTCATGTATCCAACAGATCTTATATGCAACATGCCTTGGAGTGCCTCCAACCGAAAATATTCAACTGGTGTGATGCAGTTCTTCTTCAAATGAAAAGTAAGTTGACCAAGGTAAAGGACGGGAGGCTGAAGAACTTTGGGTTCGGTTCTATTTTGACCGCCTTTTCTTTGGATAAGATACCACTGATGCAGCCACAGTACATTGCACTCGACTTGCCTTCTCCTACCGAGCCACGCATGCAAAGATGGGTTGACCACATGTCTAGGCATGCTGGTCAATCTCAGATTTCTTTTTCCGATACCTTCTTCAGGTGGTTTGAGCGTCAGGAGATGGTCTATTCCGAGTATCCATATGTTGGCATGGACTTTCGGGGTGATCCGGATTTAGTACTGCCGGACGGGGAGCAGTGGAGCGCTATTGGTAAAATCTTCGACCATATCACTGTTTACTATTTTTATTTATAATGTCCTTGTGCTTTATTCTATCAAGACTTTAATCAAACTCATGTGTGCATGCAGATGTTGGTCCTGTTCGTCCAGTAGTTCGCCTGAGAGTGCCAGCCGCTGCCCCAGCAAGAGAGGCCACCGGGAGGGTTATCCTTCGTGACCTTGATGTGGCCGAGACCCTTACAGCTGTGCAGGAGCAGGTTGAGAGCTTTACTCTCAGTATTCCAGATGTGAGGATCGACGAGTTACCTTTATAGTTGCAGCAGCATACTACTAGTGTGCCTAGACGATGGACTCGTCTCTTACGCATGATCGCACAGGTTGTGACGTGCTATCACGAGCATCACTAGACTAGGGTGCCCCATAGCATTTTGCGTTTTTGGGTCATGTGACCGATTTTGTCTTGGTTACAGAACATTATATGTAAACCATAAACAGCTTATATATATATTTTGATTTTCGGGGTTTTATTCTGGTTGAGTTATGTGATCCACATGTACAACATTGATGATGTGTTTCTTTTATAAATGTCGCAAATGTCTATCTAACACATAGTTTGCTAATGAGTCGGTTAATGTGTTTAAGTTTCTGGAAATATGCTGGTATTGAATTAAATCAAACTGTCTTTCCAAAATCTTAACCCTTAGAAACATGCGATAAATGGCTGGATTTTGGACAGAATATATACCATTGAGTTGTAGTATTACGAGTTGTGAGTCTAGCCTGACGATTAGTCGGCGTATACCATGGGTGATGGCATCAGAGAGCAGTTCTATCAACGCGCTATACTCAGCGATTTTATTCGTTGATTGCCGAATACATACACCTCTGAAACTTACTAACTCGCCACTTGGATCAAAAATGGCCCAGGTTGCGGAGGACAGGTTCCGCGAACTACGACTCGCTCCGTCGGAATATCCAACACATGTCTCCAAAAGGTTTGACATCTGCAATAAATGTAAAAAGTTGGATTACTCAACCAAAACAAACACTTCAGTGAAAACAAAATACAACAAAAGCATACTGGTTACTATTTAAGCATAGTAACGCTTGAGGTACAACCCATTACGGGGTTGTGCCAGTGGAATTCCGTCATAATCCATTAACTCGTAGGCTCCTTTCGCTAACACCCGTTTAACAATGTAGGGGACCATCCATAAAGAATTAAATTTAGCCGCTCCCAATTTATCAGATTCTTGGTCGTAAAGCAAGACCAAGTCACCTTTTGAGAAGACACGGGGTTTGACATTTTTGTCGAACTGCGCCTTGACTCGTTTCTTATGGGCTTCATTAGCCAAAGCGGCATCACGACGGGTTTCATCCAATTGGATTAATTCCAAGAAACGAGCCTCTTCTTCTGAGGTTCCGGGGAGGAGATCAATTGCGAGTTTAAGAGACGAGATTTCGCACTGGAATGGTAAGACTCCTTCCAGGCCATATACCAGTTGGAAAGGTGTGAACCCGGTTGCATTCCTTACTGACGTTCGGTAAGCCCACAAGGCTGAGTACAGGATTAGGTGCCACCTTCTTTTGTGAACCCTGATCATCCTTTGCAACATATGCTTCAGGACGTTGTTGATCGCTTCAACTTGTCTGTTGGCTTGCGGATAATACGGGGTAGAGCTGTCGTGAGATAGCCCTAGCTTGGCAGCTAATTCAACCATCATGTGATTGCGAAAATGCGATCCATGATCCGTAACTATAGCCTGTGGTACGCCGAATCTGGCGACTACATGATTGAAAAAGAAAAGGGCAGCTGTTTCACCAGTGTTATCTAATGTAGGCATCGCCTCAGCCCATTTGGTAAAATAGTCAACGACGACTATAATATACCCATGCGGTCGAGGTGGGGTTACATGTCATGAAATCGATGCCCCATTTGGCGAAAGGCCCAACAACAACTATTGGCTGTAAAGGTGTGGGTGTTCTTCTGATTTTGCTATCAAAAATTTGACAAGCATGGCAACTTCTGACTGCGGTTATGCAATCTTTGAACATGGTTGGCCAGAAGTATCCTGCTCGTAAGATTTTTTGTGCTGTAGCATATCCAGATTGATGCCCCCCACACGCGCCTGAATGACACTCATTCAGGGCTTTTTCGGCCTCCTCGTGGGTGAGGCACCTTCTTAGAACTGTATCGATACCACGACGGTAAAGCGTATCACCGACGATCATGTAGTCTTTTACTTGGTATCGTATACATTTTTGTTCTGAGTGAGAGGCGTTAGGCCTAAACTTTTGGGTTTGGAGATAAATTATTATATCTCCGTACCACTCATTGCTTGTGGATATCAGAAACAAATTCTCGTCCACGATTGATTCTTCGAATGTTTCATCATTGGACGACGATGGGAGATCGCACAATAATTCTGCGAAAACTAGAGCTTTCTTTGATTTGGATTTTACGAATTCCAGATCAAACTCTTGAAGGATTGCTATCCATTTTGAATATTTTCCCCCCAGCAACTGTCGCGACAATATATAAGTCATGGGGTTGCAATCTGACAAAATAGTAGTTTTCCGAAAGAGTACATAGTGTCGAAACCTTTGTATCGCTTGAACAGCCGCAAGCGCTAGTTTTTCAACATACGAATATTTACTTTCTGTATCATTTAAGTTTCTACTTAAATAATATATAGGGTGTTCAATTCCATCGACTTCTTGAACTAAAACCATTGCGATGGTTGTATCTGATGCAGCCAGATACAGGTTAAAGTCTATTTGATAATCGGGTGCGTACATTAATGATGCTTTTATTAAGGAATCCTTTAAAGCATAGAAAGAAGCTTGCGCAACCTGATCCCAGACGAAGGGTACCTCCTTTTTCAAAAGACGCGTATAACCTTTAGCAAGTTCGGCGTAATTTGGAATGAACCTCCTCAGAAAGTTTGCTTTCCCTTGGAGTTTCTGAATCTGAAGCAAATTCGAAGGTGGAGGCAAATTGATGATTGCCCATCCTTGGAGACTACAAAGCCAAGTAAATGACCAGAACTGACGCAAAATACACATTTGTGCGGATTGAGTCGTATCTTGTAGTGTCGGCAACGTAGAAATATCGCTCCTAAATGCTACGGATGATCAGTCTGCTTTTGCGAATGAGCCGGAAGGTCGTCGAGGTATGTTTGAACGATGTTCTTGATGTCATGGAAGGCATAATTCATTGCCCTCTGCAACGTCGCCCCTGCGTTCTTTAAACCAAAGGGTAATTTTCGATATGCGAATGTGCCCCACGGACAAATGAATGCAGTCTTTGACTGGTCCTGTGGGCGGATATTTATTTGATTATACCCAGAAAATCCATCCATGAATGAAAATATTTCGCATCCGGCGCATTCATAAATTATCTGGTCGATGAAGGGTGTAGGGTAGTTGTCTTTCGGACAAGCTTGATTTACATCCCTATAATCGACACACACTCTAATTGTCCCTTGTTTCTTCATAACAGGGATAATATTCGATACCCAATCAGTTAGAGGAACCGGGTAGATGAAACCAGCATGGAGAAGTTTTTCAACTTCTGCCTTAATGGCAGCGGCTTTCTTGGGTTGCACCTTCCTGAGCCTGGATGGGCCCCTACAATCCTCGAATTGCATTTCAACCTATATCGATTCGAGAGCCATTCCCTACCTCCCAACAAAGGTCCTCAAATAACCAGTTCCCATTCCTATGTTGGCATTATGAGACAAGTGTTGTCCTTGATGGCAAATCACACAAATGATAAATTATAGTGCAACAAATTTATTTGATAAATTATAGTGCAACAAAGTTTCCTTCATGTAGAGAAAAGTTCACGCACTTTTATGCAGAGAAAAGTTTATTCCATGTAGAAAAGTTCACACACTTTTATGCAGACAAAAGTTTATTCCATGTAGAGAAAAGTTCACGCACTTTTATGCAAAGAAAAGTTTATTCCATGTAGAGAAACGTTCACGCACTTTTATGCAGAGAAAAGTTTATTCCATGTAGAGAAAAGTTCACACACTTTTATGCAGAGAAAAGTTCACACACTTTTATGCAGAGAAAAGTTTATTCCATGTAGAGAAAAGTTCACGCACTTTTATGCAGAGAAGAGTTTATTTCATGTAGAGAAATGTTCACGCACTTTTATGCAGAGAAAAGTTTACTTCATGTAGAGAAAAGTTTACGCACTTTCATGCAAGAGAAAAGTTCACACACTTTCATGGTTGGTTCATGGTATTAGTCCGACAGTTTTTGATCCTATGGTTTTGGTTCGTGGTATTGCATCCAAAAGTGTTGATCTCACACACTTTCATGGTTGGTTCATGGTATTAGTCCGACAATTTTTGATCCTATGGTTTTGGTCCGTGGTATTGCATCCAAAAGTGTTGATCTCACGCACTTTCATGGTTGGTTCATGGTATTAGTCCAACATTTTTTTGATCCTATGGTTTTGGACCATGGTATTGAGAAAGGACTAAGGTTATAAAAGAGGAAGGAGATCATTTGGAAAAGCATCATCTGAATTATTGAATATCTGATAAAGTGCTAGATCTAGAATACTGTGATTGGGTTATGGTGCAGATCTGGATCTGAGCTAAAGAGGGATCTCACCGGTTGATGGAGAATAAGATCTAAGGATAGATCGGGATCAAATGGTTTGAAATGAACTATCTCTGTATATTTGATTATGCTTATTCTAGATCTCTATATTGAAAATGATCTGAACTGGGTATAACTTAAGTTTGAAATCGCTGCAAGTCATGTTTGAATATTTATAGATCTGTACGTGGGTTGGATTTGGTGTAAGCGCGTATATATGCAGGTTTGGTTCATTGTAGTAGCATATACAATTTGAGCTATGGTATTTGAAGTCACAGGTGGTTCTGGTTGTTGATGGGTTCTAATGACAGTTTAAAGGTGTCAGTATTCCGCATATCTTGTTTGGTTGATTGGGTTTAGCTTCAGTATTGATGGATGAGAACTAATATTGGATCAGGATCATAATGACTCATTTATGTGATCTAATGGACTAGATCTGGGTGCCAACACATATATTATCCTTGTATATGTATTGATCTGGTGTTTGGGTGATTTAGAAGATTGATTGATTATGTGCTTCAATGATATTAATGGGTCCAGTATGAAAATTGGAAGAAACGTGGCCTTTCAGATTATGTGTTGTGCTTCAGGAGTATCCAGTCTGAAAATGTATGAAACGTGGTACCTGGAGGAGAGAAGATTGTAGGCCGGCGCCTACGTACTAGTATCTTAGCTAGTACAAGAGCTAAGGGGGTGGTAGCTCTCTTCCAGTAGCAGTTGAAAACTTTGGAGCATTGTAGCAGGTAGCAGTCTGCGTACTAGTAAATGGATCGGCTAGTACAAGAACTATGGGGGTCGTAGCTCCCTTCCAGGAGAGACTGGAGAACGAGAGAGGGTTGTAGCTCTATGCAGGTAGAAGCCTGCGTACTGGTATAAGACTACACCAGCACATAAATATTGTAAAAGGATTTTCTTATTAAGAAGAAGATTGAGATGACTTGCAGCAGGTGGTTTTCTCCCACATTGGGTTTCCACCTTATATCATGGTGTTCATGTGTGTGGCTTATGTGTGATGTTCTGTTCTATTTTACTGCACCTATTTACTATGGTTGATAATGTTCTAATGCACTCATTAAGGATCAACTAACTGAATCATAAGAAGTTGTGGAAGTAGCATATATGAATCTGAATATGGAAATGAAAAAGTTTTATTGATGTGATAATACTGATTCACCCCCCCCCTCTCAGTATTATTTCCAACAATTGGTATCAGAGCAGGTCCTTTGGTAGAAGCTTGATCACTTGAAGGAGATCCGTGGAACAATGGGAAAGAAGCTTAAGAAGAAAGTGCCTAAGCAGAAGAAGACATCTCAGAAGAACTATGACAGTGGAAGAATCGATTGGGGATTATGTGGAGGAAGCACTTCAGATTCATAATCATTTCAGAATGAAGATGAACTATCAGGTATGAATTTTTTATCCTCTGATGTTCCAGCTATCTATCCATTTGGAAAAGATGAAAGAGATAGCAAAACAACTGAATTTTCTTTTATGGGTGAGCAAGAAAGATATCAAATAGAGGCAGAAATTAAAAGGCTTACAGACAAAATTAGAGATCAACAAGATCTATTGAACAAAAGGGAATGTGTCTTCAAAGAAGAAGCTGCCAAACTAAAAGCTCAACTAGAGGAAGGAAACAAGGTAAGGAAGTTATTCAAGGACAAATATCAAAAGTTGCAGGATGAAGTAACATCACTAAGAGATGAAGTCAATGAAAGAAGCACAACCATCAAGAAACTCAGATATAGATCCAGTTACTATGAAAGTCTTGAAGCCACGATCCGCTGGCTAAAAGAAGATCTTGAAGAATCAAAGAAGCAAAATAAAGAACTACTCCAAGCTCATGAAAATGAAGTTCTTGAACTAAGACGTCAGTTGGAAGAAGAAATAAATGCTCAAGAAAACGTGAAGAAGCAGTATCTTGAAAAGGAAGAGCAACATCAAGTTGAGGTAAATATTCTAAAAGATAAATTAGAAGAAAAGGATAAACTGTTACGATTTCAAGATAGTACTAAAGTCTTGGATGATATTCTTAATAGTCAAAGGTCTCCTGCTATCAAAACTGGTCTTGGTTTTCATGAATCTATTGAAGGTGAATCTAGTTCACAAAGTAAGACAAGGGACTCTACTACAAAATCTGCAATGCTCAATAAGGATATGAAAGGTCAATCTCATCATCAACCAAGGAAAGAAATTCTTCAAAGAAAATCTTTTACTCCTCCTATGAATAATGTTGAATGTTATGTATGTCATAATCTTGGACATGTTGCAGCCAGATGTAGAATAAGAAGGGTTCAAGACCATCATGCAGAAAGATCATCACATTCAAGGTACTTTAATGGATATTGCTTTGCTTGCAATATGTTTGGTCATAGGGTTATTGATTGCTATAAAAGAAATATGAGACATGTAAGATGTTACACATGTAACAAGCTTGGACATATAGCTAAGGAATGCAGGAACAAAGTATGGGCACCATACCAAAAGGAGAAAACATCATCATCACACTTGAAGATGTGGAAGAAGAAAGAAGTACAGTCAGAAAGAGGCGGCATAGCACAACATACAGACATAACAGAATTAGAGGGAGCTGGAAGTGTAAAACTTCAGTGTCCTAAATCTCATATGCAAGTTTCTTAAAGAGAAGTCACGTATATACGCGAGTTGGTTATGGCATAGTCGCGTATATGATTGTTTGAGGAAAGGCAGTAGGGATAGGTTCAGGAAAAGGATCAGTCATGATTCGGTTTATTATTTGTGTTGTTTGATAATGGTTACAATTTGCTGATGATGTGTGGAAATGACTTGATGGTTAGAAGTGTTTTGTTTCTAACTTGATAATGATGATGTATTGATACTTCTTGCTGATATGAATGATCAGATCTGACAGTAAACAAGATGGCGCAGGTTTAGGGGGAGCATATGCTTTGAATGCATTGTTGGCATTATGGTTAATAGTCCTTGGTGATGATACTTATATGGATAAATGATTCATCTTGCTATGATATGGTTATGAGTTGTTCAGATGATTCTTGGGGTTACATAGTTGATATTTAGATCAGATTTGTGGTTGATCCTCTAATGGTGCTTACATGGTGATCTTCATAAGGATAAGGAGAAGTACATAGCTTGAATTCACATCTTCTTTACTTGATGATGAGTTACACATATGTTGTTGTCGTCATATGCATAAAGATCATATATTACAGTTATGATGCAGGATTCCTATTGTTCTTGGAACATATATGGATGAGGATTGTTGGCTGGATACATGGATGATTATTCAAAGTTGCATTGTTGGAGACTTGATGATGATGAGTTCTTACCTATATGATGATAGGTTGTTTCGTACATATGTTGATTGATATTCCCAATTGATGATACTTGGTCCATGCAGATCTGGATGGCTATGGTGTTTCTCACATATGATATAATGATTCTGTATATAGAGAATTCTGTTCAAAAGGATGAGTTGATACGGACATACCTTGATGATTCATTGACTAATACAAGTTGTTGGTGACAGATGCTATGGAGCAGATCATTCAGTGTCGTTGCTGATGTTTATCATGATCTTATTTAGGTGTTTGGTCTCTGTTATAAATGTCATGTATATCATTCAATGTAAAGGTCATATCAAGACTCATGACGTAATAGTGTGTCTCTATCTATTGTAGTCATTTGATGAAATATTTCAGTCATATCAAGGTCATGTAACGGCCTATGTTGGTTTCCCCACTATGCCTGGGATGAATGATGTAATGTACTTGGTTGTCATTTTCTGGTATATCCCCACTTGGTTGGGAGATGGATGTATGTATGAGTATTTGGTGCTAGGAAGGTCACGTATGATGTATAGATTCATGCTCTTGTAGAACACCTTTTTGCAGACCTTGCTTACATACAGGGGGAGTATGAACAACACAATTCAGCAAGCGCAGAGCTTTCAACATGTAGCATGGACAGATTGGTACACCTTGGCATTTACAAAGGGGGAGCTCATTGAGAGATTTCAGTAGGTACTCAGGAGGAGTATGAACAGCGAAATGCCCTTCTAGGAAAGAGAATATCTTGGTTCGCCCTTTGCCCTTGATGTCAAAGGGGGAGAGTGATTTGGTATTGTTGCCATCAAGTCCAAAAGGGGATATTGTTGGCATTATGATGCATGTGTTTTACTTGATGGTAAACAACTCATAGAAGATCAACTCACTTATATATATCTAGATGAATCTACGGAAGAGATATCAGATGACAATTCTCAGTATGACAAGTCCAAAGGGGGAGATTGTTGGCATTATGAGACAAGTGTTGTCCTTGATGGCAAATCACACAAATGATAAATTATAGTGCAGCAGATTTATTTGATAAATTATAGTGCAACAAAGTTTCCTTCATGTAGAGAAAAGTTCACGCACTTTTATGCAGAGAAAATTTTATTCCATGTAGAAAAGTTCACGCACTTTTATGCAGAGAAAAGTTTATTCCATGTAGAGAAAAGTTCACGCACTTTTATGCAGAGAAAAGTTTATTCCATGTAGAGAAAAGTTCACGCACTTTTATGCAGAGAAAAGTTTATTCCATGTAGAGAAAAGTTCATGCACTTTTATGCAGAGAAAAGTTTATTTCATGTAGAGAAAAGTTCACGCACTTTTATGCAGAGAGGAGTTTATTTCATGTAGAGAAATGTTCACGCACTTTTATGCAGAGAAAAGTTTACTTCATGTAGAGAAAAGTTTATGCACTTTCATGCAAGAGAAAAGTTCACACACTTTCATGGTTGGTTCATGGTATTAGTCCGACAGTTTTTTATCCTATGGTTTTGGTCCGTGTTATTGCATCCAAAAGTGTTGATCTCACGCACTTTCATGGTTGGTTCATGGTATTAGTCTGACAGTTTTTGATCCTATGGTTTTGGTCCACGGTATTGCATCCAAAAGTGTTGACCTCACGCACTTTCATGGTTGGTTCATGGTATTAGTCCAACAGTTTTTTGATCCTATGGTTTTGGACCGTGGTATTGAGAAAGGACTAAGTCTATAAAAGAGGAAGGAGATCATTTGGCAAAGCATCATCTGAATTATTGAATATCTGATAAAGTGCTAGATCTGGAATACTGTGATTGGGTTATGGTGCAGATCTAGATCTGAGCTAAAGAGGGATCTCACCGGTTGATGGAGAACAAGATCTAAGGATAGATCGAGATCAAATGGTTTGAAATGAACTATCTCTATATATTTGATTATGCTTATTCTAGATCTGTATATTGAAAATGATCTGAACTAGGTATAACTTAAGTTTGAAATCGCTGCAAGTCATGTTTGAATATTTATAGATCTGTACGTGGGTTGGCTTTGGTGTAAGCGCGTATATATGCAGGTTTGGCTCATTGTAGTAGCGTATACAATTTGAGCTATGATATTTGAAGTCACAGGTGGTTCTGGTTGTTGATGGGTTCTGATGAAAGTTTAAAGGTGTCAGTATTCTCCATATCTTGTTTGGTTGATTGGGTTTAGCTTCAGTATTGATGGATGAGAACTAATATTGGATCAGGATCATAATGACTCATATTTATGTGATCTGATGGATTATATCTGGGTGCTAACACATATATTATCCTTGTATATGTATTGATCTAGTGTTTGGGTGATTCAAAAGATTGATTGGTTATGTGCTTCAATGATATTAATGGGTCCAGTATGAAAATTGGATGAAACATTGTTGGGGGGAAAAGTATCTAATGCAGAATGCCTCTATCCCTACTCTGAAGGTGATAGTACTCCAGCAACAACTGAATGCAAAGCTATTCAAAGTTTCTTCTCTATGAGATGAGAGAAGGAAGAAAAGGATGATCTACTAACCGTTATCTTGCGCTTAATAGTCGATCCAGTCTTCACTCCTTGCCGCTTGCTCCTAGCTCCTTGCCCTTTCACCGGCCCAGCTACACACAGATCCTGTAAAAGCACAAGAAAAGGAAACTACAAGAAGCATACATCCATAATCGATTATAGGATTAGCATAAATCAAATGTACAAACATCTATTCATCATAAAGACACATGCACATAGAAGAATCTCGAATACTTTATTGATAATAGAAGTAAAGTTCTGAGAGAGTTACAACCACAATGGGCCCAATCCAGCAACACCTCCCAGCTGAGAGAAATCTCCTCTTCACCTCCTTCAAGCAAACAACCAATAGCTCTAATCACAAACCAATAGCACTTCCTTACTTGCACAAAATTCCAGCCTGCTTAGACCTCATGAGAGAGCTCTATATATAGGTTTTTGGAGAAAGGATGAGTCATCTTGAGACTGGCCTGAAGCTGACTTGTGTCCTCTCCCACTTTAGTTAATCTTCAGTTCTTGAGTCCACTTGGAGAATCTTGCTTCCACTTGGAGATCAAGACCCTCTTACTCATCACTAGGCGAATTCCTTGACCCAAGTGTCAGTTTGGAAGCTTCCTGGGCAGTTGACACCTTGCAGAATGACTGTGCCACTTGGCCAATCTCGCCCAGCGCAGGTAGCCTTCATTGATTTTGACCTTCAGCGCAGGTACAAGGAGGAGCAGTTGACATTCAGCGCAGATGCTCAGTGGAGCAGCTGACATGATCCAGAAATAGCCTGTTTTTGAGTGTTTTTGAGTGGAGAACTGATTTTCAGTGCTGTGGTTTGCAGACCTTGTTCCTCTAAGGGTAAGAACAACATGTTTAGGGACTTTGGATCCCTCAGATTATTGACATTTCATGCTCCATGTTGTTAGGCACAAAAATGTCTATAACAGTTGCCCCCTAAAGTATGAGGTCGTTTATCGGGTGAAATGCTTTATTAGGAGGATCCGAAGTTCATTCAATCGGCTGAGAGGTGCCCTGCAATAAAATACAATACAATACATTATTTTTCATTCTGCTTTCATGATCTAGCTGAGGCGGGCATTCCCATGCTCAGCTTTATAAATTCATTTTGGTACATATAACAGACGACCGTCTGATGATAGACTGATAATTCTCTGCTGAAATTATCATCCTTTGAGTATGATGATCATCTGCTGCAACAATGTACATATCAAATGTCTTTATATCCTGAATATATATCGCAGCCCGGATGGATGAAACTAGATCCGGGGTCTTCAATCTCGTTCGATCTTCACTCTAAGTACAAGTCGATCCATGTGAGAATTGCGCTGAAGTCGAACATGGAAAGACATCGCTTGATTACCGGTCAATGATGTAAACCGTTAACAAGCGCGAGAGGAATCACCAATAATGACAATGACCCTCAAGGTACTACAGTACAATTCACGTGGTGTGAATAAAGGACTTGGCGTCGAACACCACGCAAAATCTTCTGGTCGAAGGTCATTGATGTATACCTGTCGCCGGAAGTGAGAAACTTGCCCTTGAGGCATGCAAGCTTCAAAGTACTGGGGGGGTGTTCCTAGATCAACTTCTTGGATAATGAGCTGAAGTCGACAAGAAGCGATCCGTCAAAGGAGGGCCTTAATGAATCCCACATCAGTGACACAGAACGGAGCTAATGACTTTAGTGGAGGTGAAAACAATCTGTGAGATATGATTTAGGGTGGCGATCATGGGTGGATGAAGGATAATGTATGGCAGTGGATGGGACACGGTTGACTCTTTCTGAACACATCTCTTGAACATATAACGACACTAATGTGATGGATCGGTAGCATTACCCCAAATACGGATGGTTTGGCGAGGACCATGGTGATGAGACCGGTGAATGAAACAACCCAACCCGATGTGGTACGGAGGACAAAGTGTCATGCTCAAGAGCGACTTGCTACCATCAAAGCTTTTGAGATTCTCCCAATTTTTCCCCAGTCATTTCTGACCAGTACCTCTTTATTTTTGTCAAGCTTGAGGAGGATAACATATGCTTGTTCTATAACCTGCCCTTCGGGCAAGCCCATCGCTATGTTTTAACGAGCCTAGCGATAGGGAAACTCGTTCTCGTCTAAAGACAAGTTTGTCGCTATTTAATCATTTTAACGAGTCTAGCGACAAAGACAACTCGGTCCTTTTCATTTTTAGAGAGTCTGAAAAGGTACAGAAAGTTAACTCCAAAATTCCTTTTTCGTCATCTAATCCCTTAAGTCTGAAAAAGTATAAAACAATACAGAAGGGATGAATTTTCGATAACTTTAACGAGCCGAATAAAACAAGCGCTCGACCTTTTTGTGCAATAATCCCTCAGGTCCAAAAAGATTAAAATCTAGAGGAGGGATAGCTCTTCCGGTCCTTTTAACGAGCTGGAAGGCCAAAACTCGGCAAACTTTTCATATTTTACGAGTCAGATGAAAAGAGCTCAAAGAAGACTCGTCTTTTGAGGAACGAGTGATAAACAGGGATAGCAGCAGATTCCAGGTACAAGTTGGAATTTTCCAATCACGGCAGTGTCACAAGGATGGCTAAGTGGAATCACTCTTCGCAGCTGTTCCTCAAAATGGGTAAACAATCATATGGAGGTGAACGATGGTCCAAATGGAATGGAGGTGGCAGGTGCAAAACACGACCAAGGCTTTTATGGCTAATAAATTTACGATCACAATGGTTATTTACCGGAATAGGTTCATTTTTTATTTAAAAATGAGCTTAAACTCTTGAGGAAACATTGCTCACTGCTTATATTTATTTTTTAACGAGCATGAAGACCGCGTTAAAACTGCTCGGATCTTGCGTTTATTTTTTAACGAGCATGAACTTTATGCTAAAACTGCTCGATTTGTGGTCAAATTTTTGATTTTTTACCATTACTAGCTTTTCTCTTTTCAAATGTAGTACTGTATTTTCAATTGTTGCAACAAACTATGTTAGAAATGGATAATATTTGCATGAAAATGAGATTATAACCCTAATATTTTACTTTAAACTGTGTAAAAAGCCATTAAAAGGAGTTTTTACCTCTCATTTACCATTTCATTTGCATTTGGTTTGTTGGAGCTCTGGAGGTGCCTCTTCCCCCTTGATTTTCACCAGCTGATTCCGGGAGATTCTGCGGACGATTTTCGGCGCCGTCTGGACCAGGTAGGAGCAAAACCCTAGCTCTTTCTTTTCATGGTTTCCTTTTCTTGTTTTTTGCCTGTTTTACAGTCTTTCTGAGCCCCTGGGGTTTTGCCAGGGCGCCCTAGGATCAGCGCAGGTTTCTCTTTCGAAACCTGCGCTGAAGGTCAAGCTGCGTTAAGGCAGTCTGACCCTCAGCGCAAGTGGGAGACTTCCTGCCTGCGCTGGGCTCAAAAGGACTGAGTTTTGAGGTTATTTTTGATGATTTTTCGCCAGTTTTTCACCAAAACAGGAGCTCATTCTCTCTCTTGTTTGTTTTGCAGGGTGACTTGAGCAAAATGTCCCTTACATGGCGAGAACGAGAACATGAAGAGGAGGACATGATTGCCCTCCATGACCCGGTCACGGTGAACGCGCTGCGGAACTGTGGCCTGCTGAAGTTCTTCTGGATCTCTAGTATGAGAGCACAGATTTCCTTACTGCAGTATATGCTTGATGCTTGGGATCCTGTTAACCAAGTATTCCAGATTAGGGGGAAGACCATCCCCTTGACCATAGAGGACATATACTTCTTGACTGGGTTGTCAAGACGTGGTGCCTCCGTTTCCTTATCAGGTACGGCCCGAGGGACTGATTCCACCAGAGATTATGTCCGCCAGTATTGCAGGGAAGGTTCTCAGCCGAGCAGAGACGACAAGATTGTTATCCGTGAGATTACTGATCGGGCTCTCAGGTCCATTCTGTTTACTATTGGTAGGATGGCCGGTAGCGCAGCTTTACATGTTGCCAACGGGTCTTATATGCAGCACGCCTTGGAGTGTCTCCAACCGAAAGTATTCAACTGGTGCGATGCAGTACTTGTTCAGATGAAAAGTCAATTGACCAAGATAAAGGACGGGAAGCTGAAGAACTTTGGATTTGGTTCTATTCTGACTGCCTTTGCCTTGGAGAAAATCCCACTGATGCAGCCTCAGTACATCATACTTGACTTGCCTTCTCCGACCGAGCCACGCATGCAGAGGTGGGTTGGCCACATGTCTAGGCATGCAGGTCAACCTCAGATTACTTTCACTGAGGCCTTCTTTAGGTGGTTCGAGCGCCAGGAGATGGCGTTTTCTGAGTATCCATATGTGGGTATGGATTTCCGAGGTGATCCGGATTTGGTTCTACCGGACGGCGAGCAGTGGGGTGTTATTGGTAAACTCTTTGACCACATTACTGTTTATTGTTCTTGTTCATAACGTTGCTGTGCTTTATTCTATCAAGACTTTTAATTGTACTCTTGGGTGCATGCAGATATCAGTCCTGTTCGTCCAGCAGTTCGTCCGAGATCGCCAGCTGCTGCCCCAGCCAGGGAGCCTGCTAGGAGAGTTGTTATCCGCGATCTTGACGACACTGAGACCCTTACAGCTGTGCAGGAGCAGGTTGAGAGCCTTACTCGTGGCCTTCCGGATGTACAGATTGACGAGTTACCTTTACAGATGCAG
Source organism: Pinus tabuliformis (assembly GCA_031772625.1). Lineage (NCBI taxonomy): Eukaryota > Viridiplantae > Streptophyta > Pinopsida > Pinales > Pinaceae > Pinus > Pinus tabuliformis. The sequence continues at coordinate 1,346,544,765 of CM062816.1, read as the reverse complement.
CGTCACACCATTGGTGTGCCTAGACGATGGACTCGTCTCTTGCGCATGATTGCACAGGCCGTGACGTACTATCATGAGCACCACTAGGCTAGGGTGCCCCCTAGCATCTTTTGAGTTTTTAGGTCATATGACCAATTTTGTCTTGGTTACAGAACATTATGTATGAACTTATATAAACAGCTTATGTATTTTGATTTTCGGATTTTATTCTGATTGATTCACGTGATCCATATGTACAATCTTTGATGATGTGACCTTTTTATAAATGTTGCAAATGTTTATCTAACACATAGTTTGCTAATGAGTCAGTTAATGTGTTTAAATTTCTTGAAATATGTTGATATTGAATTGAATCAAATCGCCTTTCCAAGATCTTAACCCTTAGGAACATGCGATAAATAGCTGGATTGCGAACGAAATATATACCATTGAGTTGTAGTATGACGAGCTGTGAGTCTAGCCTGACAATTAGTCGGCGTATGCCACGTGTGATGGCATCAGAGAGTAGTTCTATCAACGCGCTATACTCAACGATGTTGTTCGTTGATTGCCCAATACATACACCTCTGAAACTTACTAACTCGCCGCTTGGATCAAAAATGGCCCAGGCTGCGGAGGACAGGTTCCGCGAACTACGACTCGCTCTGTCGGCGTATCCAACACATGTCTCCATAAGGTTTGACATCTGCAATCAATGAAAAAGGTGGATCACTCGACCAGAACAAATGTTTAAGCGAAAACAAAATACAACAAAAGCATACAGGTTACTATTTAAGCATAGTAACGCTTGAGATACAACCCGTTGCGGGGCTGCGCCAGTGGAATTCCATCGTAATCCATTAACTCGTAGGCTCCTTTTGCTAACACACTTTTAACAATGTAGGGGCCCATCCATAAGGACTCGAATTTACCTGCCCCCAATTTATCGGATTCTTGATCATAAAGCAAGACCAAATCACCTTCTGAGAAGACACGGGGTTTGACATTTTTGTTGAACTGAGCCTTGACTCGTTTCTTATGGGCCTCGTTAGCCAAAGCGGCATCACGACGGGTTTCATCCAACTGGATTAATTCCAAGAAACGAGCCTCTTCCTCTGAAGTTCCGGGGAGGAGGTCGATCGCGAGTTTAAGCGACGAAATTTCGCACTGGATTGGTAAGACTGCTTCCAGGCCATACACCAATTGAAAAGGTGTGAACCCGGTTGCGTTCTTTACCGAGGTTCGGTAAGCCCACAAAGCTGAGTACAGGATTAGGTGCCATCTTCTTTTATGAACCCCGATCATCCTTTGCAACATACGTTTCAGGACCTTGTTGATTGCTTCAACTTGTCCGTTGGCTTGCGGATAATATGGGGTAGAGCTGTCGTGAAATAGCCCTAGCTTGGCAGCTAATTCGACCATCATGTGATTGTGAAAATGCGATCCATGATCTGTAACTATAGCCTGTGGTACGCCGAACCTGGCGACTACATGATTGAAAAAGAAAAGGGCAGTTGTTTCACCAGTGTTATCCAATGTAGGCATTGCCTCGGCCCATTTGGTAAAATAGTCGACAGCGACTATTATATACCCATGCCCCCCGGTCGAGGTGGGGTTACATTGCATGAAATCGATGCCCCACTTGGCGAAGGGCCCAACAACAACTATAGGCTGCAAGGGTGCGGGTGGTCGTCTGGTTTTTCTATCAAAGATTTGACAAGCATGGCAACTTCTGACTGCGGTTATGCAATCTTTGAACATGGTTGGCCAGAAGTACCCTGCTCGTAAGATTCTTTGTGCTGTTGCATATCCAGACTGATGCCCCCCACACGCGCCTGAATGACAATCATTCAGGGCTTTTTCGGCCTCCTCATGGGTAAGGCACTTCCTCAGAACTGTATCGACACCACGACGGTAAAGTGTATCACCGACGATCATGTAGTCTTTTGCTTGGTATCGTATACGTTTTTGTTCGGAGCGAGAGGTGTTAGGCCTGAACTTTTGGGTTTGGAGATAAACTATGATATCTCCATACCATTCATCGCTTGCAGATATGAGAAACAAACTTTCGTCCACGATTGACTCTTCCGATGTTTCATCATTGGACGATGATGGGAGATCGCATAATAATTCTGCGAAAACTAGAGCTTTCTTTGATTTGGATTTTACAAAATCCAGATCAAACTCTTGAAGAATCGCTATCCATTTTGAATATTTGCCCCCAAGCAACTGTCGCAACAGTATATAAGTCATGGGGTTGCAATCTGACAAGACGGTAGTTTTCCGAAAGAGGACATAATGTCGAAACCTTTGAATCGCTTGAACAGCTGCAAGCGCTAGTTTTTCCACATAAGAATATTTACTTTCTGTATCGTTTAAGTTTTTACTTAAATAATAGATAGGATGTTCAATTCCATCGACTTCTTGAACTAAAACCATCGCAATGGTCGTATCCGCTGCAGCCAGATACAGGTTAAAATCTCTTTGATAGTCTGGGGCGTACATTAATGATGCTTTTACTAGACATTCTTTCAGAGCATCAAAGGAAGCTTGCGCCACCTGGTCCCAGACAAAAGGTACATCCTTTTTCAAAAGACGAGTATAACCTTTAGCAAGTTCTGCGTAATTGGGAATGAACCTCCTCAGAAAGTTTGCTTTCCCTTGGATTTTCTGAATCTGAAGCAAATCTGAAGGTGGAGGCAAATTAATGATTGCCTGAACCTTACAGGGGTCGAGACGAATCCCATCCTTAGAGACTACAAAGCCAAGTAAACGACCAGAACTGACGCAAAACACACATTTGTGTGGGTTGAGTCTTATCTTGTAGTGTCGGCAACGTAGAAATATCGCTCTTAAATGCTGCGGATGATCAGTCCGCTTTCGCGAATGAGCCGGAAGATCGTCGAGATAAGGTTGAACAATGTTCTTGATGTCATGGAAGGCATAATTCATCGCCCTCTGAAACGTCGCCCCTGCGTTCTTTAAACCAAAGGGTAACTTTCGATAAGCGAATGTGCCCCACGGACAAATAAATGCAGTCTTTGACTGGTCCTGTGGGCGGATATTTATTTGATTATACCCGGAGAATCGATCCATAAATGAAAAGATTTCACATCCGATGCATTCATCAATTATCTGGTCGATGAAGGGTGTAGGATAGTTGTCCTTTGGACAAGCATGGTTTACATCCCTATAATCGACACACACTCTAATCGTCCCTTGTTTCTTCATAACAGGGACAACATTCGATACCCAATCGGTTAGAGGAACCTGCCGAAGCTGTTGTCTTACTAGTTTGACATCGGGATACATTTTAATTTCATGTTCAACTATACTCGAGTCGATGCCTGGCATTTCATCATATGACCAAGCAAAGACATCTCTAAATTCGCGAAAAAGAGCGTTATATATTTCCAGTTCTGAAGGGGAACAACCTTTGCCGACATAAATATTCTCTACAACATTTGTTTTGGTCGAGATATTTATGGCTATGGTCTCTTCAATATTAGATAGGTTTCGCTCGGAATCCACCGTATTTATAGTATTCGTTAGGAATTCAAATACTGAAGGGTGATAAAGGTCGCTTTGAGTATTTTCTTCATATTCCGGAAGAAGGGAACGATGGTGGTGATCATTCCATGGTGTCCCCTCAATCATCATTGATTGTAAGATTCCTTCGTCGGTCCCATGTACTTTCGACCAAGGATCTAATGGGGTTCCATACTCTCTAGACCTATCTACCCAAACGCTTTACGAGCGTTGATTGGGGCTCGCCTCCCATGCCTGAAACATTGATTGCTACAATATTTCTAAAGGGCTTGGGGGCAATACCATTGAATTATCCATTTTGACCTTCGTGGAAGATATCATGTTGCAGGTTGCTACGAACGATACATTTCCTATATAAATAGGAGGTGGTAGCGCGAAAGTTCCCATTAATGTGGGGTCTTTCAATAATCCTACTCCGATAACTTGAATTGAATGGTTACTTTCATGGATCATGGGAATGCTTCCTGTAACTTGTGAACCATTTGGGAGGAAATTCTATTGGTCGACGATCGTAATCCCTCCTTCAAACGGGAATGCGATCTTCCTAAAATAAGTCGACACGACAGCTGCCATGGCATAAATCCATGGTCTTCCCAGTAGGATGTTATAGTCAAGATTTCCATCAATGACTTCTACATCAATTTCTACTGTTTTTCCTCCTAGTTCAACTTTCAAGTTATTAAGGATACCGTAAGGGGTATAAGTCCTTCCGTCGAAAGCCTTTAATGTCGTCGATGATCGAGACAAGGTTGGAGATCCTAAAGTTTTCCAGCAGCTCATCGACATAATACATGTCGATGCCCCCTCATCAATTATCGTTCTGTGAACAGTTTTGTTGAGGGCTTTCACTTGAATAAGGAAAGCTAATTGGGCCGGCAACTGAGGATCATATCCTTTGTGATCAAAGGATACCAGATTTGAATCCTTAGGATCTACTCCACCAATTGCCGATAACAATGCCTGCCTTTGGGTTGGAAAATTTTGTAATACTTCAAGGGTCGACATAGCGGATGGCGATTGGGCCAAATCTTCCACTATATTATAATGCTGCGCCGCTCTGGCGCGAGGATTAAATGTCGACTTATGTACTACACCCTTTGGCGGTTTTATTGTTAATTCAGGGATGGTGGGTGTAACTTCTGTCGAAGTTGTTGTCGAACTACTTGGTTGATCTTTACCCTTTTCGTTCGACACCTGAGGATTTCCATAATCTTTGTTCCTTGTCGAAATCAAAGCATCATTCTGCTGTTTCGAAACCGACAACATAAGGACTTGCGACGGGGAAGCATTTCCACTATCAACCAGATTTTGACCTGGGTTGGGAAATGGATCAGTTAACACAGCTGATGTTTGGGAATTTTTAAAGAACCTCTTTAACTCAGCTTTGAATGGGCAATTCTTTGTGTTATGATCCTTATCATCACATATTAGACATGGATAATTTTGTTTCCCTTTGCCAGGAGGGTTTGAAGAATTTTTTCCAGGGGATGACTCACCCTGTTTCTTCTTCTTCCCTTTGTTTTTCTTTTTCTTCTTGCCTCCTGGTTGATTGGTTTCTTTGCCTTTATCTTCCGATATGGCATTTACTTCCGAAGCAAGTATTTCTGCTTTTGCATTTTGATCTGAATTCTTACGGGCTTTCTTTGCGGAAGCCTTTATCGATTTCGTGTTTGCGGTGCCAATCACGCCATCACCGGCATGAGAGTCACTATTTGATTTAGGAGGGGGAGGAATTGAAAATTCCGGTCTAGGGGCGTCAGGTATTTTGTCATAGAGTGTGCCGGACTGGGTATATACCAAGTCCAAATACTGTGCACGTGCAATCACTTGCTCCTCTGTTACGACTCCCCCCTTGGCCACATCTTCCGTAATAGCCGGAAGTAACGACTTTATAAACCATTCAGCTAATAGCTGATCAGGAACATATGTTTTTACCATCCTACGACGACGACGCCACTCATGTATATGATCAGATATATGGGTAGCAGTTGTCTGTTTGAAGTTGGTTAATATTTCTGTCCCCGTTTCATACCTTATCGGTAATTGAAAGTGGGTTAAGAAAGTCGTGGCTAGGGAACTAAAGTTGTCAAAAGAGGCTCTTGGCAATTCAATATACCGTTTAGCCGCTGGACCTGTCAATGTCCTCTGAAAAAGGCGAAGTCTTATCGAATCATCGTTAAGGGTGTTCGACGAACACCACAGATGAAAGGTCATCACGTGATTCGACGGGTCTTCACCTGGATTTCCATTGAATTTAGGAATGTCAGATGGAAGTTTATGAGGAATCGCTAGCCACCAAGGGGCATAAGCAATCAGATCGTTTGTTAACCGATGTAAATTAGGTAACTCTAAAGTTGCCACGAATGGTAACTGTTGATTCAGGTTAGGCGAAGCGTAACCAGGGTATGATGGAATCGCCTAAGCAGTGGGTCTTTGCATACCAGCATAATGTAATTGATGTTGCTATGATTGATACGGTTGGTGGACTTGACCACTATAAAGTGGTTGGTTTTGACCGTTTTGAATATACGGTTGTCCACTATTCGCAAAGATCTGCTGCTCAGAACCTTGGTATACTTGTTGGAACTGCGGTTGTTGGTATTGTACAAGCCATGGTTGTGATGCCACGTTTTGTTGTGCCATGCTAACCATTGGACCAAGGTGTGGGGTAATTGTACCCGTTTGTACTTGTGTCGTCCCACCAGTTGGCGATTGCGGTTGTGACCCATGGTCAAGCGACTGTTGCATTACAACCTGAGGTTGACATGTAACAGGTATTGCTTGAACTTGCGACACGGTTACAATAGCCGGGGTGGTTGGGATGTTTGTCACAGGTACACACTGTTGCATAGAATATACAATCCTTGGTTGTTGAGGTAACATAGGTACCCAACTACTTGACGCAATTCCAGTATAACCTGAATACTGTTGAGAACTGCCATATGGATATCCTCCCGGAGGAGGTAATGAAAGGGCATACTGCCCCCCATATGGTAGCAATCCGGAACTCAGAGGGATTGTTAATCCTTGAGGACTAGATGGCCCAAATTGACCTCCATGAAGATCAATCTGTCGAGTTTCAACATAAGAATTACCGGGTATTACTCCGGATGAACAAACTGGAACAGACCATACTGTCGACATAGTCCCTTGGTGGACTCCTTCTAGCTGTTGAGAGCTAGTTGGGACAGCTGGTATGCCGGCAAACATCGTCGGAGTGGCGACAGGGGCTTCTGCTGTCGCTGTGTCATTTGAAACAGTCCTAGATGATGACGGTTGTTCAGACATTTTAAGTCTATCCAATAGATTGCCTAGCGATTCTACAGGAACTTCCACTTGTGGTGGATTAACTTCTGATGAAGGAAATAGAGTGACCCCGACTCCAAAATGGGTTGGAGTACTCGCTTGCGGATCCTCTGCAATTTCCTCTATCGCAATCAAACCCGGTGGAAGAGGCAGACCGTCAGGTCCGTAAAATATTTCTGGTGCCGAAGAAGTGGTTGTTTCGACAGCGACAGTTGTTTGGGGAACAAAACTTTCTGGACCGGTTACAGATGGAACTGGTTCAGTTACACAAGTATTTGCCCCCAGACTAGGATCAGTATTACCGTCCTTCTGTGGCTGTTGAACTTCCTCTATAGAGGCAGGGTTTCCAGAAATGTTAGGAGTAACCGGGACCTCGGATGTAGTAGGAACACTTGTTCTAACTTTCAAAGGAGATTTTGACCCGGTTAAACGAGTTCGCTTTGCCCGTACTGTTTTCGATTCCGGGGACAAAGACGGTTGACTCACAAGCCTCCACGAACGACGGATTTTCAATTGACTTTCTTCCATGATTGCGGATTACTCGATCAACTAAAATATTAAAAGGGGAAATTTGTGTTTCCGAATTGAATGAATTTTATTAGACGCTTTTAGACACAACTTGCTTTTTCACTTTTTAAGAGTCGAGAAAAAGCTAAAGATGACTCTAGTCTCCTTCGATGTATTAACGAGCCCGAAGTGACAAATGCTCGGTTGGACTTTTTCAGTTATAGTGTTTGAAAAAGGCCAAAAGAAACTGCTCTGGAGATCTAGGCAGAGGGTGTGCCAAACCTTTCGCAAAACCACAGAATACGTTTTACGGTACGAGTGGTCGATCTTCGTGAATGCTATGTTCACTTCATTGCGATCAGTAGGGCGGCCGACACGGTTTCCTATGGATAAAGGCTTTGATCCTATAGGGGTCTCCCAATATATACGCGACGGTACGTGGGAGCACAATCCGTATTAGTGCCACCGACTCTCAGGAGGAATCACCCACCTTCGTCGAGATCGACAGTCACTATGTTTAACGACGTCGAAACACGTCTCTAGCTTAGACCTCTAGATGTTTGCGTTATGTTTCAAAGCGTTGTTAGGTTCATTCAATATATTTTAAGTTGATCTTTTTAAAGTTTGCCTTTCAAGGTTCACCACGAGATGTATTGATACAAATTCCTAAATGCAGTCTAAGATGAGAAGCAAGATTTTCCAATCTTTTCGACTTATGAAAATCTCAACTACTGAGGGAAAAGAGAGATAAAATCCTTTTCACATAGATCAAAGAGCACTCGCTAATGCACTTTTTCCCTAAATCAACATACAAACTTAATGCAAAATGCAAAAATGCAAGTATTTCCTTTCTCTTCCTTAATGTTTGATGAAATACAGAAAGAAAGTTGTTGTATAATTTCGAATTCAATTTCAAGCGAAAGCAAACAAGTTCGTCCAAAATCGAAAGACACTTTACGATTCACTTGTTTCGACACTTAGAAACATATAAATTCAAACCATATAATGAAAGCGACAAACTCAATCAGCTATGAACAACAAATAAGCTAACTCTTAAGATCAGAAACGACACTTAATCACAGGTCTAGATCTAAGAGGTCAATGCAAGACTGGTTCACTTTTGTTATGGGAAACTGTAAATGACACAAGAAATACAAAAGAACAAATACAGTTTCTTTATACAACTGAGGCGGAATAATGACAAAGGAAGATGGTTTCAGATAGGCCTACTGACTGGCATCAAACAGCAAAAACAACTGTGAAAACAAATCAAGACACAGCAGGAAACCCCAGGAACTCAAGCCAAGACTGGTCCAGCGCAAGTGTAACACTGCCTGTTTGACCTTCAGCGCAGGTAGCCCCTTCGGGAACTGCGCTGAAATGCAGACTGCTAGTGTACAGCCTGCAATGAAGAACGAGACTTTCGTCCGTCTTGGTTTCCGGGTCACAGATTGCTCAAAAATTCATAGTTTTTGCTCAAATCAGAAGCTATCAGTCAAGGACACACTAAGGGATGTAAAGGAGGATGAAAAGCTATCACTAAGAGCTTATTAGAGTCCTTGCGGATCAGCTCTTCAACTCATAAACTTGCTCAGAAACTGAGCCAGAGTAGTTGCCCTCTACTTTGTGTTTGATAGATTCAAACACAGTTCGATTCGGTACTCTCCTTGTTTATGAAATGAATAGCAAGAAACACAACAAACTACCAAGATACGCTCCCCAGCGGAGTCGCCATTTTGTTGGGGGGAAAAGTATCTAATGCAGAATGCCTCTATCCCTACTCTGAAGGTGATAGTACTCCAGCAACAACTGAATGCAAAGCTATTCAAAGTTTCTTCTTTATGAGATGAGAGAAGGAAGAAAAGGATGATCTACTAACCGTTATCTTGCGCTTAATAGTCGATCCAGTCTGCACTCCTTGCCGCTTGCTCCTAGCTCCTTGCCCTTTCACCGGCCCAGCTACACACAGATCCTGTAAAAGTACAAGAAAAGGAAACTACAAGAAGCATACATCCATAATCGATTATAGGATTAGCATAAATCAAATGTACAAACATCTATTCATCATAAAGACACATGCACATAGAAGAATCTCGAATACTTTATTGATAATAGAAGTAAAGTTCTGAGAGAGTTACAACCACAATGGGCCCAATCCAGAAACACCTCCCAGCTGAGAGAAATCTCCTCTTCACCTCCTTCAAGCAAACACCCAGTAGCTCTAATCACAAACCAACAGCACTTCCTTACTTGCACAAAATTCCAGCCTGCTTAGACCTCATGAGAGAGCTCTATATATAGGTTTTTGGAGAAAGGATGAGTCATCTTGAGACTGGCCTGAAGCTGACTTGTGTCCTCTCCCACTTTAGTTAATCTTCAGTTCTTGAGTCCACTTGGAGAATCTTGCATCCACTTGGAGATCAAGACCCTCTTACTCATCACTAGGCGAATTCCTTGACCCAAGTGTCAGTTTGGAAGCTTCCTGGGCAGTTGACACCTTGCAGAATGACTGTGCCACTTGGCCAATCTCGCCCAGCGCAGGTAGCCTTCATTGATTTTGACCTTCAGCGCAGGTACAAGGAGGAGCAGTTGACATTCAGCGCAGATGCTCAGTGGAGCAGCTGACATGATCCAGAAATAGCCTGTTTTTGAGTGTTTTTGAGTGGAGAACTGATTTTCAGTGCTGTGGTTTGCAGACCTTGTTCCTCTAAGGGTAAGAACAACATGTTTAGGGACTTTGGATCCCTCAGATTATTGACATTTCATGCTCCATGCTGTTAAGCACAAAAATGTCTATAACAAACATGGCCTTTCAGATTATGTGTTGTGCTTCAGGAGTATCCAGTCTGAAAATGTATGAAACGTGGTACCTGGAGGAGAGAAGATTGTAGGCCGGCGCCTACGTACTATTATCTTAGCTAGTACAAGAGCTAAGGGGGTGGTAGCTCTCTTCCAGTAGCAGTTGAAAACTTTGGAGCATTGTAGCAGGTAGCAGCCTACGTACTAGTAAATGGATCGGCTAGTACAAGAACTATGGGGGTTGTAGCTCCCTTCCAGGAGAGACTGGAGAACGAGAGAGGGTTGTAGCTCTCTGCAGGTAGAAGCCTGCGTACTGGTATAATACTGCACCAGTACATAAATATTGTAAAAGGATTTTCTTATTAAGAAGAAGATTGAGATGACTTGCAGCAGGTGGTTTTCTCCCACATTGGGTTTCCACCTTATATCATGGTGTTCATGTGTGTGGCTTATGTGTGATGATCTGTTCTATTTTACTGCACCTGTTTACTATGGTTGATAATGTTCTAATGCACTCATTAAGGATCAACTAACTGAATCATAAGAAGTTGTGGAAGTAGCATATATGAATCTGAATATGGAAATGAAAAAGTTTTATTGATGTGATAATACTGATTCACCCCCCCCTCTCAGTATTATTTCCAACATCCTCATCGTGCTATAGTGTCAAATGTAGGAGGATAATAATGTAATTTTCGTACCATATTTGATCCAGACTTCAAAATCCTTATATTCCAGGTACTTGCCTCTGATGATCTATCGACCAAATGCCCCTATCAGTTAGTCCTCTCCATAAACTCTTACATATAATATCCCTATTGAAATAAAGTGTGTCGAAGATTCCCCATCCCCCTTCATCGACGTGTTTAGTTATTCATGGCAAGCGAACCAAGTGAAATTTACCAGGTTAATTGTAACCGGTCCATAGAAATTTGGCTAGGATAACATCTACCTTATGAATTATTTCCATTGGAAACATATATAAATGCATCAATTAGACCGAAAGAGACTATAAAAATGATCTGATCATAATGAGTCTACCACCCATGCTAAGCCATCTATAGGACAAATTTGCTAATTTTCTTTCAAATTTCTAGATAATGCAACCCCAAGGGCTGATATGTAATGCCAAAAATGTCACATATCTGCGTTGTTACCTCTTCATTGAGATGAGGAGAGATCATTTTATATTTATTCTTATTTAAAATAAGACCTAATATAGAACCAAAAGTCGAGAGGAGTTGGTGAAAGTGTGACCATTCCAGGGTAGATGCCTCTCCACCAAAGAGGAGATCATTGACAAAAATCAGATGTGATATGTGGATTTGTTGAGTCAACAAAATACCTTTTAAAACTCCCCTATCACAATATTCAGTAATCCTTCTGCTATGTTCTTACATGGAAAGGAGAAAGAGAATGAGAGACATAGAGCATTCTTGACGCAAACCTCTGGATTCTTTAAAAATAATTGTTGGGAGCCCATTTATAATAACAGTAATGTTAACAGTGTTCACACATGCCATGATCCAATTGATGTTCAACTAAGAGAGGTCAATTTTGTGTAAAATCAATCTCAAAAATTCCTATTCAACATATTTGAAAGATTGTTTAGATCAATCTTCAGTAAGAAAGCATTTAGGTTCCTCACCTTAACAGAATGAAGGCATTCTTGCAAAATTTCCACAACATCTTGGATTTGTCTGCCCTCCAAAAAAATCAAATTTCTTTGGAGAGATACAGGCTGACAAAAAAATTTTAAGTCTGCAAGCAATAATCTTAGAGATCATTTTATAGAGAGAGTTACATAGGGATATGAGGTGGAATTATTTGAAATAAATAGGAGACTTATTTCTAGGAATTAGAGAAATAAAAGTGTTATTTATGGACCTTGTGATATAACCCTTGACCTTAGACTCTTCAGCCACTGCCAATAAATCTGGGGACATACGCTCGAAGAAATGTATGTATAATTCCATCCCCCACAGGTAAGGACCAGGGATTTTATCCCTGACACATGCAAGGAGAATGTTGTGAATTTCCTCTATCGTAACCGGTCTACCCAAAATATCATTTTCAGTCTCCTGAATCAATCGAGGCATGTGGTTGATGAAATCCAATTGAGCTTGTGTCAAGAGGTCTTTCGCTATGAAAAGACCCTTAAAATGGTGAAAGGTGGCCAAATCAATTCCGACTTAGTAGTATGAATACTGTCCCGAATGCGCCAAATGGAATTTTCTCTCCTCCCCATGAAGGAAAATCTATGAAAACACTTGAGTTCTTATCCCCAGCTGCAACCCACGTAGCCCGGATATTAAGACACTTAGCCTCTTCCTATAATTTGTAAATAGATCTCTTCTTGGCTTCCAAATTCAAAATTTGGGATCTGCATATTGCAGAAGTAAGGAAAGGATCTTCTGGATCATAGAGATCACATAGGGTAGCTCCAATATAGTCCAGTTGTTTTGATTCTGCTTTTCTCTATTTCAAAACCAATTTTCGGACCTCCCTCTTCAAGGATTTAAGCTTGAAACATATGATATCTATATAGGATGAGCTCTGAAGTAAAATAGGTTGGCTCCAAATGCGATAGGAAATCTCTTCAGATTCCTTATGGGCCAATCAGAATTGAATGAATTTAAATGGAAGAGTCTTATGACAGGATTCCTTATCCCAAGAGAGAAGAATCGAAAGATGGACAAAGTTGAAAGAAGGAATGTCTGAGGAGTGTAGTTCCATCAGACCCACTGCAGAGCATTATTTCACCAAAAATCTATCCAGATGCTTTGAAATACAAGCAGACCCTATCTATCCATTGCTCCAGGTGGGAACGAGCTTGTGAGGAGTAATATCTCGTAGAGACAGATGTTGGAAATTTCTGGTAATTTCAAACAAAATTATGAATAGAGGATAATGCTCTGTTTTGCACAGGGAAGCATAAAATTTTCTTTCTGAAGAACAAAATTTCACAGACACACAAAAAACAAATTTGTATTCATTAACAAAAATCCACTGTTATAGAAGAGACCTTCCTCCCACAAAGGGATTACACAAAAGACTGCTTCAGATGCAGTTCCAAAACAAAAATAAACTTCACTGTCTCTTCTGAAAAATACTATGTCTCTGTCTTCAAATTGACATAGTGCTGTGTAAAATAAAAAAAATTACATTCGCGCTCTGCTGTGCTACATTAATTTTCATACATTTTTCTTCTTCTGTGGAAAGAAAATGGCGGCCCAAATTCATGCGAGCCACACACAGGGATTTTGGAATTCTTCCCCTTTTTTTTACATCACACATACACACTGCTATGTGTATTTCATTTCATATGCCCAACAAAAAAAAACTTGCACGCGCTGCTGCATATTTCCACATTCAACAACAAGGAAAAATTACATTTATGCTACTGCGCATTCCCTTTTGTTTTTCACCAATGAACAACAAAAACTCATGCTGCTGCATTCTTTGCATTTCATTTCAGTCTCTGCACTATTGTGCACAATTTTTTTTTCCTTTCTTACTATCGCGCTGCTGCGCCTCTCTTACATTTCTCCATGGACAACAAAACATTCCCCTCATGATGTTGCGTGTTCACACTGTTGTGCTTCTCCTTACATTTTTTAATAGACAACAAAAAAAACATAACAGGGCAATACAATTTTACTTGCCATACTCCCGTGTAATAAAACTTCACCTACACTTACTGACCCTAGTACATTTCAATTAATTTCTTTAATTATTTCAGCATGGCGGTCAACAAGAATTCACTTCACGGAATGTCATATGATGCAGGCTTGTACGCAACTTTGTTTCAATCAACAGACATCAACCAACCTTTCAATCGGACGACTGACGCTCAATCAAACCACATGACCTTTACGCTACGGGAAAAAGGCTGTTTTCAAAACTGCTTGAGGACACATGTCAAATGGCATACTGTATCGCTGCCCCTCTGGAGAATACCACTGTTCGTGAAAAAGAGCGGTGCGATGGAAGGTCTGTCGGTTTCCTGGAAATAGTACGCTGTCGCTGTTCAACTTTCGCTGCAGTTGAAATTACATTTCAACACTCCCCTTTAATTTCAACTACTGGGTTACCAGTCATGCCCATACATTTCATCAAAAACTCAAAACTTTTCTGCCTATTCGTATCAGCTTTCCTTTCATCGCTTTCACCGCTATGCTCAGGCACTCCAATCAATCCTGAGCCACAAAACTGTGCCTGATTACTGTTCTGGAGAATCAGAGTACTGTCTTTGCAGCTGGCTATATCCATTGGGGCACGATCTGCACTTGTGCTTTCTGGGAAAATCAGTGGGTCATTTTCTCTCAGCGATAATGATCAAGAATTACAGGCTCCCCCTAATTGTATGCATCGTCTCGTTTTGGCAGAGTCTTCTCAAAAAAACTTAGATTGGCTGGAGAGCTCAAGGGACTTTTAGACTGTATTTCCTTCCTTCTCCATACTTGTGTAACTTTCTTCTTTTGCATGGGTCTAGATTGTGTAAGAGCCCATGTTAAGTTACAATTACATGCCATATGACCAATGTTATGACACTTGAAGCATTCTACATTGTTCATGAATAAGATTTCATGATTTCTTCCTGTAAAATTGTTTCTTGGAGGTTGTTGGAGACTATAACATCTATCTCTATGAGATGCTTTACAGTCTTTTGCCATATTACCAAAGTTTGAACAAGAATAGCAATAACCAAAAAATAAACTTTGGTACCTAGGAGATGGAAGTTTCCTTGATGTACTTCTGAAGCCTTTCTTCCTTGAGATCCTTTGATGATAACCATTGCCTATTTCCTCTTTGACATCATCTACATTTCCTTTTGGAGTTGGTTTTCTACTTGGAGCAAGATTTCTTCTGTTGTAGCCTTAATTTTTCTCCTTGCCTTTGGTAGAACCAATTTCTTTCTGGCTTCTTCACATCTATTTTGCTTAAAGCATTTCCATTCTTGTTTGAGGGTTCACATGCATACCCGAGTCCTGATTTATCAGATGGACATCTGTGATAACTGAGCATGTCATCCAAGGATTCAGAGCTCTTCATGATTTTGTTCATCCCTTCAACCTTTTTTCTGAGGAGGACAATCTCTTCTTTGGACAATCTTTCACACTCATTATTCTTCTTTGCAAGTTGTTCCTCAGTTTCTTCCTTGCTACGAGTAGCTTCAGCTGCTACTATTTTAAGGGAGATGATATCTAACTTCATTTTGAAGATTTCTTCATTCTTTGCTTGACTTCTCTCCATTTCCTTCATAGCTCCTTGTGCCTGTTTCATGGCTTCTTGTAATTGAGACTTAAGGGAGGAGACCTCTACCTTGTATTGACCAATCTCTTCTTCAAGTTTGTTCACACTCTCGTGCCTTTGTTCAAGTTGACTTGACAAGATATCTTCTTGCTCAATTGATTTGTCATGGATATGACTTCTTCATGATGCTTCCTTTTGCTTTGATGAAATTCCTTCTTATGTTTGGAAAGCTATTCATCCCTTTCTTGTACTTGAAGCTTGATGAGGTCAACTTTCTTCCTTGTTTGATCTTGGTTACCAATTGGAGCTATCTTCTTAAGTGCCTCATTTTCCTTTTTCAAATTGTTAATCTCTTCCATGGCGGTCATAAGTTGAGTGAGGAGTTCTTCTACAAAGTCCTTTTCATTCTTTTCATCTTCTAGGTATACCTCAGCCTTGATGTCATCATTCTCATTTTCAGCTTCTATGATGGGTTCAGGATCTCCTTTTTGATTGATGGTCATAGTCAGTGCTCCTTTTGAGTGAAGGTCATAAAGTTTGTCCCATATATCCTTTGCTGATGAATATTTTCCTAGATTCTTCTTTACAGAATTAGGTAGCCCATTCAAGATTGTCTTTGCTGCTTGTGCATTGTACTACTTGGATTCTCTATCCAACCTGCTATCATCAATCACTGATTCCCAAATTTCAATCCCTTGAGACTGTAAGAAAGTCCTCATTTTTACTTCCCATATATAAAAGTTCCCATTGAGCCTTGGAGCCTCATCAAATTGATTGACTTCTATTTTATTAGTAGAGGGAGACACATCCTTAGGAGGATTGGAGACTTTCTTCCTTGACCTCGCCATTTGTGTTCTTGCACTCTTAACTGTGCTTCAAGATACTTGACTGTGTATCTAAAATAACTGCCTGTCTTCAACAGTAACACAAAAATTTACTTGAGAAATACCTTGGATTTTTCTTGACTGAGCCTTCACTCTGCTGGAGAAGCTGCTGCAATAAGAAATCCTTCCTTAAGATTCTTTGACAACTTCAAAGAGCCTGGACAAGCTCTGATACCATGTTGGAAATTTCTGGTAATTTCAAACAAAGTTTTGAATAGAGGATAATGCTCTTTTCTGCACAAGGAAGCATAAAATTTTCTTTCTAAAGAATAGAATTTCATAGACACACAAAAAACAACTTTGTATTCATTAACAAAAATCCACTGTTACAGAAGAGACCTTCCTCTCACAGAGGGATTACACAAAAGACTGCTTCAGATGCAGTTCCAAAACAAAAATAAACTTCACTGTCTCTTCTGAAAAATACTCTGTCTCTTTCTTCAAATCGACACATTGTTGTGTAAAATAAAAAAAAATTACATGCGCTCTTTGTTGCACTACATTACATTGCATACATTTTTCTTCTTCTGCGGAAAGAAAATGGCGGCCCAAGATGATGCGAGCCACACACAAGGCTTATGGAATTCTTCCCTTTCTTTTACATCACACGTACACACTGCTGTTTATATTTCATTTCATATGCCCAACAAAAAAAATCTTGCATACGCGCTGCTGCGTATTTCCACATTCAACAACAAAGAAAAATTACATTTGCGCTACTACACATTCCCTTTTCTTTTTCACCAACGAGCAAAAAAAACTCACGCTGCTGCGTTCTTTGCATTTCATTTCAGTCTCTGCACTACTGTGCACAAAAGTTTTTTCCTTTCTTGCTATCGTGTTGCTGTGCCTCTCTTACATTTCTCCATGGACAACAAAACATTCCCCTCACGCTGCTGCACATTCACATTGTTGTGCTTCTCCTTACATTTTTCAGTAGACCAAAAAAAAACATAACAGGGCAGTACAAATTTTACTTTCCATACTCCCGTGTAATAAAACTTCACCTACACTTACTGACCCCAATACATTTCAATTAATTTCTTTAATTATTTTCAGCATGGCAGTCAACAGGAATTCACTTCACGCAATGTCATACGCTGCAAGCCTGTACGCAGCTTTGTTTCAATCAACGGACATCAACCAACCTTTCAATCGGATAACTGACGCTCGATCAAACCACACGACCTTTACGCTCCGAGAAAAAGGCTGTTTTCAAAACTGCTTGAGGACACGCGTCAAATTGTAGGTTTTAACCCTGTACAGAAATTACCTGCATACGAATTCTTAAACAAAGAAAATAAACAATGCGAGAGCATAACCCATAAAACACATATGCACAGAGATTTTTCCCTGGATCCCAAAACCAGGACTACCAGCTTGATTTTTCATTATGTTCCTTTCAATGTTACAATACATATTTATACATGCCGAAGCATCCAATACCATGGACCGAAAACCATCACATCCAGTACCATGGACCGAAAACCATCGTCCAAAAAACATGTACGAAAATGATGCACAAAACCATAGGTGGGTTCGCCCAACCTAACATATGGTCCAAAACCAGAATTTTCCGGGGCGCTGCCCTGGACCCCATAAAGTGGGGTCACGAGCGCCCTTCAAAGCCCCTATTAACTACGTGGAAAGAATATAACACAACCCAACAATCTCCCACTTGTTGTTTTCTTTCCACAGGGGGCCACAGGAGAGCTTAGTCATTTTTTCAGCCCTGAGATTCCCATTGCTTCTCCACACCAAGAGAACTTCTCAGAGCTCACAGATTTTGTCAATGCATCTGCAGTATTCTTCAAAGTGTCCACCTTTACCAGCAACACCTTTCTGTCTTCTATCATATCCCTCACAAAGTGATACTGAACATCAATGTGCTTTGTCTTTGAATGATAAGCAGGGTTCTTTGCCAAGAAAATTGCACTTTGGCTGTCACAGTCTATTCTTATAGCTCCTTGTACTAACCCCATACTCGAACACAATCTTTGCAACCAAACTGCTTCCTTGCTTGCATGAGTGGCTGCCATGTATTCTGCCTCTGTAGTTGATAGTGCCACTACAGATTTTTTCTTACTCATCCAACTGACTGCACCTCCAAATAGGTTAAACACATACCCACTTGTAGATCTCCTCTGATCTAGATCTCCAGCCCAGTCTGCATCAATAAAGCCATGAATATCCAACACTCTGTCCAATCCTAGTCTTCCTTGGTAGCACAAACCATAATTAGTAGTGCCATGCAAATACCTGAAAACCCGCTTCACTGTTGTCCAGTGCTCCTTCCCAGATTTTGACATAAACCTGCTCAATACTCCCACTGCATGTGCAATGTCTGGTCTAGTACAGACCATTGCATACATCAGGCTACCCACTGCACTTGCATATGGAACACGGGACATGTACTCTTCCTCTTCTTGTGTCTTGGGACACTGTTCAGCAGATAACCTCACACCTACAGGAATAGGAACCTTCACCGGTTTACTATCCTGCATATTAAACCTCTGGAGTATTGTCTCGACATACTTCCTCTGGTTTAACCAGAGCTTCCTCTTTGACCGATCTCTTTTAATTTCCATGCCCAAAATATAGTTTGCAGCACCAAGATCTTTCATGTCGAATTTGGAGGACAATTGGGTCTTCAAATCCTGGATAATTTCTTTGTCATTTCCAACCAACAACATATCATCCACATACAAGACCAGATAAATAATACGGTCACCAATTAATTTAAAATACACATAATGATCTGCTTTGCTTCTGGTGAAGCCAAGTCCCCGTATAAATGTATCAAATTTTTGATACCACATCCTTGGTGACTGCTTTAACCCATACAGAGACTTCTTTAACTTGCATACCAGTTCTTTCTTACCCTTCACCGCAAAGCCTTCAGGTTGCTTCATGTAGATTTCCTCTTCCAAATCCCCATGAAGAAATGTTGTCTTCACATCCATCTGTTCTACCTCAAAATCAAAAGCAGCAGCAACAGATAAAAGTAATCTAATAGAAGTTACCTTGGCAACAGGAGAAAAAATATCACCAAAATCAATTCCCGGCACCTGGGAATAACCTTTTTCTACCAACCGAGCTTTGTATTTCTCCACCTTTCCTTCTGCATTTGTCTTCTTCTTGAACACCCATTTGCTGCCAATGGGTTTCCTTCCAGCCGGCAACTCCACCAGGTCCCAAGCCTCATTTTTGTGCAAAGATGCCATTTCATCGACCATGGTCTCTTTCCAGATTTTTCCATCCTCTGAATCCACTGCTTCCTTCACAGTTATGGGATCATTATCAGTAATAGACAAAGCAAAATTTGAACTGAAAGCAGATGGACTATACCTTTCTGGCTGCCTTCTTTCTCGAACTGATCTTCTCACAGCCAGAGTTTGTGGCTCTTCATCTTCTGATTCCTCCTCTGCTGCAGAGTCTGATTCTTCCTCCTTTGGCTCAAACTCTATCTTCTCAGGTTCCTTTGGTTGGACTTCATGTTGAATAACATATTTTACCTCTCTGAACAACACATCTCGGTTGTACACAACCTTCCGTGTGACTGGGTTCCAAAGCTTATAACCCTTTAAACCATCCTTATACCCAATAAAGATGCACTTTTCAGATTTACTATCCAACTTGGTTCGTTTCTCCTTTGGAACATGTACATATGCATCACATCCAAATACCCTTAGATGTGAAAGAGAGGGTTTCTTACCAGTCCATACTTCTTGTGGAGTCTTATCCTACAACGCTGATGAAGGTGATCTGTTGATCAGGTAACATGCAGTATCCACCGCCTCTGCCCATAATTCCTGTCCTAACCCGACACCACTGAGCATGCTTCTTGCCCTTTCCATCAACGTCTTGTTCATTCTTTCTGCGACTCCATTTTGCTGAGGTGTATATGGAGTAGTCTTCTGCGGTGCTATACCACACATCTTACAAAATTCTTCAAATTCCTTGCTGCAAAATTCTTCACCATTATCTGTCCTCAGCACCTTTATCTTCTTCTCTGTCTGATTTTCCACCAGAGCCTTAAATTCTTTAAACCTGTCAAAGACTTCAGATTTCTTCTTAAGAAAATATATCCATGTATTCCTTGAGAAGTCATCTATGAATGATACATAGTACACAGACTTACCCAGTGATGGAACCTTCACAGGTCCAAACACATCAATGTGCACAAGCTCTAATATCTGTTTCGTCCTCTTACCACCAGAGGGGAAACTCACCCGATTCTGCTTCCCATATACACAATTTTTACAGAAATCAAAATCCAGAGAGCTATTATTCATTCCTTCTACCATACCTTTACCATGAAGTATTCGAAGGCCCTTCTCTCCAATACGTCCAAGCCTTTGATGCCACAACATGGTCTTCTTTCCAGAGACCACTAGATTCTCTACTCCATTTTCAGGAACCATAGAACTATTGCACCCATCAACAACAGTGCTACCTTGCAGCTTGTACAGAGTTCCAGTCTGAACTCCCCGCATTAATATCAGTGCTCCTCGAACCATCTTGCAGGTATCTTTCTCGAACACCGTCTTTACACCTGCATCATCCAACTTGCTTCCAGAAATCCGATATTTGGCCAATGCAGGAATATGTAGAACACCCGGAAGTGTTCTAACCCTTCCACCTTGCAACTTCAACTTTACTTCTCCCCGACCAATGATTCTAGCCTTCCTATCATCTCCTAAGAAGACATCACCACCATTGTATTTCTCATACTCGCAGAACCACTCTCTATGGGGAGTGAAGTGAAAGGATGCACCTGAGTCAATCAACCATGCCTCATGATCTACATGTGTACTTGAAGAAGCCATGTACACATCCCCACCTTCATCTGAGGTGGTTTTCGCCTCTCCAGAAGGAGCATCATCAGATCCCTTTCCTTTATCAAGAGCTTTAGATTTACAATCCCTTCTGAAGTGCCCTTCCTTTCCGCATTTCCAGCACACCACCTTTGTAGGTTTTCCTGGAGATTTAGATCTCCCTCTAGATTTAGATCTCCCACTCGATGACTTATTTTTGTTCCTGTTCTGGGACAGTCCTCGTACAAACAAGGCATCACCATTCTGGTTGTCCATATTTTTCCGTCTCATCTCCTCCGTCAGCAAGGCTGAGACTATTTCATCAAACTGAAAAGCAATTACATTGCTACCTATTGTAATAACCAGACTATCCCACGAATTTGTTAGAGAACAAAACAGAGTGATGCACTTGTCTTCATATGAAATTTTAAAATCAACAGATAATAACTAACTTACCACAGTATTAAACGGATTTAGATGCTCTGTCACCGAGTCTCCATCTTTCATCCTCAGGTTATACAGCTTTTTCCGCAGGAACAGTTTATTCACCAGAGACTTAGATTGGTACAAAGTCCCTAACTTGACCCACAAATCCTTTGCCGTAGCTTCCCCTGATACATTCAGCAATACTGAATCCGAGACACACAATCGTATTGTGCTCTTTGCCTTCCGATTCAACTTCTTCCATTCTTTATCGGTCACTCCCGATGGTTTAGTACCTGGATCTACCGCGATCCGCTGATCTTTATCCACCAACAGATCCTCCATCTTGAGTTTCCACAACTCAAAATTCTGACCATTGAACTTCTCAATCTCTATCTTTCCACTGCTCACCATCTTATTTCACCACCAGAATCGATCTCACAGATCTCCCACTGAACAGGGTCTACCACAGGTCCGAGTGAAACCCTTCGGCAATGAAGGCATCCCCTTGAAGCCAAAACAGCTCTGATAATAAATGTAGGTTTTAACCCTGTACAGAAATTACCTGCATACGAATTCTTAAACAAAGAAAATAAACAATGCAAGAGCATAACCCATAAAACACATATGCACAGAGATTTTTCCCTGGATCCCAAAATCGGGACTACCAGCTTGATTTTTCATTATGTTCCTTTCAATGTTACAATACATATTTATACATGCTGAAGCATCCAATACCATGGATCGAAAACCATCGCATCCAAAAAACATGTGCGAAAATCATGCACAAAACCATAGGTGGGACCCCATAAAGTGGGGTTACGGGTGCCCTTCAAACCCCCTATTAACTACGTGGAAAGAATATAACACAACCCAACACAAATGGCGTATTGTATCACTACCCCTCCGGAGAATACCACTATTCATGAAAAAAGCGGTGCGATGGAAGGTCTGGCAGTTTCCTGGAAATAGTACGCTATGACTATTCAACTGTCGCTGCAGTTGAAATTACATTTCAACAACAGAGAGTTAAAAATGTCCTGAAATGGGGCTCCAAGAAATTAGACTTGGCCTTATTGCCCCAAATCTGTTTAATATCCAGATTTAAATTCAAGTCTCCATCCATCATGAGAGAACTCAAATGCAGCAACCCGATGTCCGTGACCTAGTCCGAGAAAACTTTCCTACCTGTATATGTAGTGTACATGTTAAGAATGCGGAAGCGAGAAGGAGAACCTCGAACATGCCCAGATAGGAGTATACATGCAAGTGTAAATTATGCCAGAAACTTGATACTGGAGGGTTTCCAAGCTATTGCTAAACCTTCAGACAGACCGCATGAATTAGAAGCACAAACAAGCCACCTAGGACAAATTTGTTGCAGAATTTCCTAAGGCTTTTCTTCAAAAATCATAGTTTCCTATAAAATAATGAAATTTGTCTTATGTATGTGAATGAGTCCTTTTAGAGAGCGTGATTTGATGTCGGACCCCATCCCCCTAATATTAAGTGACATTGTAATCACGAGGAAACTATCAAATGAAAGGATATGGAGCCTTTTTTAGATGAGTATCAAATGAATAACCAATCCCCCAATTGAAGAACTTAACAACTGGCTCATAGTATGGAACAAGAGATTATAAGCCTCTTCTGGAAGTCCAAAGTCTGGTTGCATAACAAAAAGAAGACGATAATCTACCAAAAATCAGAAAGAGACGTGTGGGATTTAAATGCATCCTCTGCACCACATATATCAGATGGCTCAAATTTCTTTAAATTTATGGTTGTATTCATTATCATATTTGGAAGTGCATATGAAATAACTTTGATGCTAGACGACTTATCTTACCTCCAACGTCTAAAACAATTTACAAAGATCTTGAGTTCTTAAGAAATCCACTTTAGCTTTGACACAATCAATTCTTGAAAACCATATACATGATAATAAAACTATTGTTAAACATGCTATGACATAGCCCTTTAAATGACTTGATAAATTTATGGATTTTAGGGTTTATATCTTTATAGAATAGGAAAAGGTATGATACAAAATGGAAGAATTTAATATTAAAATCTTGAGAAAACAATTTGGTATATGGTTAAACGAATATTTTTCGATTTTGAAACGTTTATTATAAGGATGGGTGGTTGGTGGTGTAATTGAAAAATGATCTATGGAAATGGTTAACGTGAGCAACAATTAGTAAATGGGGTGGGAAAATAGAGGGATATCAAATTTGTAATGGTTAGGCCTATGAATAAAGAGAAGTTTTAAGGCATCTAGAAAAAAGTTAATGATTTTTTTAATTTTGTGGAAAGTGTAAACAAAATTAGGAGTATTTTTGAGCTACAACATGTCCTATTTCGAATTGTTGAGGGTGGATGTTAGGATATAAGACATTGTGAGTTGTGAGTGTTCAATCACATCATTGCTCATGATCTCTATTTAACGGTCATGGAGGATTTGCCAATGGTATTAATGTGTTGCTACACGATTAAGAGTATTGTATTGGATGTAAGTCCTGTTGAGCAACAATACATATTTCTTGTTGCTAATGGATGTTTCTATCTTTGAGGGTTTACCATTTAAACCTTGATGTCTTGATCTTTGAGTTGTGTGTGTTATTTCTCTCTGGTTTTTGTTCATGTGATTGCTAACCTATGTTTGTCAATAGTAATTCAGAGTGTCTTCAAGAATACTGCAATATTAGGTTGCAAGGTCTGAAGTGGCATGCTGCCAGAAAGCAAGAATAAACAACTCCAAAGTGGATTTAGATATAAATTATGTAGAACAAAGTCTGAAAAGAAAGAAATGTGGAAGATTACAATATATGTTGAATAATTGTGGAAGATAAACCTTCATACAAAAGGAAGTTGAACAATTGCAGCTAAACTGCACCAAAGTAACTATAAGTGTGCAAATTACAAGTATGTAAATGAGTGTAAAAATTAATATAAAGCCTGATCTAAAATCTACATGGATTACAAGCATGTGAAAAAAACGCCAAACACATGCACAAGCACATTACCATCACTGCACAACATCAATAGTTGGCCATATTATAAATGCATAGAAAGGGTGGGAGTAGACTAAAAGAAACCAGAAAATAGAGGGTGCCCCCCTCGTCATTAGCACCATTTGATACAAGGGAAAAAGGTCATTTTCATTTTCTCTTTTATACATTAAATTTCATTCACTCTCCCTTTTGGGCAATTATTTTATCAATATGGGATCCTAAGATCTCAATCATATACTTGCTCAATCTAGAATCCCATTTTTACGTAATTAACTATCTGCTACTTTGAGGATCCCATTGATTTTTTTTTATTTGCATTTAGTCCGAATTTCTCTTCCCCTATTGTAGGTATTGAACATGATTTTGGTATTCAACAATTTGTTTGGACTTGTGAGGCAAGCGAGTCCTTTAGATATCTACTTGGAAGGTATTTGTAGCTACAATTGTAGTTAGATATCAATAGATATATGTATGGGATATTAATAATCGTTTGATTTGTTTTGGGTTTTTTTGACTTTGGGTAATAATATTTTGTTGGGTGTAGGGAATGACTTCTCCAAGAAAAATAAGGGTAATGGATGTGATGAAATTGTAAGTCAAAATATCTCCTTATTTCCCCTTTTTCAATATTTTTATCACGAGTACCATTGTTGATTTCTTAATAAGTCAAGTGCATTACCCAATAAGTTTTGAACTAGTGGAAGGTTATTGTATGTTAAAAATCATCTAGAGTGATATCATTATAAATGGTTCTATGTTTTTGAAAATTAGTCCCTGTGGCTTAACCCTTTTTAATTTTCAGATGATAGCCCATCACGTCCAACTCTTGCTAGTATAATTGTGTTATGCATGTTTGCAGATAGAAATGTGTCCCAAAAATGTATGGCTCTATCGTCCTAAAATATCCTTATAGGTATTTAGGTGTTTCAACACTGCCATGGAACCTTAGTTATACTTCTTTCAATCTCTTTTATATATTCATAGTTGATATGGGAGAAAAATGAAGGAAAGAAAGGTCAAATGTTTGAAATCCAAAGCAAACATTCTAGCTATCCTTGCTGATGTAGGGAGGGGAACCCATGTGCCTGCATTTTGGTTCAATGATGTATCATTCCTGATGTACATTTGTATTCTATCGCAGTGAAATTTGATATATATTTCCCCAAAAAATAACATTAAAAAAGTCATTAGTATGAAATAATAAGCTATTTGATAATTGCATAATATTTTCAATTCCTGATAGGAAACTTTTGGCAATTTCTTTTATCTTCTACCCTTCTCATTCTTTATTATAGCCCTATTGATTAAAATTGAAATGAAATGTAGTTCTACACTTGTTGTCCAAGTACCCATTGAAGGGCTTTGCAATTATTGATTCTTATTTTTCTCAAACTCCTCTTTTCATTTCGTATTGGATTCTTATTGATTGAACCAACAGACACATTCCTATTTTGATGTTGGGATTGTGTTATCCTTTATTTTTCTTGTAGGATGGTAAGCGACTATAAAGTGGAGATGTTGAACAATGGAATGCACAAATTCAATGTGGAGTTTCATGGACCTCAAGACAGTAGGTAAACATCCCTATTAAAGACCTATAAAATGCATATTGAGTATTTCATCCATCTTTGTAGCATGTATGTATGGCTATAATATTTCTGTGGTTTACTTATTTTCCATAGAGAGCATAATTCCTTTTACTTCGGTGCATATGAAATTGAAAATTATAGCAAGACTTTTGTTTTTCCATGGTACATCTCTATGGTAATCTCTCCATTTAAACATTGACTATGAGCATGGTGATTTCCTCATTATTTCTCTTTTATACATTAAATGTAATTCAGTATCCCTTTCGGGAAATTGTTTAATCAATCTAGGATCCTAGGTTCTCATTCACATGCCTACTCAATCTAAAATCCCATTTTTACATTATTACCCATATGCTACTTTCAGGAGCCCATCAATTTGTTTTTTATATGGATTTAGTCCCAATTTCTCTTCCTCTATTGTAGGTATTCAATATGATTTTGGTATTCAACAATTTGTTTTGACTTGTGTGGTAGGTTGGTCCTTTAGATATCTACTTGGAAGGTATGTTGTAGCTATAATTGCAGCTGGATATCATTAGATATATGTATGGGAGATCTTGGAGGGTTGGATTTGTTTTGGGGTTTTATCACTTGGGTAATAAGCATTTTTTGGGTGTAGGGAATGGCTTCTCTAAGAAAAATAAGGGAAATGGATCTGATGAAGTTGTATGTCCAAATATTTCCTTATATCCCCTTTTTTCATATTTTTTTATCATAGCGACCATCATGGATTGCTCAATAAGACAAGTGCATTACCTAATCATTTTTGAACCAATGGAAGCTTATCATTTGTTAAAGAAGACCCATAGTGATATCATTACTAATGGTTCCATTTTTTTGAAAAGTAGACCATGTGGATTAACCCTTTTATGTTTTCAAAGGATAATCTATTTGGTCCAACTGCTGCTAGCATAATTGTCTTATGCATATTTGCAGATAGAAATGAATCCCCAGAATGTATGGATCTATCATCATGAAATCAATTTATAATTATTTATATTTTTCGGCATTTCCATGGAATCATAGTTATATTTATTTCATTCTCATTTTTGGCTTCATAGCTAATATGCGAGAAAAATTGAGGAAAGAAAGGTCAAATGTTTGAAATCCAAAGCAGACATTCTAGGTCTCCTTGTTGATGTAGGGAGGGGGAGTGCATGTGACCTTCTTTTGTTTCAATGATGTATCATTCATGATATACATTTGCATTGTATTGCAGTAAAATGTGGTACACATTTCCCTAAGAATAGCACTAAAACAAGTCATTGCTATGAAAAGATAAGCTATTTGATAATTGCATAATATTTTGGATTCCTCACAAGAATCGTTTTGTAATTGCTTTTATCTTCTTCTCTTTTCATTTCGCATTATAGCCCTATTGACTGAATTTAAATGCAATGTAGTTCTACACTTGTTGACCAAGTACCCATTGAAGACTTTTGCAATCATTAACTGTTATTTTTCCCAAACTCCTCTTTCCATTTTTTATTGGATTCTTATTGATTGAACCAACAAATACATTCCTATTTTTATTTTGGGATTATTTTGTCCTTGATTCTTCTTGTAGGATGGTGAGTGACTATAAAGTGGAGATGTTGAATGGTGGAATCCACAACTTCAATGTGGAGTTTCATGGACCTCAAGACATTATGTAAACATCCCTACTATGGACCTATAAAATACATATTTACTATTTCATCCATATCTACAGCATGTATATATGGCTATAATATTTCTGTTGTTTACTTCTTTTCCCTAGAGAGCATGATTTATTTTACTTTAGTGCATATGAAATTGAAAATTATAGCAAGAATTTTGTTTGTTCATGGTACATCTCCAAAGTAATCTCTCTATTTAAATATTGATTATGAGCATGGGTGATTTCCTCCATCTCTGTAGTCTACGTGAATTTTATTTTAAATAATCCAAACTATAAATCAATAGGTTGATGCAGCGTATAAAATAAACTCCCTATTATTTAGGATACCTACATATGTTTTCTTTCCTGAGTAACCCAAATGTATCATGATAGTTATCACAAAGGCATAATTATCATGTTAAAAAGATACTTTAAGATTGGAGAGAGGAAGAGTTGTACATGAATACCTTTTAAATAAATTCTTTACCTGAGATTGGCATATCTTTGTGATCTCAATTGTCCATTATTGTTTTCCTTGTTTTGTGGAAAGCATGGTTTATGTAATATGGACTTGTCATTAACCATTTCCATCTTCATAGAATGGAATTGAGTGACAAAGGAACTTGTATTATTGGTAGTATTGGCATCAATTTTCATTCACTCCTTAGTGGCTCTCCACATAATGCATCCATACATCATTATAAAACTTTCATTTTCATCATGACCATCTAGAGATCCAACTTGTTTTCCCATTAACCATATATATAACTAGAAAATTAATCATCTTTGATTATTTGTCAATGGAAATTTTCAGACAAAGATCAATTCACAGTTGAGCACATGCTTTGAGAGCTCCAATAGACATAATATCCATATAGTAATCAGTTATAAAATCAATTTGAAGAATCAATGCAAGAATAAAAAAATGTGAAACAATTATATAAGACCTTATTATTCATGGAAAAAAAATTCTTGGAGCACTTGTCTAGAAACTCCTGATAAGAATGCTTATTCCCAAGTGTTATTTTTCTATAATTGATAATGTAAAATGGGCAGAGGATTTGTTCGTATTTGTGAATATAAACCATCAAAAAAAAATTCTATGACATAGGCAATTATTAATTACAACAAGACCAATAAACACATGTATTCCTACGATCTTTATCCATGTAAGGACATCGATCATGGAACTTTATCCAACACTTTGCATTCAAAATGAGATGTAGATAGTGAAACATTAGATTTGGTCATAAGCTTTCTTCCTATAAGGAGTAAGAACACAAAATTCTCACCATCTCTCATGTGGCATTAAATCAATATGTCAATGAATATGC
Organism: Pinus tabuliformis; assembly: GCA_031772625.1. Taxonomy (NCBI): domain Eukaryota; kingdom Viridiplantae; phylum Streptophyta; class Pinopsida; order Pinales; family Pinaceae; genus Pinus; species Pinus tabuliformis. Next base: position 1,346,515,666 of record CM062816.1, on the reverse strand, counting down.
AGAAATAGTGTCTCTTAGTTTTTTAAATTAAGTGATAATACCAATACATTTAGAGATAAATTCAATACAAACTAAATGTCAACCACACATTCAATGTGTCAAATATTCAAATTGATTGAAAATTCAATATAGTTGGAGGTAGGTTTTATTTGAAAGGTATCACTTTGAAAATTGCTAGGAATTCCTCCTAGTCTTTTGTTCATCAAGGATCTTTTTTGCTTGGACACTAAAAAACTATATAAAATATAGATGGTTTCTAACATGTGTCTAGTTTGTATGTGAAGCTTCTTGTGAAAAACTGATTAAAATGATGATTTTGTGTCAATTATTGTCTCCACCCATGATTCAACTCTATTTGTTGTGGATATTGATGCTCTATGAACTCCCTAAGGATAATCATATAATATGGTTTCACCTATTCACTGCATTTGTTGCAGGCGCATTAGGCTGAGCACATAAAAATGATCATTTATTAAAGTCAGACCAAGAGCCTAGTAATGTGATGGATTGATCACATGTCAAGGATAGAACATTTAAAGTTTATTTGTGAAAAGTTGTTCATATTTAGTTAAGGTTAGTTAAGAACATCTAGTTAAAATAAATGACTTTATAGCTAGTAGGTAGTTAGGGATAAGGGAAATTGGTTCACATCCATGAACTCATTTCTTGGGCAATTGTTTTTAGTTTTTGGGGAGAGAGGAGGAACATTTTTGGGGGTTGGAAGTTTTGGTGTGAGATTGAAATTAATTGAACAATATTTCTTAGACCAGTGGTTTTTTGTATCAGCAAATCAAATTCGTAAGTTTTTGTGAGACAATGATTTGCATGTGTTTGTGAGGTTTGTGAACCATAATATTAATATCTGAAGATTGAAATTTATTTGGCCTTTAAATTTTTTTGTTGAATGAGGAACTCCTGCACTGTATTTTCTATGTTGATTACATTTAAATGAGAGCCCAGTGAACCATATTTTAGTTAAAATTCTAATCGAGTACTTTTGCATCCAAGATTGTTTATTGGAAAGAGTCATATTACAGTACATATTTAAGAATATATAACACTCTATATCAAGCCAATAGAAGAAAGAAAATTTTTAAAGGAAAACCGTCATCAAAGTTGCGAGTCAATTTCTAATAAAAGGAAGACGAAATTAAAAATTCTGGCATTTGGGTTTTGTTCAATGCACGGTCTATTTGGTAACTAGTGAGTGATTTTCCAAAAATATCCTTGGTTGGGGAGTTACGAAGGGATATTTAAAATGTGTTTTTACATATTATGTGGCCATAAAAAATTGATTTGTTGTTACACCTGTAATAGCACTGTAGTTTGCTATGAGAGAAATGATATGTTGTTCCTCCTATAACAACACTATAGTTTTCTATAAGAGTAATGATTTGTTGTTACTCCTGTAAAAACACTGTAGATTTTTGTGAGAGCAATGATTTGTTGTTCCTCCTTTAACAACACTGTAGTTGGTTGTGAGATCAATGATTTCTTGTTCCTCCTATACCAACGCTGTAGTTTGCTGAGAAATAAATGATTGTTGTTCCTCCTGTAACAACATTGTAAGCTACTGAGATAGAAACCATCAATTTGTGGTATCAAAGCCTTAACGTTGTTGGTATCTATAGTATATAGAGATGAATAACAGAGTAGGAAGGGTATGAGGTTGTGGAGGCAGACCTGCGGGTAATGCAAACCTCCGGGAAGAGATAAGGACGCTGCAAGTTTAGTTAGAAGCCATGGAAGTAGGAGACAACGGGATCCTAAAGGTGGAGATGTTAGTGAGGCTGAAGAGGAACTTGAAGAAGAAGGAGTAGCACATGTTAAAGAAGTTGCTGAGATTAAGTTGTTGAGAGTAGTATTGGGCTCAAGTTCAAGGCCAGAGCTTGAAATCTCTATTTACAATGGCAGTTTGAAATATGAGAACCTACTAGATTATATCAGTGAGATGAAAAAGTATTTTTGAGTACGAGGAAATTGACGAGGATAAGAGAGTAAATTTTTCTATGACAAGGCTGAAAGGCCATGCTACACTATAGTGGAACATTGTACAGGCTGAAAAAGGAAGAAGGACAAATCATTGATCAAGAACTAGGATAGAATGGTGGTAAAGATGAAGAGTAAGTTCTTGCCAAAGGATTAACAGCTAAATCTTTACAAACAAATGAAAAATATTAAACAAAAGATAATGAAAATGAGAGAATACACTGAAGATTTTTACAAGGTGAATTTGAGAGCTGGTTGTTGGGCTCCAAAAATGTCATACAAATATCACTCATTACCATACATTTTTCACCTATGCTTCCATTATATCACTCACTATTCACCACCTTGTCACTCCATTTTCCCTACTATTCACCATTAATGGGTCTCATTTATATTTTCCAAATATTGTTTATTTTTAAGCATTTTTGAGAGAAATTCTTGATTAAATATTAGAAAATAATATATTTTACTTTATATATGGAAAGTGGGTTGTTTTTGTGACATGTGTAGGTTCCAAGGAAGCTTCCAAGACATGTTTATGTGGCCTTGAAGGATCAAATTCGAATTTGATAAGATAAGCCTCATGGAAAAGATCATGATATCGTGGAGAAGATCAAGGACAAAAGGGGGTTATGTGTCTAGATGGTTGAGAAATGTATGGAACTAATGCCTTAAACAATAGCATTAGGAGAATTTTGAGGTCTAAAATGGGCCTCCTAAGAAAAATTTACAGCCAAAATAAACTTTATAAGAACCAATAGGATTCAAGATGATGATGTCAACCATGGGGGATGATTCACCATTTTTGGAGTAAAAAAGTAAAAAGATAAAAAAAAAAAAAAAAAAAAAAACTATTTTTTCAACTCGTATTTTCAACTTATCTCCCTAAGGTTTTACTCAAATTTCGAGTGGAAGTACTCGTTGGATGAAAAAATTAATTCCTCATCCAAGGAGTACCCATGTTGCATACTTTCGATGGACCTTGCTACACGAAAAATGAGAAATACATGAAAAACTTTATTGCAATCACGTTTTTCATGTATATCTCATTTTTCGTGTAGTAGGGTCCATCGAAAGTATGCAACATGGGGAATCATATTTTTCATCCAATGAGTGTTTTCACTTGAAATTTGAGTAAACCCATAGGGAGATAAGTTGAAAATACGAGTTTAAAAAACAGTATTTTCTTTTTTCCCTCTAAAATTTGATGATGTAATCTAATCTTATTTTATTATTTCCACTATTATTTTATAATTTCCTTAAGACGCCCATTTTAGGCCTCAAGATTCCCCTAATGGAGAATGGGATGTGGAAACAAGGGTTAGGTAGTCGTGGAGTGGACAAGAAGAAGGCATAGAAGTTAGGAAAAAATTGATTGGGGAAGAATAGGAGTAGGAGAAGAACCATTGTGGATGAGAACTTGTAAAGAAGACCATTGTGGAGAATAACACACAACGAGGCACTTATGTTCTATCTTGTGGCTCTCAGAGGAGTTGTTATCTTTCTGGTAACATTAGGAGAATAGGATAAGATTCTCTAGGTGAGGGTAAACCTCAAGTCACCCAAGGGAATGGAGGGTGGAGATGGGTTTTCTCTGGAGTCCCTTAATAGCCCGAGTAGATGTTTATCCCTTGGAGTATTGGAAGGAAGTTATAGAGTCTCCATTACTTATTTCATTTCGGTTTGGCAATGGATTTTCGAGTCCCCTTGAAGGTGGAATCATTGTGTGATAAGTTCATGGTATAGGTGCAACCTCTCGATTCCTTGAAGCTTAATGGTTGTTGAACAATTGAATGGGGGAGGTGGTAGACCTATAAAGTCCCTGAAGATTGGTTGAATACCATTTGGTTGGTGGGTAGAGGTGGGATAGCCTCTGGAGTCCCTATTTCATCCAGCAGTTGGTATACGATCCCTAGAGAAATCCATCTCAGTCTCTAGAATCCAGCTTAAGGGTGATAACTACAAGAGAGGATTAGTTGTAATTATATATGGTTGGCAAGAGAGTCATAGTCCCTAACACAGATTCCATGAAAGCTTACAAGATAAGTACTTTTATGTACTTTTACATGACAATGAATGTATGTTGCATTTCTAGTTTGAAATGGTGTTGCTATGCACAAAAATACATGATTGTATTATTACTGATACTTAATTAGCTGACTTACTGTGAAAAATATAAAAGGTATTGGAATAATCCATAAGAGGCTTGATTTGATTACAATAATGTTTAGAAGAGGACTTATTCTTGTTACAACATGATGGTTACATTTTTGATAGCTTGCATTGACAAGGATGATTTCACAATGTGATAATGCTAAGGATTTTTCCTCCTCCCTTATTATCATAACCTATTATTTTACTTAAAGGGAACCTTCTAGCCTATTGTGATGTGTGCCTAGTGATGGGTATACACATTTGCAGGAACCATGGCTTGGTTCAAAGGACCTACGATCTCTCATGAGTAGGGAAAGACCTTCGAGGATGGGTAGACTTAACTTTCTAGCCTTTCACTTTTAGAAAAATGCATTCTCATTCTATTTGCATTGATGTTTAACCTTCTTAGACTGGAAACCATATTCTATGTAATATCTTGGTAATGAGGTGGTATGGCAGCTTCATGCTTGAATAATTGGTGATAGTCATGGTGTCCAAAGTGAAGAACTCTCGTTTGGGAGGGACGAGCTTCTAATCCCTACCAATAGCTCAATGTTCTAGGAATCCTCAATAACTTCCACAATGTTGCTGGTTAGATCACTATGAGCACTAGGGTACACTTTTCTATGCAGATCAAACATTGGTGGTTCTTTATGGGTCACTAAGCCTTTAGCAAAGGGAATCCAACACATATTTGAGCAGTCATGCCTGGAATTCCCTGTCCCAAAAGTGGGCATGTTTGTAGGCCCAGAAACTTACCCATTACGTGCGTGTCTATAAGGCTCATGTCTGTATTTGGTCATAAAATAAGGATTATATGTCTCATTGACAAGAACTGGTCTCCATGTGCCATTTTGGGTATCTCGTGAAACCTCCAAATTCGGGGAGAGGAAACCTATGGTAAGCTTAGGAGGGATAGCACCGATGAGTGCTTTAATAGACTTCAAGGATCATGGCTAAACTTTGGTGTAATTCCAAACAATTTTGGAACCATTGCAGCTAACCCACGATTGATTTCCCTTAAGTGTTCTATAAATATTGAAAGGGGGTTTAGTACTAAGAGAAACGGTTGGGGAATACTTGGGGCTTATTATCGAGGAAGCGAAAATAAAATCCCACATGAAAACTAAAGGCATTCACAAAGTTTATAGTCAGGGTAGTACCGTGGGTTACAACTAGGGAACGAAGTCGGGATTTGGCACATATTGAACATGTCAACAACCTTTACGAAGCTACCCTGTGGCACTTGGAGGTTAGCCACTTGGCATGACCACGTGAGTCCATGTGGAAAGGTTAATGATGTGTCACCCTCTGACTTGTCGAAAAATTAAAGGATCATAACTTATGATCCAGAGGTCAGATTGAGGTGAAATATCATATTGCTTGATTCATCTTAGTGAGATGAAAATAATGGTGATGCTTATTTCCAATTCTGAAGATAAATTTTTTATTATCCCCTCTCTCTAACTATTTACCAGGGAGATTGGATTAGAAATTAAATGCTTTCTACCAAGGTTAAGGTGGGTGGTGTTTACACACACACTTGCACACATGTGCACATGTACATATATTTATATATACATAGATCTATACACTTACCTATGCACATGAGCCATCTTTGGGTTCAAAATATAGCTTTAAATTTTTCTACACTAGTTAAAAACATCAAATGAATCTACATGTTGGGTAGCCTCTTGATTCAATTGATGCCTCATAATTGCATGTTTTATGAATGCCCCAACAACATTGTGTTATCCTTTTCCATGCCTCGTCTCAAAGAAATTCCATGTGTGTTGAATGTTAGTTATCTTATGAAGGTGATACAACGATAAGAATGATAATGTTGATTTAAATTGACCAGCACATCACAATTATTTTCATTACTATCAAAACCATCGATACCAAGCTCTACATGCCTATACAAAATATGCACAAGTATAGAGACATGGTTTGAATGATAATATTCACTTTTATGGAGTGAATGTGTAATTCTAAGCAAAATCAACCACCGATAATATTGTTCCCTTTGGGAATGCATCACATGATTTTTAAAATGTAGTTCCTGTGATCATGTTATATGAGAGTGCTTAATATATTTATATATTTGCTAACTGAACTTCTCCATAAAATATGTCACATAAATGTCATATTCAAATAAATCAATCTTTTTTTATTTTTTCATTGAATCTATAACAATACTATATGTAGCATATTGAAATCTTTTCCACTTAACAATGAGATTTAATAATCATGAATCATTTAGATAAATGTGATACTTGGGATCAAAGAGTGCCAAATGAGAACATTTTATAAATTCTCTTCCACCATCACATTCTTTCTTATAGAATAATTGGTTATTCTCTCATGCACATAATATATTAGATAAAAATTCACGAACACTTAAATGGGGGGATCATTGGACCAATATTCTATGCCAAATTTTAGAAATGTCTCATAATATAATTGCAATTATAAATGGTATTGACAAAAACATTTGTCACGAACAATGATAGGCCTCACATACGTTAGCTTAAGCTTAAAAAAATTGTTAAGAGAAATCTTCACATCAGTGTCACTCTCCATAAAATTATGGAATAACTCCACTTCACTAACTTGTGTTATGAGTTTCATAAACCCCTCTAGATATATGATGTCACACAATGTCTCTTCATTTGATGACATGCAGGAATTCAAATGCCAAAACTCTTTCACCCTATGTCTCACATTATCTAGAAGTCTATTTGGATAGGATTGTCTAGCTATATTATCATAACATATATTCATCATTATCATGTAATTGAATCCTACATTTTTTATGCCTCCATAGATTTTATCTAGATGTTTTGTACACTCTTAGCTAAGAGTTTAAATTCTCTCAGTCGAGACTTCTTTCGGAGAAAAATTTTAGCGGTTAACATAAACCATATTTATGAAAAAATCTTGCATGAGAATTATAAATATCTTGATTGAGAATTTTTATGCTCTTATTAGAGATTTTTTCTAAGTCAAGGGTTTTTGGTCAATCAAAATTGGAAAAAAATTGCAATTTTCCAATTCCTAATCCATGCAAAATTTAAGAGTTAGATGATGTTTTTGTACCACTAGATTTAGTTTTAAATATAGTTTCTAATGATATAAGAAATATTCATTTTCATGAAGAATTCATATTGATTATTAATTGTATACTAAGTTGTGTCACCGCAGATTTTTAGAATTCTAAAAAATTACCTAAAATGAAAATTTCGTAACTTCAAAATTGAACCACCAAATCATTTGAATAATCACACAGGTATTCCTCTCTCTGTCCTGCTCAAAAATATTTTCAGATGACTTATTACTGATCACATTAAAAGTAAAATTGATGGATCACCAAATGTGTTGAAAAATCACCATTTTTTTCTTACCCTTTTTCATTATATGATAAAAGATAATGATTGAATCTAAAAATTCCCCAAAAATATTCCATATCCTAGTGCAATATATGTAGACTGTGATGATATATTTTTTTCCCAAAATGAATCAATATCTCTAAAACCCTCATTGGTTGATTAAGTCACTCGTTATACTTTCCTGAAATTTCCAAGTATATGCAATTAGTAAACACCAAATTTATCCATATATGTGTGCACAAAAATTAAAAATAAAAATATGAGTATGAAGGAAATACAATTCTTTATAAATCTTGTTTTTAGAAGAAAGAAAAAATCTCAAAGAAAATATGAGTTTCTAGTGGTTGAAGCTGAAAAACCATAAATATTCACAATTTTGTACGTTGAAAATAAGTTAAAAGTGTTTCCCAATTTTGCATTTTCAGAAAGGAGCAGTTTTAGAACAACCCTCCATATGTAAAAGTGTATTAGTTCTCTATAAGACACTATGAACTATATCCCTTTCTAGAAAAAGAGTCTTATTCATAATCAACAATTTCAAAGCATTTTTATGTTGCAGCGAGATGCTAATCATGTGTTTCCTCAATTTGGTGGCAACGATGGCTAACTTTGTTCTATAAAAATGGAGGGCACAATTGTAATTAGGGCATGAGATTTATGAAGGGAGAGTGGAAAACCAAGAAAATTTGTTGTTCAGATAGTAATGGATTATATAACATTATTATTTAGGGTTTTGAGATATGAAGGAAAATATGGAGTATGGTGAGTTGAGGGTGGGAGGATGTTGGAATGGAAATAAGATAATGAGGTAAGGTTGGGATGTAGGAGGATGATTGATAACATTCATAAGGTTCAAGAAGGAGGATGGTGTAAATACATAGGCATAATTTTTGAAAGGTACAACAAAAAGGAAAAATCATATATACAACTTGATTTGTTGGAATATAGCATTATGAGAGATTTATTCTAGTGGGGTGATATCATACATTTTTTATTTTAAAAGAGTTTATAAGTGATTAGGAAATAATCATATTGATGAATTGAGGTGACATTTAAAGTGGTTTCCCAAGCGTACGTAAAAATTTAGGGTTATACATCACTATTTTTAACTAGAAATTGAGGGTGGTGTTGTTTTGCCCAAACAAGGTAATGAGGAGAGGGGTGCATTGTAGTGGACAGTTGAAGAAAGGATGATGGATAACATTCTTTAGGTTCGAGAAGGAGGATGGTGTAAATCCATAGGAATAATTTTTGAAAGGTACAACAAAAAGGGAAAAGCATATATACAAGTTGATTTGTTGGAATACAGCATTATGAGATAGATTTTTTCTAGTGGGGGTGACATCATACATTTTGTCATTTTAAAAGAGTTTATAACTGATTAGGAAATAATCATATTGATGAATTGAGGTGATGTTTAAATTGGTTTCCCAAGACTACGTAAAAATAATTTAGGGTTATACATCACTATTTTTAACTAGAAATTGAGGGTGGTGTTGTTTTTCCTAAACAAGGTAATGAGGAGAGGGGTGCATTTTAGTGGAAAGTTGAAGAAAGGATCAAAATTCTTGAAATATGAGATCTTTTTGGCTAAAATTTTTTAGGATAGTCATAGCCAATTGGTTTTTCACTTTTCATGAGTAAAAATAAGATATCGAAAGTGAAAAAAAAAAAAAAAAATCATGAGTCAAAATCAAAACCATCTCTAGATCAAGTCATGGAGGTATCAATGATGGTAAAAGCATTAGAAAAAAATTTCTGCAGAATTCATCCTAGGTGGTTACACACCTAATTCAATAGTCGGTATTTGTATATTTATTTAGTTGAATGTAAATGTTTGAAGAAGTATATTGTGAGAAACATTAAGTTGGGGCCACACCTTCTAACTAGTTTTCTGTAAGAAGAAAACTGTTAACACCATCAGTCTCCAAGCAAGCTTGGAAGTACATTTAGTCAAGATGTGGATCCATGATTTTAGTAATTTATCCTTTCCCAACATATTTTGGTAATGAAATGTTGGTATAGAAATGTAAGTTAACTATGGTAAATCTAAACTAATGCCATAGCACATATATAAGATCATTGTCAATATCCTAAAAAATGTAATGGAGAGGGAATTTATCTCCAACTAATTAAACCTTTTATAGGGATACATCGTGTGAAAGAGGTATGGAACATGCAATACTATACTCAACATATTTAAAGACTAAATTAAATAATCACTAGGCTAAAGTGTTGGTGAAGGTAAGATCCAAAGAAATAGATGTAAGATGAGGAAGTTTTAAAGTGAGAGGGTAGTCTCAAAGAAGTAGAATTTTATTGTTAGAAGGTAGTTGATGGATATGTAGAACCATATCTACAATACAAATCATGTAGTGTGCGAGGGAAACCTTAGAAAATCCATAGAACATTGCTAAAATATGGTACATTTGGTGGGAATTCAACTAATAGAACCAAAATTTTATAGAAAAAGCGCTACATGAATATTTTTTTGGATTTCAAACTATGAAATGTTTAGTTTGGGGTGTACCTAAATGGAAGCAAATCTAAGTTAGATGATGTGTTGGGTGGGAGAGTGGCATACAAGAAACACAATGCTCATGAATGTTGGGAAGGATCTATGCAAAGAGCCAAATTCAAGCGGAAAGAAGACCTAATAAAACGTTATAGTATGGAATGATGAGGAGAAATATATGTAGTTTACAATTAAAGATAGAAACACTAAGAAATTAATATGATATAAGAAGTAATTGCCAAAATTTAGTATCTCATGAAAGGTGTCTTTTTTGTTTCACATATTTTCCATAAATTAACTATTTAACCACTTGCATGTTTTTCAAAGGATAAAATAAATAATAAACTAAGTTCCTTTCACTTGCATATGCATGCAACTCAAAGATTGAAATATATAACTAATTATACATGAATTATGATAGGTATATGAAAATGCAATCTTAAGAGTGATGTGTTGGTGGAATAACATCCTTAATGAGAGTCACCAATAATGAGGCATCCTTCTTGGGAGGTGTTCCTTCATTTTTAAATTCAAGCATGTTGTTTCATACACACCACAATAAATTGATATCTCTAAGAGAAAGGAATACATTAAAAGAAATGAAAATTTATATGAACCAAAATAAGGGATCAAATCTTAGTTTTTTTGTGGAGTAACAAAGATAATATTACCTTATAAATAAAGAGTTGTGTTAATATATTTTTTTAAATTTAATATTGTGACCTTGCTAGTTTTGCATGATCATCAACTACTTATATCACTTGGAATACACCTAACTGACATGTCTTCAAAACCCCATGTCTAGCACCTTTAACAATGCAACGTGTAAAAATTTTCACTTCAACATAGGTGGTATTACATCATCACCACATACATGCATACTCAACCTAGCGATATATCATTTAAAAAAAACAACAGTGTGCTCCCAATATACAAAATGACACCTCATGCCTAAACATGAATGTATGGAATATGGTGACCTGTATTGAAAATGGCTCTAATATACAAATGGCATATGCCCAAACATGTAAGTGTAGCATATGATGCAATACATAAAAAATGGGTCTCATTGGTCATTCATTGACCAATTCCATCCTCACATGCATCATTATGGTTTTCCCTCAATTTTAAACACACACACACACACACACACACACACACATATTGGAATGCTTACCTAGAATCCAAAAAAGATTTAGTTCATTGGCTTGACCCTCAATGTATACTAAGGATGAACATTTTTTCTCAATATCACCTAAAAACATATCATGTGGTACCAAAATAGTAAAAAAATGAGGTTGTGGAAATATAAAAACATGTCACACTAGGAATGCATTCACATTCCTAGGAGTGCATCCACATTCCTAAAAGTGCATGAATGTTCCTAAGAACATGCAAATTTCTAAAAAATGCACATACTTCTAAGCCTAGGAACATGCAAATTTCCAAAAAATGCACATACTTCTAAGCCATGTCGACATGGTATCCTAACTAGCATCGTAATTGGTGATCCAGGGCTTGCCCAAGCCTATACACCTAGGAATGTGCATGTTCCTAGGAATGTGCACACATTAATGCGAGAACACATTCTTGATGGTCCCATTTCCTTTTTTGGGGCCATGATTATTGTGCAAGCACTCATAATAATATATGATGATGTCAATTTTACCAATTTTTTTTTACAAAAATAAGTCAATTTTCCCACAGAGCATAGAATAGATGGTGACAGGGTCATCTATTCTATTAAGACACTATGTGGTGTAAAGGTCACTGGTTTGAAACTTTGTTGGCAAAAATCTAGTTATGAAAAGGATTGGTTTGGCACATGCTAGGTGTGATCCCTAGGTGATTTTGATGGCTTAGATGCCCCTAAGTTGTGACGACTCAAACCATAAGTTAGGTGTGAAAGTCACTTTAAAACTCACATAACTTACAAACAAAAACACAATAATAAATCATTTGAATTTAACTTGGATGATTATGTAAAAAATTTATTATCCCCCACCTAAAATCAAATATCATAAACTAACCTATCAAACCTTCTAAAAAATAATCTCATTTTTCCTTTAATTACACTAAAAATAATGAACAAAGATAATTAAAAATAAATAACTATAAACCTTTTATTTTAAACATGAAAATTTGTATTTATTATAATTAAAGTAAATACTAAAATAATATTTTATAATTTCAAATTAATTAGTTTTATTAAAATAAAGTTATATAAATAAATAAAACAATTAAATATTTTTTTAAACTAAACCCCCTCGTAGAATTAGGCATACCATGTACTGTCCAAAGTGGCCAACCAACGAGAGTGTTAGGTGAAGAAGGCAAGTGCAAAAGAGGTTACGACATGGAAGGCCATGTTATGCAACTCTAATACTCAATTTTAGGGCATAGAGTGCCAAAATCTATAGTGATGGAGGTTTGGAATTCAACTCAAGGTTATAAGAAAAAGATTATAAGAAAAATAAGAGAAGTTTTGGAGGGGTATATTTTAGAGTTTAGAATTTGGAATTTGACTTATAATTCTGAGTAAAGTGCAGTAAATTTATAAATTTGGAATGGTGTGCAAATTTTATAGAAATTGTAAAAAAAATTATATAGATTTTTAAGAGGTAGAAACAACCTAACAAGTAGTAGGATTCTAAAAAACATGATTTTTAGTATGGTCATCAAAATTTGGCAAGTAAATAGTCAATAGAAAATTGTTTACTCGAAGAAAGCATTGCCTAACCCAATTTTTTGAATTAGGTGAGAATTGGTGACAAAAATATTACTAGAAATTATAGATAGGAAAATGATAAAATGGATATTTAATAGGTTGAGCTTGCCAAGGGAACAATTTTTAGCCGCGATAACATAATTTGATAAATAAGAATTCAATAGAAAAATATTGACAATCAAGCCGCGATAGCATAATTCGATAAATAAGAATTCAATAGAAAAATATTGACAATCAAGAATTTAAATATGGGTCGAAATTTTGAAGAGAATATTTCCATAAACCTATGTGATTACCAAAGAAACATAAGGAGTTTTTACAAGATTATGATCATTAAGACTATGATCACTAAAGTAGGGGTTTTGAGTTGAGTACAATGAATAAAACCCATAATAGATAGTGACTAATATAGGGTGCCCTAAAAAGGGCATTGATTTAAGATTATAACAATCTACCAAGTGGTTATATAAACGATGACAAGATATATATTGTCACACCTTGATATAGGTTTCTATTTTCATATTACATTTACAAAATGACAACCATGATGCCATCACAATGGATACAGATATAGGTATGATGGTAGTAGTCATATAAGGTACATGTGGTTGGTAAAAGAATTTGAATAATGAAGAAAACCATTGCGTAGGATAAATATGATGATTGAATTTTATGATATGCATGAGAATAGAAAGGGAAATTTTCTTGAACTTATCTCACTCATGAATTCAAAAACATTGTGTGCTATGTATATACATATATGACCATGTTATACTAATATGTATTTAACTTTATATAATCTACATATCTTTGTGCTATGGATGAATATGTAATAATACTGGATTATGGTGAATTTAGCAAGCATCAGGGGAAAAAAGGGCTTGAAACTCAAGAGATTGTGATCCCATGCCTCATAGGGATTCAATGCCTTAAGAATCCCCTTGACCACTTGGATTGTTTAGTCCACTCAACATAAACTTCAATTCCAACAAATATTTGTTTGAATTTCATACAAAATTGAAAGAAAAAAAAAAAATAAAAAAATAAATATATATATATATATAAGAAGGGACCAAGATGTAGACTAGTTAGACTACTTGAAATGTTTTAAACATAAGATTTTATACTTTTCAATTATTTTATTATATATAGAGACACATACACACTTCTTTAACCATAGATATAGTTGATATTGAAATATTTTAAATAAGATTCTTTTTATGATTACCAATATTTTTTAGGTGCATGTTAACTTTATATTAAGAAGTGCTTGAATTATACTTTCAATTACTTTTTTCCTAAGCATTGAAATATTTTATTATGAATGATATTATAGAGAGAGTGAGAGAAAGACATGAAGTGTAGATGAGATTACTTTTTTCCTAAACATTGAAATATTTTATTATGAATGATATTAGAGAGAGAGTGAGAGAAAGACATGAAGTGCAGATGAGTTGACTTCCCTCGAGTTTAATCCTTATCAAGTTACAATTAAAAAAACTTCATAGAGACTAACGCTGTGTTGTAAAATGCATAATAAATTTAAATAATAATGTGAACCATTACTAACAACTCATTTCCTTAAAAAATTATTCATAAATTTTATAATTTCATTTAAATTTATATTAAATTTAAAATAATATTAAAAAATTCTATAACTTCACATATATAATAACATTGAGAAAATTATCAAACTCATGAAAATAAAAATTAAATTTCAAAACAATAATTTATTATAAAAATAGAAAAAAAAAAATTAATAAATATCTTCTAGCAAAACATTATATATATTCAATAGGTTTCTAATTAAAACATAAATTTTATAAACATTCAAACTAGAGATATCATATGTATTTATTTACTTAAATATTTTATATAATCTATACTTTTTATGAAAAAAAATAACTAAATCAGAAACAAAATATTGAATTATTCAATTTGTTTTCTTAAATAAAACATGATTTTTATATCTACACATTATAACATGCAAACCGCACAAAACATAGTTTTTAACCTAAACTTTATCGAACACATTTATCTTACTAAACTATAAATAGGATAGGTCTTTTTATTATTTTTATTTTATGAAATCTCTCAAAATGTCATGCAAAAACGAATATATATATAAACAAACGAATGAATATATATATATGAATATGATTGTATGAGGCTATAATCGAATTTTAATGTTTTTATACAGTAGTAAAAATTTATATGAGTTTCCATGCAAAGATGCCTCACCATAGTTTGTTGAGGACATTCACTTTTAAGTCAAGTATAAAGATAGTTGGTTAAGGAACATTCACTTTTAAGTCGAGTACAGCTCCTTGTGCATGAATATGAAGATTTAATTTTTATATAGTAATAAATAAATTGCAATGGAAATTAAAGTTAACGAGGACTTGTAACTTCAAATCAAATCAGCGATGCTTTTCTATCTCCAATAAATAGAGAGCATCCCTCCTCGTAGAGTAAACCATTTCCTTCTCAAGTTTACGAAATATGGCTCGACAATCTGCCACATTTCTTCGTGCCCTCTGCAAACTCCTTACTTATTTGTTATTGATTTATATGATATTACCTTTGATGCATTGCAGACAGCTTGTGCCCAAGATTTCAAAGCCTGAGCATAAATCCGCGATTTCAAGGCCTGAGCAGAAACCCGTTGTTGGGTTGAGAATAGATCTTGTGCATAGAGATTCACCGCTTTCTCCATTCTTTCCAGGGAACATTACATCCACGGAACGGGTGAAGCAGGCAGTGCAACGTAGTCAAGAGAGGCTAGAAGCACTCTATGGGTCTGGTCAATTGGCTCACGCAGGAATCCAAGGTCAAGTAAGTGCAGGAAGTGGAGAATATACGATGAAGTTAGAAATAGGTGAGCCGTCATTATCATATTCTGCAATTCTAGATACAAGTAGTGACTTGATATGGACACAGTGCTTGCCCTGTGATGATTGCTCTAATCAATCCTATGCAATCTATGATCCTTCCCAGTCCTCCACTTACATGACGGTCACATGCGAAAGCCCTCAGTGCCAGCCAACCCTTTTCTCTTATTGCTCTGCTGATGTGTGCAATTACTTGTATCAGTATGCTGATTACTCCAGCTCAGGGATACTTTCATACGAGACGTTTACCTTTTCAACACAGTCGATCAATCAAATTGTGTTTGGTTGTGGCCAATACAATGAAGGCCACTTCGATGGACACGGAGGTGTAGGCTTCGGACGAGGTTCCTTATCCCTAATTTCACAGCTTGCTTCATTAGGACTAGGCAATAAGTTTTCTTACTGTCTCCAAGGTTTTGACGAACCTTCTTACATGGTCAGCCCTTTGTTTATAGGTCACAGTGCTACCTTGAATGCCGAGGATGTCAGTTCAACTCCTTTTATTCAAAACGAATACGTGACATCAAGTTTCTATTATGTTTCGTTGGAAGGAATTAGCCTTGGAGGTGAATTATTGGATATCCCTGCTGCTACTTTTGATATTCAAGACGATGGTAGCGGTGGATTTATGATAGACTCTGGAGTCGCATTCACATTTCTGTATGACGATGCATATCAAGTTTTGAAGAAGGCCTTGATTTCTTCCATTCACTTTCCGCAAACCGATGGGTCTGGACTCGGACTAGACCTCTGTTTTAACTTACTTCCCGACTATAAATTTCGACTTTCCTCTGATCAGTTTCCGACTATGACTTTCCACTTTAAGGGAGCAGATTATGTTTTGCAGCCAGAACACTATTTCTACGTTGATGACACCATTTTCTGCCTAGCAATGCTGCCGAATTCGCAGACCTCGATATCCGCATTAGGCAATTTTCAACAGCAAAATTACCAAATACTCTATGACAACGACAAGAACGTGCTCTCTTTTGCACCCGCAGACTGTGATTCGTTGTAATCAAGCACATGGATAGCTGTTTTTTTCCTATAGATTCTATATTAAATTAGATGATTAAAGTCTGTTCCTGCTCTTGTTTGATAAAAAAAAAAAATATTATCATACAAGTTTGAGTTTGTTGCTGGTGTTTGATTTTGCTAAATTATAAGCCCATATAAACAGTTTTTTTAAGACAATATGTGAATAAACAAGCTTGTTTCTCTGTTTCAAATTCATTAAACCATGGTTTCCTTATTGTGAATATCGGTAGTCTCATGAAAGGATGTAGTTTGTTACGGAAAGCCCTTGAAAGAGTCGGTGGATAACATAAGCTATTAGCATGAATTTCTCAATATTTATAACTCTAGATAAATTGGAGGATAATCGTTTTCAATATTGATTATTGTGTTTATTGAAAAGTTTGATTTTTGGCCAAAGTCGCATCGAATTGCCAATCAGAAACATAATATCATTTAGTTAAGTTGCATGAGAAATATACGAGGAAACCCATGCACATTGATGGAATCGAAGTTCAGTTCTCACTTTGTGATCGGAGGATTGACCACTAAAGTAGACTTTATACCACTAACGATATGGTTGCTGATAGAAATCGGTGGGGTTTAACGGTAAGTTTTGTTGGCTGAAACTTACGAGATGAGGGTTCAAATCTCATTGAGTATATATATGACCTGTTGTGTCTTGGCTAGAAAAGTAGGCGACCCCATGCAGGCTTAGCCTAGGTTTATAGTGGTAGCCTAGGTTTATAGTGGCAGCCAGTTAACTTTGATCCTGCACTGTTCAGGATAACTCTCACCATTTACCCATTATCCTAGATTTCTTTTCGAAAAACTTCCATAGAATAAAGTATAGTGGCAGCCAGTTAACTTTGATCTTGCACTGTTCAGGATAACTCTCACCAGTTACCCATTATCCTAGATTTCTTTTCGAAAAACTTCCCTAGAATAAAGTGTTATCCTAAATTTCTTTTCGAAAAACTTCCATAGAATAAAGTGTATATGTGCGGATACTTTGCTGCTCTTTCATTACATGCGGTTGGTAGAGAGGGGGCACTAACAAATTCCAAATTCGTATTCAGTTTTTGAAAAACTTCCATAGAATAAAGTGTATATGTGCGGATACTTTGCTGCTCTTTCATTACATGCGGTTGGTAGAGAGGGGGCACTAACAAATTCCAAATCCGTATTCAGTTTTATTAAATTAAAAAATTCGTATTCAGTTTCATTAAAAATTCTACCTTCCGCTTTGTTGAGATTCACACACACCTATAAACATCTAATATTTACCAATTATATCTAATTCAATTGAAATCACAACAATTATTGCATTCTTTCTTTCAATCACCTGGGTGGTATCGAATCCCTCTGAGTCGTGTTGGGATTTTTCTGGTAAAATCCCAAAAACAAAAAAAACTAAACACACAGAGGCAATGCTCTGTTTCCTTCTCTCCACAGGATCCTTTTCACAGGGAAGCTTTAAAAAAAAACTTGTCTGACTGCTCTCCATTTTCTTGTCAGCTCCTTGTGCCTGCTTCCTGGCTTCTTGTAATTCAGACTTAAGGGATGAGACCTCTACCTTGTATTGTCCAATCTCTTCTACAAGCTTATTCACTCTCTTGTGCCTTTGTTCAAGTTGACTTGACAAGGCGTCTTCCTGCTTCATTGCTCTATTCAACTGATTTGTCATGGATATGACTTCTTCATGATGTTTCCTCTTGCATTGATCAAGCTCCTTCTTAAGCTTGACGAGCTCTTCATCCCTTTCTTTTACTTGAAGTTTGATGAGGTAAACCTTCTCACATTCAGCTTCTATGATGGGTTCAGAATTTTCTTCTTCACTGATGGTCATGGTCAGTGCTCCCTTTGCATGAAGATCATGAAGTCTGTCCCATATCTCCTTTGCTGATGAATATTTTCCTAGATTCTTCTTTATAGAATCAGGGAGTCCATCCAAGCTAGTCTTTGCTGCCTTTGCATCGTACTCCTTGGATTCTTTATCCTTCTTGCTATCATCAATCACTGATTCCCAAATTTCAATCCCTTCAGACTTTAAGAAAGTCCTCATTTTTATTTCCCATATATCAAAGTTCCCATCGAACCTTGGAGCCTCAAATAGAATGCTTTCAAATAAATTGTTTTCTATTTTAATAGAAGAGGGAGACACAACCTTAGGGGGTTTGGACACTTTCTTCCTTGACCTTGCCATTCTTAACTATGTTTAAAATACCTGACTGTGTTTTTTTAAAATGACTCACTGTTTCTTCAACAGCAACACAAAAAAACTTTGAGGAATACCTGAGTTCTTTTGCATGAGACTTCACTCTGCTGGAGAAGCTTTCTCTGCTGCAACAAGAATATTTCCTTCAGCTTCTTTGACGCCTTCAAAGAGCCTGAACCTGCTCTATCACCATCAAAGAGCCTGGACCAGCTCTGATACCACTGTTGGGGATTTTTCTGGTAAAATCCCAAAAACAAAAAAAACTAAACACACAGAGGCAATGCTCTGTTTCCTTCTCTCCACAGGATCCTTTGCACAGGGAAGCTTTAAAAAAAACTTGTCTGAGAACAGAGTATTACACACCGAGAAAATGATTTCTATTTATTAAAACAAAATGTCTAATACATATTCATCCTCTTTTACTGAGAGGGATTTACCAAAAAAATCCATCCAACAAAACAAAACTCTGTCTCCTTCTAAGAATTTACACTGCTGGGTAAAATTCTCTTGTTCTTTTACTGCTGTAAAACCCCTTTTACATTACTGTTGTAAAACTATTTTTACATATGCAGTAAAATTTTCATTACATTCCAATTTCAAAATAATAACTCATACAGTTATTCGTATACCTGTGCGTTCTTTTCTTTTTCATTTCAATGCATATCCAATACATTCATAAAAGGTCAACACAGATCTATGCACTGCTGTGCATCTCACCTTTCTTCACCACAGGTCAACTCATAAAAACATTTCTAAAACATATGGGCTCCCCCCATTTTTCTTTCTGCACTGCTGTGCAATATACATTGGTTTTCTACTGCTGCCTCGTTCTTCAAATGGTCAACACATAAAAACTATCTGCTTCTCCCCTGTTCTTTCGCTGCTGCAAGCTCACACATTGCACTGCTGTGCAATATTTGCTCCTTGCATCATACACTCGGCAACTCATAACAAAATTACACTAGCATGTGTGTTCCCCCTTTTTTTACACCATGCACTGTTGTGCAACACCCTTGGTTTTCTTTGAAAGTCAACCGGGTTTTTTTCGTTGCTACAAAAACATGTATGAAAAACAACGACTCCCAAAGCAAAGGCATTAAGTTTTACGTGCCGTAAAAAAAATTAGATATTTTACCAACCACTATGACATTTTTATTAAATTCCTTAATATCAAAACCTGCGGTCAACCAAAATTGATTTTACTCCACGCAAAGCTTTAAATGCTGGCTCGTATGCAGGTTTGAAGCAATCGACGGCGGAGAACAACGAAGGTGATCGGACGGCTGGAATGAATATCGGGAGCCCACTTCACGCTGAACTTTAGCGTCTAAAATGTCAGTTCTGCTGACGTATACAGAGGACCACGCGTCCAAAAATGATTGCATCGGAGGCGAGCATATGGAAACTGTTCTCACCTCAAAAGTGGTCCGAAATGCAGGTGGTTTGGAGGAGCGGTTTTGTGCTGCCTTCGCTGTCCAACTCTCGGCGTCCGCAACCTGCAGTTGGAATTAATATTCTAAGAAGTCGACCTACTCTACTGACCGGCATAACCATACTAACACTCGTTTCTGGGCTTTGGTATGGAAATCGTAGTGTCGCTGAAGAAATAAAGGCAATGGCTGCGGAAGAAATGGAGCTTTTTCGTTGAAGATTTTCTGACGATCCCTTGGTAATGTGGATCACTACACTCGTGTGCATAGGTAAAAATATCAATCTTAATCCAATCTTAATTTGTTTTCAATTATAATCCAATTTAAATTTGTTTTCAATTATATGTCTAAGGTATGCAGGATGCCTTCAAAAACCATATTGGTATAGAAAAATATCAATCTTAATCCAATCTTAATTTGTTTTCAATTATAATTCAATTTAAATTTGTTTTCAATTATATGTCTAAGGTATGGAGGATGCCTTCAAAAACCATAAACTTTAAGAGTTTATTGGTTAATTTAGGAGGTATACATAAATAGGTGTTGAGGTTATAAACACGTTTTTGGAAAATATTTTGATAATCAACCAATTTACAAAATTGAAAAGTCAAAAAATTATTGGAAACGAGACAATATTTTATCCAATTCAAATAAAGCCATTGGTACAAATTTGTTGTAAAAAGATAAAAACTAATGAAGTAGCATATTATAACCTCTTATTTGTACTATGAAAAGAGTTGGAAAACTATCTCCTCCATTACCTCCAATATTGAAACCTCCTCTCATTTCTCCATTATGTAAACATAGAGTGCATAAATCAACATAATTGTAGAGGATTTGCAATTAATTATAACTTTAAAAATTTAGCCTTATACAATGAGGGTATCCCATTTCTAGTGCCCATTACTCCTCCACACAGTCACAAGAGCATAATGATTGGTGTATTTTCATATGCTCTAATTTGATAGTAGAGAAGGTTCATGTAGTTGTTTTCTTTAAAAGGAGGTTGTTTTGGCCTTCAATGATATTTTGAAAAAACTCAAATTTGTACTTCATATCAACCACATATTCACCAGATGTCACTTACAAAAGGATTAAGGTTTCTCAATTAGACCTCCCCATAATCTAAAAGATTTCTTTGATATTAGAACCCTCTTGAAGTAATGCCTCTCCATCATTTCTATGAAGGGCAAGTATTTTTCATGCACTTCCTATACATGACTTGCATCAAGCACTTTACATGAAAGAGTTTCATAAAACACTTGGTAGGAAATATTTGTTTACATGTTTCTTTCCACCCAATAAAAACAATTATGCTTTTCTTTAAACAACTGACAAATAAGAATTTTATCAAACACATGGAAATCATCCTCTATTACTTTGGAAGCCATGTAAATGTACTAAGTTATCGCTATTAAAATAAGACCTTTAATCTAGCATACCAGTAAGATCAACATTCTTCTCAATTTCTATCATCATTTATTAATCAAATTCAAGCACCCCTTAACCTAACGAGCTCTATTAATGCTACTTTCAATCTCCAAATCTATTTGTATATTACCTGTGTGTAGCTTTCCATTAGTGTAAAATTCAAAAGTTATGCTAAAAAATGAGATACCTTCAGCTCTAAGATTCTACTAAGAAATGAAGAATTACAAAAACCAAGGAAAAAAGTAAAGCTAGAAAATTGATAAGTAAAGCTAGCAAATTGATATTCTTATCAATAAGCATTGTCCATATTGAAAAACAATGCATAATTCTTTGTCATACCTCTTAATTTTCTTCTTGTGACATCAATCTCAAATCTTTAAAAAGTAGCTACATCGAATTGTTAGCTTTAATATAGTCATTTCTCATTACTTTGAAAAACAAGAAGATATAAGCACTACATAAATCAAAATTATCATATCGAACACCATTCTTATGGGGAAGAGAAGTGTTATCAAGCTCACTTTTTGCATCGTAGTGGCCACGAGGAGAAACAAATTTTGTATACATAATACCCCTCCATGCACTTTATATTTATGTCACCACTATGTTGATTGTGGTATTGGATTATGCAATGCAACATTAAAGGAAAGATATTTGATGGTGTAATTTCTTGTTATCTACTTACTCTGTACTATTATTCTTTCATTTTCATATATTTTGATATCCAACTC
Organism: Pinus tabuliformis; assembly: GCA_031772625.1. Lineage (NCBI taxonomy): Eukaryota > Viridiplantae > Streptophyta > Pinopsida > Pinales > Pinaceae > Pinus > Pinus tabuliformis. The sequence continues at coordinate 1,346,493,176 of CM062816.1, read as the reverse complement.
TTTTATTTTTACTATGATATGCATTAAGAATGCCATTCTTAGTAATCCCACATCCATTATATTTTTTTAAATTTTTTATTTCATTCTTTAAACAAGACAACTAGAATTGTTTTTATTTAATTCTAATCTTCATATATTTATTCAAATTTGAAATACAAATGAGCCACATCATGTCTTTAAATATTAGAATAAATAGGATATCTATGAGGAAGAGAACATAAAAAATTGCATAAAAGTGAGCCTTTATAAATTTGCATATATAAAATCTCATATTTATGGAAGTATACTTTCATATATGCACATTTATAGAAGTGTATTTATGTAAATAAAAGATTTGCTAAATGTGTATACATGGAAGTGAATTTCCATAAATGTGAGCTTGTATATATGTACATATCAAGAAGCAATCCTCTATATTTAGGTATGCTTCCATATAAACACATTTATCAAAATACACTTTTATAAATGTTAGCTTCAGTGAATACACATATATGGAAGTGGATTTTCATAAATACACAAAAACAAGATTCTATATATACACATTTGTAGAAGCTCGCTTGCCTATATGCATATTTATAGAAATGTTTCCATATATATATATATATATAGAAAATAACTTCCATAAATTTATAACAGCAAAATTACCATAATACTCTATGACAACGACAAGAACGTGCTCTCTTTTGCACCCGCAGACTGTGATTCGTTGTAATCAAGCACATCGATAGCTGTTTTTTTCCTATAGATTCTATATTAAATTAGATGATTAAAGTCTGTTCCTGCTCTTGTTTGATAAAAAAAAAAATATTATCATACAAGTTTGAGTTTGTTGCTGGTGTTTGATTTTGCTAAATTATAAGCCCATATATTTTTTAAGACAATATGTGTATAAACAAGCTTGTTTCTCTGTTTCAAATTCATTAAACCATGGTTTCCTTATTGTGAATATCGGTAGTCTCATGAAAGGATGTAGTTTGTTACGGAAAGCCCTTGAAAGAGTCGGTGGATCAGATAAGCTATTAGCATGAATTTCTCAAAATTTATAACTCTAGATAAATTGGAGGATAATCGTTTTCAATATTGATTATTGTATTTATTGAAAAGTTTGATTTTTGGCCAAAGTCGCATCGAATTGCCAATCAGAAACATAATATCATTTAGTTAAGTTGCATGAGAAATATACGAGGAAACCCATGCACATTGACGGAATCGAAGTTCAGTTCTCACTTTGTGATGGGAGGATTGACGACTAAAGTAGAATTTGTATCACTAATGTAATGATATGGTTGTTGAAAGAAATTGGTGGGGTTTAACAGTAAGTTTGGCTGGGTGAGACCCACAAGATGAGGGTTCAAATCTCATTGAGTATATATATGACCTGTTGTGTCTTGGCTAGAACAGTAGGCGGTTCAAATCTCATATGACCTGTTGTGTCTTGGCTAGAACAGTAGGCGACCCCATAGCTGACGTCTCGACTTTGTATAAGTTTCGTGCTATTGTGCTTTGCACATAGCCTAGGTTTATAGTGGCACTAGATTTGATCCTGGATCTGTTCAGAATAACTCTCACCAATTACCAATTATCCTAGATTTCTTTTTCAAAAACTTCCATAGAATAAAGTGTATATTTGTGGATACTTTGCTGCTCTTTCGTTACTCGTTACATGCGGTTGGTGGAGAGGGGGCATTAACAAATTCCAAATTCGTATTCAGTTTCATTAAAAAAATTTAAAAAATTCGTATTCAGTTTCATTACAAAATTCTGCCTTCCGGTTTGCTGAGATTCACACACACCTATAAACATTTAATATTTACCAATTATATCTAATTCAATTGAAATCACAACAACTATTGCATTCTTTCTTTCAATCACCTGGGGCCGTATCGAATCCCTCTGAGTCGACCTACTCTACTGACGGGCATAACCATACTAACACTCGTTTCAGGGCTTTGGTATGGAAATCGTAGTGTCGCTGAAGAAATAAAGGCAATGGCTGCGGAAGAAATGGAGCTTTTTCGTTGAAGATTTTCTGACAATCCCTTGGTAATGTGGATCACTACACTCGTGTGCATAGGTAAAAATATCAATGTTAATCCAATCTTAAATTTGTTTTCAATTATAATCCAATTTAAATTTGTTTTCAATTATATGTCTAAGGTAAGGTATGCAGGATGCCTTCAAAAACCATAAACTCTAAGAGTTTATTGGTATAGGTAAAAATATCAATCTTAATCCAGTCTTAATTTGTTTTCAATTATAATCCAATTTAAATTTGTTTTCAATTATATGTCTAAGGTTTGGAGGATGCCTTCAAAAACCATAAACAAAAGTTTAAATTTAGGACGTATACAAAAATAGGTGTTGAGGTTATAAACACGTTTTTGGAAAATATTTTGATAATCAACCAATTTACAAAATTGAAAAGTCAAAAAAATTTTGGAAACCAGATATATTTGACAATATTTTCTCCAATTCAAATAAAGCCATTGGTACAAATTTGTTGTAAAAAGATAAAAACTAATGAAGTAGCATATTATAACCTCGTATTTGTACTAAGAAAAGAGTTGGAAAACTATCTCATCCATTACCTCCAATATTGAAACCTCCTCTCATTTCTCCATTATGTAAACATAGAGTGCATAAATCAACATAATTGTAGAGGATTTGCAATTAATTATAACTTTAAAAATTTAGCCTCGTACAATGAGGATATCCCATTTCTAGTGCCCGTTACTCCTCCACACAGTCGCAAGAGCATAGTGATTGGTGTATTTTCATATGCTCTAATTTGATAGTAGTGAAGGTTCATGTAGTTGTTTTCTTTAAAAGGAGGTTGTTTTGGCCTTCAATGATATTTTGAAAAAACTCAAATTTGTACTTTATATCAACCACATATTCACCAAATGTCACTTACAAAAGGATTAAGGTTTTCTCAATTAGACCTTCCCATAATCTAAAAGATTTCTTTGATATTAGAACCCTCTTGAAGTAATGCCTCTCCATCATTTCTATGAAGGGCAATGATTTTTCAATGCACTTCCTATACATGACTTGCATCAAGCACTTTACATGAAAGAGTTTCTTAAAACACTTGGTAGGCAATATTTGTTTCCATGTTTCTTTCCACCCAATAAAAACAATTATGCTTTTCTTTTAACAAGTGACAAGTAAGAATTTTATCAAACACATGGAAATCATCCTCTATTACTTTGGAAGCCATGTAAATGTACTAAGTTATCCCTATTAAAATAAGACCTTTAATCTAGCATACCAGTAAGATCAACATTCTTCTCAATTTCCATCATCATTTATTAATCAAATTCAAGCACCCCTTAACCTAACCAACTCTATTACTTCTACTTTCAATCTCCAAATCTATTTGTATATTACCTCTGCATAGCTTTCCATTAGTGTATAATTCAAAAGTTATGCTAAAAATGAGATACCTTCAGCTCTAAGATTCTACTAAGAAATCAAGAATTACAAAAACCAAGGAAAAAAGTAAAGCTAGCAAATTGATAGGTTCTCCTATTCTTTGATATACCTGATCTCAAAATCAAATTCACTGAGAGGAGTCAACCATCTAGCTTGTCTTGCATTCAAATTAGGTTGGTCAAACAAGTACCTTAGCCCACTCTGATCAATCATCAAAATGAACCTCCTACCAAGGAGATAATGTCTCCACGTCTTCATGCATGAATGACAGCTGCCAACTCAAGATTATGAGTTACATAATTCTACTGATGCTCATTCATATTTTGTGGTTCATAGAAAACCACCTGCCCTTCTTACATCAGGAAACCACCCAATGTTTCCTTGTAAGCATATGTGAAAACCACAAAGTCCTTATCAAGATTTGCAATCCTCAAAACTGGAGCAATGGTAACCAATTGCTTCAATAGATCAAAGCTAGGTACATAGTCAACATTCCATTCAAACTTATTTCCTGTCCTCTGGAAGGATGTGATAGGATAGCCAATCTTAGATAAATTCCTGATGAACCTCCTATAATAACCTGCTAGTCCCGTGAATGATCTGACCTCATCCACATTCTTCATAGTTTTCCACTCCATGATAGCCTTAATCTTTTCTGGGTCCACTGCCATCCCTTCCTTGGAAACAACATATCCCAAGTAATGAATCTGGGACTAAAAGAAGCTACACTTGTTGATCTTGGCATAAAACTTATGCTCTCTCAATAATATTACTACTACTGTCAGATGCTCTGCATGATCCTCCTCATTCTTTGAATATACCAATATATCATCAACAAAAACTATCACAAACTTATCCAAGTAAGGGCACAACACATTGTTTAGCATACACATAAATATGGTTGGAGCATTGGTAATACCAAAAGGAACCACCACAAACTCATAGTTCCCATACCTTGTAGGAAATGTTGTCTTATAGATCTCTTCCTCTTTGATGTGCACCTGATGATATCCTGATCTCAGATCAATCTTTGAGAATATTGTAGCTCCCTTCAACTAGTCAAACAAATCATTAATCTGAGGTAATGGATACCTGATCTTGATGATCACCTTATTTAGCTGCCTATAATCAATGCACAATATGAGAGTATCATCCTTATTCTTTACAAAAAACACTAGTGCTCCCAAAGGAGAGATACTTGGCCTTATGTATCCCTTATCAAGAATCTCTTTAAGCTACAACTTCAGTTCCACCAAATCGGGCGTGCTCATCCTATAAGGTTCCTTAGATCTTGGTGTTTCTCTTGGCATCAACTCAATAGAGAAGTCCACTTCCCTATGAGGAGGCACTCTAGAATTTCTACAGGAAACACATCCTGAAACTAGTGCAAGATATGATACCTCCTAAGGACTTCATCATCCTCATCCTCCTTCTCTTTGTCACTAGAAACATGTACTATAAATAATGAACATCCTTTCCTTCAACTATGCTTAGCTTGCATGGTTGTAACCATCCTCAATTATGTAGGATTCTTCTTCCCTTGCAAGACTTTCTTTTCATCCAAGCACTTAATGGCCTTGTCATAGTAATCCACCTTGGTCCTATGAATAAACAACCAATCCATGCCCAAAAACATGTTGTATGCACCCAATGGAAGAAAATTCAAGTTTGTTGTTGTAGGTATGCCATTAAGCTCAAATACATAAGACTTCACCCAATGATGAACTCTTCTCTTGGTCCATGTAGCCAACTACACCAACCAGGATTCTGCATGCACTTCCTTATCCAAATGGAATAAATCCACCAATTCAAAACTAATATAGATATAATTCGATCCAGGATCAATGAAAATAGAAACAACTTGATCAAAAATCTTACCTTCCATCTTGATAATGGATTCTTGGTAGTCTTCTTTCCTTTTATCAATTGCTGCATACATCTGAGGAATGCTTTAACTGACATGCCAACGTGTCTACACCTCCTAAGCATTGTAGATTTGAGGCTTTCCACCCTAATACAAAGGATAATCTCTCTTGTCATGATCTCCACCACAAGTCTAACACTTCGAAGGTTCTCTACCACTTCCTTTATTCTACTACTCCCCAGGCTGAGACCCACATCCTTTCTTAGTTGCATTAGAATTCTTATGAGGAGTCATATTTTCCTTGTCACTTGCATCTTGAGATCTTCTTTTCTTCTTGGGCCATTTTCCTTTAGTCGTCTCATTACCCTTCCAATCACACTTGAAGTCAAGCTTGTGCTCTATTTGTTCATAATAATGCTTCAAATTTCCGATGGCTTCCTCCAATGACTAAGGCTCATCAAATCCAATCTAAACTTTGAATGATAATGGAAATCCACCAATGAACCTTTAGATCTTTGTTTTCTAATCCTTGATATATGGAAAATATCTCAACAACTCTAGAAATTTGGTTGTATATTCTTCATCTAACATGGAACCCATCCCCAGCTCACAAAATTCCTTGGCCTTTCCATCATAATACCTCTTAGATAGGTACTTCTTTCTTAAGAATCTTTCAAATTCTTCCCAATACATCTTCTCTTCCCTAATGCCCCTGACATGCTTGACATTTTCCCACAAGATATATGATTTTCCTTTGAGATAGAAGGTATCTATCTTAGATTTTATATTCTCTAAGTAATCATGAAGTCTGAAATTTTTTGTCATTCAAAGCAGTCATGCTTCTACACCTTCTAATATAGTCATATCACCATAAAAGGTAGGAGGAAACTTTCTTGGATTCTTCTAGAAAATACCCCTTCTCACTCCTCCGATAATGAAGTTGGTGTTGATGTCTCCTAGAAGTAGAGATAGAATAAGGTCCATGAGTAATAGCCCTCCTCTTAGGTGTATCCAAGAGTTTTTAACTCTTGATTGTATCATCCCTGTCCATCCAATACTTTTTCTGAGACTAGCTTCCATCTACACCAATAGTATTTTATTTCTACCTATCTCCATGATTGGTCCCCAGATATCCATGTTTGTATAAATCTAAAAGGCTTTGAAGGATAACTACATTAACCTTAGCTTCCTTCTCTTGAGCTTTTGCAAGCCTTTCCTATGCTTTAATCAAACTCTCATTATTAGCTTTACAAATTATGATCTATGCCTTCAAACTCCTTAATGTATCTACTAGATCAGGAGAGTCCCCCTCTCCCTGTTTTTCAACTAAATTCTCTTTTGATCTGTATGGGGAGTCATATGAATTTTAATCCACCATTCTTCTCTTCATCTCTTGGCCTTCTATTTTCCTACAACATATCGTTGTTAGATAAAATAAAATCCATAATTAAATGCATTACCTCAACTTATTCTTGGTGAGGCTATTACATATACACAAGTCAATCTAGATTAGCATGATACATACTAATATGAAAACATAGCATGCACATGGATATAATAGAAATAAAAATAAATAGATGACATGTTAGGAAACCAACTCACAAAAAGATAGAAAAGATAGATCAACGCCTTAGAATTCAGCCTCTTCGAGGGGGAAACCTCCTTTACATTACACAAATGAACAATTCTTGGATGATATAAATGACTAAACCTCCCTTCTATATATAGGAGTCTAAGGGGTCACAATGTAATCAAGATGACATAACAGTAATAACATAAGCGCACAAAAACAACAATAGTGGGCTTCTATGGGGCATACTAATAACAACATGGCGGCAATAGGGGCACAATAATAACAATAAGGGATACAATGATTTTTCCTTCCTCATCAAGTTCTGGAAATATTGTTTGAATTGGGAGCTTGTCATCTACAACCTTCTTTAAACATGAAATATGGAAAACTGGGTGTACTCGGGAAGCTGCAGGAAGCTCCAATTTGTATGCCATAGTACCAATCTTTTGCAACACCTTGTACAGACCATAATACTTTGGTGATAATTTATTATCCTTCTTAGCTTGCTTGAGGGACATTTGTTTATATGGTTGTAGGTGTAGGAATACCCAGTCAACTACATCAAAACTTCTTTCGTTGTGATGTTGATATGCCTGTTGTTTCATTCTATTATGCGCCAACGTGAGGTTATCCTTTAAGAGTTGCAGAACTTGTTGTTGATGCTCGATGTGATGTTACACTGCTTGAACCTTAGAATTTTCTCTTAAATATGATGTGATGGATGGTGTATGATATCCATAAAGTGCCATAAATGGGGTCATTTTTGCTGCAGTATGGAAGGAAGTGTTATACCACCATTCAGCTAGAGAAAACCATTTGACCCATTGTGTCTATTTATCAGATACAAATAAACAAAGATATCATTCCAAACATTTGTTTACTATATCAGTTTGCCCATCAGATTGAGGATAATAAGATGAGCTATGAGCTAACTTAGTACCGAGACAAGAAAATAATTTTGTCCAAAAATTTCCAGTGAAAATGGGATCTTTGTCACTTATAATAATCTTTGGGTTTCCATGTAGCTTTTGAATTGTTTCCATAAATGCAGTAGAAATTGTACTGGATATAAATGGATGTGATAATGCACAAAAGTGTGCATACTTGGTAAGTTTGTCAACTACCACCATGATGACACTCTTTCCTTCAGACTTGGGTAAAGTTGTGATAAAATCCATTGAAACCTCCTGCTAACATTAGCTTTGAATGCATAAAGGTTGTAATAGACCTAGGGTCTTAATTGTTTCAACTTTAATTTGTTGGCAAACCAAACATTCCGCCACAAACTTTTGAATATCTTATTTAAGGCCATCCCAAAAAAATTCCTTCTTGACCCTGTGGTAAGTTGTTAAAAATCATGAGTGCCCTCCTAAGGGAGAAGTGTGAAATTCCATAAGAATCTTTTGTTTGAGTCGAGAATTCTTACATAGGTATAAGCGATCATTGTACCATAACAAATCATTTTTCCAGCTAAATGTATCAAATGTATTGGGATCTTGTTGTACCTTTCAAATGAGTGCCCACACTTCTTCATCCTTCTTCCATTCCTTCCTTTCTTCTTTTATCCAATCTGGTTGGATAATAGAAATGGTGCACAAAAATGCTTCCACATCCTCATCCTTTCTTGAAAGTGCATCTGCCACAACATTTTGCTTCCATTTTTTGTAGATGATTTCAAAGTCATAACCCAACATCTTTGTGACCCATTTTTGTTGCTCTTCAGAGGATAATCTTTGTTCTAAAAAGTATTTAATACTATCATGATCATTTTTTACCTTGAAGTCTCTTCCCATTAGGTAGGGTCGCCATTTTTTAAGTGCCTGTAGTATTGCCAACATTTACTTCTCATAAATAGCTTTGTGTAAATACTTTCCCTTGATTGGATGACTTTCGAAACCAACAGGTCTTTCATCTTGCATTAAAACAACACCAATTCCAATTCCTGAAGCATCAAATTCCACAATAAAGGTTTTTGCGAAGTCCAGTGTAGCTAAGACCGGTGCTTGGCACATTGCCTCTTTAAGATGTTCGAAGGCCTTTGTTTCTTCTGGAGTCCATGAAAATGCATCTTTCTTCAATAATGTTGTTAGAGGTGTTGCTATTCTCCCATAATTCTTAACAAGCTTGCGATAATACCCTGTCAACCTGAGAAATCCTCGCAGATTCTTTATGGATGTGGGGATTTTCCATTCCTTAATGGCTTTAATTTTTCTAGGGTCTACCTTAACACCTTCATGAGATACAATATAACCAAGATATTCCACCTCTTGTACTCCAAAGAAAAATTTGGAGCTTTTTGCATATAATATTTTCTCCTTCAATAGTTTGAGCACCCCGTCAACATGTTCAACATGATCCTTCCAAGACTTGCTGTAGATTAGTATATCATCAAAAAATACTGACACAAATTTTCTACGGAAGGGTTTGAAAATGGAATTCATCAATCTTGAAATGTAGAAGGTGCATTGGTAAGGCCAAAAGGCATGACCAAAAATTCATAATGACCCTCATGAGCTCTAAATGTTGTTTTCAGAATGTTTAGTATTCGTTCTGATTTGATGGTATCCTGAATGAAGATCCAACTCGGTGAAGTAAATTAATCCATGCAATTAATCCAATAATTCATCAATCACAGGAATGGGAAATTTATTTTTAAGAGTGAGCTTGTTGAGCTCCATATAATCTGGACACATGCACCATGATCCATCCTTCTTGTGCACCAATACTACTAGAGCAGAGAAAGAACTTTGACTAGGTTGAATTATACTAGCCTCTAGCATTTCTACAACCATACATTCAATTTCACTCTTTTGGGAATAGGGATATCTGTATGGCCTGATGTTTGGAGGAACACTTCTTGGAATCAAATGAATAGCATGATGATGATCACGAATAGGTGAGAGACCTTTGGAGGTCTCAAATACCTTGGAATGATTGTCCAATTCTTTTTGGATATCTGGAGAAATAGATGATTTCGATGTGGGAACCTCTAGTGAACATAATTGTGCAATTACACCTCATTGTTCCTTATTTAGAAGTTTTTTCATACTGTTAGAGTTTATTATCTTTCTAGGTTTCCCTACAATACCCCTTAATTCATCTTCCATTCCTTCCGCACAAAATTTCATGAAAGGTTCTTGAAAATTAAAAGCTATTATACCCAAGGATTGTAGCCGTTGGACCCCTAGTACAACATCAGCACCACCCATTTGAATTAAAAGCATTGGGCTATTCAATACATATTCTCCCATGGATAGCTTGATATTATGGCACTTTACAGAGTAATTTTTGGTTCCTCCACTTGCAACCATCACTTGACACTCTGGTGCTGGATATAGGAAGCAATTCAATTCCTTTTCTATTTTATAATGAATAAAATTATGGGTACTTCCTGAATCAATCAACACTATTACCTTTTACTTCTTAATATGTCCTATCTTGATAGTTTGAGGAGCGGTAATTCTAGCCAATGCATTACAAGATATGGTTAGATTCATTTCTTCTTTATCTAGGGTTTTTTCCTGGAGTATATCCTCTTCTTTTGACATTTCATGTTCATTTTCTTCCTCCTCTTCACAATCTATGTAGAATAATTTCTTATTAGCACACTTATGACCTTTAGTGTATTTGCCATCACAACTATAACAAAGCCCTTTTTCTCTTTTTTCTTCCAATTGTTGTGGTGTCAACCTTGTAGGTTGTCTAAGCCTATGAGCAACAACACTTCCATACTTATAGTTGTGAGTGGTAGGCTTCCTCGTTGCCATAATTTTGCTTTCCATTTTTCTTGCTAACCTAAATGCCTTCTCTAATGAATCAGGTTCCCAAAGGCGAACATCATGTTGGATATTATATTTTAAAGTCCCTATGAACACATCAATACTATGCTCCTCTTGAATATCTTTTACCCTTATGTTTAATTTTTGGAAGTCCACAATGTGCTCCATCATTAAACCCTTTTGTTTCAGATTTATCAATTGGCTAAAAAAGGTGTTGCTTTTTGTATCCTCATAATGTGCTATCATTTCTTCTGTAAAAATTGCCCAAGTGACAATTTGTTTATGAGAGTAGAGCCATCAGTACCATACAAACTGATTTGGTTCCAAATATAAAGTTGCAATATATACCTTTTGTGTCTTTTGCACATTATGGAGATTGCAAAATTGCTCCATCTATAGTATCCATGTTTCGGGATCCTTGCCATCAAACTTCCTCATATCGATTTTTGGAACATGGTGGATCTTCAATCCAACATTAGAGTCTATGAAATCTTGAAGAACATTTCTTTTTTTCTCATCATGAGTTTCCTTTACTACCCTTTCACCATTAGTGACCATTTCTTGTAGCAACTTATTCAAATTCATCCTCAATTCTTCCATCTTATCATCCATGCCATTCATCTTAGCTTCTATGCCTTTCTTTAAAGCATCCATCTTAGCTTTCACACCATCCATCTTAACTTGCATGCCATTCATATTAGCTTCTGCATCATTCATCTTGGCTTCATTTACCTTTAGTGAGAGTGAAATTTGTTGTACTTGGTCTTGCAATTTTGATATATCATGTTGCATTTTTTCCTCTTCTTCACGATTCATGCTAGAGCTTTCAGGTTGCTTACTAGGTGTTTCCATTTTATTTCTTTGGGGCATTAATTAATGCTAATAATTCTTCACTATTCCCTTTGAATTCCTTCAAACTAATTTTTCAAACCAATCTTATGCAAAATTCAAAAAAACTACACACCTTTTTTTTTTCACTTTCTAAGATCTCGATATTGAATCTGTTGTATCTTTGTAAATGCAAATCTTGAATATCTGAAATCTCATCCTGCATAGCCCTTTGAGTCCTCTTTCTAACCCCACAAGTTTGATTGAGATTGGATTCTCCAAGGAAGCGTTATGCTAAATCTCCCACGGTGACTTGATTATAGAATAGTTCAGTCGAGCGAACTTGTACGATGTTCCACATGTCACTGTTTCGAACTTAGTACCTGAAACTTATGCACAGAAAACTACAGGTTGTCCTCTTTCTAAAAATTCTTACGAAATTTCAATCTGATGCTAAAAAAATGTTATGATGATTTTCCCCAGGTCACCTGTTTGGAATGTAATTCGGGAGACTGCAAAAACGCCAACTTCCTCAGATCATATCTCTACGAATATAGTGAGACAAGCTTGGAAATTCAGACCCCAAGTTAAAAATGATTTTGGCCCAAATGGGGTTTTTTTTTTTTTAGCTTCTGAAACATCGCAGAAAAAAGTTATAGCAAAAATTCCACGATGACTTGTTTGGAGCATTGAAACCCTAGAATCCAAAGCTGTGTTACCAAATTTTAGGAAAACAACTCACAAAAAGATAGAAAAGATAGATCAATGCCTTAGAATTCAGCCTCTTTGAGGGGGAAACCCCCTTTACATTACACAAGTGAAAAATCCTTGGATGATACAAATGACTAAACCTCCCTTCTATATATAGGAGTCTAAGGAATCACAATATAATCAAGCCGACATAACAGTAATAACATAAGGGCACAAAAATAACAATAGTGGGTTTCTATGGGGCATACTAATAACAATATGAGGACAATAGGGACACAATAATAACAATAAGGGATACAATGACAATAGTAATGGGGAATCACTAGTATTATAGGGGCCTAACATGACATGCATGCATAGTAAACATATATAAAATTGACATACATGCATAAAAATATGCATTTACCCCAATGTCTAGTGTTTTGAACTTGCTCTGATACCACTATGTAACACCCCACCCCACATTTACCCACTTTCACAAGCCCACTAGGGTAAACATGAGTTAAGAGTTATTATGCATGACCCAAAATCCAAGATCAAGTTTTGGAAATGGAGTCGACTTGTTCAAAACCTTCTGCAACACCTAGAGACACATGATCATACTACCATCAGCCTCTCTTTTCAAGTGATTGCTTTTGTTGAACTGGAACCCCTCTTCAACCTTGTTTTGTAGCCCAACCGCAAACATGAAGGACATTCCATGCGGCTAGAGGCCTTTAGGCACATGCATAACCCATACCCTATGCGGTTGCACCCACATTTCCTTAGTTCTGTGCATGCATCCATGGACTCAGATCTAAATTTTTAGGGCTAGCCTATAGGCCAAATGACCATATTTGTCCATAAATTTCCATAATTTTGTCGATGATAATTACAAGTCTACATATTCTATTTTTAGGCTCATATTTTCCCAAGCTTTCCCAACACATATAAATCATTTATAAAAACACTTGGTGAGAATGGTACCTATGGCTCATGAATTCATAATTGTTCATTGTTTTATTAGATTCATCAGATGCTCATCAAGAAGGCTTACTGCCCTCTCAAGATAGTTGCAACAAACCCTTATTATCTTATGCCTTCATATAATTATTCAATAACTATTCTAACCATAAGCAAGATCAATAACAAGAGCATATTATATAACAAGAAATATACCATGTATGTAACCAACATTTAACTAGCATGATGACATGAAAAACCATTCATATATTCACATATTAAACCAAAACGTATGCTCATTGATCTCAATAAATAATAACACATACTAATGTATCCATAATGCCAACCAAGTCAAGGACTTCCACATACCAGCTGACCATAGATTGGGACTGAACCAAATATTTCTTCCAGCCCAATCACCCCATGTGATATTCCAAGCATGAATGTGGAACAACATGGGATAAAGCAAAACATAATCAAACGGGGAATCTAGAGGTTAAGCCATCTCCACCCTCAAGCCACAGTGGTCTCACCTAAACTAGTCTAGAGATCACCAAAACCAATACAAGTTTGGATGCCTCTGAATTTCTTCACCATACCTAGAGGAACTTTCCTATCTTCACCCACCTAGAAAGAGCTTCCAAGGGAAAACCATCTCCACCCTAAACCCTTGGAATTTTCCTAGGATGACCTCAACCAAGATCCAAAATCTATCGATAATCCAAGTTCAACCAAATAGAGAATCCCACTACGTCATGGCTATCTAGGAAATGGTATAGGGAAGGATGTACGTGACTGTCACTCCACAAAAATCCCATGCCAATGATAGAAAAATCATCAATAAACCAATGCATGGACCATGCATTCAAATCCCAAAAGATAATCACACATGCAAACTATTACCTACAAAAATCCTCTTGTTGGGTGCTCTTCCTCTACTTGGTTTTTTTCTTTTCTTACCGTTGTCCAAGTCTTTCTCTTGGTTTCTACATGATCTCCTCTTCCACTGCTTGCCTTCTGTGCTTGTTCCTTGCTTGTGTCTTCCTTGTTTCTGAGTGCTCTCCCTTGCTCTTTTCCAAAGGTGAATCAATGGTACAATGAAGTCTCTCTCATTTCTTTTCTTTTTTTTTCTTTTCCTTCATTTTTCATTACATTCATATTATTTTTAAGATTTTCTCCTTTTCTTGTCTCTTCCTCTTCCCCACTTGATGAAGTGGAATTTCTTTCATTTTCTTTTATTTCTTTTGCACCTTGCCACATGTCCTTGCTAGCCTGTAGTAAATAATTTGTCATTTATTTCCCTGTGCCTCTTGCCAATGTTGATGTCAATTTCCATAGACAATAATTAATTAACCACAAGTGGATCCCAATGTAATTTTTCCCCCTCCTTCAGCTTGGAATATGTATCTCGTGACCTTGGTGTGATTTATTTACATGGAGACTTAACTCGGGGTTGTTATAGTTCAACATTCAAATCAAGTACGTATGTACAACTCATAAATGTGTCCTCCCTCTACAACAATCACTCCCAACTCTTTAACATTGGATATCAGCATTCCAAGATTGCAAATAAACCTTAGAAAATAACCATAATTCATCCCCTTCAACAAAAAATATGACCATGGCTTATTACTCAAATAAGAAATGATAACTCAGCCTATTAAATAGTAGAAAATAGATCATTTTAAGCGAACTCATCCCACTCAATAGAACTTGGCCCTTTGAGTAAACTTGGCCCTTTTAATCACTAAAATTGGCACTCATGAAGATATAACTCAACCCCACAAAAAGAGTAAACTCATTCAACAGTAATAGAAGGCAAACTCAACCAATAAAGAGAGCCCTCAACTTGATATGTGAAGGAAAAACTCTACCTCTTAAAGGTATATGCTCTGCCTTCGGTGTAGCTCAAGACTCGGCATATAAAGATGTAGAATACCAAAGTCAAAATATAAAGTCAACTGATAACACCTTTGACTTACTTCTTTCTTCTAATGCCTTCTTCTTCATCCACAATGAAGTGCAATGTCAAAATTTGAGTGGTGTTACTCGAATACTAGTTAGGGTGAATAGTTTTAACACCAAAACCAACAACCAGAATGATGGCTTCCAAAACCCTAGTCTATTCCTCAAGAGCTCTCCAAAATTCTATTTTTCAAGTGAACAAATGTAAGAATGAGGAGAGACTCCTCATTTCCTGTTTTTTATAGCTCACTTGAATCTTTTTGTACCTCTTTACCTTTTATTGTGTTGAGAGGCACTCTACATCCCAGTAGATTTAAGCCACTCCACTAGTTGAATTAGTAGACTTTACTACAATGAAGTGAGCTACCTTGCTCAACCTATCAATCACAACCATGATGGAGTCATGTTGCCTCAATTTCCTTTGAAATATTGTAATGAAATGCATGGAAATGACCTCCCATTTCCATTCTAGAGTCGGAATAGGCTATAATAAACCAATTGGATATTTGCATTTAGCTTTCACCTGTTGACAATCCAAGCACTGAGCAACAAACTCAACCACCTCTTTCTTCAAATTAGGCCAATATTACAACTTCTTGATAGTTTTCAAAGTCTTCTAGTATCTTGGGTGTCCTAAATATGACTAGACATTAAACTCTTTCAAAATAAGCTTCTTTAATTCACTATTATTAGGCACATAGATCTTGCTCTTGAATCTAACCAAGCCATTTGTTGTGAAGTGATACTCCTCATTCTTATCACCTTGCTACTATAATCTTTGCTTCAACTTCTCGTACCTCTAAAAATCTATCCCATAGGAGCTCACAACTGAAATATGATTCACCTACACTCTCCTATTGAGAGCATCCGCAACCTAGTTCTCCTTTCCTTTGATATACTCGATCTCAAAATCAAACTCACTGAGAGTAGCCAACCATATATCTTTCCTTGCATTCAAATTAGGTTGGTCAAACAAGTACCTCAATCCACTGTGATCACTCATCAAAACGAACCTCCTACCAAGGAAATAATGCCTCCACATCTCGAATGCATGAATGATAGCTTCCAAATAAATACCATGAGTCACATAATTCTACTTATGCTCATTCAACTTTTGTGATTCATAACAAACCACCTCTGCTTATTGCATCAAGACTCCACCCAGTCCTTCCTTTGAAGAATTTGTAAAAACCACAAATTCCTTATCAAGATTTGAAATCCTCAAAACTAGAGCATTGGTAGGCGATTTCTTCAATAGATCAAAGCTAGCTACACACTCAGTAGTCCATTCAAAATTATTTCATGTCCTCTACAAGGATGTGATAAGATAGCCAATCTTAGAGAAATTCCTGATGAACCTCCTGTAATAACCCACTATTCCCATGAATGATCTGAACTCATCCAAATTCTTCAGAATTTTCCACTCTATGATAAACTTAATCTCTTTTGGATCCACTGTCATCCCTTCCTTGGAAACAACATGTCCCAAGTAATGAATCTGGGACTAAAATAAGCTACACTTATTGATCTTTTCATATAACTTATGATCTCTCAACAATCTATGATATTGTTGCGAGATGCTCTGCATGATCCTCCTCATTCTTTGAATATACCAATATATCATCAATAAAAACTATCACAAACTTATCTAGGTAAGGGCGCAACACATTTTTCATCATACACATAAAGGTGGTTGGAGCATTGGTAAGACTGAAAGGAACCACCACAAACTCATAGTTCCCATACCTTATATGAAACGTTGTCTTATATATGTCTTCCTCTTTGATGTGCACCTGATGATATCTTGATCTCAGATCAATATTTGATAATAATGTAGCTCACTTTAGCTAATCAAACAAATCATTAATTTGAGGTAATGGATATTTGTTCTTGATGATCACCTTGTTCAAATTCCTATAACCAATGCACAGTCTAAGAGTACCATCCTTCTTCTTTACAAAGAACATTGATGCTCCCCAAGGAGACACACTTGGCCTTATGTATCCCTTATCAATCATCTATTTAGGCTACAAATTCAATTTCACCAACTCGAGCGTGGTCATCCTATAAGGTGCCTTAGATGTTGGTGTTGTTCCTAGCATCAACTCAATAGAGAAATCAACTTCCCTATAAGGAGGAAACTCTAGAATCTCTACAGGAAACACATCTTGAAACTACTGCAAGATAGGATACCTCCTTAGGACTTCATCATCCTCATCCTCATTCCCTTTGTCACTATAAACATGTATTGTAAACAATAAACATCCTTTCCTATGACTGTGCTTTGCTTGCATGGTTGTAACCATGCTCACTGATGTAGGATTCTTCTTCCCCTACATGACTTTCTTTTCTTCATCCTCATCCAAGCACTCAAAGGCCTTGTCATAGTAATCCACCTTGGTCCTGTGAATAAACAACCAATCAATACCCAAAAGCATCTTGTATGCACCCAAAAGAAGCAAATTCAGGTTTGGTGTTGTATGTATGTCATTAAGCTAAAAAATATAAGACCTCCCCCAATGATGAACTCTTCTCTTGGTCTTTGTAGCCAATTGCACCAACCAAGATTTTGCATGCACTTCCTTACCCAAATGGCACAAATCCACTAGTTCAAGACTAATATAGCTATAATTTAATCCAATATCAATCAAAATAAAAACAACTTGATCACAAATATTACCTTCCATCTCGATAATCAATGCTTATTAGTCTTCCTTTATGTTATCAACTACTGCATGTATCCTAGGAATGTTATAACCTACATCCCAAAGTGTTTGTTCCTCCTTAGCACTCTAGATTTGAGGCCTTCCACCCTCATACAAAGGACAATATCTCTTGTGATGATCTCCACCACAAGTCGAACACTTCGAAGGTTCTCTGCCACTACCTTTATTCTACTACTCCTAGGCTGAGACCCACATCCTTTCTTAGTTGCATTAGAATTCGTATGAGGAGCCATATTTTCCTTGTCACTTGCATCCTGATATCTTCCTTGCTTCTTGGGTCAATTTCCTTTAGTATTCTCATTACCCTTCTAGTCACGCTTAAACTCAAGTTTACGCTTATATTGTTCATAACAATGCTTCAACTTTCTGATGGCTTCCTCCAATGACTGACTCATCAAAAGTAATCTAGTCTTGGAATGATAATGGAAATCCACTGATGAAACTTTGGATATTTTCCTTCTCATCCTTGATTTATGGCACATACCTCAACAGCACTAGAAATATGGTTGTATATTCTTCGTCTAACATGGAACCCATTCTGAACTCATAGAATTCCTTGGCCTTTCCATCATAACACCTATGTTGTAGCAGCTACAAAACCCTCTAAAATTTTGGCTTGCACTCAAATTTTGGAGCCCTCCTTGGTCTTTCCCTTCATTGTTGCAAACACTTAATCTCATTTCATTAGCTTTCCTAAAGTCCTTTGACCCCTTTTGCTTGTTGGATCAACTATCATCTTTTGGCATGTTTGACTATTTTTCCATTCGTGTGGACCTTTTGTAGCAGTTTCAAAGGTTTGTCTTTGTGTATATGATTTGTCCTAGCTATGTAAACACCCATCACACTCATACACAAAGTTTTGGGCAGTGTCGCACAAGTGTCGTCACAGTCATCCTAAAGTCTATCTCAAGTGTCGCACTTGTCGCTTCTTGTTATGAGAGAGTCAAACAGAGGGAAATGTTTTCTTGGATATTTGGAGGTCTATCTTGTCGCGTCGTCAAAATATGCTAAGTGTGTGATCACAATTTCAAGTTCATCACAATTCTAACTTTCTCCCGCACTTAACCATTTTTTCGAAAATCTTCCCGACCGAGCACCTCAGCTTCACCGGACCTCAAGTGAACTACCCACTATGCATTCTCAGCCCTCAATATTGTGACCATGTTGTCTGGAACTATGTAACGCATAGTCACTTTCCTCCAGGGAAATTGCATTAAGAAATTCCAAAGATCTGCAACCTTCCTTGAACCCCATAATTGCATAGCAGTTCCTCTGAGTCTGACTTCACTATGCACTTCTCACTTTCAGTCCTCAAGATTTTCCCCTTGCCTACTAGAACCCCACAATGCGTAGAGAACCTAGCCTCCCTTGGCCTCCATAACTACGTATAGGTGTCCCCCAGTGTCCTCCCTTAGTCGAAGCTCACTAATCTCAAGAACTACGCAGATTTGTCCTCCAAGTCTCTCTACTTCCCAATCTCCCTTGCCTCTGAAAATTATGCAAATCTATCTACCGTGGTCCCATCCTACACAAGCCATTGTTTGCCTAAACTGTGCAATCTTGACTCCCAGTGGCCACTGGGAACTTTTTCTCCCCAATGAGGATTGTGCTCAAAAGTTCCTCAGTCAAGCCTGAGCTGCGCTCTACGCAGTCTCAATGATCAGCCTTGTTAGTGTGAAAATTCTTGGAAGGTGTACCAAAAATACTTCACTTAAGTCACTAGGTGACAAGCGACCCTAACAACAAGTTGATGGTTGTTGTTGTCTTAGATATCTAAAACAAATAGAAAACTTGCAGTGAAAGAAGATATAATCCAAAACAAAAAGCAACAATATAAAGCATCCAGTATAATAACTCAATTAGAAAGACTATTTTAAATGAAGAAATCTTTTATTGATAACACCTGGTGACGGAGATCTACAGATTGGTCTATAAGTTCCCGTCTGTGAGATGGGTCCTTTGATATCCTTGATGCTACAAAAAATAATTCTATCTCTCAATATGTGAAAAACCCAAACAAAAGTGGATAACTCAAAATGGGAGCTTAAGAAAAATGACAATAATGTTGACGATGATTATGATCATGTTTAAAAATTAATGAAAACCCCTCCTTTATGTAGAAAAGTATGGAGTTAATCTCAAAAATGGAGAATAATAAAATATTATTAACCAAATTCAAATCTAACTACTTGGAATACTTTATTATATTTATAGGAGAGGGAAAAGGTATTTAAAATGGTCAAATACTTTTATTTAGAAATAATTAACAAATAAAATTATTTATTAATTATTTTGCGAGAAACAAGAAAGGTGTGAAATCAAAATAATTATTAAATAGTGATTTAATAATTATTCTAATAACAGAAAAAGGGAATTTAAATAAATAATGATTTCCTTAAATATTCCTAAGGGATTAATAAATAAATAACGATTTATCTAATTATTCTCATGGGATTTTTTATTGAAATTAGTAAATAATTTAATAAAAGTGGTTTACTAAGTTGTTTTCCATAATGAAAGTGATTTTACTATGGTAAAATTAAATCTACATGGTATATTTCAATCCACCTAATGAGAAATGGCTAGGTGATCATTTTTTGGTGATAACAGATTTCCCCCACGTGTATGAGTGTTAGGAGAAAATTGTATGACCGAAATACATTGTAGATTACACTTCCACGAGACACCAAAAGGGGAGTCAGGGAGAGAGAGAGAGAGAATTGAAGCAGATCGAGGACGGACAAATAATGGAGGGGGCAAGACCTATAAACTAATAGAAGTCTCCTTTTATGTGGTGGTACATGATCTCAAATGAGGTGGGGGAGGCATACCCATACCCGCCAGGATAACTATGTACAAAGAATAATGGTGAGCCCAACAATGTGGGACTAAGCTACAAAGTACATGATACATGATACATTAGCATCAATGGGCTACAAAATAATAATACAATGGATCCCATATACAAAATGTGCTTGGAAAAGCATAGGCCAAGACTGAATACAATAATATCTGAGTACATGAGATATAATGCCCCTCAAGCTGACACGGGGAGGGGGGATCACAACCAAGGAAGCCCTACTGAATAGGAAAGGGCTCTAAAGACCTAAATGGATTATCTGGAGGAGACATGCATGTTGTGGGTGTTGCAAGCGGTGGAAACTGAAACCATCAAATCTATGAAACTACATCGGAGGCTGGATCAACACCTGTGGTCATCGAGCCATGTGGGAGGCTACCTGAAGGGCCACCCCCATATGAGGTTTGGAACATCTCACACACACCCGGCAATCACTAGGACAATCATCTGGATCACCAAACTGTCAAGTGTATGAATCTCAATCATGCGATAAGGATTTGATGTTAAGCACGTGATAAACAACCAAGTCAAAGGGAAATAATGAGTCCCTTTGCCTATTCTGAGGCACTAAACAAAGATGGAAGCTAGAACCAAGGTACACCACCCTCTAGACCATGCTTCTGGAATAAATGTGCTGAGGTAAATAGAAGAGAGCCTTCTGGAGTTAAGGCAATGAGGAATCCTTAACAAAGGCACAAGGGAATATAGTAGAGTGACTGATGGACTGACACCAAGGATAATGATGGAAGGAAACAAGATGGATGGTGAACTGACAACTTCCCTTTTCAGAGTATAATAAAAATTGGTTGACCTGGCAGTGACTGACTCAATTCCAGAGGGGATAGTCCATGACTCAAATGGGGGTTCGACAAAGATGGAGTAGAAGGACTAGAGGCCAAATATAAGTCAAATGGGAGAAATGTGACACAATGAAGAATCAAATATTGTAATGGAACTCAAATGGGGACTTGGAGAAAACTCCATAAGTACAAGGGTGACTCAATGATGTTGCCACATGGGGGAGGCCTGGTGGGGACCATGAAAACATGAGTAAATGATGGTTACTCATGAAAAAAATTAAAACATGAGTCAACCCGTGCAAAGGTAAAGTGATACCAGAGTAGGGATGGCTCAAATGAAGAGATTCGGTTTTAAGAGGCAACAAAGTGACACCTCATGGAAAAAATGGCTTCTGGGTGAAGTTACAAATTACCAAGAAAAAGATAGAGACCCATTATAGAACTCGGTGAGGGATTTCCAATGGTGCTGACAATTCATCAAACGGAGCTACTATTTGGTCACAATAGGCGGCGGAAAAACTAGGGTTTTTTTCTATAAATGAGCTTTTTGCTTCCAAATTAAATTCATTTGCATAGTGACATATGGAGAAATTGGAGATGAGGAGAAGGCCCTAAATCTTGTGGATATCATAGCAGAAAAACTGACCGTCAGAATTAGGATCTGCAAGTTGGAGGTAGGTAGCCTAACCATACTCATCCTTTTTAGTGGTTTAGATTTTCAAATTAGGGCTTCAGTTGTTTGCTAGGGACCCCTCCTCATCTTCACGGTCACAACACACTTTTTGGGGCCTGATCTACACTCTAAAGCATAGAAATGGGGCCCATAAGTACGTTCAGTGTAGTTTTGAGGGAAAAAATTGTGCTTTGGGTTGTGAAGATAGGCAGGACTGATGGCCAATTGGAGGCTGAAGCTGAGTTCTGTCATGAATTGATTTTTACTCTTGACTGAAAAAAAACATACTGATATTTTTGAAGTATGGAAGAGTTAAATATATTATGGCGAGAATGAGATTTTGAGGCCCTCCATATCGATATTCAAGGGAATCAAGTAATGAGAGGGATGTTGGCATGATATGGCATGCTGAAGTTCTTATAGAACCTATTGATGAGAGTTGGTGAGCCCTTGTTGTCGAGGATAGTAAGTTACTTGGATCTAGATCAGGAGGCCTTTGTAGTACAAGGGCATAGGATCAAGCTCACAATCCAAGACATATATTTTCTAACAGTACTACCCCCCTTAGAGGTGGTAGGTGAGATACATCCAGTATTGCCTTTTCAGAGGCATATTGATGAGTTTGTTGAGCATCATTGTGTGGGGTGGTTGTGCAAAGGGCACGACGATTAGGGTTGATGAATTGGAGAGGCGTCAGACATGAGCTATAGCCACAGTGGTGCTATGGATCTATGGTAGCCATGCCTTCCACCATATCACTGGAGGGAGGATGATGTTGGTCGAGAGTGTTTTGGGAGGGACCTACTATGGGTGGGCCCAAATGTTGTTGTCGTCATTGAAATGACAGTTGATATTATGCATACGAAGGACCAATGATAATTGTTCATTTGGTACAGTCTTATGTTCACTCTTCTTTGAGAAGATCCTCACTATACAAAATCATGTTCAGATCCGTGATAGGGGCCCACAAGAGCCCAGGATGCGCCATTGGGGTTGTTAAAATAGCAACAAGAAATGATAAAAATAGAATCTAGAATATTCCAATTCTAATTTGTCCTTGAATTAAAACTGTGAATTAAAATCGAATTTAGTCTCACCAGCTACTTGTAATTAATTAATTAATTCATTATGGATTAATTAGTTGGAGAAATTCAAGTTAGAAGTCTTTTTGTAGTCATGCAACAGTTATCCCTTAAATTAATGAGATTATCTCTTAATTAAGGAGATAAGATTGAATTATATTTGAGTTGTAATTAGTTAGCTCAGTTTACTAAGTTAAGTCCAATTAAATTAGTTCCAAATTGTTTGAGGAACTAATTGTGAGTTATCGGTTAGTTGATGCATGCATGCACTCAACAAGTGTACTCCAGATAACTGAAGATTCCCTCATCAGAAACTCATGCAGGTCTATTTTGAGAAATACCCAGTTGAGCTAAATGTCAAGGACAAGTTACTATCAGTTGCATGTGTTTTCCTATAAAGGAAACTCATCCATGGAGTCAAGGGAACAGTCCTTGAGGATTGTACAGTTCTGGCAGTATGTTAGAGAAATGCTCCACTTGGTGAGGTGAGAATCATCCACTAGGAACAATGCAAGGAAATAGGAGCTTGGAGGGCAGAGGAGAAGGCTTGTGAGAATCCAGGATTGCCTGCGAGCATCTGTGAGGATTGTACTGAAAGTTGGCTAGCTGTGAAAGCCAAGATTTTGTATAATTCTGATGTATTTCCACCTTGTATGATAAATTATACAGATAGTGGGGTTTTTAGTTGAGGCTTTCCCCAAAGTATTTTCATGTGCCTTGGATGATTCATTCTTCTTCTTCTGGTTATATGTGTTCAGCTCTGATTCAGCTTGATCTTTAAGCTTCCACAAAGAAAATTGATAGTAGAAGTAGGTTATAGTATTTTTCTTTGGTTATATTTCATTATCGGGTTAATCTACAGTCAGATTTTCTACATGAACTTAGTGGGATATTTGTAAAGAATTTTTAGAATTTCTACAGGGGCAACTACTGAAACGGGGAGGTGGAGGGAGAGTCGAACGAGTGATCTAACCTAAATTTTCTTCTCATTGGGACCAGATGCCACTATACATAGATGATTATCCATACAATGACATGAACTATCAAGGGGATCCTTACTTACCACTTCCACCAGGACGAGCATCGGGCTCAAATGGTAAGTGAAAGTTGTTATATATTTAGTGCATTTATAGTTTAAGAAATATGTGTATGTGGTACTAATTTCTAAACTTTGTGGTATGCAGATATAGCACCGGTGAGGCCGATAGGATACACGGGACAAGCTACAATGCCTAGGGCTGCAAATCAGGTGGGACGTCATCATGACAGAGACCAGATGATGGTGCTCTACTGGAGGATTTCCGACGTAGATCTGACATATCACTGACCGAGTTGACAGAGCATGGACGGCATGAGCTAGAAGATCGATATACAGATGAGTGTATGGGTCTTCCCCCGGAGTGGCAAGGAATCATGCAGTGCATGCCGCTGGCCAGTTAGGGCATACGAGATCTACAGGCTTGGAGAATGGATTCGTTGGCTCGGGGAATCTCGAGATGATAGAGATTAGTGATGAGCCCCATAAATGAGTAATTATATGGGCTCATTTTTCCTCCTAACTTAACTCAATCCACCATTATCATTATTTTATTGCATGTTTTTTATTATATTTATGCTAATAGAGTGAGTTGGGTTGGTCATTATGCCATGAAGTCTAATGTGTGTTTAATGCAGATTTTTGGTCAATTTTGGAGACAAAGTCAAAGATTTAATGGAAATTTGGTAGAAAATATTTGAAGAAGACAAGGGAGAGGATTTATAGGAGGGTATCCCCCTCATTTATGACTCCCCACTTCGAATTCTCCATCATGCAACTCGGAGCACAAGCAGCCACATCAATGCACCAAAGAGGCAGTCGAGCAAGTGGAGGATAACTTTTGTTTATCTCAAGTTTTGGGAGCCAAGCCTCCCTAATTTTAAGGAAGTTGTTGGGAGCTTCAATTGTATAAGTAGAGAGAACTAGGGCCTCATTAGGTTGTTGAATGTTAGTCAAATTTTTGAACTTTTGTGTATTTTTGCTCTACTCAACTTCAAGCTTACTTTTGTTGACAGTTTCATGTAATCCTATTATTATTTTGATAATGAAGATGAGATCTTGTTCAAGCCAGCACTGAGTCACCTCAGAGGGCTGAAGCTCCTGGGTTAGGGCCCAATCCAAGTAGCCAAGCACCTATAGTTTTTTATTTATATGTTTTGCTTCAGTTTATGAATTAGTTGTTGTTAGATAGATTTCTGTCTTGGTTAAGAATAGGTTGCTTTTGGTGATTTAAAAGGTTGTTTCCATTTCAGTTTGTTGTAGCAGGTTGAACAGTGATAGGAAAAAGATCCAAAAATGCAATCAACAGAGCCTTGGCCTCCTTTCCTCCCTCTGGGACCCTGAACTGAGGCCAAGACCCTCTTGCTATCACAAAAAACACAAATTTGCCTTTTCCATAGGATTTCTAGTGTTGCAGTTCATTAGAAGGTTAATGCTTTGCTATAGATCTATGTCACCATGCTCATTTATATCTTTGCAATAAATTTCCTTCCATGCTTTCTTTCCATGTAGCATTCTGTCCAACATTTGCTTTCCTAGATTAAATTTTAGCTTAGCTTCATGAAAATTTTGTTTCTTTTGATGTATCTAGTTTTGTTGCTTGCTTAACTTTAGTGTTTGATTTTCAGTTCACTTGAAACAATCCTCTTCTCACAATAAGTTGGCCCACTAGCCATCACTATTCCTCTTTGATTTATGTTCCTCATGTCACCCAAAGTCCCTCACAAATCTTCCCTAGCTTGCTGCACTTTTCTCATGAACTTTCCTTTCTTCCCTTGAACAAGTCCAACCATATTTCTCTTCCCTAATCCTTTCTGATGAACCCTAAACACCTTAACACATCACCCTAGCCTTTAGCTACCCTTTCCACCCACTTTCCTACCTTCAAAACCTCCAAAACGGCTCTCAGCATTGTCTTGTAGACCTCCTGTAGATCCCCTGTAGCCTCCTGTAGATTTTCCTGTAGGTGTCTTTTTGAAGTCTGATTATAGGTAAAGCCTCTAGAAGGCCACATGGGACCTCCTAGGACCCATCCACACCTTCCTACACCTCTTCAAACTCCCAATTCACCCTCTATCGCCACCTAATCGCTGCCACATTCACAAACAAATAAACTACATGCATGACAATTTCACCTAAAAATACATTAAAAAAAAAATCCAAAAGATGTTTTTTTTCATTTCCTTCCAGAAATAGCTTGAGTAGATGTTGTTTACTTCCTAAGTAGGTAATGGTAATCATTTTATGGTTTTTCATCTCTCTTTCTACAAAAGTAAGATTAGTTGGTTAATTAGGGTTTGCTAGGTTTACCTTACATTTCAATCTTTTTCTCTTTTCTACAAGTAGAATAGCCTCTGTAGTGTAAGCTTTCCTTTCTTTCATCATATATAAAGCTTCTTCTAGAATTCATAGAAGTTGGCTTGAGCTCTTAGTGATCTTGCGCCAGCTGACCAAGTGACAGCCTGTTGGGTCCCTATAATACTAGTGATTACCCCATTACTATTGTAGTTGTGCCCCTTATTAATATTGTTGTGCCCCTATTATCCCCATATTGTTATTACTGTGCCCCATAGAATCCCTCTATTGTTATTTTTGTGGCTTTATATTATTATTTTTAGGTCGGCTGGGTTATATTGTGACTCCTTAGACTCCTATATATATAAATAAGGTTTTTTCATTTGAATCAACCAAGAATTGTTCATTTATGTAATGTAAAGGAGGTTTCCCCCTTGAAGAGGGTGAATTCTATGGCGTTGATCTATCTTTTCTATCTTTTTCTTGAGCTAGTTTCATAACATTTGGTATCAGAGCTTTGGATTCTAGGGTTTCGCTACTCCAAACAGGTCATCGTGGAATTTTCACTATAACTTTTTTTCTGTGACATTTCAGAAGTTACAAAAAAAACCCATTTGATAAGAAATCACTCTGAACCTCAGGTCCAAATTTCAGAGCTTTTCGCGCTATATTTGCGGAGACATGATCTGAGGAAGTTGGTCTTTTTGCAGACTCCTGAATTACATTCCAAACAGGTGACCTGCGGAAAAGCATCATAACTTTCTCTCTGGGGATCGGATTGAAATTTCGTAAGAAGGTAAAGAAATAGGAGGGATTGCAGTTTCTTGTATGCATTTTTCATATCCAAAGGTCGAAATAGTGACTCGTGGCACATTGTACAAGTTCTCTCTACTGAACTAGTCTATAATCAAGTCACCGTGGGAGATTTCGCATAACTCTTCCTTGGAGAATCCAATTTGGGTCAGACTTGTGGCATTGGAAAGAGGACATAGAGTGCTACTGCAGGTCACAAATTCAGATCTAGATAATTGGAAAGTATAGAGATACATCAGAGGCAATATCGAGCTCCTACAAAGTGAAAAAAGGTGTGTAGATTTTCTTAAATTTTTGCTTAAGCTTGGTTTGAAAATTTATTTTGAAGGAATTCAAAGGGAATAGTAGAGCATTATTATCGGTAACTGATGCCCTGAAGAAAAAAAATGCAAACACGTAGTAAGCAACTTGAAAGCTCTAGCATGAATCATGAAGAAGAGGAAGAAATGCAACATGATATATCAAAATTACAAGACCAAGTGCAACAACTGTCCCTTGCACAAAAAGGAACAGAATATAAGATGGATGGTTTAAAGAAAGGCGTAGAAGCTAAGATGGATTGTTTAAAGAAAGGTGTAGAAGTTAAGATGAATGATGTGGAAGCTAATATGGATGACTTGAAGATAGATTTGAAGACAAACATGGAAGAATTGAAGATAAATATGAATAAGTTGCTACAAGAAAGGGTCACTAATGGTGAAAGGGTAGTAAAGGAAACTCATGATGCGAACATAAGAAATGTTAATCATGATTCCATAGACTCTAATGTTGGATCAAAGACCCACCATATTCCAAAAATCGATATGAGGAAGTTTGATGGCAAGGATCCCGCAACATGGATATTAAAGATGGAGCAATTTTTCGATCTCAATAATGTGCAAAACACACAAAAGGTACGTATTGCAACTTTATATTTCGAACCAAATCAGTTTGTATGGTATCAATGGCTTTGCTCTCGTAAAAAATTTATCACTTGGGCAATTTTTACAGAAGAATTGATAGCACATTATGAGGATACAAAAAGCAACACTTTTTTTAGCCAATTGATAAGTCTCAAACAAAAGGGTTCAATAATGGATCACATTGAGGAGTTCCAAAAATTGAACATAAGGGTAAAAGATATTCCAAAGGAGCATAGGATTGATGTGTTCATAGGGTCTTTAAAGGATAATATCCAACATGATGTTCGCCTTTGGGAACCTGATTCATTAGAGAAGGCATTCAGGTTAGCAAGAAAAATGGAAAGCAAAATTATGGCAACCAGGAAGCATACCACTCACAACTATAAAGACGAAAGTGTTGTTGCCACTAGTATTCCACAAACTATAAGGTTGACACCACAACAATTGGAAGAAAAAAGAGCAAAAGGGCTTTGTTACAGTTGTGATAGCAAATACACTAAAGGTCATAAGTATGTTGAGAAGAAATTATTCTACATAGATTGTGAAGAGGAAGAAGAAAAGGAGCAAGAAAGGTCAAAAGAAGAGGATATACTCTAGGAACAAAGCTCAGATAAAGAAGAAATGAATCCGACCATATCTTGTAACACATTGGTGGGAATTACCACTCCTCAAACCATCAAGATAGAAGGACAAATCAAGAAGAAAAAGGTAATAGTGTTGATTGATTCAGGAAGTACCCACAATTTTATTCATTGTAAGGTAGCAAGAGAATTGAATTGCTTCTTATATCCAACACTAGAGTGTCAAGTGATGGTTGCAAATGGAGGAACAATAAATTTCTCGGGAAAGTGCCATAATATCAAGCTATCCATGGGAGAATATGTATTGACTAGCCCAATGCTTTCCATTCCAATGGGAGGTGTTGATGTTGTACTAGGAGTCCAATGGCTGCAATCCTTGGGTACAATAGCTTTTAATTTTCAAGAACTTTTCATGAAATTTTCTGTGGAAGGAAAGGAAATTGAATTAAGGGGTATTGCAGGGAAACCGGGAAAGATAATCGGCTCTAATGGTATGACAAAGCTTCTAAAAAAGGAACAAAGAGGTGTAATTGCACAATTATGTTCGCTAAATGTGTCCACAGTGGAATCATCTATTTCTCTAGATCTCCAAAAAGTCTTGGACAATCATTCCAAGGTATTTGAGACTCCCAAAGGTCTCCCACCAATTCGTGATCATGATCATGCTATTCATTTGATTCCAGGAAGTGTTCCTCCAAACATCAGGCCGTACAGATATCCCTATGTCCAAAAGAGTGAAATTGAACATATGGTTGCAGAAATGCTAGAGGCTAGTGTAATTCAACAAAGTCAAAGTTCTTTCTCTGCTCCAGTCGTATTGGTGCACAAGAAGGATGGATCATGGTGCATGTGTCAGGATTATAGGGAGCTCAACAAGCTCACTATTAAAGATAAGTTTCCCATTCCTTTCATTGATGAATTACTGGATGAATTGCATGGATCAATTTACTTCAGCAAGTTGGATCTTCATTCAGGGTATCATCAAATCAGAATGAAGATTGAAGACATTCCGAAAACAACATTTAGAACTCATGAGGGTCATTATGAATTTTTGGTCATTCCTTTTGGCCTTACCAATGCACCTTCAACATTTCGAGGTTTGATGAATTCAATTTTCAAACCATTCCTTAGAAAATTTGTGTTAGTATTTTTTGATGATATACTAATCTACAGCAAGTCTTGGAAGGATCATGCTGAACATGTTGACAGGGTGCTACAACTATTGGAGGAGAAACAATTATATGCAAAAACATCCAAATGTTTCTTTGTAGTACAAGAGGTGGAATATCTGGGTCATAATGTATCTCATGAAGGAGTTAAGGTAGACCCTAGCAAAATTAAAGCCATTAACGAATGGAAAATTTCCACATCCATAAGCATCTGCGAGGATTTCTCGGGTTGACAGGGTATTATCGCAAGTTTGTTAAGAATTATGTGAGAATAGCAGCACCTCTAACAACATTATTGAAGAAAGACGCATTTTCATGGACTCCAGGAGCAGCAAAGGCATTCGAACATCTTAAAGAGGCAATGTGCCAAGCACCGGTCTTAGCTACACCGTACTTCACAAAAACCTTTATTTTGGAATGTGATGCTTCAGGAAATGGAATTGGTGCTATTTTAATGCAAGATGAAAGACCCATTGCTTTTAAAAGTCGTCCAATCAAGGGAAATTTTTTACACAAAGCTATTTATGAGAAGGAAATGTTGGCAATACTCCATGCACTTAAGAAATGGCAACCCTACCTAATGGGAAGACACTACAAGGTAAAAACGGATCATGATAGCCTTAAATACTTTTTAGAACAAAGACTATCCTCTGAAGAGCAACAAAAGTGGGTCACAAAGATGTTGGGTTATGACTTTGAAATCATCTACAAAAAAGGGAAGCAAAATGCGGTGGCAAATGCACTCTCAAGAAAGGATGAGGATGTGGAAGCATTTTTGTACGCCATTTCTATTATCCAACCAGATTGGATAAACGAAGCAAGGGAGGAATGGAAGAATGACGAAGAAGTGTGGGCACTTATTCCAAAGTTACAACAAGATTCTAGTATGTCTGATACATTTAGCTGGAAAAATAATTCATTATGGTACAAAGATCGCTTATACCTCTGTAAGAATTCCCAGCTAAAACAAAAGATTCTTATGGAATTGCACACTTCTTCCTTAGGAGGGCACTCAGGATTTTTAAAAACTTACCATAGGGTTAAGAAGGAATTTTTTTGGGATGGCCTTAAATCAGATATTCAAAAGTTTGTGGCGGAATGTTTAGTTTGCCAACAAAATAAAGTTGAAACAATTAAGACACCGCGTCTATTACAACCTTTATCCATTCCAAGCCAACGTTGGGAGGAGGTTTCAATGGATTTTATCGCAGGTTTACCCAAGTCTGAGGGAAAGAGTGTCATCATGGTGGTAGTTGACAGACTTACCAAGTATGCACACTTTTGTGCATTATCACATCCATTTAAAGCCAGTACAGTTTCTAATGCATTTATGGAAACAATTCAAAAGCTACATGGAAACCCAAAGATTATTGTAAGTGACAGAGATCCCATTTTCACTGGAAATTTTGGACAAAATTATTTTCTTGTCTTGGTACTCAGTTAGCTCATAGTTCATCTTATCATCCTCAATCTGATGGGCAAACTGAGATAGTAAACAAATGTTTGGAAGGATATCTTTGTTGCTTTTTATCTGATAAAAAGACACAATGGGTCAAATGGTTGCCTCTGGCTGAATGGTGGTATAAAACTTCCTTCCATACAACAACAAAAATGACCCCATTTATGGCACTTTATGGGTATCAGCCACCATCCATCACATCATATTTTAGAGAAAATTCTAAGGTTCAAGCAGTGGAACATCACATTGAACATCAACAACAAGTCCTCCAACTCTTAAAGGATAACCTCGTGTTGGCACAGAATAGAATGAAACAATAGGCAGATCAACATTGTAGCGAAAGAAGTTTTGATGTAGGTGATTGGGTATTCCTACGGCTACAACCATATAAGCAAATGTCCCTCAAGCAAGCTAAGAAGGATAATAAATTATCACCAAAGTATTATGGTCCATACAAGGTGTTGCAAAATATTGGTACTATGGCATACAAATTGGAGCTTCCTGCAGCTTCTCGATTGCACCCAGTTTTCCATGTTTCATGTTTAAAGAAGGTTATAGGCGACAAGCTCTCGGTTCAAACAATATTGCTAGAACTTGGCGAGGAAGGAAAAATTATATTGGAACCGGAAGCTGTCACAAAAACAAGAACTCGACAGCTACGAAATCGATCAATTTCGAAGTATCTTATCAAGTGGAAGAACTTATCTGCTGAATATTCCACACGGGAAGAAGAGAATTTTATACAAAAGCATCCAGAACTTCTCAAGCGTTGAGGACAACACTTTTTATGAAGGAGAGGGGCATGTTGGGTCCCTATAATACTAGTGATTGCCCCATTACTATTGTAGTTGTACCCCTTATTAATATTTTTGTGCCCCTATTATCCCCATATTGTTATTACTGTGCCCCATAGAATCCCTCTATTGTTATTTTTGTGGCTTTATATTATTATTGTTAGGTCGGCTGGGTTATATTGTGACTCCTTAGACTCATATATATAGAAATGAGGTTTTGTCATTTGAATCATCCAAGAATTGTTCATTTATGTAACGTAAAGGAGGTTCCCCCTCGAAGAGGATGAATTCTAAGGCGTTGATCTATCTTTTCTATCTTTTTCTTGAGCTGGTTTCATAACACAGCCTGCAGTACGAACTAGTACTTGTGCATACAGCACCATCGCTTCCAAGTTTGTTACGAACTACCAAGTTGATAAAAGTAAAGTGGGAAACCCAGGAGTTGCAGCATTATTGCTGCAATATTGGTGCTCACCACTTTTTGGCACCGTTGTCAAAGAAGCATCAGAGTATTTTGTGATTACTTCTTTTCTTCTATTTTCTTCTGTAACATTCTTTTAAGTAGTTTATTTCAGCAAAAGTAGAGTAGTTGTTTCTTTCAATTTCTGCATTTTCTTGCTTTCATTTCAATTCTATAATTCTCATTTCAGCAAAAGTAGATTAGTTATTTCCCTGCTTTCATTTAAATTCTGCAATTTCCATTTCAACAAAAGTAGATTCGTCATTTCACTGCTTTCCTTCCAATTCTGCAATTTCCATTTCAGCAAAGTAGATTAGTCATTTCCTTGCTTTCAGTTCTGCAATTTCATTTCAACAAGTTAATTTCAGTTAGTTGCAATTTGTTTGTTCAATCAATTTCAGTTTTGCAAGTAAAAAAAAAAAAACAAAAAAAAAATCAACCAAAAGATTTTTTTTCATGCTTTGTAGGAATAGAGATAAGCCAGGAAAAATTTTGCCCAACACCCCCACCACATCACATAGCCACCCTTCTCTCTTCTTCAGTGGCAGTGATCAAGAGGAATCTTTAGGTGAACAACCAGATATATTTGAAGAACCTATAGGGGAAGAAGAAGAAGAAAACATCCCTCCTGAGACAATGGCTGAAAACACAAATGCTGGGGGGAATGGAGAAAGAGTAGAGGGTGTCTTCCCCATCTGAGAGACCAATGGGGACACTAAAATGAAGAACATAAGCCCTTCAGCCCTACCTCACTTTCATGGATTGACTACAGAAGATCCTTACATCTTTTTGTTTGAGTTTGCTATTATCTGTCGAACCTATGACTATGCAGAAGATGAGCAAAAGTTGAAACTATTTCCTTCTACTCTCAAGGATGCAGCATTGCGCTGGTTCATGGGGTTACCCGGCAATAGCATCACAACTTGGGCCCAAATGTAGCAGACCTTTAATAACAAATATCGAGACTATTGTATGTCAAAAGACACCAAGGAAGATGATCCAGATTTAAACAGGAATGCAACAAATTATAGAGATAACCATAAACACAAAGATGCAGCGGAAATAATACTTCATTTCATTAATGTAAAATACTAAAATATGCTTACAAACAGGAATGGAAATAAACCAACTAGGGCGATGGTAGCTTATCTCTAAGAAGAGATGTCATGGCTACATGCCTCTGAACTGTCTTACAATGAGGCTCAAGGGCCTTTTTATTATTGAACAATAAGAGAAAACCCTAAATAACCAAAACCTTAACCCGAGGAGATGTAACACCAAGAGTTTATGGGCCCCGTTGGGGTGAGTTGGACAGCAAACTTCCCGGGGTCGCGACTTGGTCATATTATCTCTGTTTGATGTGCATGATAGCCTGTTGGAAATATCTCTCTAAGGACTAAAATAGAAAAAAATGATTTTAGACAAAAAAAAATATGGCGGTAGATTTCCCAGAAAATGTCATTTAGGGCCTCAAAACGGCTCTGGAAGTTTAGGACCTGAAAAACTTTTAAAAATAGTAAACTGTGCTATAATTAAGGAATTGAAAAACTGAAAGAAGCAATGGTGGGGGTCCAAGTGGAATTGTTGGGTGGCCACCAATATCCACCTGGATCATTCCTCCCCCCTTAGGAAGCAATGGTCCCCATTGTGTTGAGTTCCTCCATGAGATGAGGGAACTTCTACTGAACTTGGTCCCTAGTGAGCCACTTGCCCTGGTGAAAGAGTTGGCCTGCTTTGACAACTTGAGACAGTTGGATATTCTGCTAGCGAGTGTGCTTGATCTATGTGTCCATGATTCGATCAGTTGTAGCTTGTTCCATGCAATCTGGATTTAACTTTATGGGTGTGAGCTGTTCTGCAATGTCGGATGTGTTTAGTAGTGGTGGAAAGTATGGTTGAAGGCAATCCACATTCAACACTAGGTGCAGGCCAAGGAATGGGGGAATTCTGAGGTCAAATGCATTGTCTCCCATAGCCTTGGTAATGGTGTTAGGACCATATTGGAGTGGCCTGAGTTTCCGATAGGCTCCGGTAAGGCGTTCCTTTTGCAAATGCAACTAGACATTGTCACCCACCTGAAACTTGTGTGGCACCCGATGTTGATCATGTCGCTACTTGTACTTGGCATTTTATTTCTCCAGAATGTCATGGACCTACTAGCGAATATGTTGGATGTGCTCAATGAATATGTTTGCCTTATCTGTATCGGACTGGACATGAGCCAAATCTACGTGAGTAGCTACAAATGGCATGGCCACATCAACGGTACATAGTGGCTAGAATCCCAAGCCCACCTGAAAAGGGATGTGGCCAGTCAAGCTGTGGAGAGCCCGATTGTAGCTATGTTGAACATAGGGAAGGCTCTCATCCCATGTGCGTGGACGCTTTGAGCTGTACATGCGTAGAATGTGCAATCATCTTGTTGACAACCTCTGTATGACCATCAATTTTAGGATGAAAGGTTGTGGACTTAGTGAGTTTGGTGTCCAGCATCGACCAGAGACTGGACCAAAATGTACTGAGGAACCTGCTGTCCTGATCTGAGATGATAGACTGTGGGATCACAAAGTGTACCCACACTCATTCAAAGAAGAATTTAGCAGTGGCTTCTACTGTGATATTCTTTTTGAGGGCCGCCATAATGTCCATCTTCGAGAACCTGTCGATGACCACAAAAACGCAGTCATTTCGATGCTTGGTGGAAGGAAGGCCTGACATGTAATCCATGGAGATGGATTCCCAAGGTCAACTAGGGGTAGGCAGCGGGGTATAGATGCCTTGCTTCTTGATGGTCGGTTTGGAAATGGCACAGAAGGTGCGTGATCTGATGTACTTCCCAACATCCTGTCAAAGATTCGGCTAATAGAAATACTTTTGCAGTACTACCACCATTTTTTCGACCCTGAAATGCCCAGCAGCCCAACTGTAGTGTGTTTCCCAAATAATCTTGGCACGCTCGCTTGAAGTAACACAAAGGTGACCCAGGTGCCATAACAGAGCATCTAGGAGGTGAAAATATGGAACATTCTGACCCTCCAAGAGTGTCTAGTATGTGTGGCCAAATTCTGGGTCGATTTTGTAGAGAAGTGTCCAATCAGAAGTCTCATGCCCACAAGAGTTGAGCATGGTGGTTAATGCCATGATCAGTGGTCGACTGAGGAAATCTGCAACAATATTGGTGTTGCCCTTCTTATACTTGATATTCAAATGGAACTGTTGTAGGTATGTGGACCACTTCTGATGGCAATCATTCTCCAATTTCCCTTAGGTTTGTATGGACTGCAAGGGTCGGTGGTCTATGTGGATAACCATTTCCTTCCCCAAAATGTAATGCTTCCATTGTCGACAGGCCTGCACAATGGAATAAAACTCTTTGTCATAAGTGGGATGCTTTCGAACTGTGTCTAAAAGTGTCTCACTGTGAGATGCCATTGGATGCCCATGTTGAGTAAGGACTGCCCCAATAGCATAGTCAGAGGCATCTGTCTTGACCTCAAATGGTTGTTGCAAGTCTGGTAATGCAAGAACTGGTGCTGAGCAGAGGCGATCTTTCAACTCTTTGAATACCTTCTGTTGAGATTCGAACCAAAAGAATTTTTCTTTCGCTCCTCCCTTAGTGACTTGACTCAAGGGCCAAGTGATATGAGAAAATCCCAACACAAACCTACGGTATAAGTTAGCAAGGCCTAGAAAGTTGTGAAGCTCTGTCAAAGTGGTTGGAGATGGCCAATCCTGAATGACTTGGATCTTGGATGGATCCAAATTCACCCCTTGTTAATCAATAATGTATCCCAGATACTGAACCTGGGTCATGTTGAAAGTGCATTTCTCCAAATTGGCACATAACTTGTGTTGCCACAATGTTTGGAGAACCTGTCGGATGTGGTGGAGGTGCTCTTCCGAACTCTAGCTGAAGATAAAGATGTCATCCAAGTATACCACTACAATTGAGTTGGCGAATGGCCACAAGATGTCATCCATTAGCCTCATGAAGGTTGTAGGAGCATTCGTCAATCCGAAAGGCATAACCAACCATTTGAAAAGGCCCTCCTTGGCCTTGAAGGTAGTCTTCCACACATCGAAGGGTTCGATTGGTACCTAGTGATATCCTAACTTCAAATTGATCTTGCTGAAATATTTTCCCCCCTTCAATTGGTCTAGGAGGTCATCAATTCGTGGGATTGGGTACCTATTACGGACAGTGATCTTTTTCAGCGCCCGATAGTTAATATAGAGTCTCCAAGTCCCATCCTTCTCCTGTACCAACATGATGGGGCTCCCATAGGGCGATGAACTCATATGGATGTGACCTTTTTGTAGCAGCTCTTGAATCTGCCTCTTGATTTCATCGTTCTCCAGAACATAGCACCGATAGATTGGTCCATTGGGCAATGGTGCACCTAGGGTCAAATCAATGGAGTGCTTGACCTGACACTACAAAGGAACCCCTGTGAGGGAGGTGAAGATGTCCTCGTACCGGTCCATTGCCTTGTCCATTTGTATTTGTCATGCGTAGGGACCCTATCTGGAGGTAGTGGCCAACATCTCTTTCTTTCCTTGAGCGTGTATCATCAGGAAAAAAAAATTCCCAGTTTTGGAAATGAGCGTATTGCATTGTTTTGTAGTAACTAAAGAGATGGCAGTAGGCAATGCTACCTCTGGTATCCTATAAAACTTATTTCCCAAAGTAACAATAACACTAGGGGCCTTGATTCATACATAGCATGTCTCTTCCACAAGTATGTTTGTCCTAATAATGCATCACAAACTTCAAGGGGAGAAATTTCACACAATACCTCATCCGTGAAGGGCTTGATGTTATATGGAAGGCAACATTGTTGGCTCACGCAAAGATCTCGTCCTTGGTGAAGCCACCTAATGGTGTATGGTTGTGGATGTGTTGTGGTCGGTAAGCCCAGCCACTTCATGACCTCTACCGAAATGAGGTTCTTTTGGCTCCCACTGTCGACAATGAAGTGTAGCGGGGAGCCCCTTACCCACATCTAGGAGTGGAAGAGACGCTCCTCCTCCTCTGGATCTTCAGGTTCCTCCTTCTGGATCTTCGTGGTGGCAACAGTGGCATTGGGCTCTACATTGATAATTTGTTTCCCTTTGTCATTCCCCTTATCGGGTTCTGACTTAGAGTCAGAACATCCATCTGATTCTAAAACCTTTAGCTCAGCCACCAGTGACTGTTTGGCCTGACACTCACTTGTGGTTTGAGTCGAGATCTTATGGAACTCACACCACTTTCCCGTGTCCTTTTTCGGCTTTGCAGCACTGTTCTTTGCTTTCAGTTTGGCGGGTTGTCTTGGGCCGCCCTCCCTTGGCATTGTCCTTTGTTCTGCGGTTTGAGGGCACCTTTCCCTTGTTTCATATTTGCAGATCCAGATTCTTGCTTATTCTATTTAAAGTTTTTCTCGACCTTGGCGGCATGCCGGTATGTCGTGCTGAGCGAGGAGACATTCAGTAATTCTATTTCTTCCTAGATGTACTTGTGTAGGCAGCCATGGTATTTGAGTACCAAATGCTACTCCATATCCTCGATACCCAACTTTGTGCGAAGGGTATCGAAAATATTGGTAAACTCTGGCACGTCTTGGTCCCTTCCCTGCGGCAGCATGGTCCACCTTATGTATTGATCCTCATAGCTTCTGACAGGGTAGTACTGCTCCTTGATGGCATCCCGGAATGAATTCTAAGTGGGTGCGACTGAAAATAGTGAACCTATACTTTCATCCTTCTTCTTGCAGTAGGTTTCCCACCAATCCTTGACGTGGGGTGCTACTTTGAGAAGAGAGAAAATAATCTTTTCCCGACTGGAAAAATCATGAACAGAAAAATAACCCTCTAGCACATTTAACCATTTATCGATGGCATCTACGTCTATTTGACCCTCAAATATGGGGATTTCAAAATTAGCTTGTAACTTAAACAGTGTGGTGTTTCCAGAGTTACTGT
Source organism: Pinus tabuliformis (assembly GCA_031772625.1). Classification (NCBI taxonomy): domain Eukaryota; kingdom Viridiplantae; phylum Streptophyta; class Pinopsida; order Pinales; family Pinaceae; genus Pinus; species Pinus tabuliformis. The sequence continues at coordinate 1,346,454,468 of CM062816.1, read as the reverse complement.
TGGAAGCCAATGCATTGCCCCTGGGTAGCCATTGAAGGATCTAGGCAAAGTTGTCCATCATCGTGTTCCTTTGTCGCTCGAGGGCTTCTTCGAGCAAGATTTTGATAGGATATCCTACCCCCTTGTCTTTCTTTCCATCCGCCATGGGAGGCCGTCGGGATTTGTGAGGCTGGTCTTTCAAAGGTTTGACCAGTTCAAGCCCTAACTCCTTATATCTCGACCTCGTTGGGGACATGCAAAGAAAAACAGAGAAGAAAAGCAGACCGGTCCGATACCGCTGATACGGATTTAAATAGGAACGCAACAAATTATAGAGATACCGTAAACACAAATATGTAGCAAAAATAATACTTCATTTCATTAATGTAAAATATTGAAATATGTTTACAAACAGGAATGGAAATAAACCAACTAGGGCGATGGTAGCTTATCTCTGAGAAGAGATGTCATGGCTACATGCCTTTGAACTATCTTACAATAAGGCTCAAGGACCTTTTTATTATTGAACAATAAGAGAAAACCCTAAACAACCATAACCCTAACCCGAGGAGATGTAACACCAAGAGTTTATGGGCCCCATTGGGGTGAGTTGGACAACCAACTTCCTGGGGTTGCGACTTGGTCATATTATCTCCATTTGATGCGCATGATAATCCGTTGGAAATATCTCTTTGAGGACTACGACAGAGAAGACGATTTTAAATAGCTAATCGCTGACGGTAGATTTCCCAAAAAATGTCGTTTAGGGCCTCAAAATGGCTCCGAAAGTTTAGGACTCGAAAAACTGCTAAACATAGTAAACTGTGCTATAATTATGGAAACTAAAAAACTAAAAGAAGCAATGGTGGGGGTCCAAGTGGAATTGGCAGGTGGCCACCAATATCCACCTGGATCAGAGGAAATCTTCCGAATGACCATGGGAAGTGATGAATCATTGGAATATTATGAAGAGAGGTTCCAGGTCAATTATAAAAGGGACAGGTGCACACTTGACCCTGAATCTCTAAAGTTGGTCCTGCTTAGGGGAATTCCGAAAGACCTTCTAGACACCCTCCATCTACTTCCTAGAGGAGACATCTACCAACTACCTTATGAAGACATAAAGACTGTTTTTAGAAACCATTCTAGGGAAGCCATAAGAGAGGTAGGGGGAGTCAACCGATAGCCAATACCTCCTCATCCAATTCATCCCTCAAAGGTGAACTTGGAAACATGCTGGAAGACTTCAAGAGTGAGATGCTATAGACTCTTGCCATGCAAATGGATACCTTGCATATCAAAAGGAAACAAGAGGAAGCAGAGAGGGCTTTGGCCATTTTTTTTCCCTAGATGCACCAGGAGGCATCATAGGAATGAATGCCCATTGACCTCTATATTGGTTTGTTCAATCTGTGAAGAAAATCATTCTACAGACAAGTGCCAGTCCTTGCCTGAACTTAAAGTTGTATACCAAGGGGCCAAAGGAGCCACTGAATAGATCTATTACATAAACCAAAGGAGGTCGCACGGATCTAGACCATATCAGCAGGGGATGCAAAGGACATCTCAGGCATACTACAACCCCAACCAAGTCACATCCATACCTTCTTGGGGCCCCCTTGCTCATCCTTCCTAGTCCACACCTCCTCCTTGGTCCTTCACATCTCCATATCATGCCCAACCAACTGCTCATTCATTTCAACCCTATGCTCAGCTGCAACCTCAGTGGAATGCATCTCGTCTGGGGTGGAGGCCCCAATACATCTCTCTTCCCGCTCTTCTGCCTCGACCACCTGCCCAACCACAACCCCATCCACATCCATCTCAAATATACACTCCCACTCAAATCCCTGTACCACCATTTCCAAACCCATGCATTGAAGTAGCTCAACCCATTTACAATTCTGAGCTACAACACTTCCAAACAACTCCTCTTAAGCTCAATGGTATTCACCATAGCTCAAGAAGAGTATTTCAAAAAAGAGATTATATTGATATCATTGTAGGACCACATCCAGCAGAAGAAGATGCAAAAGAGAAGACCAAAGAACCATGGGTTGCACTTGATGAAGATAAGACATCAAAATCAGAGATCGAGAGAGCTCCCTCATGGTTACCATCAAATCCTCCATGTATTCAAGAGAAAAATCATCAAAAAGAGGAAGATATGAAGGTCATGGTAGAAGAAGACATGAAGAATGATCCAGATCAGAAGAAGGGCCAAGGACATCACAATTATATTAAGATATGGTTCCAGACAGTCACTAAGTTGCAGCATCACTCTCTTCCTCAACTATGCTTGATCCCTTCAAAGTCAAATCATTTGGTATCTGAAATCTGGATATATGTCAAAGCATACATTTCCAGCCTCCACATCATTTTGTCTATCATCTTGATGTGGACATGGCTCCATTGGAAGTATTCTTATACTTGAAAATTATTTGTTTTTCAAGTAGGGTAGGGTATATATAAAAAAGAAAAAATGAAAAATAAGAGAAAAAAAAAAAAATCTAAGGTGAAAACCTCCTTGGAGGCGCCTCAGATTGGCTCATTGATTGAAAAACCCCATGAGGCAATCAAAGGGTTGGAAAGAAGGAAAAGAGAAGAAAGAATAAGATCCCTGGGTGAAAACCTCCCTTGGAGGTGCCCAGGGCAGGCAATGAGGGTGAAAACCTCTCTGGGGCGCCCTAGTTATTTTCAAAAAAAAAAGAGAGAGAAAAAAGAAAATGAAAAATGAAATTCCAGTTGTATTACAGGTGCAGGAGGACTATAGGAAGCAGCAACATGTGCCAAGGGAGCTCTGAAACCAATAACAGCACCTATCCTACCTTCCCTCACCTTTCTCCATCATTCTTGACATTCTTTTCACCTCACTATGCTTCTTTTCTGAAAACTATGTTTTCTACAGGAGGCTCCTATAGAAATTAATTACATAGAGCCAGAAATGGATTTTAAAAGTAGCCTGAGGAACAGGGAAGCTTCATAAAGGGTTTATAAATCCTCCTGCAGTCTTCAAACCTCTCTTCCATCATTTCCAAGCCTGCATCACACCCCAAGCTCATTTTTCTTACTATCCAAAAAACTATAGGATGCTCTGATGCCAAAAAACACATAGAGCATAAATTTGTTTTGTCCTTAAAAAACTATTTCATGGGAAGTTGCATATGGATGATGGTAACATGCTCAAGAAATTTCAGCAAATTCCAATGCACGGTTACCAAGAAATTGGCCTCCATCACCTTCAACCATTTTTTCATTTTCTCAATATCCGTGCATCCATTTAAAAAATTGTTTCATGGGGAGATGCATATGGTTGATGGTAACATGCCCAAGCAATTTCAGCCAATTCCAGTGCACGATTTCCAAGAAATCAGCCTCCATCACCTTCAGCCATTTTTATTTTTTCTCAAAATATGTGCATCCATTGACCAAAATGTTTCTATGGGAGGTGCATAATGATGATGGAAACATGCTCAGAAAATTTCAGGTCAATCCAGTCTACCGTTTGGGAGATATGGACAAAAAAAGTCGTTGTCCCATTAAAATCTAGCATCAGCAGCATGAGGGTGTAAATCTGAAGGTTGAAGCAGAAACCTAAAGATCAGATCTAGCCATAGAGGAACCTACACACAATACAACCATATCTCAGAAAGTAGAAAGCATGCAGCAAAGGAAATACAAGCATGCAACAAAGGAAATACAAGCATGCAGCAGCAAAGGAACCAAAATGCACCACAGCACGCACATTTGACTTGCAGGTAAGTGTCTAACCCTCTCCTCTATTGCATCTGTGTAATTCAAAAATATGCATAAGCGAATGAGATGGTTAGGGTTGAATAAGAAAAGGTGGTCAGTTAACTAGCCACCCTCATCTAGTTGACTGCGCTCATCTGGAGATGCCACCACACATGTACCTAGTCAACTCACAGAAAAATCCAAAGGACAGGTGGTGGAGGGTATACACACTCTGATGCAATGATGGGAAGTGATTGTGGGGAAGAGTCATGATGACAAGGTAGTGGGGACCAATGGTCCAAATATGGCAACGTACCTTTTTGCCAGCTCACCCCATCAGTGGAAATATCTCAATAAAGACATAAGTACTCCTCTTTGAAACTCCTTCACAGCCTTTTCTTCCATTTCATCCTCGTCCACTTAGATGCAACAAGCTCTATACCACCTCCATATCCTCGAAACCGTCTTTCTCTATCGTTTTCAGCCATCCTCCTGCTATTGGCATTCTATAGGAGCAGTAACAGGATCTACAGGAGCACCTATAGGCAGTTCTACGGGAGGGCCAGTAAGCAGTTTTTAAGGAGAAAACATGGGATCTTCGCTCGATTTATGGCTTGAGGAGGTAGGTTCTATGCATACCCACCTTGAGTATTAATATGTACAAGGAATGATACAGTTTTAAGGAGGAATTGAGCGTGTAGGAGAAGAGGAATTCCATAAAAAAAAATCTGCCTATTTTCTTAAAAAAAAAACAATTTTTCTTTGTTTTCCTGTTCCTTCAAATTCTTGTCTCCATCTCTATTTTGGGAATTCAAAGGGGGTATAACCAAAATGACAGGTAGATTCATGAGGAAGGAGCCCACAAATTCAGCTAGGCTCCATGAACATCCCGAAGTAGTAGCCATTTTCACCAGAGAAAATTGGATGCCATTTTTTGAGAAATTCTGATGGTTTGATGAAGAAGTGGCTCAGGATTTTTCCCTTTCTTTAGTCCCTCACTCAAGAACCCATGCCACTATTACTTTTAGAGGTCTCTCCATGGAAATCACCCCGAAATTTATCAGTAGGGTTACCACCCTTCCTCTTGGATTACCTGTAGCAAAGATGAAAAGCAAATTGGGCAATCCACCAAGAAAAATGTCTTCCAACCAAATGAACTTCCTGTACAAGACAAAAATGACATTAGAAGAACAAGCATACCTTACCCTTGGGATGAGGTCAGTTACCAAATTATCAAGTATATTTCCTATGAAGGAAGATATAGCATAGTTTATGGCTACTATTTCAAACTCCTCCATGAGCTGAGATATGGCATGGACACTCCAACACCCCAGAAACTCAGCATTCCCTATTTTCTCCTGCAATCCCTTATAGACTCCAGCATGAAGTTGAAGGCAGGAGGTCTAGATTAGTTGGCTCACCATGGGTTGATTAAACTATTAGTGGAAGAAGGCTTCCATACCTTCACCATCCCCATAGCATGGGAAATCTTTAGAAACATGACAGAAGAAGATGATATAAAGGCCCTCACATATGATCACAGTCCTTCTGATAGTGAGGGGGAAGAGCAACAAGGGGAAGAAGGGGAGGAAACTGAGTAACAAATGGAGAAGGAGGAAACCAAACCAGAGGAGGAAGAAACCAAAACATAGCAAGAGGAAACAAAGCCAGCAGAGACTAAGAAGACAAAAGGAGGGGGAAAAGGGGAAGAAAAGAAAGAAGTGTCTCCTGAGACCCTAGAAAGAGAGGCAGCAATTTCCCTCACTGCCCTCAACACCCCAATGAAACCAAAACAAAAGAGGAAGAGGTGGACATCAATGTATTTTAGGGCTCAAAAAATCACAAGGATAAAAACAGGAAAACCACAACCACCTTCAACAGTGCCTATTGTAATTAAAGATTCACCCATTGTCAAAAGGGAGGAATCTCCCTCTAAAACCCCTATCACATATGAAAGAGGAAGCCCCAGATCTTCCACCTCGAAGGAAAGAGTGCAACTACAGGACTCAAAAAAAGCTCTACAAGAGGCACAAATTGTTCTATAGGAGACCCTAACTAAGCTACAGGAGACCGAAAAACTTGAGAAAAGGGTAGAAGAACAGCCAAAGGGGAAGGAGGAAACAACAAAGACTCAAGAACCTAAACCCCAGCCTAGTTTGGGCTCTTACTACAATCTTCTTGAGGGGGGAAAAATCATTCCATAGAAATTTGCAATCCCACTTTTCTTTGAGTTGGAAAAAGAAAGAATACGAAGCCATAGATGGATACAAATCGCCAAATCCAAGGAGGTAGAGGATATTGGCCACATGGAGAACAAGCTTAGAGAAATGGGAAGGGAGTTAAGTGTTGTAAGACATAGAGAGACAATCACAAGAACTCACTTGGAAATAGAAAATGAGTTGCTAAGAAGATAGTTGCAAGAAAAGGAGACACAATTGGCATGCATGGCCAGCTAGTCTATGGAGGCACTACAATGTAGAACACTAGAAAAATTATATGGAGTATACCTCAAAGACCAATGGCTACAGTTTCGGATCAAGACTTTGGCACAGAGAGGCACAATGCCTTTCCAAGATTATAGACAATTTACGGACCTATGTGACCAAAGTTTAGTAGAAGACAAGGCAAAGATAGCAGATTTCTATTTGCATATCATGGCCCTCATCGATATAAACCTATGGGACCACAATGATAGGCTAGGGGACCTGCAACTGATGGCCATGGCATCATGGATGAATCATGAGGAGTAAAGGGCAACAAAAATCAAAAAGTTGATGGCAAAAGAGAAAAATGAACCCTTAATGATCAGAGCTGAGCCATCAGACCCCATGGCTCTCATCCTCACACACCGGCTGCTTGCAAATAATCCTCAAAGTGCCCCTAGGTATATCAATGATCAGGCTCAGGGCATTGCACATTTTGAGGACATGGAAAGATTACTTGGGGAAGACTGTATTCATGTTGGTATGAGGAGGTGGAACACTTTCCCACAAAGTCTGCAAATTAGGGAGTATCACTCCCCAACAAGGATGAAAGAAGCATTAAGGAGAGTGCCACTATACAAGCGCTCTATGTAGAGTTTGAAGGCCAGTTGTATTGGCCTCAAATTGAGTTCCCCACTACTGCAAGGCCTACTAGAAGGTAGAAAAGAGGAAGAAGAGTAAAAACAGTGGGAAGAGGTGGACAGAAAGGTAGGATTCCATGACAAAAAAGAGGACCTCACATCAGAAGCATGGGCTATCAGGGAGGCCATCAGGGCCATCAACGATGAGGAGATGGACTAGTTGCTCAGATGATGAGAAACACCTTCAGTAGGGGGTGATGATGAGCCCCATAAATGGGTAATTATATGGACTCATTTGCCTCCTAACCTAGCTTAATCCACCATTCTCATTATTTTATTGCATGTTTTTTATTATATTTATGCTAATAGAGTGATTTGGGTTGGTCATTATGCCATGAAGCCTAATGTGTGTTTAATGTAGATTTTTGGTCAATTTTGGAGACAAATTCAAAGATTTAATGGAAATTTGGTAAAAAATATTTGAAGAAGACAAGGGGAGGATTTATAGGAGGGTATCCCCCTCATTTATGACTCCCCACTTCAAATTCTCCATCATGCAGCTCAGAGCACAAGCAGCCACATCAATGCACCAAAGAGGCAACCGAGCAAGTGGAGGATAACTTCTGTTTATCTCATGTTTTGGGAGCCAAGCCTCCCTGATTTTAAGGAAGATGTTGGGAGCTTCAGTTGTATAAGTAGAGAGGCCTAGGGCCTCATTAGGTTGTTGAATGTTAGTCAAATTTTCGAACTTTTGTGCAGTTTTTCTCTGCTTAACTTCGAGCTTACTTTTGTTGACAATTTCATGCAATCCTATTATTATTTTGATAATGAAGATGAGATCTTGTTCAAGCTAGCACTGAGTCACCTCAGATGGCTAAAGCTCTTGGGTCAGGGCCCAATCCAAGCAGCCAAGCACCTATTTTTTGTATTTATATGTTTTACTTCAATTTATGAATTAGTTGTTGTTAGATAGATTTCTATCTTGGTTAAGAATAGGTTGCTTTTGGTGATTTAAAAGGTTGTTTCCATTTCAGTTTGTTGTAGCGGGTTGAACAGTGATAGGAAAAAAATCCAAAAAGGCCATCAATAGAGCCTTGGCCTCCTTTCCTCCCTCTGGGACCCTGAACTGAGGCCAAGACCCTCTTGCTGTCACAAAAAACACAGATTTTCCTTTTCCATAGGATTTCTAGTGTTGCAATTCGTTAGAAGGTTAATGCTTTGCTGTAGATCTATGTCACCATGCTCATTTCTGTCTTTGCAATAAATTTCTTTCCATGCTTTCTTTCCATGTAGCATTTTTTCCATCATTTTCTTTCATAGATCAAAGTTTATCTTAGCTTGGTGAAAAAAAATTTTGTTTATGTATCTAGTTTTGTTTCTTACTTAACTTCAGTGCTTGATTTTCAGTTCTCTTGCAGCAATCCTCTTCTCACAATAAGTTAGCCCACCATCCATCGTCATTTCTCTTTTATTTATGTTCCACAGATCACCCAAAGTAGTCCCTCACAAATCTGCTCTAGCTTGCTGCACTTTTCTCATGAACTTTCCTTTCTTCCCTTGAAAAAGTCCAACCATATTTCTCTTCCCTGATCCTTTCTGATGAACCCTAGATGCCTTAACACATCACCCTAGCCTTCAGCTACCCTTTCCACCCACTTTCCTACCTTCAAAACCTCCAAAACTTCTATCGGCATCCTCCTATAGACCTCCTGTAGACCTCCTGTAGATCCCCTACAGCGTCCTATAGATTTTCCTGTAGGTGTCTTTTTGAAGTCCGATTGCAGGAAAAGCCTCAAGAAGGCCACCTAGAACCTCCTAGGACCCATCCACACCTTCCTACACCACTGAAAACTCCCAAGTCATCCTCCATTGCCACCTAATCATTGTCACATTCACAAACAAATAAATTACATGCATGACAATTTCACCTAAAAATACATAAAAAAATCCAAAAGATGTTTTTTTCTCATTTCCTTCCACAAATAGCTTGAGTAGATGTTGTTTACTTCCTAAGTAGGTAATGGCAATCATTTTATGGTTTTTCCTCTCTTTCTGCAAAAGTAAGATTAGTTGGTTAATTAGGGTTTGCTAGGTTTACCTTACATTTCAGTCTTTTTCTCCTTTCTGCAAGTAGAATAGCCTCTGTAGAGTAAGCTTTCCTTTCTTTCATCATATACAAAGCTTCTTCTGGAATTCATAGAAGTTGGCTTGAGCTCCTAATGATCTTGTGCCAGCTGACCAAGTGACAGCCTACAATAAGAACTAGTACTTGTGCATACATCACCGTCGCTTCCAAGTTTGTTACGAACTACCGGGTTGATAAAAGTAAAGTAGGAAGCCCAGGAGTTGCAACATTATTGTTGCAATACTGGTGCTCACCAATTAGGCATAGGGACATGTGGGTCCCCATTTTTGTTTTATGATAACATGCTAGAGAGCATGTTGGATGTATTAGAGTAGTGGACTCAAAACATTGTATGATGATACATATTTATGATTATGCATATTTTTTGTGTGACGATTGTGGCTCATGATTTTGTTTATGGATGTCTTCTTACATGTGATAAATGCCAATTTAGAAAGTTATTTGCAATGGTATGTATATAGTGATTCTAGGCTCTAGGCACATGATTGAATTAAATGGATTCAAATTCACACATCAAAATCTTAACTCGTATATATTTTCTAAATAGGATAGGATTGTGTACACGATAAACACCATTCAATTGCATAACAAGTAGTAAGGAATCTAGACAAACATGAAGGTGAAGGATGCGATGGTCAAGGGCATCAGTAAAAGGCCTATCACAAAATCACATTCACCCTAGTTATTGGTGGAAAATCCAATGCAAATGTCATTGGATTAGACTAACGAATGAAAGGTGGTGAAAATGGCCCAAGCTACCGAGGCAATATTCCTAGTGAAGCGACTTGCACCATTGACGAAACCGATATCAAGAGTGGATGATGGATCCATTTGAAAGATGCAAGAAGACAATGTGTAAGAATGTGGGGGATGAAAACTACCTAAATGCAAAAATAAAGGCAGATATACGTGCACTTCAATGGGAAATGTTATGGGTAATATTTCTTGACGGAGAGTGTAGTTCGAGGATTGGGAAGGATTTCTCCTTCTGTATCCTCTAATAGGTATGCCCCCTTACCCAAACACTTATGGATGATATAAGGCCCTAGCCATAATGGTTCAAACTTTCCATGCCCTAGGCGATCATGAGCTTGGTCATACACTAGAACAAGGCCGCCTTCATAGAAGGTACGAGGGTGGACTTTGCGGTCATACTGAGCTTTGGTGTACCTTTTGACCACTTCAGTGGTTTTTAATGCAATACGAAGGTCTTCAAAAGTGTGCTCAAGCATGATAAGTCATTTTCTAAGGGTTGGGTGTCCGGGAGGAGTTCGACGACAAGGTGAAGGGAAGGGATTTCACACTTGATTTGTAAAACTGCCTCCTCTCCAAAAACAAGGTGGAAAGGAGTGAACCCGGTGGTGGTATTGACAGAAATTCTATAGGCCCACAAAGTAGGGAAGAGCATTAAATGCTAGTTGGTCTTATGTTTATTCATTATCTGTTGAAGCATAGCCTTAAGGATCTTTTTGACAACTTCAACTTGGCCATTACCTTAGGGATAATAAGATGATGAATATTGGTGTTCAAATCCTGAAAGAGAAGATATCTCATCCCATATATCATCTTTAAAGTGTCAGCCATGGTCATATACCAATTGTTTTAGAACCTAGAATCAAGTGATAACATGATTGAAAAAGAAGAGGGTTGTAGTAGCCGCAGTATTATTGAACGTGGGCATGGCTTCTGCCCATTTGGTAAAATAGTCGATGGCCATGATAATATACTTGTGGTTATTAGCAGATGGTGGTCAACACTCCATAAAGTCAATAGTCAATTTACAGAAAGGAACGGTTGTGACAACTCAATGGAGGGGACTAGGTGGAGCTCATGCCTTAAGGACATATAACTGGAAATTGGGGCAATGTTTGACTACCGCAATATAATCACCAAAGAGAATAGGCCAAAAGTACCTGACACGCATGATTTTATGGGCAGTGGCCATTCCAAAGAGGTTTCCACCACAACCGCCGCCATGGTAGGAATTGAGCACTTGATCAGCTTCAGGATGGGTGAGACAACGACAAAGGAAAGTATTGACACTGCGACGATAGATATCATCATTGATGAGGAGGTAGCGGGGTGCCTTGATGTCATATACGTCATTGATCATCACGATTGAGATGGGGGGAGAATTTTTGGGTTTGAAGATATGTAAGGATTTCTTCGTACCATGGATCATCTGAGGTAATGGAAAACAAGTGTTCATCCAGAAGATCATCATTAACCAATCGATCAGGCGCTCTAGTGGGGAATTTGGAAATGTGTTCAGCGAGGACCAAACCTTTCTTACTTTTGGGTGTGAAAAACTCGAGATTGTATTCTTGGAGGATAACGATCCAATGAGCATAATTCCCACTAATGATCCATCGACTCAATTGGAAAGCGATTGGGTTGGAATTAGTCACTGCTCTGGTCGTACACCTAAGGATATAATGAAGAAGTTTTTGAACAGAGAACATGACAGCTAGCGCTAGCTTTTCTTTATGGGAATAGGATAGAGGGGGCCCATTAAGGTTCTTACTAACATAGTAGGTGACATATTCCATTCATGCAAAATCCTCTTGTATGTGGACCCCAGCAACTAAATAGGCGGATGCCCAGATATACAAGATGAAATCCCTTTCAAAGTTTGGACTAATCAAGGGAGAAGAAGTGAGAGCATGTTTAAGGGCATCGAAATACAATTGAGCTTGGTCATCCCAAACAAATGTAATGGTATATCTAAGGATTATAAGGAACCCATGAGTCACTGTGGCGTAGTCAGGAATGAACTGACAAAGGAAGTTAGCTTTGCCTTGGAGTCTTTGGAACTAGCGAAGGGTTCAAGGAGGAGGAATTTCAAGAATGGCTTGAACTTTGACCGGGTCAAGATTGATACCATCTTTGGAAACATTGAAGCTAAAAAGCTGGCAGGAAAGAACACAAAAGACACACTTCAGGGGATAATGGTGAATGTTATACTTGTGACATTGAAGAAACATGGTACAAAAATCATGAAGGTGTGGCGACCAAAGTTTAGAACGAGGAGTGAGATCGTCGAGGTAGGCAAGGATAATGTGAGCCAAATCATGAAAGAAATAAGACATGGTACGATGAAAAGTGGCCCCAACATTCTTTAAATCGAAAGGCATGATCTTGTAAGAAAAAGTTCCCCACAGACTGGTGAAAGCGATTTTCAACTGATCGACATAATGGATACAAATTTGATTATATCTGACGAAACCATCCATACAGAACAAGACCTCATGCCCCGCACACTCATCAATGACATAGTCCATGAAGAGTGTGGGAAATTTGTCTTTGGGACAAGCTTTGTTTAGATCGTGAAAGTTAGTGCAGACATGGATGGCGCCTTATTTCTTGAGAAAGGGAACGAGATTGGACACCCATGTGGTGTATTTGATAAGATAGATGAAACCAACCTGCTTGATCTTATTGATTTCATATTTGATAACTTCATGCTTGGAGGGATGGAGAGGCCTTTGTTTTTAATGGATGGGTATGGCATTGGGCCAACTGTCGATATGATGTTTGACAATGGTGGTATAAAGTTCAGGCATTTCAGAATAAGACCAGGAGAAAACATCAGGGGATTCTTTGAATAGCTTGGTGTAAGCATCAATTTCTTCTAGGGTGCACTGTGCCCCCAAGACAATGTTTTCTTCAACTCCTGGTTTGTTCAAAATGTTGATTTTTATGGTGGTGGAAATGTTAGCCATATTCCCTTCTTCAAAATCATTTGGTGCAGGAATGGGATTTTTGAAGCAATCAACTTCACCATGAACGAAGCCTTCGAACTCCACAGCATATTGGTCATGGGTCTATTGCGGAAGGAAGTACACATGATGCTTCATATCATCTCAAGGATAATCAGGGGTGGTCATAGCTTCCATAATGTCTTCATCACAATGGAAGATTATTTTGTGTCTTATGTGTGTGTGAGAGATTATTTTGTCATTCTCTACTTTTCTACATAATTTCAATTCGCATGCATGCACTAATTACAGTTAAATCTACAGATCTCAAAGTTTAATAAAACTATAATAGTGTAGAGTCTCATGTTTTTGATATAATATTATCAAATATGTTGTGATGAACTTTCTAGTGGAGTATCCATGCAGTTACGGATCATTTTGTATCAGAGCAAGTTTCCTTGGGTTTTTTGTGGAGATTACAAGTACCTAGATTAGCGGGGTCGAAAATCATAAAACCCTAATCATGGCCAATGAATATGTAAACGATCCTTGTAATCCTGCACATGTGAGGTTTACACGGTTGGAACAACAAGTCGCAAATATCAACCACAATGTAAGCCTCCTCATGGAGGCCTTAAATAGGAAGCTAGGGATATCTGGAGAAGATGGTGGTTCAAATGTAGAGGAAAAACCAGAATAGGGATCAGAAGATTAGGTAGAAATGAAGAACAAGTCGAAGAAAGGACTCAAAAAAGATCAACCAATTTCGAGTGCCATGAACCAATCATAGTGCCTATTTAAAATGGAAGAAAAATTTGATGTCGAGTTGTACCACGAAAAGATCAGTGCTCTCAAGTTGAACCACTTGTTTCAGCAACTAGAAGTTTATTTTAGTGTCCATCAAATCAAGGAAGGGAAAAATATCTCATTCTCATGGCTAAAATTAGAGGGCCATACACTAACTTGGTTATAATGTGGCCATAATTCAGGAATATGGATATAATGTTGGGTATCTCTCCAAATAACCCAAATGTACTCCTCAAGTGTTTGGGGGGTCTACACTGCCATCCATGTGACCAAGTGATGTCGTTAAAGCCCAAGTCAGTGGATGAGGCTTGTGTACAGGCACGATACCTAGAGAAAATGGGCCTAAAGAAAGCGTAATCAAGTGGATTGAAGAAGAAGGAGAAACAAGAATTTTTGAGGAGAAGAAGAAGAAAAAAGGGGGAATATAAGAGGATGACAGCCACAACACACTACTGCTAATATCCTAGCAACCACTGCAACATCGATGGACATACAGAGGAAAAATGATGGAGGCTGCATCTAGAGCTAAACCTGAAGAACAAGAAGAAAAATCTCATGGCCACTGATTCAAGCAACCAATTTGAAAGAATATTGTATGTCGATGAGAATATCATATGTACATTAGTACAAAAGGAGGTGAATCTGAGTAGCCTTCACCAATAGGAAGAGAAATAAATGACCAAACTCTTCCATATAAAGATACAGGTCAACAAGACAAAGATTGATACTCTATTTGACTCAGGATCATAAGTGAATCTCATTACAACAGAGCTTGTCAAGATGTTGGGGCTAGAAGTTCATGATCATCCAAACCCATATCCATTGGGATGGGTAAATAAGGATGCAGAGTTGAAGGTAATGAAACAGTGTAAAATTATTTTTGTTATCCGTGATGATTTTATTGATGAAGTAGACTTAGATGTGGTTCCCCTTTATGTATGTGGGGTCTTGTTTGGGAGTCCATATATGTACATGCATGATGAAATATTCATTAGGAGAGCTAACTAGTATTAGCTCATCAAGTATGGAAAATAGTTCATCATCAACGCGCAGAAAGGCAAGTTAATAATCTCACTCATAAGTGCCAACCATCCCAAGAAATTGATCAGTTCTAGGGAGAAGTATGTTTTATTGTTTTCAAGTGAAAGTCAATCTAAAGAGGAGTCAACAAGAGGCAATCCATCCCTTAAGGGGTGTACGAAGAAACGAAAATAATAATTGGATGAGTTGTTACAAGCATACAAGGATGTGTTCCAAGAGCCTAAAGGGTTACCACCTAAGAGAGAAGTGGAGCATGAAATCCAACTATTTCCAAACTCCCCATTGTCAAAATTGGGTTGTATTGGCAATCAGTTATATAAGCAAGTGAGGTTAAGAAACAGTTCTAGTAGCTGCTGGAATAGGGTGTCATTCGATTGAGTACATCACAATGTGGGGCACCCATCATCATTGTGATGAAGAAGGATGGGACTTGGAAGATGTGTATAGATTATAAGGTGTTGAACAAAATCATGCTCAAGAATAGATACCCCCTTCATAGGATAGATGATATGCTAGATCAATTGTAGTAAGAAAAGTACTTCACCAAGTTGGACTTGAAGTCTGGATATCACCAAGTTTGAGTCAAAGAAGAATATACATGGAAGATTTCCTTCAAAACTAGGAAAGGTTTATATGAGTGGTTATTCATGCCATTTGGCCTATGTAATGCACCAGCTACATTTATGAGATTAATTAATGATGTATTGTGCCCTTTTATATATTCATTCGTTATTGTCTATTTGGATGATATACTGGTATATAGTGCCATTAGGGGAGTTTTGAGGTCTGAAATGGTCCTCCTAAGGAAATTATAAAATAATAGCGGAAATAATAAAATAAGATTACATTACATCATCAAATTTTAGAGGGAAAAAATAAAAAACTATTTTTTCAACTCATATTTTCAACTTATCTCCCTATGGGTTTACTCAAATTTCGAGCAGCAACACTCGCTGGATGCAAAATTTGATTCCCCATCCAAGGAGTACCTATGTTGCATACTTTCGATGGACTCTATTACACAAAAAATGAAAAATACATGCGAAATGTGATTGCAATCACATTTTTTCATGTATTTATCATTTTTCGTGTACCAGGATCGGTCAAAAGTATGCAACATGGGTACTCCTTGGATGAAAAATTCAATTTTGCATCCAATGAGTACTCCCGCTCAAACTTTGAGTAAATACTTAGGGAGATAAGTTGAAAAATGGTTTTATTTTTTTATTATTTTTTAATATTTTTATTTTTTTACTCCAAAATCATCCCCCATGGTTAACATCATCATCTTGAATCCTATTGGTTCTTATAAATTTTATTTTGGTTGTACATTTTTCTTAGGAGGCCCATTTTAGACCTCAAAATTCCCCTAATGTACTTGGGAGGAGCATATGTCACATTTGATGCAGGTGCTAGAAACATTGAAGAAGCACATGTTGTTAGAAAATCTCAAGAAGTGTGAGTTTGCACAACAATCTTCAGTGTATCTAGGGTATGTGATCGATGGATGAGAACTAAAGATAGATCCTTCCAAAATGGAGGTAATCATGAAATGGTTGGTGCCTACTAATGTTTCTGAGGTCAAGATTTTCATTGGGGCAACACAGTACCCGAGGAAGTTCATGGCCTCATTTTTAGCTGTAGCAGCACCACTCAAGTTCATAACAACTAGTGGTAAGGGTTTTCAATGGGAAAATGTCAGCAAAGGGATTTTAAAGAGCTAAAATAGAATATCAACCAAGCACCAGTTTTGGCATTACCAAACCTGCAATGGAACTTTGAAGTGAAGACAGATGTGAGTGGGTATGCTATGGGAGTTGTCTTGATGTAGGGAGGAAGGCCTATATGCTATCATTCTGAAGTATTTCATGTGGCAGTCCTTAAGTACCCTACCTAAGACAAGGATCTATATGCCATGGTGCAAGCTATGAAGAATTGGAAGCACAATCTGATGGGAAAGGAGACAATAATTCACACATATCACCAGTCGTTACAATACTTGCAGGCTCATAGTAAGCTATAGTAGACTAGGCATTACAAGTGGATGGAGTTTTTACAGCAGTTTCATTTGGTGATTAAGTATAAGAAGGGAAGCAAAAAAAACATTGTCGACATGCTTTCAAGGCCACCCACATCAAAGATCACAACTTTGGGGACTCTTATGGACATGGAGCCATTCACCCATGATCATACAAAGAGGCATATTCCTAAGATGTGGACATAAAGGAGGTGCATCAGTAGTTGCATAGTCGGAGTCATGTGCATGATGGTGATAGCACAGTTGGCTATCATCTCTGGGATGGGTTACGCTACAGGTTGGATTAGTTATATGTTCCTAAAGGTGAGTGAATGCAGTTGATCATAGAGGCTCACACGGGCACTTTGGTGTAGGGAAGACTATGGCTAAATTGCATAGGTATGTGTATTGGCCCAAGATGAAAGATCAAGTAGCTTGGTTCATAAGAGGATGCATGCTTCGTTTTACCAGCAAACATAGAAACATGAAACATGTTCTATATCATCCCTTACGTGTACCTACTCATCCTTGGGAAATAATTTCCATGGAATTTGTGGGAGGTTTACTGATAACCAGGAAGGAGCATGACTACCTGTTTGTGGTAGTTCATGTAGGAATCTATAGGGTAAGTTCCTCAGAAAGAACACCAAAAGGACACCGCTCACAACCAGATCACAGATCAATACACCAATATTTTTGACGTGGTTAAAACCCTCAAAGAGGGAGACAGTCCACGGCCTGAGCCAACGCGGCCACTTCAGGCAATTTATTAATTAAAGAATGAAAATTTACATAAGCTTCTCTCATGCACGGATTACCCTACAAATGACCCTCCATGCGCTTTAAATAGAATTCATGGACCAATCGGGTGTCAAGCCATGGATCAAGTTTCGGTAATACCGAGGAGAGAATGAACCGTCGGATCACTACATATCGTGACCGTCGGATTGTAAGTTACAAAATGTACAACGGTAAAGAAACACACTTTACCTAACTCTAAACCTAACTCTACACTAGACCAAGTTGAACTTAACTATATCCTATGTGTCGGAATATCCTAACATCCCCCCTTAAGAACAACTTGGGATAGGATTGAAGGATTTACAAATATGACACAATAGGAGAAGGAAGGAGGCACTAGAGCCTATCCCCCCTTAGTGACAACTTCCTGAACTCCAACCATGAATCGAATTTTAGTGAACTTCGCCTCTGTGAGAGCCTTTGTGAAGATGTCTACAACTTGATCATCTGTTGAACAATATTGCACTTCAAGAACATGGTCGTGAATGAGCTTTCTGATGAAGTGCATGTGCAGCTCAATGTGTTTGCTGCGTTGATGTTGGACTGGATCTTTGCATAGCTGAATGGCACTTTGATTATCACACCAAAGTGTATTCGGATGTTGTTGCTGAAGGCCAAGCTCTGACAAGATCTGACGAAGCCACAAGGCTTCCTTACTAGCTTCTACGACACCTCGATACTCTGCTTCTGCTGATGAAAGAGAAATGGCAGCTTGTTTCTTACAAGCCCATGTAATCGGTCCTGAACCAAGAGTGAACACATAACCAGCAGTAGACTTCCGATCATCAGGGTCACCAGCCCAATCAGAATCAGTGAAACCAACCAATAGAGGAGCTGCTTCGGCACTGTAATGAATCCCAAACTGAACTGTACCTCGAACATAACGAAGTATTCTTTTAGCTGCTTTCCAATGACTTTCACGGGGGTTTTGCATGAACCGAGCAACAAGGCCAACATCAAAGGAAAGGTTAGGACGAGTATGGGTTAGATACAAAAGTTTTCCTACAAGTTGACGGTATAAGGTAGCATCAACTTCAGGAGAAGTACAAGTGACTGAGAGTTTAGCAAGATGTTTGTTCTAATTCCTTGTAAAAATACCATTAGCAGGTAAGAAGTAACAAAATATTCCTTTGATAGGTCTGGGAGAAATTTTGGATACTGAGTATCATTTCAGACAAGGATACAAGGTTTCCCATTGAATTCTCGACTACATTGTAGGAGAAGAAGGACAGAAAGTTGAAGAGATCTACAACATTCCATCCACAGAAAGATGGGTAGACAAAATTATTCAACAAGACTTTTATGCATCTTCTAAGGGGATACAACTAGAAGCATCTGAAGACCTGGGATGAAAATCCGATATATATATATACAACATTCTTACAATAAAGTAGTCCATACTTCTATAACAAAGTCCCCATTTGAGACTTGTTTTGGATATTTGCCACCTTCACCTTTTGAATATTGCATATGGGAAACAAGGAGGAGTGAGGGAAGATATTACAAGAGATTATTTGAGGGGTGAAACATTTATAGAGAAGATTAGGCAGATCCATCTATAGGTACAAGAAACACTGTAGAATTCATAGGAGAAGTATAAGGCTAGGCATGATCAACACAAAATAGAGAAGTCATTCAAGGTGGGAAATAGCGTATGGCTACAGTTGGACAAGGAGAGGTTGTAGGGGCCTCATAATAAAATCAAGGCTCCGAGGTATGGTCCCTTTGAGATACAGGAAAATGTAGGTGATAGTCAATCAACTCAATTTACCACCATATATGCACATTTACTCAGTTGTGAATGTAGAGAATTTAAAACTCTATGAGCCTTCTACTCTAGATCGAGAAGAGGAACATGTACTAAATTTTGTAGAGGATTTGGCACCAAATGCTTAGGTAGGGTTGATAGAAGATATAATTTTGTAGAAGAGGTCCAAAAATACAAGACATGGTAGCAATACCTTTGGTAAATTGGATTAATGGGACAAATTCTAGGCAAAGCTAAATGGTACACCAAAGAGAAGGTGGAGGAAAATTTTTCTAACCTCATTCAGTAGAAACTTTTGGCGACCAAAATACTCCAAAAATGGAGAGGTTTGATCCATATTGGATAATTATATTTTTTTTCATCCATCTCAATGCATTTGGAGTGGAAAAAGTGGAGGAGTTAGCTCATGGGACCATTTTTACCCGAGGGACCCAGTTTGGAAAAATGGGGTCTGAAACATTCCAACAGAATTTTGTGGCATGAAATGACATTTTTTATGGGTAAAAATTTATTTCTATAGTGCTACGCCATTTCATTTTATTATACACACATATATCTTTCCAACGGTGTAAGAAGAATGTCAATCGGAGTCTGTATGCAAATGTTATGCCACTTAGAAGTTGACCTTCTTGTTTTCACACCCATAGTTTAAGAGGATGTCGATTCAGCCCCTACCATTCATGGAAAAAGGGGTTAGCCACGTTATTATGATGTAAAATACCCTAGAAGAGTCTATATTGTAACTCTAGTTAAGATTTGATGTAGTAAAAAATAACCACTAGTAGGCTATCGAGTTGTGTTATAACCAAACCACTAGGAGGAAGAGGCATTCCATTCTTTCAAGAGAATTTTGTTCGATAGTTGAGGAAAGATATCCATGAGAGATAGGAGGTAGAGAACACATAGAGGATTTTTATACTATAGCAGCCCATTGGCCACAGACATTACTTCTTTGTATCTATAACCATATTTCCAGTCAGAGAAAGTGAGCAAAGCGGCCTCACCTTACAGTTTGGCTTTCTCCCGAAAGGGTTTCCCAGAGAGCATATCTTGTGTATTATGTGTGTGTGTGTGAGTTTATTCTTTTGGTCTCTACTTTTCTACATAATTTCCGTTCACATGCATGTACAAATTGCAGTTAAATATACAGATCTTAAAGTTTAATAAAATTGTAATAGTGTAGACTCTCAATTTTTTAATATAATATTATCAGATTTGTTGTAATGAATTGTCTAGTGGAATATTCATGGTAGTTTACAAATCATTTGGTATGAAAGCATGTTTCTTTGGGTATTTTTTGGATATTTCAAGGATCTAGATTGGTGGTGCCAAAAATCATAAAACCCTAATCATGGAAAATGAATAGTGTGATCCTACAAAGATGAGGTTTATGTGGTTGGAACAAAAAGTAGCAGATATCAACTGCAATGTAAGCCTCCTCATGAAGGCCTTGAATATTAAGTTGGGGATATCTGGAGAAGATGAGGGTTTGAATGTAGAGGACAAATCAAAACGAGTATCTGAAAATTGCGGAGAAATGGAGTACAAGTCAAAGAAATGGCCCAAAAAAGATCAACCAAGTTCAAGTGTCGTGAACCAATCATAGTCCCTATTTAAAATGGAGGCAAAAGTCGATATCAGGTCGTACCATGGATAGATCAATGTTGCGAAGATGAACCACTAGTTGCAGTAACTGGAAGTTTATTAGAGTGTCCATCAGATGGAGGAAGGGAAACTATCTCATTCCTATGGTTGAAATTAAAGGGCCATGCATTGACTTGGTGGGAGAGCTACACGGAAACCATGAGGTTGGAGCGAGAACCTCCACGGACTAATTCGAAAGATTTCAAAACCCTCAATAAGTAACAATTTTACCCCACTGGGTATGTGGAGGACCATTGGATCCAGTGGCATTACCTCAGGCAAAAGTCGGGCCAAATTATGTAGGATTACACCACGAAATTTAGGTAGTTGGCTATAATTTTGGCTCTCTCTCCAAAGAACCTAGATATACTTCTCAAGTATTTTGGGGATCTACACAACCATCTGCGAGAGAAAGTGATGTTTTGCGAGCCCAAATCGGTGGACGAGACTTGTGTATAGGCACAATATCTATAGAACATAAGCCTAAACAAATCGCAATCTAGTGGATCGTAGAAGAAGGAGAAACAAGAAGCTTCTAAGGAGGGGAAGAAGAAGAAAAAGGGGTGGAATATAAGAAGATCACTGCCACAACACACCAGTGAAAATATCCTAGAAACCACTACAAGATCGAAGGCCATACAGAGGAAAAATGTTGGAAGTTGTATTCAGAGCTAAACCTAAAGAACAAGAAGAAAGACAACAAGAAGAAGAATCTCATGGCCACTGATTTAAGAAACCAAGTTGAAAGAAACTCGAATCTTGATTAGATGATTATATGTACATTAGTACAGAAGGATATGAATCTTAGTAGCCTTCAGCAGCAGGAAGAGAAAGAAATGACCAAACTCTTCCATATAAAGGCACAGGTCAAGAAGAGAAAGATTGATGCTCTATTTGACTCAGGATCAGACAAATATCATTGCAATAGAGCTAGTCAATAAACTAGGGTTGGAAGTTTGTGATCATCCAAACCCATCTCCATTGGGATGGGTAAATAAGGATGCAGAGTTGAAGGTAAAAAAACAATGTAAAATTGGATTTTCTATCAGTGTTGATTATATTGATGAAGTAGACGTAGATGTGGTTCCCCTTCATGTATTCTCTCATCAAGGATGGAAAATCGTTCATCATCAACGTGCATAAAGTCAAGTCGCAAATATCGCTGGTAAGTACCAACCATGCCAAGAAATTGATCCGTTCTAGCAAGAAGTATGCTTTATTATTTTTAAGAGAAAGTCAATCTAAAGAGAATTTAATAAGTGGCAAGGCATCCATGGGGGGTGTACTAAGAAATAGAAACAAGAATTGGAGGAGTTGTTACAGGCATGCAAGGTTATGATACAGGAGCCTAAAGCATTACCACCTAAGAGAGAAGTGGAGCATGAGATCCATATAATGCCATACACTCCATTTCCAAGTATTGGGATGTACAGGAAGTCTATTATAGAAGAAAGTAGGTGAAGAAACAGTAGCAGAAACTACTAGAACAGGGTGTCATTTGACCAGGTACATCACCATGTGGATCACCCATTGTGATCGTGCCAAAGAAGGATGGGACTTGGTGGATGTGTATAGATTACAGTGTGTTGAACAAAATAACGCTTAATTAAAAACATCCCCTACCCAGGAGAGATGATCTTCTAGATTAGTTGCAGTAAGCAATTTACTTCACCAAGTTGGAATCGAAGTTTGGATATCACCAGGTTCAAGTCAAAGAAGAAGATAGATGGAAGACCCCATTCAAAACTAGGCAAGGAGTGGTTAGTCATGCCATTTGACCTATGTAAATCTGCACCAACTACATTTATGATATTAATGAAATACATACTACTCCCTTTTATAGATTCATTTCTTATTCTCTATTTGGATGATACACTGGTATATAGTACTACCTAGGAGGAGCATATGTCACAATTGACGGAGGTGCTGGAAACATTGAAGAAGCACCAGCTGCTAGAAAATCTCAAGAAGTGTGAGTTTGCACAGCAATCTTTTGTGTATCTAGGGTATGTGATCGGTCGAGGGGAACTAAAGACAAATACTTCCAAGATGGAGGCCATCATGAAATGGTTGGTTCCTACTAATGTTTCTGATGTTAAGAGTTTCATTGGGGTAGCACAGTATCTGAGGAAGTTCATAGCCTCATTTCCAGTGGTAGAAGTACTGCTCCACGCCATAATAGCAAGTGGTAAGAGTTTCTAGTGGGGAAATAGTCAACAAAGGGATTTCAAAGAGCTAAATAAGAAGACAATCCAAACATCAGTTTTGGCATTACCAAACTTGCATCGACTCTTTGAAGTGGAGACAGATGTGAATGGGTATGTTATGGGAGAGGTCTTAATGCATGGAGGAATGCATGTATGCTACCATTCTTAATTATTTCATGGGGTTTTCCTTAACTACCCTACCTATGACAAGGATCTATATAACATAGTGCAAGATGTGAAGAAGTGGAAGCACTACCTAATGGGAAACAAGACAATAATCCACACAAATCACCAAACATCATAATACTTGCAAGCCCAAAGTAAGCTACAGTAGACCAGACATTACAAGTGGGTGGGGTTTTTACAACAGTTTCATTTGGTGATCAAGTATAAGAAGTGAAGCACAAACAAGTTGGCCGACATTCTTTCAAGGCCACCCACATCAAATATCACAACTTTGGGGATTCTTATGCACATGGAACTATTCACCCATGAGACATACAAAGAAGTGTATTCAGAAGATGAGGACTTCAAGGAGGTGTATCAGTAGTTGTAGAGTTAGAGTCATGTGCACAATGGTGATAGCATGGTTGGCTACTATCTTTAGGATGGGTTACTCTAGAGGTTGGATAAGAAATGTGTTCCTGAAGGTGAGTTATTATAGTTGATCAGAGAGGCTCGCACCTCCATGGTCACAGGGAACTTTTGTGTAGGGAAGACCATGGCTAACTTGTAGAGTTATGTGTATCTGCCCAAGATGCAAGAGCAGGTAACTAGGTTCATAATAGGATGCATGTTATTTTGTACCAGCAAGCCTAGCAACAGAAAACAAAGTCTATATCATCCCTCACATGTACCTACTCATCCTTGGGAAATAATTTCCATGGACAATGTGGGAGGTTTACCGACAACCAGGAACGGACATGACTACCGGTTCGTGGTAGTTGAGAGGTTTAGAAATATGTGTATTATGATGCCCTGTAAAAAGACCACCAGTGGGCAAGAAGAAATAAACTTATTCTTTGGATGGGTCTAGGTGCATTTTTGGATACCAAGGAACATCATTTTAGATAGGGATATAAGGTTTCTCAATGCATTATGGACTATATTGTTGGAGAAGATGGACACAAAGTTGAAGAGATGTGCAACAATCTATCCACAAACAAATGGGTAGACAGAAGTAGTCAAAAGGACTTTGGTGCAACTTATGATGGAATACAACTAAAATCATTTGAAGACTTGGGATGAAAATATAATTTATATTCAACATTCCTACAACATAGGAATCCACACTTCTATAGGAAAATCCCCATATGACACTTTTTTTTTATATTTTCCACCTTCACCATTAGATATTGCATATGGGAAAAAAGGAGAAGTGAAGGAGGATCTTATAGGATATTCTTTAAGGGATAAAAAATCTATAGATAAGATCAGACAGATCCATCTATAGGTAAAAGAAACACTGCAGAAGTCATAGAAGAAGTATAAGGCCAGACATGATCAACACAGAAAAAAAATTCATTCAAGGTGGGAGAGAGAGTATGGTTACAGTTGAACAAGGAGAGGTAGCAGGGCCCTGGTAAGAAAATCAAGTCTTTGAGGTATGATCCCTTTGATATACTGGAAAAGGTGGGTGATAATGCCTATCAACTCAGTTTACCACCATATATGCGCATTTACTCAGTTGTGAATTAGAGAATTTAAAAATCTGTGATCTTTCCATGCTAGATCAAGAAGAGAAATGGGTCTTACATTCTGTGGAGGATTTGTCACCAAATTCTCAAGTAGAGTTTACAGAAGATACAATTTTGCAAAATATTTAAATGCCTACAAGACAGGTGTAGCATGATCTTTGGTAGATTGGATTTAAGGGACAACTTCCAAGAAAAGCTAAATGGTACACCTAAGAGAAGGTGGAGGAAAAATTCCTCACCTCATTCAGTAGAATATGTTGGGGACCAAAATCCTCGCAAAATGAGGAGGTTTTGATCTGATTAGATCATTATTTTTTTTTCATCCATCTGGATGGATTTGGAGTAGAAAAAGTGGAGGACCATCAGATGTGGACTTAAAGGAGGTGCATCAGTAGTTGCATTGTCAGAGTCATGTACACGATGGTGATAGCACAGTTGGCTATCATCTCTGGGATGGGTTACGCTACAGGTTGGATAAGTTATATGTTCCTAAAGGTGAGTGATTGCAGTTGATCATAGAGGCTCACACGGGCACTTTGGTGTAGGGAAGACTATGGCTAAATTGCATAGGTATGTGTACTGGCGCAAGATGAAAGATCAAGTAGCTTGGTTCATAAGAGGATGCATGCTTCGTTTTACCAGCAAACATAGAAACATGAAACATGTTCTATGTCATCCCTTACATGTACCTACTCATCCTTGGGAAATAATTTCCACGGAATTTGTGGGAGGTTTACTGATAACCAGGAAGGAGCATGACCACCTGTTTGTGGTAGTTCATAGGTTTAGCAAGAGGTTTGTTCTAATTCCTTGTAAAAATACCATTAGCAGGTAAGAAGTAACAAAATTTTCCTTTGGATAGGTTTGGGAGAAATTTTGGATAACGAGTATCATTTCAGAAAAGGATACAAGGTTTCCCATTGAATTCTCGACTACATTGTAGGAGAAGAAGGACACAAAGTTGAAGAGATCTACAACATTCCATCCATAGAAAGATGGGTAGACAAAAGTATTCAACATGACTTTAATGCATCTTATAAGGGGATACAACTAGAAGCATCTGAAGACCTGGGATGAAAATCCGATATATATACAACATTCTTACAATAAAGTATTCCATACTTCTATAACAAAGTCCCCATTTGATATTTGTTTTGGATATTTTCCACCTTCACCTTTTGAATATTGCATATGGGAAACAAGGAGGAGTGAGGGAAGATATTACAAGAGATTATTTGAGGGGTGAAACATGTATAGAGAAGATTAGGCAGGTCCATCTATAGGTACAAGAAACACTGCAGAATTCATAGGAGAAGTATAAGGCTAGGCATGATCAACAAAAAATAGAGAAGTCATTCAAGGTGGGAAATAGAGTATGGTTACAGTTGAACAAAGAGAGATTGTAGGGGCCTCGTAATAAAGTCAAGGCTCTGAGGTATGGTCCCTTTGAGATACAGGAAAATGTAGGTGATAATCTCGATCAACTCAATTTACCACCATATATGCACATTTACTCAGTTGTGAATGTAGAGAATTTAAAACTCTATGAGCCTTCCACTCTAGATCGAGAAGAGGAACATGTACTACCTTTTGTAGAGGATTTGGCACCAAATGCTTAGGTAGGGTTGTTAGAAGATATAATTTTGTAGAAGAGGTCCAAAAATACAAGACATGGTAGCAATACCTTTGGTAAATTGGATTAATGGGACAACTTCTAGGCAAAGCTAAATGGTACACCAAAGAGAAGGTGGAGGAAATTTTTTCTAACCTCATTCAGTAGAAGCTTTTGGGGACCAAAATACTCCAAAAATGGAGAGGTTTGATCCATATTGGATAATTATATTTTTTTCATCCATCTCAATGCATTTGGAGTGGAAAAAGTGGAGGAGTTGGCTCATGGGACCGTTTTTACCCGAGGGACCCAGTTTGGAAAAATGGGGTCTGAAACATTCCAAGGGAATTTTGTGGCATCAAATGACATTTTTTATGGGTAAAAATTTATTTCTATAGTGCTACACCTTTTAATTTTATTATACACACATATATCTTTCCAACGGTGTAAGAAGAATGTCAATCGGAGTCTATATGCAAATGTTATTCCACTTAGAGGTTGACCTTCTTGTTTTCACACCCATAGTTTAAGAGGATGTCGATTCAGCCCCTATTATTCATGGAAAAAGGGGTTAGCCACGTTATTATGATGTAAAATACTCTAGAAGAGTCTATATTGTAACTCTAGTTAAGAGTTGATGTAGTAAAAAATAACCACTAGTAGGCTATCGAGTTGTGTTATAACCAAACCACTAGGAGGAAGAGGCATTCCATTATTTCAAGAGAATTTTGTTCGATAGTTGAGGAAAGATATCCATGAGAGATAGGAGGTAGAGAACAAATAGAGGATTTTTATACTATAGCAGCCCATTGGCCACAGAAATTACTTCTTTGTATCTATAACCATATTTCCAGTCAAAGAAAGTGAGCAAAGCGGCCTCACCTTACAGTTTGGTCTCTCCCGAAAGGGTTTCCCAGAGAGCATATCTTGTGTATTATGTGTGTGTGTGTGAGTTTATTATTTTTGTCTCTACTTTTCTACATAATTTTCGTTCACATGCATGTACAAATTGCAGTTAAATATACAGATCTTAAAGTTTAATAAAATTTTAATAGTGTAGACTCTCAATTTTTTAATATAATATTATCAGATTTGTTGTAATGAATTGTCTAGTGGAATATCCATGGTAGTTTACAAATCATTCGGTATGAGAGCGTGTTTCTTTGGGTATTTTTTGGAGATTTCAAGGATCTAGATTGGTGGTGCCAAAAATCATAAAACCATAATCATGGAAAATGAATAGTGTGATCCTACAGAAATGAGGTTTATGTGGTTGGAACAAAAAGTAGCAGATATCAACTACAATGTAAGCCTCCTCATGAAGGCCTTGAATATTAAGTTGGGGATATTTGGAGAAGATGAGGGTTTGAATGTAGAGGACAAATCAAAACGAGTATCTAAAAATTGCGGAGAAATGGAGTACAAGTCAAAGAAATGGCCCAAAAAAGATCAACCAAGTTCAAGTGTCGTGAACCAATCATAGTCCCTATTTAAAATGGAAGCAAAAGTCGATATCAGGTCGTACCATGGATAAATCAATGTTGTGAAGATGAACCACTAGTTGCAGTAACTGGAAGTTTATTAGAGTGTCCATCAGATGGAGGAAGGGAAACTATCTCATTTCTATGGTTGAAATTAAAGGGCCATGCATTGACTTGGTGGGAGAGCTACACGGAAACCATGAGGTTGGAGCGAGAACCTCCATTGACTAATTCGAAAGATTTCAAAACCCTGAATAAGTAACAATTTTACCCCACTGGGTATGTGGAGGACCGTTGGATCCAGTGGCATTACTTCAGGCAAAAGTCGGGCCAAATTATGTTGAATTACACAACAGAATTTAGGTAGTTGGCTATAATTTTGGCTCTCTCTCCAAAGAACCTAGATATACTTCTCAAGTATTTTGGGGATCTACACAACCATATGCGTGAGAAAGTGATGTTTTTCAAGCCCAAATCGGTGGACGAGACTTGTGGATAGGCACAATATCTGTAGAACATAATCCTAAACAAAGCGCAATCCAGTGAATCGTAGAAGAAGGAGAAACAAGAAGCTTCTAAGGAGGGGAAGAAGAATAAAAAGGGGGGGAATATAAGAAGATCACTGCCACAACACACCTGTGAAAATATCCTAGAAACCACTACAAGATCGAAGGCCATACAGAGGAAAAATGTTGGAAGTTGTATTCAGAGCTAAACCTAAAGAACAAGAAGAAGAATCTCATGGCCACTGATTTAAGCGACCAAGTTAAAAGAAACTCGAACCTTGATTAGATGATTATATGTACATTAGTACAGAAGGATATGAATCTTAGTAGCCTTCAGCAACAGGAAGAGAAATAAATGACCAAACTCTTCCATATAAAGACACAGGTCAAGAAGACAAAAATTGATGCTCTATTTGACTCAGGATCAGATGAATACCATTGCAAAAGAGCTAGTCAAGAAACTAGGGTTAGAAGTTTGTGATCATCCAAACCCATGTCCATTGGGATGGGTAAATAAGGATGCAGAGTTGAAGGTAACAAAACAATGTAAAATTGGATTTTCTATCAGTGTTGATTATATTGATGAAGTAGACGTAGATGTGGTTCCCCTTGATGTATTTTCTCATCAAGGATGGAAAATCATTCATCATCAACGTGCATAAAGTCAAGTCGCAAATATCGTTGGTAAGTACCAACCAAGCCAAGAAATTGATCTGTACTAGCAAGAAGTATGCTTTATTATTTTTAAGAGAAAGTCAATCTGAAGAGAATTTAATAAGTGGCAAGGCATCCATGGGGGGTGTACTAAGAAATAGAAACAAAAATTGGAGGAGTTGTTACAGGCATGCAAGGTTATGATATAAGAGCCTAAAGCATTACCACCTAAGAGAGAAGTGGAGCATGAGATCCATATAATGCCATACACCCCATTTCCAAATATTGGGATGTACAGGCAGTCTATTATAGAAGAAAGTAGGTGAAGAAACAGTAGCAGAAACTACTGGAACATGGTGTCATTTGACCAGGTATATCACCATGTGGATCACCCATTGTGATCGTGCCAAAGAAGGATGGGACTTGGTGGATGTGTATAGATTACAGTGTGTTGAACAAAATAATGCTTAACTAAAAACATCCCCTACCCAGGATAGATGATCTTCTAGATTAGTTGCAGTAAGCAAATTACTTCACCAAATTGGAATCGAAGTTTGGATATCACCAGGTTCAAGTCAAAGAAGAATATAGATGGAAGACCCCATTTAAAACTAGGCAAGGAGTGGTTATTCATGCCATTTGACCTGTGTAATGCACCAACTACATTTATGATATTAATGAAATACATACTACTCCCTTTTACAGATTCATTTCTTATTCTCTATTTGGATGATACACTGGTATATAGTACTACCTAGGAGGAGCATATGTCACATTTGACGGAGGTGCTGGAAACATTGAAGAAGCACCAGCTGCAAGAAAATCTCAAGAAGTGTGAGTTTTCACAGAAATTTTTTGTGTATCTAGGGTATGTGATCGGTCGAGGGGAACTAAAGACAAATACTTCCAAGATGGAGGCCATCATGAAATGGTTGGTTCCTACTAATGTTTCTGATGTCAAGAGTTTCATTGGGGTAGCACAGTATCTGAGGAAGTTCATAGCCTCATTTCCAGTGGCAGAAGTACTGCTCCATGCCATAATAGCAAGTGGTAAGAGTTTCTAGTGGGGAAATAGTCAACAAAGGGATTTCAAAGACCTAAATAAGAAGACAATCCAAACATCAGTTTTGGCATTACGAAACTTGCATCGACTCTTTGAAGTGGAGACAGATGTGAATGGGTATGCTATGGGAGAGGTTTTGATGCATGGAGGAATGCATGTATGCTACCATTCTTAATTATTTCAAGGGGTTGTCCTTAACTACCCTACCTACGACAAGGATCTATATAACATAGTGCAAGATGTGAAGAAGTGGAAGCACT
Source organism: Pinus tabuliformis (assembly GCA_031772625.1). Classification (NCBI taxonomy): domain Eukaryota; kingdom Viridiplantae; phylum Streptophyta; class Pinopsida; order Pinales; family Pinaceae; genus Pinus; species Pinus tabuliformis. Next base: position 1,346,424,288 of record CM062816.1, on the reverse strand, counting down.
ATCTAATCGGAAACAAGACAATAATCCACACAAATCACCAAACATCATAATACTTGCAAGCCCAAAGTAAGCTACAGTAGACCAGACATTACAAGTGGGTGGTGTTTTTACAACAGTTTCATTTGGTGATCAAGTATAAGAAGTGAAGCACAAACAAGTTGGCCGACATTCTTTCAAGGCCACCCACATCAAATATCACAACTTTGGGATTGTTATGCACATGGAACTATTCACCCATGAGACATACAAAGAAGCATATTCAGAAGAGGAGGACTTCAAGGAGGTGTATCAGTAGTTGTAGAGTTAGAGTCATGTGCACAATGGTGATAGCATGGTTGGCTACTATCTTTAGGATGGGTTACTCTAGAGGTTGGATGACAAATTTTTTCCTGAAGGTGAGTTATTATAGTTGATCAGAGAGGCTCGCACCTCCATGGTCGCAGGGAACGTTTGTGTAGGGAAGACCATGGATAACTTGTAGAGTTATGTGTATCTGCCCAAGATGCAAGAGCAGGTAGCTAGGTTCATAATAGGATGCATGATTTATTGTACCAGCAAGCCTAGCAACAGAAAACAAAGTCTATATCATCCCTCACATGTACCTACTCATCCTTGGGAAATAATTTCCATGGACAATGTGGGAGGTTTACCGACAACTAGGAACGGACATGACTACCGGTTCGTGGTAGTTGAGAGGTTTAGAAATATCTGTATTATGATGCCCTGTAAAAATACCACCAGTGGGCAAGAAGAAATAAACTTATTCTTTGGATGGGTTTAGGTGCATTTTTGGATACCAAGGAACATCATTTTAGACAGGGATATAAGGTTTCTCAATGCATTATGGACTATATTGTGGGAGCAGACGGACACAAAGTTGAAGAGATGCGCAACATTCTATCCACAAACAAATGGTTAGACAAAAGTAGTCAAAAGGACTTTGGTGCAACTTCTGATGGAATACAACCAAAAGCATTTGAAGACTTGGGATGAAAATATAATTTATATTCAACTTTCCTACAACATAGGAATCCACACTTCTATAGGAAAATCCCCATATGACACTTTTTTTGGATATTTTCCACCTTCACCATTAGATATTTCATATGGGAAACAAGGAGAAGTGAAGGAGGATCTTATAGGATATTCTTTAAGGGATAAAAAATCTATAGATAAGATCAGACAGATCCATCTATAGGTACAAGAAACATTGCAAAAGTCATAGAAGAAGTATAACGCCAGACATGAACAACACAAAACAAAAAATTCATTCAAGGTGGGAGAGAGAGTATGGTTATAGTTGAACAAGGAGAGGTAGCAGGGCCCTGGTAAGAAAATCAAGTATTTGAGGTATGATCCCTTTGAGATACTGGAAAAGGTGGGTGATAATGCCTATCGACTCAGTTTACCACCATATATGCACATTTACTCAGTTGTGAATTAGAGAATTTAAAAATCTATGATCTTTCCATGCTAGATCAAGAAGAGAAAGGCGTCTTACATTCTATGGAGGATTTGTCACCAGATTCTCAAGTAGAGTTTACAGAAGATACAATTTTGCAAAATATTTAAATGCCTACAAGACAGGTGTAGCATGATCTTTGGTAGATTGGATTTAAGGGACAACTTCCAGGAAAAGCTAAATGGTACACCTAAGAGAAGGTGGAGGAAAAATTCCTCACCTCATTCAGTAGAATATGTTGGGGACCAAAATCCTCCCAAAATGAGGAGGTTTTGATCTGATTGGATCATTATTTTTTTTTCATCCATCGGGATGGATTTAGAGTAGAAAAAGTGGAGGACCATCAAATTTGGACTTAAAGGAGGTGCATCAGTAGTTGCATAGTCAGAGTCATGTGCACGATGGTGATAGCACAGTTGGCTATCATCTCTGGGATGGGTTATGCTATAGGTTGGATAAGTTATATGTTCCTAAAGGTGGGTGATTGCAGTTGATCATAGAGGCTCACACGAGCACTTTGGTGTAGGGAAGACTATGGCTAAATTGCATAGGTATGTGTACTGGCCCAAGATGAAAGATCAAGTAGCTTGGTTCATAAGAGGATGCATGCTTCGTTTTACCAGCAAACATAGAAACATGAAACATGTTCTATATCATCCCTTACATGTACCTACTCATCCTTGGGAAATAATTTCCACAGAATTTATGGGAGGTTTACTGATAATGAGGAAGGAGCATGACTACCTATTTGTGGTAGTTCATATGTTTAGCAAGATGTTTGTTCTAATTCTTTGTAAAAATACCATTAGCAGGTAAGAAGTAACAAAATTTTCCTTTGGATAGGTCTGGGAGAAATTTTGGATAACGAGTATCATTTCAGACAAGAATACAAGGTTTCCCATTGCATTCTCGACTACACTGTAGGAGAAGAAGGATAGAAAGTTGAATAGATCTACAACATTCCATCCACAGAAAGATGGGTAGACAAAAGTATTCAACAAGACTTTTATGCATATTCTAAGGGGATACAACTAGAAGCATCTGAAGACCTGGGATGAAAATCCAATATATATACAACATTCTTACAATAAAGTAGTCCATACTTCTATAACAAAGTCCCCATTTGAGATTTGTTTTGGATATTTGCCACCTTCACCTTTTGAATATTGCATATGGGAAATAAGGAGGAGTGAGGGAAGATATTACAAGAGATTGTTTGAGGGGTGAAACATTTATAGAGAAGATTAGGCAAATCCATCTATAGGTACAAGAAACACTGCAGAATTCATAGGAGAAGTATAAGGCTAGGCATGATCAACACAAAATAGAGAAGTCATTCAAGGTGGGAAATAGAGTATGGTTACAGTTGAAAAAAGAGAGGTTGTAGGGGCCTCGTAATAAAATCAAGGCTCCGAGGTATGGTCCCTTTGAGATACAGGAAAATGTAGGTGATAATGTTGATCAACTCAATTTACCACCATATATGCACATTTACTCAGTTGTGAATGTAGAGAATTTAAAACTCTATGAGCCTTCCACTCTAGATCGAGAAGAGGAACATGTACTACATTTTGTAGAGGATTTGGCACCAAATGCTTAGGTAGGGTTGATAGAAGATATAATTTTGTATAAGAGGTCCAAAAATACAAGACATGGTAGCAATACCTTTGGTAAATTGGATTAATGGGACAACTTCTAGGCAAAGCTAAATGGTACACCAAAGAGAAGGTGGAGGAAAATTTTTCTAACCTCATTCAGTAGAAGCTTTTGGGGACCAAAATACTCCAAAAATGGAGAGGTTTGATCCATATTGGATAATTATATTTTTTTCATCCATCTCAATGCATTTGGAGTGGAAAAAGTGGAGGAGTTGGCTCATGGGACCGTTTTTACTCGAGGGACCCAGTTTGGCAAAATGGGGTCTGAAACATTCCAAGGGAATTTTGTGGCATCAAATGAAATTTTTTATGGGTAAAACTTTATTTCTATAGTGCTACACCTTTTCATTTTATTATACACACATATATCTTTCCAACGGTGTAAGAAGAATGTCAATCGGAGTCTGTATGCAAATGTTATGCCACTTAGAAGTTGACCTTCTTGTTTTCACACCCATAGTTTAAGAGGATGTCGATTCAGCCCCTATTATTCATGGAAAAAGGGGTTAGCCACGTTATTATGATGTAAAATACTCTAGAAGAGTCTATATTGTAACTCTAGTTAAGAGTTGATGTAGTAAAAAATAACCACTAGTAGGCTATCGAGTTGTGTTATAATCAAACCACTAGGAGGAAGAGGCATTCCATTCTTTCAAGAGAATTTTGTTCGATACTTGAGGAAAGATATCCATGAGAGATAGGAGGTAGAGAACACATAGAGGATTTTTATACTATAGCAGCCCATTGGCCACAGACATTACTTCTTTGTATCTATAACCATATTTCCAGTCAGAGAAAGTGAGCAAAGCGGCCTCACCTTACAGTTTGGTTTTCTCCCAAAAGGGTTTCCCAGAGAGCATATCTTGTGTATTCTGTGTGTGTGCGTGTGAGTTTATTATTTTGGTCTCTACTTTCCTACATAATTTTCGTTCACATGCATGTAAAAATTGCAGTTAAATATACAGATCTTAAAGTTTAATAAAATTGTAATAGTTTAGACTCTCAATTTTTTAATATAGTATTATCATATTTGTTGTAATGAATTGTCTAGTGGAATATCCATGGTAGTTTACAGATCATTTGGTATGAGAGCTTGTTTCTTTGGGTATTTTTTGGAGATTTCAAGGATCTAGATTGGTGGTGCCAAAAATCGTAAAACCCTAATCATGGAAAATGAATAGTGTGATCCTACAAAGATGAGGTTTATGTGGTTGGAACAAAAAGTAGCAAATATAAACTGCAATGTAAGCCTCCTCATGAAGGCCTTAAATATTAAGTTGGGGATATTTGGAGAAGATGAGGGTTTGAATGTAGAGGACAAATCAAAACGAGTGTCTGAAAATTGCGGAGAAATGGAGTACAAGTCAAAGAAATGGCCCAAAAAAGATCAACCAAGTTCAAGTGTCGTGAACCAATCATAGTCCCTATTTAAAATGGAGGGAAAAGTCTATATCAGGTCGTACCATGGATAGATCAATGTTGTGAAGATGAACCACTAGTTGCAGTAACTGGAAGTTTATTAGAGTGTCCATCAGATGCAGGAAGGGAAAATATCTCATTCCTATGGTTGAAATCAAAGGGCCATGCATTGACTTGGTGGGAGAGCTACACGGAAACCATGAGGTTGGAGCGAGAACCTCCATTGACTAATTCGAAAGATTTCAAAACCCTCAATAAGTAACAATTTTACCCCACTGGGTATGTGGAGAACCATTGGATCCAGTGGCATTACTTCAGGCAAAATTCGGGCCAAATTATGTAGGATTACACCACGAAATTTAGGTAGATGGATATAATTTTGGCTCTCTCTCCAAAGAACCTAGATATACTTCTCAAGTATTTTGGGGATCTACACAACCATCTGCGAGAGAAAGTGATGTTTTTCGAGCCCAAATCGGTGGACGAGACTTGTGTATAGGCACAATATCTGTAGAACATAAGCCTAAACAAAGCGCAATCTAGTGGATCGTAGAAGAAGGAGAAACAAGAAGCTTCTAAGGAGGGGAAGAAGAAGGAAAAGGGGGGGGAATATAAGAAGATCACTGCCACAACACACCAGTGAAAATATCCTAGAAACCACTATAAGATCAGAGGCCATACAGAGGAAAAATGTTGGAAGTTGTATTCAGAGCTAAACCTAAAGAACAAGAAGAAAGACAACAAGAAGAAGAATCTCATGGCCACTGATTTAAGCAACCCAGTTGAAAGAAACTCAAATATTGATTAGATGATTATATGTACATTAGTACAGAAGGATATGAATCTTAGTAGCCTTCAGGAGCAGGAAGAGAAAGAAATGACCAAACTCTTCCATATAAAGACACAGGTCAAGAAGACAAAGATTGATGCTCTATTTGACTCTGGATCAGACGAATATCATTGCAATAGAGCTAGTCAATAATCTAGGGTTGGAAGTTTGTGATCATCCAAACCCATGTCCATTGGGATGGGTAAATAAGTATGCAGAGTTGAAGGTAACAAAACAATGTAAAATTGGATTTTCTATCAGTGTTGATTATATTGATGAAGTAGACGTAGATGTGGTTCCCCTTGATGTATTTTCTCATCAAGGATGGAAAATCGTTCATCATCAACGTGCATAAAGTCAAGTCACAAATATCACTGGTAAGCACCAACCAAGCCAAGAAATTGATCCGTTCTAGCAAGAAGTATGCTTTATTATTTTTAAGAGAAAGTTAATCTGAAGAGAATTTAATAAGTGGCAAGGCATCCATGGGGGGCGTACTAAGAAATAGAAACAAAAATTGGAGGAGTTGTTACAGGAATTCAAGGTTATGATATAGGAGCCTAAAGCATTACCACCTAAGAGAGAAGTGGAGCATGAGATCAATATAATGCCATACACCCCATTTCCAAATATTGGGATGTACAGGCAGTCTATTATAGAAGAAAGTAGGTGAAGAAACAGTAGCAGAAACTACTAGAATAGGGTGTCATTTGACCAGGTACATCACCATGTGGATCACCGATTGTGATCGTGCCAAAGAAGGATGGGACTTGGTGGATGTGTATAGATTACAGTGTGTTGAACAAAATAACGCTTAATTAAAAACATCCCCTACCCAAGATAGATGATCTTCTAGATTAGTTGCAGTAAGCAAATTACTTCACCAAGTTGGAATCGAAGTTTGGATATCACCAAGTTCAAGTCAAAGAAGAAGATAGATGGAAGACCCCATTCAAAACTAGGCAAGGAGTGGTTAGTCATGCCATTTGACCTATGTAATGCACCAACTACATTTATGATATTAATGAAATACATACTACTCCATTTTATAGATTCATTTCTTATTCTCTATTTGGATGATACACTGGTATATAGTACTACCTAGGAGGAGCATATGTCACATTTGACGAAGGTGCTGGAAACATTGAAGAAGCACCAGCTGCTAGAAAATCTCAAGAAGTGTGAGTTTGCACAGCAATCTTTTGTGTATCTAGGGTATGTGATCGGTCGAGGGGAACTAAAGACAAATACTTCCAAGATGGAGGCCATCATGAAATGGTTGGCTCTTACTAATGTTTCTGATGTCAAGAGTTTCATTGGGGTAGCACAGTATCTGAGGAAGTTCATAGCCTCATTTCCAGTGGTAGAAGTACTGCTCCACGCCATAATAGCAAGTGGTAAGAGTTTCTAGTGGGGAAATAGTCAACAAAGGGATTTCAAAGAGCTAAATAAGAAGACAATCCAAACATCAGTTTTGGAATTACCAAACTTGCATGGACTCTTTGAAGTGGAGACAGATGTGAATGGGTATGCTATGGGAGAGGTCTTGATGTAGGGAGGAATGCATGTATTCTACCATTCTTAATTATTTCATGGGGTTGTCCTTAAGTACCCTACCTATGACAAGGATTTATATAACATAGTGCAAGATGTGAAGAAGTGGAAGCACTATCTAATGGGAAACAAGACAATAATCCACACAAATCACCAAACATCATAATACTTGCAAGCCCAAAGTAAGCTACAGTAGACCAGACATTACAAGTGGGTGGGGTTTTTACAACAATTTCATTTGGTGATCAAGTATAAGAAGTGAAGCACAAACAAGTTGGCCGACATTCTTTCAAGGCCACCCACATCAAATATCACAACTTTGGGGATTGCTATGCACATGGAACTATTCATCCATGAGACATACAAAGAAGCATATTCAGAAGATGAGGACTTCAAGGAGGTGTATCAGTAGTTGTAGAGTTACAGTCATGTGCACAATGGTGATAACATGGTTGGCTACTATATTTAGGATGGGTTACTCTAGAGGTTGGATAAGAAATGTGTTCTTGAAGGTGAGTTATTATAGTTGATCAGAGAGGCTCACACCTCCATGGTCGTAGGGAAATTTTGTGTAGGGAAGACCATGGCTAACTTGTAGAGTTATGTGTATCTACCCAAGATGCAAGAGCAGGTGGCTAGGTTCATAATAGGATGCATGCTTTTTTGTACCGGCAAGCCTAGCAACAGAAAACAAAGTCTATATCATCCCTCACATGTACCTACTCATCCTTGGGAAATAATTTCCATGGACAATGTGGGAGGTTTACCGACAACTAGGAACAGACATGACTACCAGTTCGTGGTAGTTGAGAGGTTTAGAAATATCTGTATTATGATGCCCTGTAAAAATACCACCAATGGGAAAGAAGAAATAAACTTATTCTTTGGATGGGTCTAGGTGAATTTTTGGATACCAAGGAACATCATTTTAGACATGGATATAAGGTTTCTCAATGCATTATGGACTATATTGTGGGAGAAGATGGACACAAAGTTGAAGAGATGTGCAACATTCTATCCACAAACAAATGGGTAGACAGAAGTAGTCAAAAGGACTTTGGTGCAACTTCTGAAGGAATACAACCAAAAGCATTTGAAGACTTGGGATGAAAATATAATTTATATTCAACATTCCTACAACATAGGAATCCACACTTCTATAGGAAAATCCCCATATGACACTTTTTTGGATATTTTCCACCTTCACCATTAGATATTGCATATGGGAAACAAGGAGAAGTGAAGGAGGATCTTAGAGGATATTCTTTAAGGGATAAAAAATCTATAGATAAGATCTGACAGATCCATCTATAAGTAGAAGAAACACTGCAGAAGCCATAGAAGAAGTAAAAGGCCAGACATGATCAACACAGACCAAAAAATTCATTCAAGGAAGGAGAGAGAGTATGGTTACAGTTGAACAAGGAGAGGTAGCAGGGCCCTGGTAAGAAAATCAAGTCTTTGAGGTATGATCCCTTTGAGATACTGGAAAAGGTGGGTGATAATGCCTATCGACTCAGTTTACCACCATATATGCGCATTTACTCAGTTGTGAATTAGTGAATTTAAAAATCTATGATATTTCCATGCTAGATCAAGAAGAGAAATGGGTCTTACATTCTGTGGAGGATTTGTCACCAGATTCTCAAGTAGAGTTTACAGAAGATACAAATTTTGCAAAATATTTAAATGCCTATAAGACAGGTGTAGCATGATCTTTGGTAGATTGGATTTAAGGGAAAACTTCCAGGAAAAGCTAAATGGTACACCTAAGAGAAGGTGGAGGAAAAAATTCCTCACCTCATTCAGTAGAATATGTTGGGGACCAAAATCCTCCCCAAATGAGGAGGTTTTGATCTGATTGGATCATTATTTTCTTTTCATCCATCTGGATGGATTTGGAGTAGAAAAAGTGGAGGAATCATCTCACGGGACCGGTTTTACTAGGGAGACCCAGTTTGGAAAAACAAGGTCTAAAACCTTTTAGGAGCATTTTGAGGAATCAAACAATGTTTTTTTGGGGTGAAACTTTGTTTCTTTAGGCAACAGTATTTCATGTTCTTCTACACATAGAAATTTTCAACTGCGTAATAAGTGCGTCAATCAGAGTCTATATGCAAACGTTATGCCACTGAGAAGTTGACCTTTATGCTTTCACACTTATAGTTCGGGAGGATGTCGCATTAGCTCCCATTATTCATGGAAAAAGGGGCTATCCATGTGATTATGATATAAAATACTTTAGAAATTCTATATTGTAACTCTAGTTAATATTTGGTGTAGTCAAAATTAACCACTATTAAGATATCAGGATGTGTTATAATCGGACCACTAGGAGGAAGAGGCATTCCATTCTTTCGAGAGCATTTGTTCCATAGTGAGCAAATATAGCGACGAGATATATTAGGTAGAGCACACAGAGAGGATTTTTGCAATGTAGTATCCCATGGGCCACAAGCATTACTTCTTTGTACCTGTAGCCATATTTCCAAAAAGAGAAAGAGATCGAAGCAGCCTCTCCATCTAGTTGGGTTTTCTCCCAAAAGGGTTTCCCTTAAGAGCATATCTTGTGTCATATATGTGTTTGTGAGCTTATTTTATCATTCTCTACTTTTTTTCTTAATTTCCATTCGCATGCATATACTAATTACAATTAAATCTACAGATCTCAAAGTTTAATAAAATTGTAATAGTGTAGAATCTCATATTTTTAATATAATACTATCACATCTATTATGACGAATTGTCCAGTGGAATATCCACGGTAGTTTACAGATCATAGATAAGGCTTGATTCTTCTTACATTATATTGTGCGTGAATGTTTAATGTTTTTTTATTACTTCTTAAGTGTTATTCATCAAGAAATTATACAAATGTTTAATATTTCAAGAAAACAAAGAGACATAGACACCAAAATTAGGCTCCAAGCTAGGGAAAATTCCTACAAGGGGAAAACCCAACAATCCTTCTCTTATAGAATCAAATAAAAATTAGATATCCAAGACCAAAACTACCACGAAAATCTCCAAGTCACCTCCAAAGTCAACATAGGTCAAATTGGTTAACTTCCTGAAATTTCAGGCCTATAGTAGCACAACAAAATTTGTCCTATTCACACTTGGGAGCTATGGAAGGTCTAAAAAATTTAGTCAAGTAAGATTTTTTTTCTTTCTTTTACTCTCATCCTCTCTCCTTTCAATTCTACTCTTTGTTCTCCTTCTTATGGTTTAGATGTACTCCTTGTTATGGCCATGGATGATCTTCCAAATGAGTATATATATATATATATATATATATATATATATATATATATATATATATATATATGTATATATATATATATATATACATATACATATATATACATATACACATATATCTATATATATATATATATATATATATATATATATATATATATATATCGAGGAGGTAAAAAGGGTGTCTATTGGAGGACTAGGCCAGCTTGTTCCAAGGAGGGTTGACTTACTCATTTGGTCGATTTTGACTCAAAAAACAAATTTGAATTCCTTTTTATTACAAATGTCCAAATGGGACATGACTCAAATACATTTTCTTTTGACTCATAATAAATTCTTTTTTACTCTTTTTGACACTATAAGCATGAAGGACTTGCTTTCACCAAAATAAAATATAATAATGAATAAAATAAATATATCAATGATGGAATTTACATTACATTATGAAGACTGAAAATAGTTACAACTTCAACACCTCTCCCTTATCCATCATCTTTCCTTATCTCTATCTCCGCGGCACCCCCCCACCCCCCCCTTGGTTAACCCCTCTATCCCTCCCTCTTTCACCCTTCCCACCCTGGTTAACCCCTCTATCCCTCCCTCTTTCACCCTCCCCACAGACACAAACCCACCTCAACCATTAGTCCCTATCCCTCACTCTCTCTCTATCTCTCTCCTTCTTTCTCTCTTTATCTCCCTTGGCCCCTCTATGCCTACCTCTCTTACCCTACCCATGCCCCCAAATCCACCTCAACCTTTTTGCATTTGTTAGAGTCACTAGTTGAAGGAATGCATGGATGTCCTCATCATTACAAACATATTTGTTTTTGGTAATCGAAACATGCACACATTGTTGGCACTGAAAATAAGCAAGTGTTTCTTTTGAATATGTGTGTGTGTGTGTGCGTGTGTGTGAGACACATTATTTTTCGATAAGCTAGACTAATATATTAACCACTAAACTATATGCTACTATAGAGTTGATTGTGTAGATTCTACATATAAAATTTTTTCTTTAAATTAATGATGTGTACTAGTTTTAACAAATTTTTCTTGACATATATCAAAATCTCAAAATACATCACTATTCTCTTTCTACTATAACTTTTTAGTGTCTTAACAATTTGGAAAAAAATTATATAGCACACTAGAAGACATTCATACCTACAATATTTTTTATATATATGACTATTTCAAGTTGTACTAATGGAAGGTCTTGTACTTTCAAGGATATAATGAATTTGAAAATTTCATATATATATATATATATGTATATGTTAAAAAAAGGTATGCACGAGAACAATATGTTCTCTACAACTCCACAAGTTTTTATAGCAAGATTTCATAATTTAGATACTCAAAGGTTGCACTAAGAGAATTTATATTTTGCATAAAAATATAACATAGCAATCTTACGAAGACTAATTTTAACAATTTTTTCTTGACATATATCAAAATCTCAAAATACATCACTATTCTATTTCTACTATAACTTTTTATGGTCTTAACAATTTGGAAAAAAATTATATGGCATACTAGATGACATTAAGATCCATAATATTATATATATATATATATATATATATATATATATATATATATATATATATATAACCATTTTAGGTTGTACTAATGGAAGGTTTTGTACTTTCAAGGATATAATGAATCTGACAATTATATATATATATATATATATATATATATAGAGAGAGAGAGAGAGAGAGAGAGAGAGAGATAATGAAAATAGGTATGCAAGAGAAAAATTTATTCTCTACAACTACACAAGTTTTTATAGCAATATTTCATAATTTAGATACTGGTTGTACTAAAAGAATTTATATTTTACATAAAAAAGTAACATAGCAATCTTAGAAAGACTTAAAATTCACATAATTAGACACAATACATATAAATATAAATTATATACTCTTAAAAACAACTAATTTTCCTACATTATATTCCTTGAAGCTATTTTCAAATTCATTGAGTTAGTACCTCTAATTATTCCAAGAAATTATCATATTGTGGTTTTAATGTTTTAAATAATAAAATAACACTCCTTAATTTGAATATTACCTTTAGGATATGTTTTTTCTCTTTTTGATATATATATATATATATATATATATATATATATATATATATATATATATCCCAAGAAGTTAAAATAATGTGATTTTAATGTTTTAAATGGCTAAAACACTCCATATATATTTGATACTATGTGAGCTTGTTATTTTTTATGTATAAATTTTAAGGAAAGATTGGAGTGGGGAAGATAATAATTACTCTTTCCTATCACCCAAGCTATATTTATCTCACAACTTATAATTAATTATGTGCTCATTTATAATATTCAATAATGGAAAACCATAAATAAATAAATAAAAAGAAAGTGTAATTTTTCCCTTTTATATATAGAGTTAACTTAGAATATTATTTAATGGTTTAGATTGAAATAATAAAAAAAAATACATTTAACTATTAGATAAATTATTACTAAACATTTTAAATATATGTAATAATAATCAATACTTTAAAATAAAATTAAAGTTATTATATTATTATTATCCAATTTTAAGGTCATGGCCAAGCCAAACACTAAATTGGTGTATGAGAACCCCGTTTATGGGGCAAGGGACCCACCTCCACTTAGATATAGAGGCATACATACTCTACCCCTCTAATTTTGAACATGTAACCTCTTAGAACTTGGAAACACATGCTCTTAACCATTTGGCTATATTATATGTGTATGTTTATGTGTTAATTCCATTGTGTAACTTAAATATTATCTTAAAGAATGATTTTATATTATTATAATATATTAAAAGAATATTGTTGTAACAACAAGAAATGTAAACCCTAAATTTATTAATTTTATAATTAATTGCAAAAATAAAAACTAAATTACATGTAAATATAATATCGTGTGTATATATATATATATATATATATATATATATATATATATATATATATATATATATATATAATTCTTATACTTTTCTAGAAATATTTCAATACACTTAAATAGATTATTTGAATATCAATGTCAATTAATTTATATTAATATTAATTTTTCCCACTAGGGTGTAGCTTAATTGGTGATTTCCTTGTTATTCAATAATATATAAAAGCATAAGATTCAAAGTTCAAATCCTCGTGGGTTAAACTACGAAAAAAATTATATTAATATTAATTTTATATATAGAGATAAAATATGTGTATAATGTTGACCTTAATAAAATATTTCATTTACAAAAAGGAAGTAATATTTATATTAATATTAATTTCATATATAGAAATAAAACATGTGTATAATGTTAACCTTAATTAGATATTTCATTTCACAAACAAAATAATTCAAAGTAACAATGTTCAATTACTTCTTTTAAGAAAATTACATTTTAAGAAAATTACATTTATTATGTACAATATAGTTTATAAATAAAATATCTAGCTACCCATATTAAGAAAAATATATATTTTTATATGAAAAATACCTCTTATTGTTAAAACATTTCAAATAATCTCACTATTTTATATTGTAATCACCTTATACTTTATTGTGTACAATATAGTTTATAAATAAAATATGTAGCTACCCATATTAAGAATATATATATATATATAAGCAATGGAAGAAAAATACTTCTTATTGTTAAAACATTTCAAATAATCTTACTATTTTATATTGTAGTCTCTTTTCAGAAATATTTTTGGTCAATTTTTCTAAATCCAATAAAGATTTATTGGAATTTCAAGTTTAAGCAGTGTAAATTACTCAATCCAAATGTTAAAAGGGGATTTTTAGGCATTAAATTTATTAATAGATTCAAAAATGCAACTTAAATGATGAAAATTTTCACATGATGTATATGTGTGTGTGTGTGTGTTTGTGTGTATAGAGAGATAGTATAGATCTATATTAACCATAGATCTATCGAGCATTAAGCACCAGGAAGAACAAATATGTCGAAATGCAAATTATTTTTCAAGATTTGCACTATAAAAGTAGTTTGCACCTCAAAAAAATTGATCCCCTTAACACATACTAGATACATGGTTAAAATAAATCCATAGTAATTTATTTGAAAAGTAAAATATAAACCTAACATTAAATTAAATATTATTGAATTATATATATATATATATATATATATATATATATATATATATATATATATATATATATATATAATGTTAACAAAAATATCAAAAGTTATTATATAGTTAAGTTCGGTTAATATGACATGTATTACAATATATGAAAAAGTGAAGTTATCTTAATATAAATTACATATTTAGGTAACACGTTTTAATGAATCTAAATTGTGAAATTACTCTATTATGTTAAATTTAATTGAAAAAATAAAATTTAAATTTAAATAATAGTGTGATTATACGGTCTGTGAAGATGTTTAACCACTCATTTTTTTAACTATTGTAAAAATTTGTGAGAATTAGTTTTCATTATATTGTATTATTTTATAAAATTAATAGAAATAAGTATATATATCATGCATTATTAATGTATCTGGCTCTATGTAGGTGGGTTCAATTTACATAGTTAGAATCCAAGTATTTGGCCGTCTACTTATAGAATAATTGGTCTCAAATTCAAGGAGTATTAGCATTACAAGCATAACTAAACTATCTATATGTGCATTATAAAAGAAAAAAAAAAAATTAAACATGTAAACTCAAGTATCTCAAGAAGTGCCTAGAATTGTGTCTCTAACACTTGATCCTGCAGGAGCATGAGACTTAGGTTTGCAATAAAAATGAAGCTTAATGTGAGAAATCCTCTCTTTAATCCTACCTAGGAAATAGTTATAGATATGTTGATATCTTTTCACATCCTCCAATCTAGTAATATGTTATATCTCGCATCTTGTTTATCCATCAAGATCTTGCCTAGTAGAGTTTTCATCTTCCAATATAAGGTTAAGGCTCCAAAATAGTGTCTCTTTCATCTTGGGTATTCCACGGGTTTGGACTCCACATGGCTATGTCTTTTAGGATTTCACAATTCAAGAATACTTATATTTCTTGAACAACTTAAGTCTCTAAATTATGGATTTCATTTTGGGTATTGGGGGGGACCGCTACCTAATAACTCCCAGCAGCCTCCTTGGATTTTTGTTGGGTTCTATCGCATCCTTGGGGGTCGCAACCCCCTCCTCTCCTCCTGTTTTGTATTATCTAGGACTCCACTTACCACCAACAACATTGGGCAATTGTACTAACACTCACTGGGTTTAACACCAATCCACGGGTGACACAACTAGTAGACCTAGTATAATTTGAATTGTTGGGTCTAAAGCCGCCTTCAGATTGCAAACAAAGACTACAAAGATAATTATACCACGACAGGAGGAGACAACGTCTGCCCACATAAAATCCCCAAACAAGACTGGTTATCGACAACTACTTAGGAAGGTCATCAAAGGTGATGTGAGACGGTCCCTTCCCTTTATACTAAACCAATTGACCATGAATATAAAAAAGGAACACATATCTAGAAAATCACAAACATGGCTCAATAAAGAGTGACTGGAATCAACATCACTGGGTGCATTGATGGAGACAATAGATGCATACATGACATTGAAATTTTTTACCCATAGGTTATTCAAACCATCAGAGAAATAACACAGGGTTTTTTGACAAATAAAACAATTTCCAAATTTGTGTCATACTAAATGCAAAGAATAAAACTTAGGGTTTGAAAACACCCAAAGAGGTGGATAGGTACCCTTTTAATGCAGGCTACAAAAGGTGTACCATGCCAAGAAGTGGTGTCAAAATTTAAATTTGCAAGCCCAAATAGGCTGAGAGGTCCCTTGTATCCACCTCTACCATTGCCTTCTTCAGAAAATTCCAACTCCTTCCCCTTGTTAGTCCACCATGCCAGCCACATATTGGTGTCTCCCTTGCTCCTTACCACAAAAACCATCAAAATAACCTCTCTAAACTAGACCCTTCTACCTTTCTGCCATTGTTTTTGAAAATTCTTTCCTGAATTCTCGCATGGGGCAAGGAAACAACCCCCTAACGCTTTGAGTAACTAGACCAAGCCCCACCACTTCTCATCTTTACCACACAATCAGTATTCATGTTAAGGACATGGATTAAATTGGTATGTAGCTGCATCCAAGAGAGTGACCGCACCACCCCCAACATTACTTTGCCTCATATATCCAAGATGGTAAGGCTTGACCCCCTAAATTCCTTTGTCTCTCAAGATTCACCCCATCAGGGATTCTTCATTTCGTAGTTAATGAGTTTTATATTTTCATTTAAATTCATATTAAATTTGAAATAATACTGAAAATTTTCAAAATTTCACTAACCATATAAAACTCAGTGTCTATAAAAAAATATTTAAAATAAATAAAAATTAATTTAATGTTTCCAAGAATAAGTAGAAAAAATTAATGGCCCAAGAATTTGCTCAATTGGTTGATTTCTAGTTTCTAAAGCATCTCTCTAATGGAAAGACACAGGTCAATTCTCTTTAACACCCTTGAAGTTAAACTTTACTAATCAACTAGTAGAAAATAAAAATTAAATAATTTAATTTATAACATTAAAATTAAAAATAATATTTATTAACAAACAAAATATCTTTTAAAATCTCTTTAATATTGTAAATAAAAATAAATTATATTTTCACAAAAATATTTCACCTAAACCAAACTAATAAAATTTTCAAGGTTTTCTTTAATAAAACTTAAATTTTACTCTACTTAACATAGTTTTTGCCCTGAAATTTATCAAATAGTTGCAAACTATAAATTGCATGTAAATCTCTCTAAAATTGTAAATAACCAAACCTTCTTTTTTCATATCATGCAAAAACAAAAATATAGATATAAATCTACATATATAATTTAATTATGTTAGTCCATGCAAAGGTGGCACACAAAAATAATTGTTCTAAATCAACTACAAATCTGTGTATAAATAATAAAATTTTGTCATATTTAAGTATTATTTATTTTAAAAATAAAATATAGATAATGCAAAAATTATATATATTAAAAATAAAACTATCTTAACATTATTTTAAATATTAAATAAAATTATCATATAAAATTAAATTTAGTTCAAAAATGAAAACTAAAATTTAAATAAGTGATATTGGATGCAGCATAGTTCTTATTTATATATAAATAAAAGTGAAATAAAAATTGTCAAATTTGATAGTAAAAACATTAGAATATATTCAAGAACTTAACTTAACACAATCTAATAAAACAATAAAATATTATGCACTACTAAATAAATGATTGTGAAAATAACACTCTACAAATTTACATAATTACATAAGTATTTGACTATTTTAAATATATATATATATATATATATATATGAAATTATTACATTATAAAAATAAATAAATAAAAATTAAATCTACATATATAATTTAATTATGTTAGTTTCCATGCAAAGGTGCCCCACAAAACTAATTTTTTTAAATCAATTACAAATCGTTGTGAATAAATAACAAAATTTTGTCATATTTAAGTATTATTTATTTTAAGTTCATTAGCAGACCGTTCGTGAAAAACCCTAGGAGCTCCGCACCGTGGGAATGTCCAAACCCTAAGGTTTGAAACCTGCATTTTCTCACAAACACAGTAGGAGTGGCAAATAGAAAACTGTTAGAAAGAATGGGATGACAGATGTAGACGAGAGGGGAGAGATCCCCTCCTACCGAGATGCAGTGACTGCAGAAACAAGCTGGAAAGCCAAAAATCAACCGAGTTCCCAAGAAATGGCTAATCTGACAAATGGCCCAATACACGAAGTGCGATGGCAAGCAATAAGCAAAGGGCAGTGCCTTCCATGTGCAACAGAGAAACCCAGATCTGTAATCTCGATGAACACACTGGAAAGATACCACAGCTTCATGAAGGACCATGCAATGATCTGCAAGTTCATAGGCGTGTGGCCGACGAGAAGGACCTGATCAAGTGGATGCAAAAAAAATGGAAACCCAAAGGCCATATTGAGCTCAATATGGGAGCTAGAGGATTCTTCGTGGTAATATTCTCAAATTTGCAAGATAAGGAAAGACTATTTGAAATTGGTCCATATTTTCATTATAATGCAGGCATGTTCATGCGATATTAGGAAGAATGTTACAACCCGGATAAAGAGAAATTCTTGGCAACCCTAGTCTGGGTACGACTCTTTGGGCTCCCAATGGACTTCTAGGACCCAAAAATATTGGAAGGAATCGAGAACACAATAGGAAAATTTGTTAAAATAGTTGAAACCACAAAAAGAGGTTGATATACTTTATACACTAGAATCTGTGTGTATATGAATATAGCAAAGCCCATCCTTGAATCAGTAGAGATAGAATATCATGAAGACATCTGGCAACAGACCTTGGACTATAAGCATATCCCGTTCCAATGCCAAACGTGCCATGAATATGGCCACTTATTCAAGGAATGCCCATTGAACTAGGAAGGCCCGGATCTAAAAGAAATAAAACTGAAACCCCCACAGGAAGGGAATGAGGGGTTCCAAGAAGTGAAGAACAAGAGAAGGCCACCAAAGGGATCCCACAACCCAGAAACAGTCAACCAAACTTAGTCGAGCAGTAAAAATAGATACGAGGTATTGCAAGAGGAAGAAGAAACAGAAAATGAAACCCAACTCATGGATTACCAGGAAAAAGAAAAAGAAAGTAGCCCAAGTCATGCAAAAACAACACCAAAGAGGAAAGCTCAAATAGATCTCATAGATAAAGAAGAACAGGGAGGAATGGAACTCACTACAATGGAAATAGACCTAAGCAAGGGGGAGGAGTTAAGCATGGAAGAGGAAGTTCTAAAGAAACTGTTAAATGAATGGAGGCACTTAGATGAAATATTTATCCCAGAGGACCAAAAGAAACTATACAAGGAGACCTTCCAACAATATAAGGCCAACCAAGGATAGAGACAAGTAGAGATTGCAGAGAAACTGGGTATGCAACAAGAAAACCCCCAAGAATTTCAAAACAGAATGAAAGGAGGAAACAAAAGAGGAAGGAGAAATCTATAGGAATCAATCCAGATAATGGGAGAGATGTTGGTAAACATTGGAAGGGTCGTACCGCTATCAGCAGTCTACCAACAACTCAGCAAAGTTACCCAATGATAGTAATATCCTGGAACATAAAGAACCTAAATAGCTCGTGAAAATAGAGATATTTAATAGATCACTTGAAAAAGGAAAAGCCTCAAATAATGCTTCTCCAAGAAACCAAGATAACAGGAGAAAAGCTAAAAGAGACTATGATGAAACCAAGGTATGAGGTAGTAGCAATGGATGTGAAAGGAAGTGTAGGAGGCATAGAAATCATCTGAAACACAGTAGAGGTAAAGGTAGATTATTGGATAGGGATGTAGCGAATCCTCACAAGTCGGTTCCGAAACATAGGGACCAAGGAATTGTTTACGCTCTCAGCAGTCTATGGACCGCATATTCCAATAAAAAAGGAAAATGTCATAAAAAACATAAGGACCCTAAACCAAATTCATCGTGAAAAGCTTTGGCTAATTGCAGGGGACTTTAATCTGATAACAACTATGGAGGAGAAAAAAGGAGGGATTAGAAGGGAGGAGACTAAAATGGAAAAATATAGGGACATCCAAGAAGAGCTACAGTTGATTGATATCGTGACAATCAATGGAATGTACACATGGAACAACAGAAGAGGAGGAAACCGGAAAATAATGTCTCGCCTAGACATATTCTTAGCAACTGAAAACTTAATCAACATAGATGTATACTATGAGGCATCCATATTTCCCATGTATGGGATTGGACCACTGGTCAATTAGACTAGAAGTGGATATGAAACAAGGGAAAACTAAGAGACCCTTTAGGTTTGAAGCATTGTGGTTGAGAGATGAGACCTTCCTAGGAAAATTGAAGGAGTGGTGGAAAAAAAGTGAGAAACACGAAAGAAACCAAATACATACATTCCAACTCTATCTTAAAGAAATCAAAGACAAAATAAAAAAATGGAACAAGGAAGATTTTGGTAATATCCAACACGAACAGGAACTACTATAGGCAAAGATGAAAATGGTGCAACAACAGATAATAAATAACAGACGCACTAAAACCTTAGTGGAGGAAGAAGGACATCTACTAAATAGATTGGAGGAAAGGAGGTAGCACGAATAGATCTTATGGAAACAAAAATCAAGGATTCAGTGGCTAAGAGAGGGGGAAGGAACACTAGATTTTTTCATAAATTGATGATTCAACATCGTCAGCATAATAGGATATTATCCCTAGTGGACCAGCAAGTAAATCGCCTTACTCAAAAGGAAGATATGGAGAATCTATTGGTCCAACACTTCCAAAATTTATTGACAGAACCTAATATAGACAGGACATAAAATATAAATAGAAATACTCTGCATATTCTTCAACTGGTGAGTCGGGATTAGAAATTGGCCCTATTAAGGGAAATCACTAAGTCTGAAGTGGAAGAAGTAATCAAATGTTTAGCGAAGAATAAAGCTTCGGGCCCAGATGGCTTTATAGTAGAATTCTTCCAGACAACTTGGTTGATTATAGGAGAAGATATCGTGGCAGTAGTGGAGGAGTCACGATGCAGTAAAAGGATTCATCCGACTCTGAACTCCACCTTCCTAGCTCTTATCCCCAAAAAAAACCCTTCGAAAGTGCCTTGGGGGTTTAGACCAATAGCTCTATGCAATGTAATATATAAAATTATGGCCACAATCATGGTAAACTACCTCAAACCTATCCTACCTAGATTAATCTCTCAAGAGAAGACTGGATTTGTCAAAGGGAGGCAAATTTTGGAAGGAATACTCACGTCTTAAGAGGCGATTCACTCCATGCAAAGCTGAAAAGCTAAAGGAATGATGATAAAACTAGATCTATCAAAAGCTTATGATCGCGTGAGTTGGACTTTTCTACAAGAAATCCTGAAAGCGTTCGGCTTTGATCTCAAAAGGATAAACTGGATTTATTCGACGATATCTACCCCTGTGTTCTCAATCCTTCTCAATGAAGCTCGACGGAGGCTTTTAATGCAACAAGGGGGCTAAGACAGAGTGATATGATGTCCTCTTTCTTGTTCATATTGGCTACTAAAGGACTAGGAAGATATGTAAAAGAAAAAGTACAAGGAAGTCAATTTACAGGTCTGTGAATGTGGGGTAATGATCTATCGTTAACACATCAACAGTTTGTCGATGACATAATGATGTTTGGGCAAGAAACCCTCAAGGAAACTAGAGCCTTGATAGAAATCTTAAACCATTTCATGAGTGCCTCAGGGATGGAGATTAATAAATATAAGTCAGACATATTCTTTTTCAATACAATAGCCCAATCCCAAGATTTTTTATCAAGAATCATGGGCTTCAGCATAGGAAATCTACCCTCAAAATACATGGGGATCCCACTAAGTTTTCTCCCAATCAGAGTGGAAAATTGGAAGACTCTTCTAGAGAAAATCCAAGGGAGGTTTCAAAACTAGACTTTCAGGACACTGAACATGGTGAGTAGAGTAATATTGTTAAATGTAGTGCTTCTATGAATCTCGATATACCAAATATCAAGCCAAGTTGTCCCTAAAACTATGTGTCAAGGGATGATTGACATCTTCAATAAATTCCTGTGGCAGGGGCCAAACACAGTTAAAAAACGGGCACTGCTATCTTGGAATTGGCTAAGCAAACCTATCAAAGCAGGGGGTTGGGTCTCAGAGACCCCTATATTCTAAACAAGGTCATGGGATCCAAGCTATGGTGGAGATGGATTCAGGGAGGAACAGAGCTATGGAAATAAATATGGAGGAGAAAATATGGAATGCCAAGATGGACAGAAGGAAGGCTAAGAGTCCAGGAAAACATAAAGGGGTTGGTCATATGGAATCTAGAATCTAAAAACAAGAACTGATAGGAAATCATAGTTTTTGGGAAATAATGGGAGGAGACAAAGCCAAATTCTAGCAAGAGGCATGGTAGCAGAGAGAGAAATTACATAGTAGACTAGACCTGGCAGAAATATGCCAATTTACAAATAACCCTGCAAATCAGGCTGTGAAAAATTATTGGGGACTCGAGACAGGGGAACACTGGAGAAAATGGAAGTAGAAACAAGATTGGTCGAGTGCTCCAAATCGATTCAGTGGGCAACCTACGAGAAGGAGATGGAGTCCCAAAGAATAGCGATATCAGAAGGACCAGATATAATAAGATGGGGATATAGAATAAAATGGATGTTCACCATCCAAGATGGATACCACCACCAAGCAACACATCATCAACAGCAAGGGCCACCCATATGGGATTGAATCTGGAAGGAAAAACTATGGCCTAAAATAACAATTTTTCTATGGATAGTCCGGCATGGTAGAGTAGTCACTTGAGACAACCTACAAATAAAGGGGATGCAAGGACCATCGGCCTATTGCATATGTGAAAGACAAACGAAATCGATGGAACATTTATTAAATGCCTACAGTTACAATGAGGTTCATGGAAATACCATGAGAAGTTATTCCGCCATACAGACAGGGATCAAACAAGTCTAAAATTAACAATGGAAAAATAGAGAAGGAAGCCTTACCAGAATCCCATCCTGAACTGAGCCGGACATATATCCCTTGGATTCCTACTCTGCGCAGTGTGGAAGGAAATAAAAAAAAGAATTTTCAAAGAAGAAAAGAGAACAATAGCAGAAGTATGGGGAATGACAGTCCATAACATCTGAGAAATGATTTTAGCAAAGAACTGGTACCCATAAGATTGGGAAACCAACCCTCAAGAAGGTCATATACTGGCAAGGTTAAGCATGAATCCCAACATGTTTAATGATAACTCATGAAAATAGAAACCTTCTCCCAATGACTCCCCATCCATCTTCATTTTTCCTTAGGAAGATGTCATCAAACTAAATTTAGATAGAGCAGCAAAAGGGAACCCAGGGACTGCAGGCTCTAGAGGGGTGTTCTGAGATTACCAAGGCAACACCATTCGCCTGTACGTCATGGATTGTGGCATAGCAAGTAATAATGAATCCGAGCTCTATGCATTAAAGCGGGGGCTAGAAATTGCATGGAGAAAAAGGTTTCAGATAATAGAGGTGGAAGGAAACTCGAGACTGGCAATAGAGATGTTTAAAAAACTCCAGCGAGGAACTGGATGGGAGAAGATAAGCCAAATTTGGAGGATGACACAGTTGGTTCGGGAAATAGGAAATCTAATACAAAGGATAGAATACATTGTCTTGACACATGTTCGCAGATCGAGGAACATGGCAACAGATAACTTAGCCAACTAGGGATGTGAACACACTAGCAGCAACCTTGATATAAGGGGTGACAAGTTAAGTCAAATGGGAGGAATAAGAAGTTCAGAGAAAATCCTAAGAATAGACAAAAAAAGGAGAAAACCCCCGATCGGGATGCGACAAGCCATGCAGGATAGAGGGGAGAGAGGTCGGCTAGATGTCACAGTGGGTTGAGGACAGAGACGTCGGCCAGATGGCATGACGGGCAGAGGAAAGGAAATCTGACAAGATGGCACGATAGGTATAGGGACGAAGGCTCGGACAATTGGCACGAGAGCCGGCGAGTAGTGAGGGAGAAACAAGCACCTCACGACAAGAGCACCCAAGCAATAGGCAAGGATTAATGAATGGAATTTACGGGAAGGTAAGTGGACTCCTGATCCAGGTGGATATTTATGGCCACCCGCCAATTCCACTTGGACCCCCACCATTGCTTCTTTCTGTTTTTTAGTTTCCTTAATTGTAGCACAGTTTACTATTTTTAGCAGTTTTTCGGGTCCTAAACTTCCAGAGCCATTTTGAGGCCCTAAACAACATTTTTTTGGAAATCTATCGCCAAAGATTTTCTATTTAAAATTGTCTTTTTCATCGTAGTCCACAAAAATATCTTTCCAATGGGCTATCATGCGCGTCAAACAGAGATAATATGACCAAGTCGCGACCCCGGGAAGTTGGTTGTCCAACTCACCCCAACAGGGCCCATAAACTCTTGGTGTTACATCTCTTCGGGTTAGGGTTTTGGTTGTTTAGGGTTTTCTCTTATTATTCAATAATAAAAAGGCCCTTGAACGTCATTGTAAGGTAGTTCAAAGGCATGTAGTCGCCACATCTCTTCTCAGAGATAAGCTACCATCGCCCTAGCTGGTTTGTTTCCATTCCTATTTGTAAGCATATTTTAGTATTTCACATTAATGAAATGAAGTATTATTTCCATTGCATCTCTGTGTTTATGGCTATCTCTGTAATTTGTTGCATTCATGTTTAAATCCAGATTTGTGGTATTAGAGCGGTCTACTTTTTTTCATTGTTTTTCTTTGCATGTCCCCAACGAGGTCAGGATATAAGGAGTTAGGGCTTGAACTAGTTGAACCTTTGCATGACCAGCGTCGCAAATCCTGACGGCCTCCCATGGCGGATGAAAAGAAAGACGAGGGGGCAAGAGATCCTATCAAAATCTTGGTCGAAGAAGCCCTCAGGTGACAAAGAAACACGATGATGGACAGCTTTGCCCAGATCCTTCAGCGGCTACCCAGGGGTGACGCATCGACTTCCAATAGCTACTTTGGAAATGCCACACCATTTAAGTTACAAGTTAATTTTGAAATCCCCATATTTGAGGGTCAAATAGACCCAGATGCTGTCGATAAATGGTTAAATCTGCTAGAGAGTTATTTTTTTGTTCATGATTTTTCCAGTCGGGAAAAGATTATTTTCGCTTTTCTCAAAGCAGCTCCCCACGTCAAGGATTGGTGGGAAACCTACTCCGAGAAGAAGGATGAAAGTACACGCTCACTATTTTCAACTGCACCCACTTGAAATTCATTCTGGAATGCTATCAAGGAGCAGTACTACCCTGTTGGAAGCTATGAGGATCAATACATAAAGTGGACCACGCTGCGGTAGGGAAGGGACCAAGACGTACCGTCGCTTACCAATATTTTCCATACCCTTCGCATAAAGTTGGGTATGAAGGATACAGAACGGAATTTGGTACTCAAATATCGTGATTAACTACACAAGTACATCCAGGAAGAAATATAATTCCTGAACATCTCCTCACTCGGAATGGCATACCGATATGTTGTCAAGGTCGAGAAAAATTTTAAATAGAAGAAGTGATACTTTGGATCTGCGAATCCGAAGCAAGGGAAAGGTGCCCCCAAACTGCAGAACAAAGGATAAAGCCAAGGCGGGATGGCCCAAGACAACCCGCCAAAGCTGCAAGCAAAGAACAGCGCCGCGAAGCCGAAAAAGGACACGGGAAAGTGGCGTGAGTTACATAAGAGCTCCACTCACAACACAAGTGAGTGTTAGGCTAAGCAGTCACTGGTGGCCGAGCTAAAGGTTTCATAATCAGATGCATGTTCCGACTCTGAGTCAGAACCCAACAAGGGGAATGACAAAGGGAAGAAGAGTATCGATGCAAAGCCCAATGCCACTGTTGCCACCACGAAGATCCAGAAGGAGGAACCCAAAGATCCAAAGGAGAAGGAGCATCTCTTCCACTCCCAGATGTGGATAAAGGGCTCCTCACTACAGTTCATTATCGACAGCAGGAGCCAAAAGAACCTCATTTCGGCAGAGTTCGTGAAGCGCTTGGGCTTACCGACCACAACACATCCACAACCATACACCATCGGATGGATTCACCAAGGATAGGATCTTCATGTGATCTAGCAATGTCGCCTTCCATACAACATCAAGCCCTTCACGAATGAAGTATTGTGTGACATTGCTCCCCTTGAAGTTTGCAATGTATTATTAGGACAACCATACTTGTAGAAGCGACATGATGTGTATGAATCAAGGCCCCGTGTTGTTATTGTTACTTTAGTAAGTTGTACCGGATACCAGAGGTAGCACCACCTACTGCCATCTCTTTGGTTACTACAAAAAAATGTAGGAAGCTCATTTCCAAAACTGGAAATTTTTTTCCTGATGATACACCCTGAAGGAAAGAAGAAGACATTGGCCACAACCTCTAAACAAGGCCCCTCGACATGACAACTACAGATGGACAAGGTTGTGGAGGAGTATGAGGACATCTTCACCTCCCCCGCAGGGGTTCCTCTGCACTGTCAAGTCAAGCACTCCATCGATTTGACCCCAGGGACGCCGCTGCCCAGTGGACCAATCTATTGAAGCTCCATTTTAGAGAACGATGAAATCAAGTGACAAATTCAGGAGTTGTTGCAAAAAGGTCACATTCATCCGAGTTCATAACCCTGTGAGAGCCCGATCATGTTGGTACAAAAGAAGGATGGGACTTGGAGATTCTATATTGACTATCGGACACTGAACAAGATCACTGTCCATAATAGGTACCTGATCCCAAAGATCGATGACCTCTTTGACCAACTGAAGGGGGAAAAATATTTCAACAAGATCAATTTGAAGTCGAGATATGACCAGGTACCAATCGAACCCTCCGATGTGTGGAAGACTGCCTTCAAAGCCAAGGAGGGGCTTTTTCAATAGTTGGTTATGCCTTTAAAATTAACGAATGCTCCTGCAACCTTCATGAGGCTAATGGATGACATCTTATGGCCATTCACCAATTCATTTGTAGTGGTATACTTGGATGATATCATAATCTTCATTCAGAGTTGGGAAGAGCACCTCCACCACATCCGACGGGTTCTCCAAACACTGCGACAACACAAGTTATGTGCAAAATTGGAGAAATGAAGTTTTAGCATGACCTAGGTTCAGTATCTAGGATACATTATTGATAAAAACGGGGTGCATGTGGATCCAGACAAGTCCAATTCATTCGGGATTGGCCATCTCTAGCCACTCTAACAGAGCTTCGCAGCTTTCTAGGTCTTGCAAACTTCTACCACAGGTTCGTCTTGGGATTTTCTCGTATCACTTGGCCCTTGAGTCAAGTCACCAAGGCAGGAGCAAAAGCAAAATTCTTTTGGTTTGAATCTCAACAGAAGGCATTCACAGAGTTGAAATATCGCCTCTGCTCAGCCCCAGTGCTCGCATTACCAGACTTGCAACAACCATTTAAGGTCGAGACAGATGCCTCTGACTATGCTATTGGGGAAATCCTTACTAAACATGGGCATCCAGTGGCATATCACAGTGAGACACTTTCAGACACAGTCCGTAAGTATCCCACTTATGACAAAGAGATGTACTCCATTGTGCAGGCCTGCAGACAATGGAAGCATTACATTTTGGGGAAGGAAACGGTCATCCACACAGACCACTGACCCCTGCAGTTCATACAGACCCAAGGGAAATTGCAGAATGATTGCCATCAAAAGTGGTCCACGTACCTGCAATAGTTCCATTTGAATATAAAGTATAAGAAGGGCAACACCAATAATTTTGCAGATTGCCTCAGTCGACCACCGATCATGGTGTTAACCACCGTGATCAACTCTTGTGGGCACAAGAGTTTTGATTGACCACTTCTCTACAAAAGCGACCCAGAATTCAGCCACACATACCAGACACTCTTGGAGGGTCAGCATGTTCCAGATTTTCACCTCTAGGATGCCCTGTTATGCCACCTGGGTCACTTTTGTGTTCCTTCAAGCAAGCGTGCCAAGATGATTTGGGAAGCACATTATAGTCGGGCTACTAGGCATTTCGGGGTCGAGAAAAAGGTAGCAGTACTGCAAAAGTATTTCTATTGGCCGAATCTTTGACAAGATGTCAGCAAATACATAAATCATGCACTGCTTGCGCCATTGCCAAACCAACCATCAAGAAGCAAGGCCTCTATACCCCACTGTCTACCCCTAGTCTACCTTGGGAATCCATATCCATGATTTACATGTCAGGCCTTCCTTCCACTAAGCATGGAAATGACTGTGTTTTTGTGGTCGTCAATAGGTTATCGAAGATGGCCATTATGGCGGCCTACAAGAAGAATATCATAGTAGAAGCCACTGCTAAACTCTTCTTTGAATGAGTGTGGGTACACTTTGGGATCCCACGGCCTATCATCTCAGATCAGGACAACAGGTTCCTCAATACATTTTGGTCCAGACTTTAGTCAATGCTGGACACCAAACTCACTAAGTCCACAGCCTTCCATCTTCAAACTGATGGCCAGACAGAGGTTGTCAACAAGATGATCATACACATTCTATGCATGTACAATCAAAGCATCCACAAACATGAGATGAGAGCCTCCCCTATGTTCAGCACAACTACAATCGGGCTCTCCACAGTTCAACTGGCCACAACCCTTTTCAGGTGGGCTTGGGATTCCAGCCATTATGTCCCATTGATGTGGCCATGCCATTTGCAACTACTCACGTAGATTCGGCTCATGTCTGGTCCGAAACAGAGAAGGCAAACAGCTTCATTGAGCACATCCAACATATTCGCCAGCAAGTCCATGACATTCTAGAGAAATCAAATGCTAAGTACAAGCAGTGTCATGATCAACATCGGGTGCCACACAAGTTTCAAGTGGGCAACAAAGTTTGGTTGCACTTGCAAAAGGAATGCCTTACCGGAGCCTATCAGAAACTTACACCACTCTGATATGGTCCTTACACCATTACCAAGGCTATGGGAGATAATGCATTTGAGCTCTGCATTCCCCCATTCCTTGGCCTGCACCCAGTATTCAATGTGGACCACCTTTGGCCATACTTTCCACCATTACTAGTTACATTTGACATTGCAGAACAACTCACACCCGCCTGGAGTTAAATTCAAATTGCATGGAACAAGCTGCAATTGATCGGATCATGGACACACAGATCAAGCACACTCGCCAGTAGAATATACCACTGTATCAAGTTGTCAAAGTAAGCCAACTCCTTCACCAGGGAAAGTGGCTCACTAGGGACCAAGTTCAGCAGAAGTTCCCTCATCTCATGGAGGAACTCAACGCAATGGAGACCACTACTTCTTAAGGGGGGAGGAATGATCGAGGTGGATATTGGTGGCCACCCGCCAATTCCACTTGGACCCCCACCATTGCTTCTTTCAACTTCTCAGTTTCCTTAATTGTAGCACAATTTACTATTTTTAGTTGTTTTTTGGGTCCTAAACTTCCAGATCCGTTTTGAGGCCCTAAATGACATCTTTTGGAAATCTACCGCCAACGATTTATATTTAAAATCATCTTTTCTGTCGTAGTCCTCAGAGAGATCTTTCCAACGGGCTATCATGTGCGTAAAACAAAGATAATATGACCAAGTCGTGACCCCGGAAGTTGCTTGTCCAACTCACCCCAATGGGGCCCATAAACTCTTGGTGTTACATCTCCTCGAGTTAGGGTTTTGGTTGTTTAGGGTTTGCTCTTATTGTTCACTAATAAGAAGGCCCTTCAGTCTCATTGTAACGCAGTTCAAAGGCATGTAGCCGCGACATCTCTTCTTAGAGATAAACTACCATCGCCCTAGTTGGTATTTCCATTCCTTTTTGTAAGCATATTTCATTATTTTACATTAATGAAATGAAGTATTATTTTCGTTTCATCTCTGTGTTTATGGTTATCTCTGTAATTTGTTGCATTCATGTTTAAATCCGGATCAACTCCCATCTCGAGACCCACATGTGAGAGGAAGGGCGGCGGAAAACAGTGAAGATCATACAACGGGCTTTTCGAAAGGGATGTCAGGCATGAAGGAAAAAAAGGTAAGACATAGAGTTGGAGGTGTTAGAAAATTATATATAACAAAGCAATGGAACACATAGAATATAGCAGAAATATAAACATAGAAAATGCATAAAACCAAAGAGACACATATACATGGTTCACCGAGTTTGGGCTACGTCCACCCCGAAGAGCTAGTCCTTCCTTTTTATTATCGAACAAAATGAAGAGACACAACCTACAGCAGATCCGCTGTAATATCCTTTGTTTTCTCTCATAGTCTCGCCTCTCTATTTCTCACTCAGAGAATGCACATCTATTACACAACCTCAATACAATGCCCTCATACAAAGAGAGGGGGGTTGCCTTCTAGGGCAAAAAACCCTAAACTAAACATAAGTTCTACCGCCAGATCATCCACCTAATGAATGGCCCAGATTGACTAGAAATTACTATACTTTTACAAGGCAATTTTACATCTGTTTTTAGCTTCGGGGGCGCTGCCCCCGAAACCCCCGCCGGGAGATTGCAGGCCCCCGAACCCCCAGCCGGGGGGATCGGTTTTGTTTCTTTTTTATTGCTAATGATATTTTTACAAGGCATTAGAACACACAACTTGTTAAACCTATGAACTACCACAAACAGGTAGTCATGCGCCTTCCTGGTTATAGGTAAACCTCCCACAAATTCCATGGAAATGCTTTCCCAAGGATGAGCAGGTATAATTAAGGGATACTATAGACCATGTTTCATGTTTCTATGCTTGCTAGTAAAACGAAGCATGCATCATCTTATGAACCAAGCTACCTAATCTTGCATATTTTGCCAATACACATATCTGTGCAATTTAGCCATAGTTTTCCCTACACCAAAGTCCTCGTGTGAGCCTATATGATCAACTACATCACTCACCTTTAAGAACATATAACTCAACATTAGGAACATATTAATTTTAACCAAAATTCATATTAATTTTAACCAAAATTCGATAGAGATTTTAAAAACTTGAGTTTAAGTTATTTAATTAATTTGCACAATTCTAGTGTTCAAGGAGTTTTTTAGGGTGCCAAATCCATTTATGCACTCAAAAATGTATTTTCAACAACAAAAATTCACAATCTTACTTGAAATTATATCAACAAAAACTCTCCCGTCTAGTATGGAAGAAATGTTGTAATCTCCTGTTATTTATGAGTTTAGGCTTTTGTGATGTGGATAGCTTTGAATCGATTCTTCGGTATCTATAACCACTTATTATTTAAGTTGATGTTTTGATTCATGTCCTGGTATGTTATGTAGACATTTTTGACTCGGTAAAAATTATAACCAAAACCCACTTGAGTATGGAATAGATGCTATAATGTTATGTTATTTCAATCAAATTAAAAAATAATATAAAATAAAAATGATATATATATATATATATATATATATATATATATTCTAACTAATAGATGGATTTTTATGATTAATTTTAATCAAAATTGGGTAGTGATTTTTAAAACTTGAGTTTAAGTTATTTAATTTGCATAGTTTTAGTATTCAAAGAGTTTTTTAAAATGTCAAATCCATTTATGCATTCAAAAATCTATTTTAAACAACAAAAATTTACAATCTTACTCGAATTATATTCAATACAAAAAACTATTTTATATATAAATTAAATAATCTAACATATAAATAAAATCATTATATATATATATATATATATATATATATATATATATATATTTGTTATTTATTAAAACACAAAGTTGACAAAGACAACATATATATAAAATAAACTTTTTATTAATTTTGAAAAGAAAAAATTTGTTATTTATTAATATATTAATTTATATATATATATATTTATTTATTTATTTGTTATTTATTAAAACACAAAGTTGACCAGGACCTATATATGAAATAAACTTTTTGTTTTTTTTCGTTAATTTTGAAAAAAATATTTTTTTGTTATTTATTAAAACACAAAATTGACAAGGACACTGATCACATAAAATCTATCTAATCTCTCTCCCACGTTAAAGGGGTTTAATTGAAGTGTTGGCGTAACCGCTTGTGCATTGCTTTTGTTTCGTATTCTCACGATACTGTATAATTTCCATACTTTTAATGCAGGTGGGAGTAGTGCCATT
Source organism: Pinus tabuliformis (assembly GCA_031772625.1). Taxonomy (NCBI): domain Eukaryota; kingdom Viridiplantae; phylum Streptophyta; class Pinopsida; order Pinales; family Pinaceae; genus Pinus; species Pinus tabuliformis. The sequence continues at coordinate 1,346,392,325 of CM062816.1, read as the reverse complement.
GGGACTGCATAATTTTTATTTAATATTTTTAAAAATTTTGAGATTTAATATACAACCACTTTGTAGAGAATTAAGTGAATTGAAGTTAATTGTTCGAATTTGTTTCTATTTATTGGATCCATCAGTGCCAATGCGATTTTGTTAATTGTTTGAATTTGTTTTTATTTAGTGGATTCATTGACATAAATAATAAGTTAATGATTTCGAAATTAATTGTTTGAATTTGTTCCTAAATGGGACTATATAGCTAAATTTTATTTAATATTTTTAAAATTTTTGAGATTTAATATACAGCCACTTTCTACAGAAGTGAAGTTAATTGTTTGAATTTGTTTTTATTTAGTTAATTGTTTGAATTTGTTTTTATTTAGTAGATCCATTGACATAAACATAACCATAACCATGAGGAAATAAAACAAAGCAAACAATTGTTAATTGTTTGAATTTGTTTTTATTTAGTGGATCCATTGACATAAACATTAAATAATAAGTTAATGATTTCGAAATTAATTGTTTGAATTTGTTCCTAAATGGGACTATATAGCTAAATTTTATTTAATATTTTTAAAATTTTTGAGATTTAATATACAGCCACTTTCTACAGAAGTGAAGTTAATTGTTTGAATTTGTTTCTACAGAAGTGAAGTTAATTGTTTGAATTTGTTTTTATTTAGTAGATCCATTGACATAAACATAACCATGAGGAAATAAAACAAAGCAAACAATAAACATTAAATAATAAGTTAATGATTTCGAAATTAATTCTGAAGTTAATTGTTTGAATTTGTTTTTATTTAGTAGATCCATTGACATAAACATAACCATGAGGAAATAAAACAAAGCAAACAATAAACATTAAATAATAAGTTAATGATTTCGAAATTAATTGTTTGAATTTGTTCCTATTTATTAATGGGATCCATAAACATAACCATGACCAAGTAAAACCAACCAAACAATAAACATTAAATAATAAGTTAATGATTTCGAAATTAATGATTCCATCATTAGGGAAAAAATTAACCTATAATTAACTCAATGCATAATTTCCCATCATTCCCAAAGATGAGCATGTTGCTTTGTCTAACAAATGGGCATGATCATTTAACATGGTAGGATTGGTTGTTTGAAAGGTTTTTGTAGGCATGTTCTTCTGTCTAACAATTGGGCATGAACATTTAACATGGCAGAAGTGAAAGTTTTTTGTAAGTATGTTGTTCTGTCTAACAATTGGGCATGAACATTTGACATAACATGATTCATAATTTGAAAGTTTTTCGCGATCATGTTGTTGAGCAGATTCTCTTTCTCTTTATGGTGTTTTTCTCACACAGGGGCTTCTAAGCTTATGAAAAAAAAGTTTCAACATGCGTGGAAGCCCTGCCTCGCTCTGATGACATCAAGAAACAATTAATTGTTTGGTTCTCGAAACAAGTTTTTAGTAATGAAGTTTGAGCGAATTAGGGTATGGGGTACTCTTCCTAGTTATCCCTGTCAGTGGAGTAAGTTGAGACAATGAAAGGAACCTCACCACAACCTGGCTGGTTGAACAATTCAATAATTGTCTCCTAGTTATGGTCTTAAACGCATTTATAAGAGCATTAAAGGAATCGAATACTTTGAAATCTGGTTCTAGCAATTAGGCATGATCATAACTCCTGATCAAGTTATTTAATATAGCAGCATCCATGCATTCAGGGATTTTCACAATCATCTTGTTAATCAGATACTCTACCTCTTTATGGTGTTTTTTTCACACGTGGGATTTTCAACGTATGAAACAAAGCTTTCATCACACCTGGAAAGCTTGCTCTGATGACATCAAGGAACAATAAGGTCTATCAAGTTAATTGTTCGGTATGGAAAGCATGTTTTCTACAATGGAGTTTGAGTGAATTAGAGCACGGGGTATTCTTCTCTTTGTGCTTTAAGAACCAATGGAGCTGAGAGGCTCATTGAAACAAAGCTTTCATCATATCTGGAAAACTTGCTTTGATGACATCAAGGAACAATAAGGTCTATCAACTTAATTGTTTGGTTTGGGAAGCATGTTTTCTACAATGGAGTTTGAGTGAATTAGAGCACAAGGTATTTTTCTCTTTGTGCTTGAAGAACCGATGTTTCATCTATAATAACAATGTTATTGAGTTGAGAAGTTTATTCTACAGCCTAGTATGATGTGTAACTCTGTCTGTTCGTCCTCCAAGTTGAAATTTTAATCATCTCTGCCCAAATAAAAACTAAAAAAATTAAAATACAAAAAAATAATAATAATAAACTATACAAAATATTTAAATAATGTCGATTCATAAAAAAAAAATGTTAGTGAAGAAATCGGATCCCTCTCGGCTCACATTAGATCGGTGTTTAAAATGGATCTATACTGGTTATTATTAAAGGGTTCCATATTCATTAGTTTCTTCTTGTCACAAAATTCATATCAATTGGATTTCTCTATTTTCCAGTAGAAGCATAACTCTGTCAGTAGAGTAGGTTGAGACTAAGAGGAATTCCATCACAACTCGGTTGCAGAATGCAATAGTTGTTTTATGGCAATTGTTTTTACTCAAATGCATTTAGAAGAGCATCAAGTGAATCAATATAAAGTTCAGAGAATGATCGAATACCTTAAAATTTGATTCAAAGGCATTTAGAAGAGCATCAAGTGAATCTATATAAAATTTTGAGAAAGATCAAATACCTTGAAATCTGCTTCAAACCACAGGGCATAATCATAACTCTTGGTCAAGTTATTTAACATAACAGAATCCATACATCAGAAGCTTCTCTACATCTTCCCGGTGTTTTTCTCACACTGGGGCTTTTCAGCATATGAAACAAAGTTTTCATTATTCCTGGAAACCCTACTATGCTGACATCAAGAAAAAATAGGGTCTATCAAGTTAAGTGTTCAGTTTGGGAAACAAGTTTTCTACAAATGGAGTTTGAATGAATTACACCAAGGGGAATTCATCCCCATGTACTCAAGGGCCACCATTGAAGAACTGAGGCTTCATTTCCATTGTTATTTTTGTTCTTTCGCTAATTCTCTGTTTCTTTTCACAAAATTGATTTCAATTGGGTTTCCTCTATTACTTTGTTAGAGGGTATTTTATGTTTTTGTTCATTGGCTAATTCTCGGTTTCTTCTCACAAAATTGATCTCAATTGGGTTTCTCTATTTGTTTGTTACAAGTGATTTTATGAGATAAGTGTGTTTATGTGATTTAAATTGAGTTTTCCTCTATTGGTTTACTTTAACTGGCAAGTATTGGGCATTTAATAATGTATGTAATCCCATTAAATTGAAAGAATTAGAGTTTCTGATAACAAAGAAGAAATCCCATTAAATTGAAAGAATTAGAGTTTCTGATAACAAAGAAGATCCTTGGGAGATATTGGGAACCTTGCCTTGGGAGATATTGGAAACCTTGCCGGTGCCCTCTCCACCAACTGCTTGGGTAGGAAACAAGAACCCTGAAATCATGCATATAAACACTCTTTTTAAAATTGTGTGAACCCATTGCTCTTCGGGAACCATATTGTTAGTGGCATAAAGTCTACTCTTGTTGTCAATAGTCCAATCACTAGATGATAACTAAACTTCCACTCAATCGATGTGGATGGACTTCCTCATATATATCTCAGGCAACTCGAGTACATGATATTATGTTTCTAATTTTGTTCCCAAGAAATTCGTTGCCATTTTGGCCACGAAAAAAACAGAAAACAACAGTTAAGGGTACTCCACTACACTCTATATTATTTCAGAGTTTAGGGTTTTAAGTGACTTTATTGAATCACGCAATTTAAGTTACTCTTTATTGAATCACGCAATAAGGTTAACTCCATTCCCGTGTTCTTTATTGAATCACGCGATAAGGTTAACTCCATTCCCGTGTTCTTTATTGAATCACGCAATAAGGTTAACTCCATTCCCGTGTTTTTATTGAATCACGCTATAAGTAAACTAATGAAATTATATAAATTACGCAATGGTTAATTCCATAAACATGTTTTAAAAAATAAAGCTATGATGTAAAGTAATGAAATTATATAAATTACATGGCTATGCCTATAAACATTAATTTATCATAAAAATAATAAATTAAAACAAGAAATTATATAAATTACATGATATATAACATTAATTTATCATAAATTAATAAATAAAACAGTTACTTTATGATATAAACATTAATTTATAATAAACTAAAACACTAAAACACTTACTTCACCATATAAACATTAATTTACCTGGTGAAAACATTTATTTACAATAAAAACAGTAATTCACTATAGACATTAATTTATAATAACCTAAAACAATTACTTCACCATACATTTCATCTCAATTTGTTAAAATTTAAAAAATCTAAAATTTAAGTAAATTAAATTCTATTTAAAAAAACAAAAATTATTAAACAATAAAAATAATTTACCATACATTTCATCTCAATTTGTTAAAATTTAAAAAATCTAAAATTTAAGTAAATTAAATTCTATTTAAAAAAACAAAAATTATTAAACAATAAAAATAATTTATATATAATTTAGACATATACTAGTTTAAAGATTTATCACTAAGAAACATATAATAAGATTCTTCATCATAAAGATTTATCACTAAAATTCTTAATCTATATATGTGTTTTGGTTATATATAATTTAGACATATACTGGTTTAAAAAAGCATATAATAAAATTCTTAATCATAAAAATTTATCACTAAGATTCTTAATCTATAATATATATATATATATGTGTGTTTTGTTACAATTTAATGGGCAAGTATGATGGCTTATCAATGGCTTATCGATACCATATTTCTCAATACGGTTATAAATGCAATATTCAATGTAAAATAATAAATATCAAAATAATATAGGATTGAATCCACCTAGTAAGTCCTTTCAGTAATCACGAGTTTATCAATATTCACAATAAGGAGTCCTTTCCGTAATCACAAGAGTTTATCAATATTCACAATAAGGAGTCCTTTCCGTAATCACAAGAGTTTATCAATATTCACAATAAGGGAACAACCATGGTTCAATGAATTCGAAATCAGAGTAACAAACTTTATTACTATTTGCGTATAGTCTTAAAATATTCACAATAAGGGAACCATGGTTCAATGAATCCGAAATCAGAATAACCAACTTTATTACTATTTGCGTATAGTCCTCAAAAAAACTGTCACAGTAACAGTAACAGACTCAAAAACAAATTCTAGTAACAGTAACACACTCCGAAACAAATTCTAGTAACAGTAACAGACTCAAAAACAAATTCTAGGAACAGTAACACACTCGAAAACAAATTCTAGTAACACTAACAGACTCAAAATTGCATGACAATTTCTTTGGATGAAACAAAACCTTATTCATCTGATAATGAGAAAACACCTGTCGATGTGCTTGCTTACAAGGAATCACAATCCGTCGGTGCAAAAGAGAGCATGTTGTTCCCGTTGTCATAGAGAATATGGTAGTTTTGCTGTTGATAATTCCCTAATATGGACATCTGGAGCTGGGAAGTCGGAAGCATTGCCAGGCAGAAAGTGGTGTCATCAACGTAGAAATAGTGTTCCGGCTGCAAAACATAATCTGCTCCCTTAAAGTGGAAAGTCATAGTAGGAAATTGATTAGAGGAAAGCCGAAAGTGATAGTCAGGACCTAAGTTAAAACAGAGGTCTAGTCCGAGTCCAGACCCATCGGTTTGCGGAAAGTGAATGGCAGAGATCAATGCTTTCTTCAAAACTTGATATGCATCCTCATGCAAAAGCGTGAATGTGGTTCCGGAGTCTATCATAAATCCACCACTACCATCATCTTGAATATCAAAAGTAGATGCATCGATGTTTAATAATTTACCTCCAAGGCTAATTCCTTCCAACGAAAGAAAATAGAAACTTGATGCCGCGTTTTGAATAAAAGGAGTTGAACTGACAACCTCGGCATTCAAAGTAGCACTGTGGCCTATAAACAAAGGGCTGACCATGTACGAAGGTTCTTCAAAACCCTGGAGACAATAAGAAAACTTATTAGCACCTAATGACCCAAGTTGTGAAATTAAGGATAAGGAACCTCGTCCGAAGCCTACACCTCCGTGTGCTGCGTAGTGGCCATCATTGTATTGCCCACAACCAAAGACAATCTGGTCCACTGACTCTGATGAAAAGGTAAACGTGTCGTATGAAAGGATCCCTGAGGTGGTGGAGTAATCACCATACTCCACCATGTAATGACACATACCAGCAGAGCAATAAAAATTAGGGTTTGGCGGGCACTCAGGGCTTTCGCATGAGACCTTCCTATAAGTGGACGATTGGGAAGGATCATAGATTGGATAGGATTGATCAGAGCAATTATCACAGGGCAAGCACTGTGTCCATATCAAGTCACTACCTGTGTCTAGAATTCCAGAATATGATAATGACGGCTCACCAATTTCTACCTTCATCGTATATTCTCCACTTCCTGCACTTATTGGAGCTTGGATTCCTGAACTTTTGTGGGCCAATTGACCAACCTTCAGAACTACAGATCTATGCAGTGTTTCCAGCCTCTCTTGACTGCGTTGCAGTGCTTGCTTAACTCGTTCAGTTGAATTAATATTCCCTGGAAACAATGGGGAAAGTGATGAATCTCTGTGCACAAGATCTATTCTCAACCCATCAACGGGTTTATGATCCGGCCTTGAAATCTTGGGCACAAGCGGTCTGCATTGCATCAAATTAGGTAACATGAAAAGCAATGACAAATAAATAAGAAGTTTGCAAGGAGCACAAGGAGATACTGTTGATTGTGGAGCCATGTCTGTTCTCTGTTCTACAGCTACAGAGGGAAACTTGGCAACGGAGGAAAATACGCAAGGCTTAGCAAAAGAAGGAATGGTTTGGTCTAAGAGGAGGGATGCATTCTATTAAATAGAGATCAAAAGGCCATGGCTGATTTGATTTGAAGTTAGATGTCTTTCTTAACTTCACTTTTTTCCATATTTGCATGGCAAGCCATTGTAATTTTTTATTATTATTATATAAAATAGTAATATTTTTTATTATTATTATATAAAATAAAATATTACTATTGACTATGTACAAGAGCTCCACTTGTTTTGGCCATTTGTGCATGGAAAGTAATATAATAGTAATATAAATTTTTATTATTATATAAAAAGTTAACTTCAGTTTTTTCATATGTACACGGCATGCCATTGTAATTTTTTATTATTATTTTATAAAAGTAAAATATTACCATTGACTATGGAAAAGAGCTCTACTTGCTTTGTAAAGTAATATAATTTGTTATATTATGTAAAAAGTTTGGAATTCGATTATAGTCTCAAAACGATATGTGGCCATATCCATCATATAAAGAAATTATATATAGATTTATATTTATACTTCTGTTTTTATTCCTAGTTTGCCGTATAAAATGTGTTTGATAAAGTCGAAGTTAAAAACATATATCATCTAGAGTTTGTATGATGTAATGTGTTAAAATTTGTGTTTTAATAAAAAAATATTAAATACATTAATATTAAATTTTTGCATGTCCAAACGACCTGCAAAGTGATAGAAATCCACCAGAGCTGAAGACAGGCTCCCTTTTAGCGTCTCTCCACTGTTGTAAAAAACTCCTCCGGAAAAACAGAAACCCAACGTTGTTATTTGTAATCTAACTAATTTGGAGATTGGAGAGGAAAATCAGATGTCTCACAGTATTTTGGAGAGGAACATCAGATGTCTCACAGAAGGGATGAGTGGTGCAACCACAGAAACAGTCAGGCACAACTTTACCTTAATCTGGTCTCGTGCCATTGTCTGTAACACCCTTGGTTGAAACTAATTTTAACTGTGAGACAGTTATGACAGTTACCCCCTTCTTTCCTGATAAAAGAGGGATCTCGAGGGAAAGAAGGGTTTTGCTTTCTGAAAAGTCCAAGGGGACAGAAAGAAAGGTCTGTGGAACTGGGAGGACGCTGCCAAGGAGTAATTCCTGTGCTGGGCATGTGCCAGTCTAGACTCCGGAACAGATCATATTCGGATGGTATTCGCTGGACGGTGGTGCTGATGCCAGATACTTGAGTCTGACAAGCTGTACATACTGCTATGGAGTGGAAGCTCGGGGGAAGACGACGTAATTGCCCTTCTCACGGTAGGTAGGGAGGATCAGATTCAGTCTTACAGTAATTCCGGAGAATCGAGTGAACAATTAAGTAGTAGCTGGTTATGTTTCTTGTGTTCACTTTTGTTTTAATAAAGTAATGAGTTAATGCTGGAATCCTACTTCCTTCTGTGAAATGTTTTTGAGATAAGCATAATGATTATAGATGGAATAATGAGCGAAGCCTGGAATCCTACTTCCTTCTGTGAATTATTTTTGAGATAAGCATAATGATTATAGATGGAAAATTTCTATTAATCCTAGAATTAATAATGTGGATGATGGAAGGTAATAATCTTGAACAATAATTAAGTTGCTGCAGTGCAGTGTGGGTCATCTGCTAAGGCCCAGAATGAGAACCCTTAGAAACAAATGGAAAAATATCTTCCATTTAATTACCGTAGTAAGGAAACAGTTACCTCAGCAGATAACAATTAGACTGGATTGTTGAGTTAGGCTAAGGGAAAACATTACGCGTGAAAGAACCTGTAAAGTTCTGGGTGAACAAGTTTGGGTGACTGCTCTTGCCTGTTATCAAATTATTCCTATTAAGCTTGTTTTAGAATTATCCCCGAGGAATGGTGGAAAAGATTACCCAACAGGGATAAACATAAAGATTGTAAAATCTATGACATCAGATCCAGAACAAGGCTGGCAAGATAGGGTATCGAGTAATTTCTTGATTTACGAATTTGTTAAATCAAATAAAAAAGTGGAAAACAATTTAAAAGAAAAGAAAATATAACGATTTATCAGCAGCATCCTTAAATAATCTATTGCAGAAATTAAATAGAAATTAGATCAATGTTATGGATTATTTGTACAACAGAGGATCGAAGAGGTTGAGCCCTGAAAACTGAGGGGTAATAGTAGCCGGGTCCCGTCCTCTTCGAAACTCTATTCTGGATACAAACAAACAAATGTGGAACGAAAACACCGTTTGGTACAGCCAAGAAATTCTCAGAAACCAATTCAGAAATGTTACAGACGACGCACAGGTAAACTTGCCCACTAAATTCCATGAATATCAATGGCGCTTTATGTAAATTCAGGACAGTGGTTGATAACTAAGGAAACTTTTTACATTCAAACAGTCGAACATATGTGGATTGAACCCTCAACATTTCAAGAATCCGCTCTCAGGTTCAAACTTCAGATGCATGAGCAAACTTTAATACATGCTATTACTAAAACCCGTAAGAACGAATTAGGGTTAAACCCAGAAAAATTAACACAGATTAATTCGTATTGTTTAACAGACATTGCAACAGGATTGCTCATTCCAGTAATTAGAGTAATATGGCAGCCGACTCACCTATTCGGTTCTCAGTTCATACAATTACTGTCTTGTAACCCTAAGCTAGAAGCAGAACAACATTATCAATTGAAATGTCGGCAAGACCGGCCATAGATTAACTCTATTTAATCATCTCCGGAAGTTCAAAAGGTGACTTTGCGTTGTCTGGAAGTGAAAGAAAAACCCTCAGTGACTAGAGTAACCAACCTGGAGCATGGAAGAGAAAAATCATAAGTGGTTGCCACTGCAGGATTCCGAACTGTTGCGAAAAGGAGTTGCTGGGCAATACTTAACCTGCAAGCAGATTTAAGAGTCAAGTTAGAGAAATTCCAGCGGAGACTGTTAAAGAAGTAAAGGAAAACAGGCCTGTAACAATATAGTACCTGTAGAGTGGTGGTGGTGTAACAATGCACACCTGAGTCAGTGAAACAAGACTCTGTAATTAAATGCCATAAGCATTTATCAGTTTCCTTTCTCTTGCAAAGGATTCGATACTGTTTCCAGAGAAAACGGTTTCCAACCATTACCTGAGGAAGGAAGCTGACCATAGCCTTTCCTTCACCTGTGGATGCAAGGCCGAAACCTGTAAAAACCACCTGCATTGACAGTGGAACAAATTAGGGCTTCTAAATAGATATAACCGTCAACGAGGGAAAAATCGGGAAGCCTAATCTCTTCAAAATATACAACAGTCAACATACTCGGTGTAGCTGCAAAGGAGACAACCAAACTTGCAGGTTGTAGAGCGCTTAATCCCTGGACCAAAATGCCTTAAAGAACCTCGTCTTCGGAGTCAGGTGGGGAATTGGTTACCTCAACCAACGTGCCCTCAATGGTGATGCTGACCGTCAGATTAGTGGGCAAGGGCTAACCAGCCATATATTGCTCCATTAATGCCCTTGCCAGCTATGTATGGGCAGCGGATGGCATAAGATGGAGGCATGACTCCGGCCGGTGACATTGTATTCTCCGGCGACATACCCGGGACCCACCACACGATTGCCCGCCCGCCTCCCGCTTTCCACGTCAGCGCACGGATCCATTTTCAAATGAATCCATCATAATTGTGATAACTATTTTCGCGCCACCATAGCTGTGAAACCAGAACCAGTTTGCTCTGCAACCCATTGCCCGCAGGACTGAAGCGCATTGCTGGCCACCGAAACTCTGCACATTCAGTACCCGCCGAACTGAGCTCTGTTACCTCCTGGTAAATTCCTGCACCTTCTCTGCAAATGACAAATCGTGGTTTTAAACATTCATTGAGTTTTAAATCTGTTTTAAAGACTGCTACTCACCCTCGGATTCTCTCAACATTCTGTAATTATAAAATCATCTCTGTGTTCGCTTAATTGCATTTCATATTAACCAACGGTTTGGCTGATCGACTGTGTAGAAACCCTTTGGGTAGATATCCTTTGGGTCTTCAAACCACGGTTAACAAATAAAACCCTACCTGCGGAGATCTTATCAAAGTGTCGGCTACAACGAAGCATTTGGGTTGGTTTGTCACTTGGGTTGGTTCAGATTTAGGTTGGTTTGTCACTGAAAGTCTAATATTAGAATCACTTGAAACAACCATTGTCGAAGATATGTCCTTAAGCTTGCGATGCATTAAAAGGGGTTGAAACAATACGGTTTCAATTTTTAATCAAATCCACAAATTAAATACAAAAAGTTAACAAGTGCAGTTATTAGTTAAAAGAAGGGACTTTAGATGCACCTCTTCTTGTCAAGAGGAGAGGAAGAATTTTTCCAACAGTAGTCATTGTTATAATCCTATGATCTTCTAGGATATGGCTGGTAGACTTTCTAATAAGGATGAGAATGAAGATGTCATTACTCTTTCTGAGGGACTATTACAATTCAATTAGTAGTCTTGTTAAGGTCCGACAAGATGCTAGGGAGGCACACCATAGAAAAAAAGTGCCCATTGTCGTCTCAGCATGAGTTCCCACTATTTAGGTCAATTCCTATAAAGTCATGGGAGGCTTCCCTACAATCACAAAATCCTACACCACAAGATTAGTATACCAGTGCCAAGTTATAATTCTTATTGGTTGATGGAGTCCAGGAGTTAGTTTAGGAAATTTGCTATTCTGAGAATGATTTCTTACTGTAGAAAACATAAAACAACAAAGAAAACACACAATAAATAAAAGAAAAAGCCTTGGAAAAGCACAGGGATTTTGTGTGAAGAACCCTTACCAATTTTAGGATGAAATACCGTGATATTACCCTTGGTATGTGGCTGAAAATGAAGATAAGGCTTTCTGTTCTGAACCTTCAAACCTGCACAAAAACACAGAAACCAACAAGCTATAGCCCATTTTGGGGTCATCCACAAGCCTTAAAATGATCTCGAAAAATATGGCTATGGGCTGGAAGTGTTAATATATTGAAATATGAATCAAATGAACCTCCTAGAGTCCTAGCACTTTAAAAGACTGAGTATTTCAACAGATGTTCAAATCTGGAATTTACTACTCAGTTCTAAGGGTTAAAACTTAAATCCCCAGTAGGGACAAAACTTATTTTTATTTACCCAGCAAGCTTGGGATTGATTATTCACTTCAAATAATGTTCAATGGACTTTTGGAAGTGAAGAAAATGAAGGGGATTGAAGAGTTTTGCTTTTAGTAGCAAAATCCCCTTGAAAGGGCTTCACTTACCAACTTTTACCATTTGGTTTTCCAGGGTAATCTCAATGCCAAATAATGTGTTTAAAAGCTTGTGTGAAGATCATTCTGGTTGATTGCTGGTTTAGTTAACGGATTAGCTCTAGCACTTTCGCATTGCTGGCTGGCACCTACAGCCCAATATTCATTTGTTCTATGTGTTGGATCAATGTATTAGCTGCTGCACTGTGCAATAGCATGCTACAGCCAAACATCCTCAATGCTTGATGTGGTATGCTTTACATACAGCAAAGATCCATTATATAAACATATAATTCACATTCTAAATTCTAATGTCATCAAATCATTGGTTTACTTGTGCTCTGTTTAAATTCTGCACGCTTTACTAATTAGCCACAGCCATCATATGTGGCCAGAGGAATGGTTATTAATTAAATGCTGAGTTTGCACATCCACTATTCAGCTGGTAACGGAAGTGACTCCTTACAACAATTCATCTCAAGCTGTCAGCGGGATTATCTACCACCCTACAGCTACCATTATATACATAACTACTTGAATAATGAAGCCTTTACAATAAGCTAGTCATTTATAACGCTTGTGCAATGTTTAACTTACGGTACATCAACGCAGAGATATTGTGGGAAAGCATCATTATTGCCTCTTTGGAACATGGGTTCACTATCTAGAACACACAGGTGTGCAATTCCATTGCTTGGATGCTCAGTCAACCAAAGTTTGGAAAATTCTTGCTCTAACTGTAACTGACAGCACCAAGAAATATGCAATAGCATTTGGTCACATAGGACTTTGAATTTTGATTGTAAGATAAATTGAAGTCAAATTAAAAGCATTTTAATATTCTAATTGTAATATTAAAGTTAATTCCATCGTTTTTAATTGATGGTTAATTCAAGGTGGTGATTGTTAATTATGGATAATCTCTAGTCATAATACAATCAGGGTCAGAACTGAAGTTACAGTATTGAAAGAATCTGCTCTGGAATAGACAGTTTTGGCTGTCAGATACAGATTACAAGTCAACTTGATGATAAAAGGCCATTGGTAATGGATTTTCCTCTCATCATTGCTATGATTACGGGCAGGCTGAGTTGGAACCCAATGTGGAGGGGGATGAATTAGAAGCCTAGTGCTACATTAAACAGGCCAAGCTGTGCTATGTTGATCCTTAAAGATTAGCAAGTCAGACGTTTGATGTAGGATATAAGGGTAATAGGTCAAGGTTTTCGTTCATCATTAACTCATACGGTAGTATGGTTGGGTTCAATTGGATGGTTTAGTTGGAAGTGCCAAACTTGAATCCAAATTAAGCTGGGTAGAATCAGATTCCTAGTAATAGAGTAGATCCTTAACAAAAGGATTTTCTCTTCATTGTGAAGTATGGATAGTCAATGTGAACAACAGATGCCATAATCAAAAACAGCTAGTCTTGAGTCAAGATACCAGTTTTACAGAATTGATAAAGTTGAATTTGTCAGTAAAGTAGAACAGTCATCAAGGGTTATGTTGACTATCAAATAGTGACAAGTTAACTTTTTGTTTCGTATGTGGAAGTGCATAGTTTCAGATTTCCGACTATCATTTTCTAGTTTCTTATACATATTTATAGAATGTTAGTTCAGATGGTCTTGAATTCAAGACCAGCTTGAATAAAGCTTTTGAATTAGAAGCAAGAGTACAGCCTCCACAAAGGGCTTCCTCTTATCATGATGAGGCTAATGACCCCAGATTTATCATTACAGATGAACCTTTAGTGCCATTCAATTCAGTGGCCTTCAACTTAGAAACCATAAGTGGGGGTATCTATTTGGGCCAAGTCACCTGGGACATGCACCTGGCCCCAGCTGCTGTTGGGTGCACTGCTTACATTCAAAAGCATGGGGCATATCACTTGGTAGAACTTGAGCCCTCTTGGGGTCTATATTAGCTATCCACTTTTGTCAACCCAGCAAGCCATCATTGACACAACTGTCTTTTTTAATTTATGAAACACTTACAAGTGAACTTCTAGCACATTCTCTTATTCTAGACTGAACTTGGAAATGCTGCTACCATAAGTAGTTCTGCATATCTTTCTCCATACAAAGGAAAGGCTCGTCCAACAAATGGTAATCCATAAATCACTATCATTATCCATAGAAATGAAAGGCTCATCTAACAAATAGTATTTCATAAATTTTGCCATGGTTTGTTATCATCATACTATATCCAAGGATAGCCACTAGCGGCCTTCCACCTCAAAGAATCCAGGAAGAGGAGTGGATTTATTTATTTATTTAATCAACCTCTAGATGACTTGAGACACTTTATATTGCAATGTATGCTTGATAGTTTCCTTTTTTATGACAAACTACACATAATCCCTATGTTATCCCTGATTGATGTATCTTAGGATTAATTTCCAGATGGTGATTAATCATCTGCCCTATCACTTGTGATTTGAAAGAACACTTGTTTTTCCAAACAGACCAACAAGACTTTCCTCAGCTTTCCTCAGCTTTTTGCAGTCCCCTTCTCTCTCTCTGTGCAATTGCCGTTCTTGGACTATAATGAAACATTTCCCTTCCTTTTACAAACTTTTATTGATTGATATTTCCCTTCTTGCCAGTTGCTGCCTTAGCTTCCTGGCACTTCAAATGCTGAGCTTCTTTAGTTTCTATATATCTTGATGGATGTATTCTGTCCTTTGCTGTTGGCGACAAGGCTAGACTTCTTTGGTCCTTTCAGCATACAAATGTCCTCAAGGAGCCATGCAAAAAGCAAACAAGAGTCGACCATCAGTCCCATAATTAATAAGGCATTTGAGAATGAAATTATTTTCAGACTCAGGTTTCAGCATGTGGAGTCTGAAACAGGGCAGCCACTGAGAATGAACTTAGAGAACTTAGCAACAATCCTCATGAACAAACCAAGTTCCAGGAAATTATAATTTAACGCTGAAATGCAACTTACATAGAGTGCTGCGATGACTCTAGCATAACAAAGTGGAACAAACTGATTAAAGTTGTATAACATTTTTTTCTTTGCAACAGATTTTGCATGTTATTACGTTTCTTTCAGCAATGTATTGATTATACCAAGATGAAGCATTTGAAAGTCTATAATACTGTTTTGTGCATGGGTAGGAAATATTGAAGGGGAGATAGGGAATTATGCTGTAAATGTGTTTATATCTGGTGGGAACTCTCAGTGTAAATTCTACACACTACAAAAAATTTCATAGTATGAACTGTTGCTCATATGTGTTCCCTCATTTGTATAGGGATTTGAAGAATGTTGAAGTGGGAATTGATCAATGAGTTGGAGGTTGAGGACCCAGAAGGGATGATAGAGTTTTCAGCGGAAGATTTGACATGGACAGAAGTAGCAGGAGACCAAGTCGCAATTATTCCATATTGTCGACTTGAGGATTTTATAAGGGGAGAGCAAATGAGGGAACCCGCACCTACTCAATTTGTTGCTAAAATTCGAAAAATTAAAGATGTGAAGGATATCAAGAGGACAAATAATTCAACATATCTAGAATATGTTGTGTGAGTCTCTCTCTTTCTCTCTCTCTATCTATATTAAATTTTGATTTTAAGTTCACTATGTCAAACATGCATAAATATTTTATTTAATTTTTGGTGAATTGCTGATCGCAGATATAGGTGTGCCTATGGTCCAAATCGTGTACAATCCAGCAATGTGGCTGAACCTGGATCCACAACTAAGAAACGTCTTCCACGTCACAGCATCAAAGTTGGTTGTCAGTGTCACTTTATTATGCGACGACTTGCTATTAGACCAAATGATGCCGTTCTAATATATACAGCATGCAGACATATTGATGACAAAAATGTGGTTTGTCATGGAAATGAGGCAAATGACATGCCCAAGAAATTCAATTTTGCGCCGCATTTAACACAGCATATACGAACTATTGTTGAAGATTTGGTTCGTGATGGTTTTAATGCTACGATGATCTGGGAAAAATTTATCTTTGATTTAAGGTATGGATCTGGTGAGCTTTTCACAGGGGCACCTCGAGATTCTTTCATGACAAGAAAGGATGTGTCAAACATGTACAATAATATCAAGAGGCTAGAGTATGTGAAGCATGAAAATGATCCAATGAGTGTGGATTGTTGGGTTAGTGAGTGCCCAGAGAGCTTTTTCTTCTACCAACAACAAGATGTTGTTAAAAACATTCCTTTCATTATAGGCATACAAACTAAGTGGATGCTTTCAATGATGGTGAGATACTCACACAACAACATGTTATCAATGGACTCCACTTTTAGCACTAACAAATATGGGGTAAACATATTTACCAAAACTTCATTTATTCTACTTTATTTCAATGTCGTCCTCTTATATGCTTATAATCTTGTTTTCTTATTGTAATGCAGTATCAACTGTACACCATAATGGCTTTTGATGATCATCACAATGGGATTCCAGTGGCATGGGTAATATCATCACGGAATGGTACTCCTGATATTTGTAAATGGATGTCGCAATTATTTGCAAATGGGAAAAAGGAAAACCCAGATTGGCATGTCCGAGCTGTCATCACAGATGATGCAGCAGCGGAAATCGAGGCATTAAGGTGAACCAGTTTTTTCTTTTTAGAATAGTTAAAAAGTAATAATGTTCAAGGATATTCTCTTATAATGTTATATTATTTCAGGTCTTGCACAAACTGTACACTATTGTTGTGTGTATGGCATGTCCGTAGAGCCTGGTTGAAAAATGTTGGAACGAAAGTCAGGGGAAAGGAAAATAAAGTCCGTATCTTCCGTGCTCTGGGATTAATCATGCATTCGTGTGAAGATGATGCATCTGTGCAACATGAAATTCAAAGTTTCTTTGATGAATTCAAAGAAGAAACAGTGTTTTTGGATTATTTTGCAACCAACTGGTTAAACAACAACAAGCTATGTAAGTTTCCTAAGGTTGCATTTTATCAATTTATTTTGTAATTCACAATTTCCTATTGTTTTTTCGCATCTAATATATGTTTTTTTTTTCAGATATGTGGGCAAAAGCATATAGGGACTTCCCACATTCCAACCAGGATACTAATAATGCTATCGAATCTTATCACCGGTACCTAAAGCAAAGGTACCTCTGTGAGAAGAATAATGCGTCCCATAGAAGGGTGGATTGGCTGTTGCACCTTTTATTAAAAAAGGTTGAGTTGTATTACATTCACATGCAACGTCTAAAAAATGCTGGTTTTGTCCGAGCTTCAAAAATTGAGCAACAAATAAATTTAAGTAAGTGCAAAGCAAAGAATATCCCAGATGAAGATTGTATGGCTGATGGAAACAGGGAAAGTGAGTATTTGGTTCGTAGCCAAACTACGGCAACTCGTGATACATGGTATCATGTCATCTATAAAGGGCAGAACCTACACTTTTGTAATTGCAAATGGGCCCTAAATGGCAATATTTGCAAGCATATTCTAAAAGTTGAGATGGTAGTGACTAGCAAGGTTTCAAGTGGCAATGAATTGCCTAATGTCTATAGGTCTATTACAGAAAGACCTGGATATTTACTTGATTTAAATGAATCGTTTGCAATGAGCCCAGAAATTGAAATGAGCCTTCCGGCTTCTCCTTCCACTGATCCAACCATGGTAAGGCAAGATAGCGCCCTAACAATCGATGAGGAAATTGAACTTGTGATGTCATCAACTCATAAGATATTGAGGGGTTTATTACAAATAACACCCAAATCTTTGGAGCAGGCATATGCACTAAATGAATTGGTAAAAAATGTCAGCGAAGAGTACAATAATAAGAAATTTGATGTTCTAACTCCATCCAAGGTCACTACCAAGAGGCGACATAGTTTCTTGAGCCCAACAAAAAAAGGGGGGCAAAGTGTTCCTGCGTTGAAATCAAGAAAATGTGGACCACAGTTTCTAAAGGTTGGACGGTGTCGTGGAAGGAAAAGAAGCCTGAATGAACAATTGGAGATTTCTTCTACAAAAGAAATCAAGGTGGACCACACATCTAGAAGGGTACAAGGTTCTATTCTGCAAAATACTGGTATGGAAATATTAATTGATCTACCATTTATTGTGAAATTCAAAACTTTAAGATAAGGCTAAACTTATACTCTAGATGAAATTCTGGATTGAAAACTTTAAGGTAAGGCTAAACTTGTACTCTATGGATGAAATTCTGGATTGTCAACTTGAAAGTGAGGATAAGCATCTACTTAATAGATGAAATTTTTGTTTCACATAAACTTATGTGAATGATCAGTAGCCCCTTGTGCAGATTCTGGAACCGGCATACCAGATAAGAATGTTACCCTTGAAACTGCCATAAGGGATTTCTCAGGCAAATTGGAAGGATCTATTTGTGAGGAAAATAAGGAGGCAGAGATTTTCCAAAGCTTCACTTCCCATACCTGCCATTGTAAATTTAGAATTCAGTTCTTTGACAGTAATAGCTCAGTTCTTTGACAATACTACTATTAGCCCTTAATGGTACTTGCATCCGCAATGGAGGAGGAAAAAGATATTGGTTATTGAATTAACCATAAACAACAAATCATGACAGATAAAAAGAGATCATCTAAACTATAGATGATTTAAAATGGTTAGTTTAGTTGAGGATACTGGACTTTCCAACAGAAAATAAGCTTTACAAATATTTATATAGGACAAGGATGTGACTTTTCATCTCTACTATTCATCTTGCAGGCAGTCTCGCTGATGATATCAAAGGATTTGCAGAATTTTGCAGTGGCACTAATCCTTTGACATGAGGAACTGTACCCTTGATTTGACAGGAAATATTTGAAGCTTTGCTGATTGAGAGCTTCAAAGTCTATTCATGGTTCCTCCAATACGAAGAACCACCCGTAGGCATAAAAAATGGAGTGCAGCGTGAAATCAACATGATCAAAATCCCTGGAAACAAGCTACAATCTCAGTAAACAGTTTAATACAGGAACTCCAGAAATATCATAAAACAAACAGCTATATTGAAGGGAAAATCATATGCAATTACAGATGTAAAGAAGTTTTTCTTGATAACCTTTTTTACTTCTACGATGAAATATGTTTTGTCAACTTCATCTAGTGCCCTAAGCTCATATGGAGTTTTATCATTCAAATATTTTTATCATTTATTTTGTTGTTAGGACTTTGTTTTCCAACTCATTATTAATTATTTTGATGACTGTATATGACTTTGAGATATATGACTGTATATGACTGTATTTTGATGACTGTATATGACTTTATATGACTGTATATGACTGTATTTTGATGACTGTATATGACTTTTGATGACTGTATATGACTGTATTTTGATGACTGTATATGACTTTGTTTTCCAACTCATTATTAATTAGTTTTGTTTCTTTCATTTTATGAATTGAGATGACTTTCTTTGATATTAAATTGTACTTTTGCCTCTACTAGAGTGCCCATGTTTCCTCAATTCTATTTCAAATAATCTAAGATCTGATAATGCTTTGGACATTTGTTCTACAAGATCCTAAGTATATATGGCATTTGAAGTGGAAGCAACACAGACATGAGCCTTCTGAGATAGTTCTAAATGCTAAATCTTCTCTTGCAGATATTATCGGTGGCTTGTGACTTTTATAAAAGAAGTTTTTCTTGATAACCTTTTTTACTTCTACGATGAAATATGTTTTGTCAACTTCATCTAGTGCCCTAAGCTCATATGGAGTTTTATCATTTAAATATTTTATCATTTATTTTGTTGTTAGGACTTTGTTTTCCAACTCATTATTAATTATTTTGATGACTGTATATGACTTTGAGATATATGACTGTATTTTGATGACTGTATATGACTGTATATGACTGTATATGACTGTATTTTGATGACTGTATATGACTTTTGATGACTGTATATGACTGTATTTTGATGACTGTATATGACTTTGTTTTCCAACTCATTATTAATTAGTTTTGTTTCTTTCATTTTATGAATTGAGATGCCTTTCTTTGATATTAAATTGTACTTTTGCCTCTACTAGAGTGCCCATGTTTCCTCAATTCTATTTCAAATAATCTAAGATCTGATAATGCTTTGGACATTTGTTCTACAAGATCCTAAGTATATATGGCATTTGAAGTGGAAGCAACACAGACATGAGCCTTCTGAGATAGTTCTAAATGCTAATTCTTCTCTTGCAGATATTCAATTTCATTGTTTCTTCATATAAACTCTTATAGCAGTTGCGCCTTTTCTTTTTCTACTTGTAAAAGTTATGTTGTTTGTACATGTTCAATTCCTAGGATTTTCAACTTTTTCCTCAAGGACTGCATTTTTGTTTATGTGTTTTGAAGGAGAATATTGATAGCCTTTATGTTAATTGGATTCACTCCCATATTCATTGTTAACTTCTTATATTCTTGTTTTTTTCTTTTTTGTTACAGCTGAAGCTCCTCCTGGTGCTTTGTTATTGCGTGAGGAGATCAAGGATCAACAGACCTTGGCTCAATCTACAGTTGCAACAGTTGCTCAATCTACAGGACTAGTATCTCTGTCTCAATCTACTGGGTTACATGTTCCTCTATCTATGAGTTCACAGTCAGCCAACAATATAAATTTTCAAACGCCTTTGCAAGGAGTCAAACAGAGTGAGTTGAAATCAGCTTCATCAATTGCTAAATCCAGTGAAGTCAATCTGGCAGGTGCAAAATTTACCTCAAATGTATCCCAGTCAAAATTGCTTGAGATTGTCTCCAGAAGTAACCGACTTATGCAATGGGCATCTGCCAAACCAGCTGAACATGTGCAACCTGTTTCAAGTGTCCAGACGACAACTTCTGGCAGCACTGGTTTTGATAGAAGGTTGGATGGTAATTCCAATTGTGTGGCCAGGGAACCATATGGTGATACAAAACTATCAGGCATTTCTAGTAGTGTTCCTCAATTTATTCAACAGCAGGCACCCATGGACATGCCTCTGTATATGCGTTCACAGCTGAGCTGGATGCATCCTCAGAATCTGTCATCTCATGCCACTTCTCAGGGAGGTGTAAACTCGATGTTAGAATTGCCGAATTCAACCACACAGAGTCCTTTTAATTGCAGGCAGATACCAATGGGAGCTGATACATCCCAATCTCAAAAACAACTATGGAAGTCTTTACCTTCAAAACAGCCTTCTCAACAGACATCTGAATTTTCAAATTCGATTCCACCAGATTTGAATGTAGAAAAACAGTCTCCAAGGTCTCCAGTTAGGCAGTCTTCTGGAATGCTGGTTGATTCACAGCTTGATTTGTCCCTCCAGCTTTGATTTATTGAGCATTTAAAAGGTTGACAGGGAACATAATTATGTGTGAATCTCTTGGGACAGTTTTGAATAACTTGAACTTCTTAGTGGTTGGTGAAATTTGTTGGCTAGTTAGGGCATTGAAACTGGTTTCCTTCTATTTGTATGTTTAGCTATGCTTGTGGTTCCTTTGCAGGCAAACCAACTTGGTCTTTGTAATATCAAAAGCTCTGCATTTTTGCGACCATTGAAACAGTTCTGTTAATATTATTAAGGGAAAATTTCATGAACTCTTAATTATTTCAAATTCTGAGTTTTTCTTGTTTTCATTAATTATACACAATTCCCACTTGGTCCTGAACTTTGGCTGCTGATGACCTGTGATTCTCCAAGCAAGTTTCTAGGAGTACTGCACTGTTTCTAGACTATTCTGTCAGCATTGTCGTCAAATCTATATCAAACCTCTTTTTCCATCCATATTTTCAGGCCTTAAAAGAAGTGTGGATTGATAGCACAGCATAATTCAGGTGGAGATTGAGAGGCACATAAATGTCTAAAATATAGCATTTGAAGCTGTCAAGGCAGACAATATATTACAAAACCTAATAAACTCTGGAATTGTTGATAAGGAAGTAATTTTGTAATTATTGAGGAAGATAATGCTTCCTTGACAGTACCCTCATGCTATGAAACTCTCGGTAGGCACAACCATCAGCAATATAAACTACAATCCAGCACTGTAAAATGATTGGAATCATTAATCTCTTGGTTGACTAGAAAGTCTATGCATCTCTGCATATGATGTTGCAGGAAACAACTTAACGATACCAGTGTCATATTGGTGTGATAAGAACTAGTGTATTATGGCAACTCTGACATTCTATTGGAAGTCTGAATCACTGTAACAGAATTTTTGCAAGGTTCCAGAATGACCAAAGAAATTGTGCTTCCCAATGCTATATGAAATGAGGACAGTGGGATCTTTGAAACATTCAGAGGCATACAAAGTGAACGGGCTTCCCATTGTTGTGCATCAATGGACATGATTATCACAGCTCGTTTAACCATTTATGTCATATTGGTTCTTCCAGAGACCCTGAAAACCCTTGGGACATGGTCGAATATAAAATTGTCATAGATCCAAACAGAACCATGATTAAAGTTCTGAATTTCAGTTGAACTGACACACAGTAAATGGCTGATTCACGTTGATGAAAAACTCACCTGTTCTTGAATCATTTCAATTTTCACTATATGTGACATTTGGTTATTCCCTGGGTACTAATATTTCTCGTTGTATGGAGGGAATAGAAATCCCATCTAATTAAAATAACTGAATGGAACGCAAAAGGAAGAAGCATCAGTCAGTTTCTCAAAACAAATTGTTGGAAGCACATTGGAGGAGATTTCAAGAGGGTGTGCTCCATTAAGGAAAACTGTTGAATGGAACATCAGTTTGAGATGACGGTATACACATTAAATCAGAGATCAGTTTCAATGGTAGACATGAACAGCACCAATCTGTTGTCAATTTTCGGTAACACTGGTTTTCCTATCAATTGAGTGGCCAGTTTCTGCAAATTAATAATCACTTAATTTACAGATTTAATTGAAATGATGATTTTTCAAAAGTGAGTACAATTTCTAGATGAGGCCTAAGATCAAATCTAGGGATTGCCATTATAATTGCAAGGGTATATTCAATAGCCAAATATACCAGGAATTTTTGATTTAGCAAGATTTGAGACTCCACGACAGTGGGGGAGCCTACTCTTTGAGCCTTATCACAAGGAGCTAAAGATACCCCTGTGTGATTTGAAACCGGGTGGAGAGGATAACATCCCATTGTGCCAACAACTGAAAAGAGGATTTCAAATTTTGAAACTGGATAAAGGGGACAATATATCCCATTGTGTCAACCACTAGATCGTCCCATCAAGAAAAAACAAGCTCGTCCCATGAAGAGAAAACAAATCCAAATTTTTAAGCATGTTTTGAAGACATAAATTTTTAAGCATGTTTTGAAGACATAAAAGGTTCATGGTAACTGATTTGGTTTGGCAGGATATGATAAAAGAGGCATGCAATTGAAGAGATTAAAAACTCAACAGCAGGCATTAAGTTTTATTTTGTGAAACAATACTTTATCTTTTAGTTAACGAGAGAGCAAAAGAATAAGAAAGGTCATTTGGGTTGTTATCCTGCCCCTGAAGATAAGTGAGAGATCAGAATGTGAGGGCAGGTGACTGAGACTCCTGGTTAAGATATTCTAGCCAAAAGCAAAAGGAAAAATTCTCGAGAGAATTCACACTAACAGTAATGTAAGTTATTATCACCAATCAGAATCATAATGTTCATATTGTTGCAGGATAAACTTAATTGGAATTAATTTTGAATAAAAACCACCAAAAGCAGAGACAACCCAGATAATGTATAATTGCCCCTTTACTATACTTGTATGGTAAAATTGTGCAGTGCATATATTACTACAACAGGGGCAGTAAACTGTCCCTTCCCGAGTGGTAGAGGTCCACTTATCATCAAAGATATGAAATGTAAATGTTTCTCCAAGTACTGATCTGTTATAGATGCCAGGATCACCACCAGCAATGCTCTGATTATATTGCTGTGTATGCTCGGATTAGTTTCTCCAAGTACTGATCTGTTATAGATGCCAGGATCACCACCAGCAATGCTCTGATTATATTGCTGTGTATGCTCGGATGCTGTGTATTGCTGTGTATGCTCGGATTAAGCATAATCAATCTCCCCCCCAATGACATCCATTTATGTTTCCAACTATCTAATTTATATTTAAACTTTCCAATTAACCATTCCCATTTCTTAATTTTGAATACACACAGTTTTAAAATGAATCCCAAGTAGTTGAAACCATCATCTATATGGTTGGAAGATATCCCAAAAAGCTACCTTATTATTCATCTTTTCCATTATGTATTAATTTTGACTTTGTTTCATTGAATAACAGTTCAGAGGTATCCCCAAATATCTTAATTCTTTTATGAAAGATGGACCATTCAGCAATAGAAATCTATCCCCCAAATAAAATATCATCTACGAACATAAGATGTGTTACCTATAGGTAATTGGAAACTCTGACCCCTTTGATGTGGCCTGTGTCCCATGAATCCTTCAATTTCCTGCTTAATGTGTCTATTAGCAGAAGGAATAGTAAGGGTGACAATGCATATGCCTGTCTCAACCCCTTATAGGCTGAGAAGAACTTAGAAGGTAAACCATTGATAACCACAACAAAATGTGTAGATTTAATACATCCCATGATCCATTTTGAGTTATGTCTACTCATACCCATTTTGATCAACATTAATAACAAAAATTATCAATCAATGAAGTCATAGGCTTTAACCAAATCCAAAGTAGACATGATTTATGATCTCTATATTTAATTGAATGGATCATCTCCTGTGCTATTCCAATGGTGTCTTGTATCTTCCTTCCTTCCATAAATTAAAATTGTTCTTGAGTAATAAAATTCGATAAAATCAATTTAACTCTTCTGGAAATCAATTTATATATCACTTTATAAACCCATTTACAAAGGGATATGGGCCTAAAATCAACAAAATTCTACAGATTCTTCTTCTTAGGAATCAATACAATAAACTTGCCATTTATGGCCCCCGAGATATATCCCATGTCAAATTCTCTATATATGTAATTATCAGGAACAACCTCAATTCAGTGGAGCTGGTGGAATAATTTTCTTTAAGAGGTGCTTATTTTTTCAGTCTAAAGCCGGTCTAGAGAAAGAACTAACCATTAACAAATTTCAGAGTTCAATTAACAAATTTTCAAAGCTCGTGACCTTAAAGTTGACTCTCTTTCTTGCTGATGGAAAAATGTGTAAACAACATCCAAATTTATGTGATTCATAAATGGTAATAAACTAGATGAAGAGTGCATGCACTATGGAAAGACAAATGTTAAGATCGATTTTGAGGAAGTCTAGTTCATCACAAAACAATTTTACCATATTTTTTCAACATGTGTAACAGGAAAAGGATTGAGATGACAGATGGTCTTTCCAAAACTGTTAAAGATCCATTTTAAGTCGAGTTCATCACAACCAATCTCTTTTCAACATGAGTACAGGGAAAGGATTGAGATGGCAGATGGTCTTTCCATAACTACTTTCTGGTTGATTCATGGTCGTTGGCACATTATTCAAGAGAATTAATACTTACATGTTCCAAGTCATCAGCATTCTAAGTTTATATGTAGGTGTTAAGGATTCCAACTTCGTGTCAAGCAACAAGTTGAAGGAAATAAATATGTGGTGAGTGCATATAGTATGGAAAGCAAGGAAAAGAAAGGATACATTACCTAGAATTGCTTGTGTGTTGCAAACCCTACTCAACAAAAATGCTTCAAATGAAGGAAATCAGATTGCTTGTGCAGATAGTTGTGTT
Source organism: Pinus tabuliformis (assembly GCA_031772625.1). Classification (NCBI taxonomy): domain Eukaryota; kingdom Viridiplantae; phylum Streptophyta; class Pinopsida; order Pinales; family Pinaceae; genus Pinus; species Pinus tabuliformis. The sequence goes on along the minus strand of CM062816.1, from coordinate 1,346,366,486 downwards.
GTTTTATGGAGCAGCTGCAAGTATGTGGATGGAATTAACAGGTGTAGATAACAAGGTAACTATGAGCCTTTGGTACCCTCCAAGTATTAATAGGCAATCATGAATGATGCTTGAAGAAGATTGTGCATACATATTATTAAGCTGAGGAGTTATAATTCCATGTCCAATAGTAGTCTAGTCAAGTTTGAAAAATATTAAATGGACATAATTAAAACCAATCAAACATTCACATATTCATATGCACTGAAAGCAATGATCCACACATTTGCCAACTTGTGGATGGCCTTCAGAATCACCAGTAAGTTAAGAATAATTAGTTCACCTCAAATATAATGTACATAATTGGACACATGAATTCAGTTATAACATGATTGGACATCCAAGATGAATGATATTACAAAACCAAAAAAAAGTACATTAACGAGTACTTTACTGAAAGAACCACGGTATCAGAATCCCAATAAAAATGACAACCATGGTGTATACACATAGTCGAGACCTATATTGATGCTGATCAATGTTTGCCAATGGAATGAACGATGATCCTGAATCATCTCTGGCACCTGCATCTACACTTGAGATTGCTCCAACCATTAGATCAGAAGAGATTTTATGGATCTTCGCAACGTGCTTTATCGAAAAAGAATTAAATCGAGCACTCCAGATTTTTGCCTCTCTGTAGAGGGGCCTCAAATTGTCTGCGCGAACATTGTAGATGCCTTCCATGTGATTACAGATTAATTCTGAGTTTGTCAGCACTGTTATGTTATTCACCCCATTGTGTTTTGCCTCTTTTAAACCTGCAACGAGTGTAATGTAGTATGCTTCGTTATTGGTTGTCTTTCCCTGCACTTCCCATATTCTATAAATCACATGATTTGTTGCCCCATTGTGAAGGACAATTTTTAAAGATGCTGGACCCGGATTAGGGCGGCATGATACTTCAATGCATAGTGTCCACTTTTCCACCATTCCGTGGGCTTAGAAGCACTGCATAGTGACAACAACAAAATAGATTCATGTTAGAATACTTTAACATGACAAAATATCCTGATTATCATAAACTCCAAAGATAATCTGGCAATATTGAGTTCCATACTCTATATAAATAGTAAGTGAATAAATATCCCAAGGTGAGATGATATTGGCTAATTATAAATTACAAATACTTACTTTCGAGAAGATCATATGTGTATAAAAGAAAAGACAGGAATAGATATGCTGAAACCAAGGAGCATTATAATATCTCAATATTTTTTTAGAAATGAGGATATACTTGTATATATACTGGAAACGTTTTAGGTGCCACCGCGCAAATAAATAATATAAGTACCAAAGAGTCTCAATGATAATAATGATAAACTTATGTTAAATTCTAAATGGCTAGTACACCCTTTTAAGCCATAAAAAGAAAATTATAGACTCGTTGTAGCATAATGCACAGTCAGAAATAAAGAAATAGATTACAATTACAAATTAGGAACTCTCCCATCGAAAAGGTGCCACAAAAATCCATCATAGAATGGAGGAAGTGAATCAACCTGGAACCTTGCAAAGAATCGAATTGGAACAATGTGAGAACATTATTTGAATCATCTTATTTGGTGTAGATGAGCGAGAAGATAACACCATCCTCCATACGTATATATATTATAATATACAGGAAAACCAAACCACACTGTGAGTAAGGGAATCTGAATTGTAAATTCCACTATAAGGTTTACACACAATGAGTAAAATATTTACCTCTACTAAATATTGTATTAGTAGCTCCCTTCATGAGTGAAGTGGAAACACCAGAGTCACATAAAAAATTACAATGTGTTTCATTGTAACTATTCCAAAAAATTAACAGTGATTAAGTGAAGGAAAATGGTTTGAAAAGGTAGAACTATAGTATACCTGGTGTTAATAGGAACCAGAGTAAATCTTGTGCATTCCTGGATATGTGAATATCGAACCAAGAGTTGTAGTATCATTCTAGGTAATTTTCCGCTACTCACAAAGTAGCAAGAATAAAAATTAATAAATGACAACCCTAGTTTATGGGTACTTATTTTCTCTGTAGAATATAACATATTGAATAATACTGGATATGTTTTCAAGGCTGGTATTTTGTTTCTACAGATTGGAAATATTTTGGTACCTGTTTCAGCAGATCCAACTAATAGTTGGCAGAACTGCAAGAGGAGTATTTCGAACTGCGGTCCATCGCAATTGAAAATAATGGAAGGTTGAATTTTAAGCAATATACAAGTCCCTTGTTTCTAGATTGGGTCATAGCTCTCCACGGATATCCATCGATGAAGATTGGGTTAAGTCAGAGAAATACCTGAACTCGGATGCAGCGGATGGTTGCAGCGGATGCGCAGAGCAGTCTGAACTCGGATGCAGCGGATGCGCAGAGCAGTCTGAACTCGGATGCAGAGGGTTCGCGAAGCAGGATGCAGGATGCGCAGAGCAGGTTGCAAATTGGTTTTAATGAAATGGGCGCGAGGGAAGGATGGATTCATTTGAAAATGGATCCGTGCGCTGACGTGGAAAGCGGGAGGCGGGCGGGCAATCGTGTGGTGGGTCCCGGGTATGTCGCCGGAGAATACAATGTCGCCGGCCGGAGTCATGCCTCCATCTTATGCCATCCGCTGCCCATACATAGCTGGCAAGGGCATTAATGGAGCAATATATGGCTGGTTAGCCCTTGCCAGATTAGTGGAGGTCCATGCACGGTCTACTGAACTCCAAGTGTCCAATATGATGAGATATTTTATACACGTACAGTAGAATAAAAAATTAATATCATGAGATATTTTATACACGTACAGTAGAATAAAAAGTTAAGTTTAATTAAGTCAAGTGTACATCCTTGCAGGGAGTGGTGTAAATATAAATCATTAACCTTAGTAATAATAAGGCATTGCTAATCGAATCTTCAAAGGTCTACGATCGCCCGGTATAAAGTGATAAAAGTTGTAATTTGAAAGTGCTGCGTACTTACTAGGTATAAGCATGTATTAATTCTTATAACTACAAAATTTCAATTTTTAATAAGTCGATGCGTAAGTCTCTAACTCACCTTTCCGCTTCATAAGCAAGCGCTACAACTATTTAGCATAAGTCAATGGGTGAGTGTCCAACTCATCTTTCCACCTCATAAGCAAGCCCTACAGCGTACAACCATTTAGCATAAGTCAATGGGTGAGTGTCCAACTCACCTTTCCACCTCATAAGCAAGCCCTGATTAAGCACCCCCTTCACTCTCCTCGAAACCATCAGGTTTTCTTTAAGGCGAGTCTGGCTTTAATTAGGGCAGAAATCAATTGGGTTCGTTCTTCCTTGAATCAGCTTTCCCGGGTGTTGTTTGATTTGCATCTAGATCTTAGTAACTTAATTTCTGCCTCTCTGTGGGCCAGAATAGAGGCCTGTTCAGCTTTGAAGTCTCTTCGGTTAGAGGAGATTCGTAAGAAAAATCAAGCCTCTAAGTTCCTAAGGTTGGCGGGGAATTCTGATCTTCTTGATAGATCCGTGAGAGCAGCTTCCCAGAGCAGGGTCTCATCTGGGCAAATCTCAGCGCTGAAGGATTGGGTATCTGGCCGCTCGGATGGGGACTCTGGTTTCTTGTCTCTGGATGCCGTTGATCCCTTGGTTAGTGCTGGTTCTGGCCTGCATTCTTCTATAGGGGGCTCGGTTTCACCTGGAGGAGGTAAGCAGAGTCTTCTCTGCGCAGATGAGGTTTTAGGGTTGGTTTCTGAGCAGTGCGTTGCTGGAAATCTATCCACCCTTCCTGTCGACAGGGATGCTGTTTGCGTTATTCCTCCAAGCGATTGCCGGTTGTCTCGGGTCAGCAGCCATGGTGATGTAACTCTCAGCGTTTCTGAGCCTGCTGCTTTGTCTTCCATGGCTCGCTCCGCCTCCCAGGACAGTAATGATTCTGGTCCGTTAGCCCTTGGTCCGCCGTTTCCTTCTGAAGGCTCGGTTTCCCCAGCGCTCGGTTGGAAATCGCGGGTTGGTCTCGCTGAGCAGAATGGTCGTGCTGTTATGGAGCTGGCCCCTGGGGTATTCGGTGTCGTTGAATGATGTACCCGTGTCCTCGGTACCCGATAAGTCAAGGCGTTCTGAAAACAAGGGAGTTGGCTCGGTCTTCGATTCCCAGTTTTCGGTCTGCTGTCCAGGGCGGTCTGCGGTGCCTCTCCATGGGTTACATAGCAGCGCCACCGGTTCAGCTGTTGATAGCGTTATCTCTTTTAGTGATTATGAGATTAATAATTATAAGAATATTAATAGAATCAAAGATAATGATAATAGTGTTGTTATTAACCTTGATAACGATAATCTTATTAATAGTAATATTTTTAATAATTATGATAATAATATTCAGAGTAATAACGCGAATTCTTAATAATTATAATAATATTAATAGTATCAACGATAATGATAATAGTGTTGTTATTAACCTTGATAACGATAATCTTATTAATAGTAATATTTTTAATAATTATGATAATAATATTCAGAGTAATAACGTGAATTCTGATAACGAATGTAATAATATGAGTATTAATAATACTATTAACGACTGTAATAATATGAGTATTAATAATACTATTAACAACATTGATTATAGTAACAATAACAATTATGATAGGGTTAATAATGATAATAGTATTGTTATTAACCACGATATGAATAATAACAATAATCTTATTAATAGTAATATTTTTAATAATTATAATAATAATATTCATAGTAATAAGGTGAATTCTTATAATGACTGTAATAATAATACTATTAACAACATTTATCATAGTAACAATAACAATTATGATAGGGTTAATAATATTCGGATAAGTAATAATTTCTTTTCTAACTCGAATTTTATTAAGAATAAGGTGTCTCCTTGTTCTGATAACCTTCCTTCTAAGAAGGTGATTAATCTTTCTAGCTTCAATTTTCCCCTTTCGGTGTTTAAGGTTCTGGGTAAAGGTTTAAATTTTGCCTTGGCCCCGAGAAAGATTCCCGTTGAAGATATCATTTGCGATATTGAGTTTGGAATCAGGGGTTTACCTGATAGGATCAAGGATACGATTAGGCAGGATTGTGTTGTTGCCTTGAGAAAGGCTAGGCCGCCTAAGAGTAACCTCAGCAAGGATGAATTTTTAGCTCTCAGATCCTTGAACCAAAACAAAGATATCGTTGTCCTTAAAGCAGACAAAGGAGGTGCTGCTGTCATTCTCAATAGGGTTGATTACCGCAGCAAGATGTTGGATCATCTTCATAATAGTGGTAGCTACAAGCAGCTTTCTAAAAATCCGTTGAAGAAGGTTGCAAGAAATGTTTCCTTGGCCATTAAATCCATTGGCTCTTTAAGTTCCTTGCACCATAAGCTCATTGAAAGCAACCCTATTACCCCTAGAATCTATGGTCTCCCCAAGATTCACAAGGAAGGTGCCCCCTTGAGGCCCATTGTCAACACCATTGGAGGTCCTACCTACCTTCTGGCAAAGTTTCTTGCGTTAAAGCTTAAGCCCTTGGTTGGTCGAACAGAGTCCTTTGTGAAAGACTCTGCTTCATTTATTGAAGAACTCAAGGACATTAAGCTTGATCCTGGGGACATTCTTGTTAGTTTTGATGTTGTCTCCTTGTTCACTTGCATCCCTATTAATGAAGCCATGGAGGTGATCCATCGCCTAACAGATCCTGACACGGCTAAGTTGGTTGAGATCTGTCTCACTTCCACCTTTTTCAGTTTTGAAGGAGAGTTCTTCAAGCAAACCTGTGGGGTTGCGATGGGCTCCCCCCTTTCCCCGGTTGTTGCTAATCTTTTTATGGAAGATTTTGAATCCAAGGCTCTTAGCTCTTCTCGGCTCCTGCCTAAGCTATGGAGAAGGTATGTGGACGACACCAACGTCATATGGCCTCATGGGCAGGTTGAGCTTGATCTCTTCTTTGATCATCTCAACAACGAGTCCTCAGCCATTAAGTTCACTAAGGAGCAAGAAGTTGATGGTTGCCTTCCTTTCCTTGATATTCTTATTTCTAAGAATAGTGATGGTTCCCTCACCCATCGAGTTTTTCGTAAGAAAACTCATACGGAGTAGTATCTTCATGCCAATTCCCACCATTTCCCGGCTCAAAAGATGGGTGTCCTCAATACCCTTGCTACTCGGGCCATTAGAATCTTCGACGAAAAGAGCCTTGAGGATGAAAAATCCCATCTGCTTGGTGTCTTTATTGAGAATGGCTATAGTAGATACTTGGGCCAAAGGGCTTTCCTTAAGGCTTCCAAGAATTCTTTGATTAAAAAGAACCAAAGGAGCGAATCCCAGGTGTCCTTCTTCCATATGTTCAGGGGACTACTGATAGGATTGGGAGGATTCTCCGGAAGCATAGTATCCTTGTGACCTTCAGGCCCCTGAACACCATTCGTGGGTCCCTAAGATCTGTAAAGGATCCTATCGACCCTAAGGATATGAAAGGGGTTTATTTGATCCCTTGTTCCTGTGGGACCCCCTATATTGGAGAGTCTGGTCGCTCTATTAATCAAAGGATTAGTGAGCACGCTGCGGACCTTAAGCATAGGAGAGCCAAGTCCTCCGCTCTAGCTAAACATGCTGAGAAAACCAATCATCATGTTTGCATTGAGGAGGCTAGTGTTATTGCTAGGGTTTCATATTTCCATCATCGTAAATTTAGGGAAGCGCTTGAAATTGAAAAAAGACCTTGCAATCTTAATAGAGACGATGGCTGGAAAGTCAGTAGATGTTGGGTCCCTGCTCTCTCCTCCTAGTTAGTTTCCGCCCTCTTCTGTAGGGTTTTTCTTTGTATCTATTTACTTTTATTATTATTTTTTATCTAATATTAACCTTTTCATTTTTAGTGATTTATGGATTTACTTTTATTGATTCATTCTATTATCACCTTTATTGTTTTAGTCCTTTAACTAATTTTTATTATTTTTATTCTTATTTTATTTGTTCGCTTATTACTTTTTTAACTAACCTTCCCTCTTACTATTTGTCTTGTCTTTAGTTTATTTATTTTTTCCGACTAGCCTATTTGTTTTATTCTTTTTATTCTCATTTATTCCTTACATTGTTACCATTTTATAACTTAATTTTCCAACCTCTGTGGTTTTCTTCCTTTAGTTTTTCAATTATTTTTAATATTATTTATAGGTTTTTACTTCTAATTTGATTAATTTATTTTTATCTTTATTTACTTTTATTATTATTATTATGATTATTTTAAGTGATTTTTGTCCTTTTAACTAATTTTATTCTGAATTTATTTATTTATTTAACTAACCGTTTCTGAATGTATTTATTTATTTGATATTCTATAATATTTTAATAATATTTATAGGTTTTTTCTGATTTGATTATTTTATTTAATATTTATTTACTAATTTTTATAGGTTTTAACAGAATAATAATAAATATTTATTCTAAATTTATTTATTTATTTAATGATATTTATAGGTTTTTTACTTTTAACCTTTGTTAGATCTTTTATTTAATATTTTAAGAATTTATTTATTTATTTGATAATAAATATTTATTCTATATTTATTTATTTAATATTTTAATAATATTTATAGGTTTTTTCTGATTTGATTATTTTATTTAATATTTATTTAATAATATTTATAGGTTTTAACATAAAAAAAATTATTCTAAATTTATTTTTTTAATATTTATTTATTTAATAATATTTATAAGTTTTTTACTTTTAACCTTTGTTAGATCCTTTATTTAATATTTTAAGTAATATTATGTTATATATATTGCTTTTAATATCCATTATTTAACTAATTTTCACTAAAATTTGTAAACTATATTACCCTTCAATTTATATTTTGGTCCTAATTCTGCTAACTAAAGTGATAAAATATTTTTGACCCCGATCCTGAAGTCAAACTAGCCGTTAGTCAGGAGTCTCTGCTCTGCCTATTTAACTTGCTCAGCTGGATCTGTTTCTTCAACCTGTCCTGATGATGAACCACACTTGTTGGTTCGAAACGCGTCGACAATTGATTTTCCTTGTGATTTTCGCCGAAGATTCTCTCTCTAAAATGTATATCGGGTATCAAAATATTGATAATTGAGGTTTTACTTCAAGATAATCTTAATATGCTAATATGGACAAGATCTACATGCCATATCATTCTGCATCGCCACTTGATTTTTGGTGGGCGTTGACATGTCCTTAGCATGTGTCACATATAATTTATTAGGCCTACATAACATGTAAAATTATTGAATATGAGTGATATATGTCACACATGTCATTTTTATATCATCATATAATTTCTACTTGATATCATATTTTTTTCATGGTTCTGTTGTAAGGTTTCATCTCCATTCTCAATTTTTTTTCAAGGTTATTTTCTGTATTTCAAGTTGGCTAATGTATCGATATGTTCAGTGTACAACCATAAACTAACAAGGACCCGGTGTGGAAGCCTTATTTTTTTGTTGATGTTCCATCTATCACAGGTTGACCATTTTGTAGGGAAGGTAGTTGTTAAGTGATGTTCATTATACTGACTTGATATAAAAATATTTAAGCACTAAAGCTTGGAGCTAGGAGATGTGTTGATATGTGTAATTCTCTTACACATTACTTAGTTTTGGGTGATTTTTCAATATAGCACCTAATGCTAAGGGTTCATACTTTGAAAAATTCATGTACGGTTGTGTAGATTTCAACAACGTAGAAATGTGGGTTCAACACCTTATTATCTCTTTGTTGCCCTGTAAGAGAAAAGGGGACAAAATAAGTTTGGGATTATATATTGTAGAGATGAATAGTCTAGTAGTGTGGATGTGGATTTTATCTTCTCATGCGCCCTAAGTATTTAATGATAGGCTCCTCCAACCTCACCGCACCAAGCCTTGGGAAGCATGACTTTGTAGTTTAGTTAACCATCCCTTAAAATAATAAAATAGGTTATACAAATACCCAAAATCAAATAATTAATTTTTTAAATAAATATAATTTTGATGGTTACTATCCATTGCAATGTTTATTAGCCATTTAAATTACATAAATACACTAATATATATATATATATATATATATATATATATATATATATATATATATATATTAAAATACTTATATTTTAAAAATATCATTTTTTTTCTACTGGTTTGAGTTGATTGATGAAGCCTAACCCCACATTATTTAAATAAGGATAAAAAGCTTAACAAAAATAATAATAGATGGAAATTTAAAACATTAAACAAAAATTAAAATAAGCTCTGCAAATTATTTAAATACTTCTAATTACTCTCACCTTAAAAAATCAAAACAATAATAATTTGGATTGAAAAATATAATACACTTAATACTTTAATTTGATTTAATTTATTATTTTAAATTAAAAATTGTAATAAATATGTTAAATTAATTAACATTATAAATAAATTATTTTAATAATCTTTTTACTATGTAAAAATTCAAAAACTTCTTAATTTGCACATTAATTAGAAATCCATTTTGCAAATTAATGAGAAATGTCATATTTAGATTTAAGCCATTTCATGTTATAAAGAAATGAAATATATATCTTTATGAAACCAAGATACCAAATTAAGAAAAGCACCATATGATCTTGAACGTGAGGTAACATAAATTTATTTACATAAATAATTTCTCAAATAAATGTTTTATATACTTTATATAAATACAAAAATTAATGTATTAACCAATACTTCTAAATTTTACCATATATTACTTTAAACTCTCAATTTATTTTATAAACAAATATAGATAACACTAGAAATAAAATAATGAAACCAATGAAACCAATCAACAAAATTCAATATTTCTATATTTACGTTACTTTATTTAATATTGATTATGTTTATAGTATTAAGTTTTTAATATTTATTATGTTTATAGCATTAAGTTCCATATTGCATTATTAAAGTGTCTAGCTTAATGTTATTTTATTTTAGATTTTCTATATTTATGGTATCTTGTTTTATATTGTATTAAACATGTTATTGTAAATTTTTTCTAATATTCTAATTTTACCCCTTTTTTCTTAGTTTTCCTTTAGTGCTTCTACATGTATTTATATAGGCATTTGTTTTTCCAATTCTTTATAATATTGTACTCTCCTTTTAAAAGAAATAGGTTCACAAATATCAAAATCATAATGACTTCCATTAAGTCCTTCGTTCTAGAAGTGATGATTAATTTTGGAGTACCAAGTTCTTTTGAGCTTGCTTCAATACATATAATATTTTTTTTAATTTAAAAGAAATAGGCTTATGGACAACTTTCCTAAAGTTAGGGGTTGTTGCATATAGATTTCTTTATGTAAATTACAAGTATAAAATTACTTTTTACTTTGATATGATGAATTTTCCAACCAAATTATGTATTTAGAGAAACCACAATGTGAATCAACATTTTGGCAATATAAGCCTATGATATGAATTGTCATTTTAGAAATATAAGTAAACATTTGAGTATCATCAATAACTTATTTTTGTGAGCATTAATTCACAAGTAATCTAGCCTTATGCTTCTTAATAGATGTGGCTTTGTCATATATGCCCCTTTGTAGCCAATGGTGTTCCTACTTTGCGGAAGACAAGTAAAGTTTGAAGTTTGACTCCTTAATGAAGAATCATATATTTTTCATTGCAACATCCCATTTAGGTTTTCCTTGAGATTCTTCAAAACTTTATGAGTGATCAACATGAATCGTTCTAATTATAAGAGCACACAACATAGTTATCATATTGACGCCTTATGACCTTTTTGATAGAGATCTTAAAGAATCATTGTTATTCTAGCAAAGAATATCGTTTTAATCTTGCAGACCTATACGAAAATTTTCTCCTCCACAAGGTTCAAAACTTTCTTCATTAATCATGTCATCCTAATTTTCTTCATTAGTTAGGTGATCATGAATGATACTAGGAATTGATGAAGATGTAGGAGTAGAGGAAGAAGATTTCAAAATATATTGCAACTTTCATCAAACATCACATCTCTCCTCATAAGTATTTCATTTGTTTCGAGGTCATGTTGTTGATTTCTTCAAATTGGATACTAAGTGAGAACATGGAAAGCGCCCTTATCGATATTTCAAGGGGAAATTGGGGATAATAGCCTCAATTTTTTTAATATCTAAATTTGACCGAATAGCTAGTGTTCCCGGCCGCTTCATTTAATAAAATATTTTAATGTCATGATGTGTTTGTATGTACTCCAAAAATAATAAAATTGTAAAATGAGTTATATGAATATTTGTTTAACCTTTTTTATTAATTTTTAAAATAAAATTAAACATTTTTTGTGTAGATAAAGGTTATATATATATATCTATATATATATATATATATATATATATATATATATATATATATATATATATATATATATATATATATATATATATATATATATATATATATATATATATGACATTTAAGAGAATGATTAGAAGTTAATAATTATTTATTTAATATTGAATGATGATAATTTTTTCTGTATAATACTCATATAATAGTACACATGTCATGTCATTAGAATATAATGAGAGTTGTACAAATTGTACACATGTTTTTTTTTTTTTTTTTTTCAAATTTATATTTTTTTAATTATTTTTTTGTAAATTAAAAAATTAAACCCATAAAATTATCTATTCAATACTTTACACCAACAAGGAAATGAAATTTTTGAATTTAATTACAAACCATTTGTGTTTATGGTACATAGTAATTAATATATAATATTATTTTTCAAATTATTTATATTTATTGTACATAGTAATTAGTGATATAGTACATAGTAATTAATAATAGAGCACACAAAAGTCAATTCTTTCCATCATTACACAATAAGAGGAAAGACATTTTAACCAATCATATTTGAGAAAAATATAAATATTTTTTATTTAAAAATAATAAATTTAATTTCATAATGTTAAACTTTGGATAGATTTTGAATTTTTTTAGTCCAAGAAAAACTAATAAGAAGTCAATGAAAAACTGAATACGTTATATCCTGCTAGCGCCAGGTATAATAAGTCAATGAGTGAGTGTCTAACTCACATTTCCACTTCATAAGTAAGCCCTACAACCTTTCCCATAAGTCAATGGGTGAGTTTCCAACTCACCTTTCCACCTCATAATCAAGCCCTACAACCTTTCCCATAAATCAATGTTAATATGTATATCGGGTATCAAAATATTGATAATTAAGGTTTAACCTCAAGAAAATCTCAATATGTCAGTATGGTAATATGGACAAGATCCACATGCCACATCATTCTCCATCCCCCCATCACCACTTGATTTTGATGGGTGTTGACATGTCCTTAGCCATATGGCACTGCTAACATGTGTCACATATCACTCATTATGCCTACCTAACATGTAAAGTCATTGAATATGAGTGACATATGTCACACATGTTCTTTTCACATCATCATATAGTTTCCACATGAAATCATATTTTTTTCTTGGTTCCGTTGTAAGTTTCCACCTCCATTCTCAAAAAAAATTCAAGGTTATCCTTTGTATTTCAATTTGGCTAATGTGTCCATATGTTCGGCCTACAACCATAAACTAACAAGGACCCAATGTGGAAGCCTTATTTCATGTTGACATTCCATCTATCGAATCATAACTATATATGACTTCTGAGGTTTACGGAAATAAATTGATACTCTGATATCAATTTACCTATGATAATTCACCGGTTGACCATATAGTAATGTCAATTGTAGGGAAGGTGGTTATTAAGTGATGTTCATTATATTGACTTGGGATAAAAATACTTAAGCATTAAAGCTTCTATCTAGGAGATGTGTTGATATGTGTAACTCTCCAATGCATTACTTAGTTTTGGGTGATTTTTTGATATAGCACCTAGTGCTAAGGTTCATACTTTGAAAAATTCATGTATGGTTGTGTAGATCTCAACAACATGGAAATGTGGGTTCAACACCTAATTATCTCTTTGTTTCCCTGTAAGCCAAAAGGGGACAAAATAAGTTTGGGATTATATATTGTAGAGATGAATAGTCTAGTAGCATGGACATGGGATTTCAAGCCCAAGGGGTTCCCACTCAACTAAAAAAATAAAAAAACTATACATACAACAAACTCACAATGAGGCCCAACTTGGTCTCACAAAAACAAATTCAAGCATTAGGACAGTAATCCAACATTAGGGTACATAAGATGATTCTTTCATATTTTTCTCTTCTTTTAAAAGATATTTCTAATGCCCTTTGGCTCTCGTGCCAAATTATATCATTATTATTATTATCATTTTTTAAAACTCCCTTATTTTATTAGTTTCCTCTAACCTCCCTTATTTTATTATTTTCCTCTAACCTCTGTGTTTTATTATTTTTCTCTAACTTCCCTTTATTTATTACTTTCTTCTAACTTCCTTTATTTTATCATTTTCCTATAACTTCTCTTACTTTATTCTTTTCTTCTAATTTCCCTTATTTTATTTGTTTCTTTTATTTCAATTGTTAGTTAGATATTTAATTTTTATGCTTCCTTTACAAGGAGGATTCTCATGAATATTTTTTTGTTAGTTTTAAAATTTTGTTTCTTTTATTTCATGCACAACTCCTCCCTTTAAAACTAGAACCAAATCAACATTTTATTTCCATTATTTCTAAATGATAATATCCCCCCCACATGTTTTAGGATGGATAAAATACTTAATTAAGTTAAATTTACTTTATTTGATATATTTTTTTTGAAGTTTGATTTATTTCTATCTCCATAATTGCCTTTTCCAAAGATTTTCTAATTTTCAAATAAAATATAACTCTAAACTCACTTTTGACATGTATTGTTTGACTTTAGTGCTTTGACACATTAACTTCAAATTCAATCTACCTTTTTATATCCCAATACCAATGGTGCCATGTTGATTGTTCCCTTCAAGAATTGCTTAGATAGTTCTAAGGGTGATAAAATACTTTCCTTTCAAGTACCTTTTTGTGTTTAGATACCAAGAGTGTCAATTTGGTTATGCCCTTCAAGAACTCCCCACATCGTTCCAAGGGTGATAAAACACTTTCCATTTAAGTATCTATGCCTAATATAGCAATTTATTTAATTTGAATGAATTCCAAGTAGCTATAAATATACAAATATTTCTCTCATTAGATAGACTGATTTCTTAATGACATTTGTTTATTTTTAGCAGATCCCTTTGTGTAATTACATCTATAATATCATTGTAAGAGTTAAGCTTATGCTTTTGAGAATGATCTCTAATGAGAAATTTGTGTACCGTAGTGGTCAAATGATACATGAAGAAATTGTTCCAATATAGAGAGGGGCACACATAATCAAAACTGAAAAGATACCCATATTAGTGATGAAGTTATATATTTCCAAGGTCTATGATTAGATTTCATGGAACGTTTCAAAAAATTTATTGATTTTCATTGGCTTTAATGTAAACATGGTGAATTGGATTATCAATTGTGTTAAGTTCTCCTCATTCCTAATATTAATGAATGGGGAAGGATCTAATATATTTAGACCCTCTACATGACTTCGACTAGGGTGTGCCCTCTCTCTATACTTAGTTTTAATAACTTTAGAGTATCTTATTTGGATGATAATTAAGTCGAGATAATCTTAGTCCATTCAAGTAATTTCAATGGGAAAAGACTTAGAATTCACTCACCTATCACTTGTGGAAAATGTACTTTTATTATGCTATTGTAATGATAGTGAAGGTGAGTGCTTTAAAGGGATCATAGAATCATTTTGTAACGTTACTAGCATGAAGGTTAATATGGAGATATTTACTATATATTTTCTTGACTTTGTGGATGGAGTCAAGCAACTAGTGACAAAGATTTCAGTTATTAGGATCATGATTTAAATGGTGGTTTCAATTATTTTGGATTCAATATTAAACCAAATGACCATGTTGTAGAGGACTAGAAGTGGTGAAAGGCTAAAGAGGAAAATATAATATACTTCTAGTGTCATCATTAGATTTCCAATGGGTTGAATAGTAGTGTTGGAGGCTATTCATGTTTATTGGAATTGGTGAGCCCCAATCCCTAAAATTATCCTAAATAGAATATAAGATAACCTTTAATTATATGTTGTAAGGATCGAAATAATATTTGGGGGATCATCTTGTTATTTGGTCTCGGATAGCTCCTCCCACAAAACAAGGAGGTTAGGGGCTTAAGCATATTCTAAATTTTGGGATAGTTTTGTTCATTAGGACTTAGGGAAAAATTATGGAGGTGCCTTTTTATTACCAAATGCATTTTAATCGAGTATACCTAGAATTAGTTACTATCATGACATAAGACTATTCCTCCAACCATTGGGGGATGATCTATCAAGAATTTGAACATATAGTTGATACTTATCATGCTTAGTGGCTCGGGTCTGGATCTAGGGTTTGCATTGGAATGGATGCTATAAAAAAATGTAAGAAAATCTCTTCCCAAATGTGTTGATTGTGTTCCTTTACAAAAGGGGATTTTGAAGCATAAATAAAATAGAACACGAGGATACCACTATGATATGGAATCAATGATGAGTTTCTACATCAGACCTAAACCTTGAAGTTCTATGGAATGATAATTAGGGATGGCCCTATTGCACACGTCAATAATGCACCTATGAGGGCTAATGAAGGAAATGATAAATAGGTATGTATGTATAATTCTACATGTGGACATTACACCAGTAAAATAGGATATAAATCTTTGAAAAAGAATGATTAGGTAATTATAAAATGATTGTACAAAAATATTTGGAAGATAGAAGCACCTCTCAAAAGAAAATTATTATTCTAACTCGTACATAAAAAAAAATAAAAATGGATTTAACATGATCCAGAATGAAAATAAATTATTAGGGTCCAAGTATATATATCCTATGTTGAAATCCAAATGAAGATTCATGTCATCTTTTTTTCCATTGTATTTTCATAAGAAAAGTTAGGGATAATATGGAAGGTCTCCACAAATAATAAATCTTTAACTTTGCACATCAGTTGAATATTGTCTCATATCATTTGTTGAGAGGTTTACATTGAAAATATTTTGGGCCTTTCCATTGGTTTTGGCCTAGTAAGTTGAGATGGCTTATAATAGGAATCCTTTTGAATCCATTTTGACTTATCCATACTTGGTTGTGATTAGGGACTTAACATGTTGTTATCCTTAAGTGAGTTCTAAATTCCTTTGGCTCATGTCAATTTAGATGGCCATAAAATTTATCATTCTCAACTAAACATTGGTGTATGCTTAGGGATCTAGCACTATCTATAGCTTTAATCTCTTGATTACGTCAGTGGAGATATTTTTGGAATAAATATTTATCTTAAAATAAAACTTACAAGTGTTAGTCTCTACTATAATTTCCAGAGTTAGGATCCACGAGAGGTAGCTAGTCGATGTTAGAAAACACATAAGAAACATAAAACCCAATTTCCAACAATCTCCCCTTCGTTCAAGTCCAGTGATTTTAAAATTGACACCTACCACTCTAATACCACTTGTTTGAATCACACTTTTCATTAGGAAAAAAACCTACATGCATTAGTCTCTACTATGATTACCAAGGTTATGATCCACAAGAGGTGATCAGTCAATGTTGTGAAAGATACTCGGAGTGCTGAACCAATTTCTAAAAATTGCATGTTCTTCTATCTCCCATTGTAAATAATGAAATGTAGTGGGCTCCCCTTCACCCACATCTATGAATGGAAGAGGCATCCCCACTCCTCGATATCCTCTGACTCTTCTAGTTATAACTTCGAAGATGCAATGGTAGCATTGGGTTCTACGTCAATGAATTTCTTTCATTTATCATTTTTTGAATCAAAATATGTGCTAATTCCATCTCTTTAAGCTCATCTAACAATGGTTTCCTTCAGTGACATTCATGAGTGTTGTAACAAGGGATTTTTTGGAATCCACACAACTTTCTAGTGTCCTTCTTTTCTTTTGATTTGGGATAGTTGTCTTGAGGCTAACTCTCTTTTCTTTGTCCTTTCTTCTATGAGTTAGGTCCACTTTTTCAAAAAAAAAAATTATGGATGATTTGTAGATCCAAACTCCCACCTACTCTTATACTTCAGTTTCCATTGAATTTTGACAGCATATCAATAAGTTGCTCATATTGAGGAGATGTTTAAGAAATCCATATATGTTGGGATGTAGCTATATAGGCCACTAGATTAATTTATAAGAAAATGCCACTCAGAGTCTTTGATACCCAACTTTGAGCACAAATTATGGAAAATATTGGTGTATTCTGACACCTTTCAGTCATTCTTGCGTTTTAGAATGGTCACAATACCCCATAGTGTAGAAATACTTCTTGAGGGAATCCACAAATTATTCCAAGTGGTTTATTTCCTAAATTCAATAGATTCATCCACTATGTATCCTTTCATGTAACCTTTCCTCCAATATTTGACACGAGGAAGGGTTTTAAGGAGTGCAAAATTGATATTTTCAACATTAAAATTATTTTGGATAGAGTAATAATCTTTGAGGATGCTCAATCATTTCACTAGGGAATCCATATTTATCTAGCCTTCAAATAAGGGGTTATCAAAGTTAACTTGCACCTTTAAGGGTGTCACAACTTTGAAATTGCTTCTTGCTTAACATTCCTCAGTCACTATCAGTAGTCGTCGAAGGATTTGGAAAAAATTCCCCATCATATTATTCCTTCGTCACATGGGTACTTCCTCGAGCAACAACTTGACATGATCTTCTACCTTGTCACAAGTCTTTTATTTTTCAATGGGAAGTCACTTGTGTTGGTGAGAGTGGTTATCCTCATGTAAAAATAGCATGAGATTCAACTCTCTATAACTTGACATCATCAAGGATAGGTGCTAAAAAATGACGAGAAGATTACTTTAATACCACTAATCTATATACCTTGAGGAACGAGACAAAATATCGACAATATAATATGGTACAAAAGGGTAGAAAATAATGTAGAGGAAACATCGATAATAGAATATAATAGAAGTCCATAGAATATAATGTATAGGGAATAATAATATGAAAATAGTTTAATTCCTTTTATTAAATGGTAATATTATGATAAGACTAAGTCATGAGAAAAATTCATATATGTGCATAGAATATAATGTATAGGGAATAATAATATGAAAATAGTTTAATTATTTCTATTAAATGGTAATATTACGATAAGACTAAGTCATGAGAGAAAATCATAGACTTTAAAAAGGTGAATGTCCAAATTTTATTATCTTCAGGTGTCTTTTCTCTTAGAACTCACACACTTGCATTATTTGCTTTATTATTAAATACCATGTCATTGGTGATTGCTATGGGTGGATAACATAGGTAAATACTATGGCTAATACTATAGAGAATTACTAGCGCAAGTGCCATGAGTGAATATGGCAATTTGTGGAAACCATGAGCTTGTAACATGTGAATGGAAATAATATAAGATTAATTGTCTTAATTCAATAGAAATAATGGATATCCACCAATTTTCACATGAAACCATATTACAAGGGCTCACCATTATGTGAGGAACCTCATAGTTGGGAAAGATAGTAAGACATAAAGATTAATCATGTGATTAAAAAGATGGATTAGTAACAAATTTCCACTCAGATCATGATAATAAAATAAAGTTCTATCATTAAAACTATGCATAAAAAAATAAAATCGATTATATAATTTAATAAATTTGTGAATAAACTATATGCATTATTATATCAAAATTACCATAAAAAACATCAAACAATTATATTAAAAATTAGAACATATTCGAAATAATTAAAAATGATATGTGTTAATTCATAATAATAATTACAGTTAACTAAACTAGTTGTCATTCTTCCCATCCAAACTCCAATCTTAAAATAATCTTACTTTTTTTAATTACATAAATACAAATAATTAAAAGTAATGAATTCTAAATCTTTTACTCTAAATATACACAAATAAATTTCTTATAATTAAAATGAGTTTATTATATTTTAAATTATATATTAAATCTTTTCTATTATTATTATTATTATTATTATTATTATTATTATTATAAACTCATTTTAATTATATATTAAATCTTTTCTATTATTATTATTATAAATTAAGTTTAAGATAAATAAATAAATCAATTTAAAAATTTTAATATTTTAAATTTTAATAATTTTAAATTAAAATATATTTAATTGGATTAATATATAATAATTTTAAATTAAAATAAATATTCCAAATAATAAAAAAATGATATTACATTCTAATGTTTGGACATAAAAGACTAGTTACAAGCATTAATATTTAAGATTTGTGTTTTTAAGTATCACATTAAATAAGGTATTCCATTTTATGATAAATTTCTAGTTTTTCATATTTAAGATTTGTATTTCTAAATATTTGTCAAACGTAGGTGCCAATTAGAAACCTCCCATTTAAGATCTTGACATTGGTTACTTTAAATGATTATATGGAAAACATATGATTTAAATCATTATAGGGTCATATGTTGGTTTAAATAAATTTAATAATTATGAGGGATGAGTATTTTTTTAAATAAATTTAAATTGTGAAATTATTGTATTAGGTTAAAAAAAAAGAAAACACAAAAGTTAAGAACATATTTATTGATGTAACGTTCTTGGTTTTTTGAAAGGATTTACTCTGGATATTAATTTGGTTTATATTTTACTACATTTACTTTGGTTTATATTTTACTACATTTACTTTTTGTTATGTATTATCAAGACTGGAAAGATAGATATTAAATTGTTACCTAATTGCGAGTAATTAGAAATGGAAACATGATTAATTAAAAGAAATGGTTTACTACAATTACAAGAAACAGTTATACCCTTGCTCTAGAAAAGGGAGAGATACGAGAAAAAGAGAAAACAAAAGAACTATCCTAGAGCTAGGGAGGAAACTAGTGGGAAGTTGCTCCTGAATAGTCAATGAAGTGCAGGACTTGAGGTTGATAGTGGAGTCCAAAGACCCAAGACATTGACTATTCTAGCAGAGGAAGTGCTCAGGGGAGGACCTGAACGTATTGCCAGGTTCATGGCTGGGAGGAGATACTTTCTAGAATTATTGGAAACTACAGGTGGAATCGATAAGTATTATAGTTAGTTTATTTCTAGAGTTAATGATAACATATAGAGATTAACATTTAATGACAGAGTAGAATTGTTATGCTTGAACTATCATAGAATAAACTGGAATGAGAAATTATATTAGAAGTCGTAAGGAAATGTGTAATTATAGGAGATAAAACAACTTTTCTGGAATCATATGGTAGACAGTGGATTCTAATAACCATAGAATTGTTAAGTAACACAACAAAAAGGAAAGAGAATGCTCATAAAGTGATTATGGTACACTATCCATTATAATAAAAGTTAAACTGATAAGATATTGAAATAAATTATTTATAAAGTACTATATCTGAGAATCCGTGGAATGACCTGAGTAGTTTTACACACTCTCTAGAAATGACTACAATAGAAAGACAATCAATAAGCAACTGCAGGAATGCAGATTTAAATACATATATTTTGTAACTGTTAATTGCAGATTTAAAATATAAAGAAAACAAGAATTCATAAAACTGTTTGAATGCAGGTGTTGCATCATATCTTAACTACGTAATTACGATAATGTTGACAGAGTAATTGTTTAACCTAGTAATATCTTGAATAAAAACTAAACCGATTCCAATCATCCTAGCTAATATTTGCATGAAGAAGGGAAGGGTCCTCTCGGCCCAGATTGCAACTACGGTAGCAATTAACTTAATTCAGTGCCATTTTCCAAACATATGAATAGTTCAGATAAAGTCCTGTAAACGATAATGCATAAATTAAACATTTTAAATAACAGAACATATGCCATTTCACTTAAGTGTCCACTTGACAAAATAATCCTCTGCGAGAAAGATCTTAAACTCTCTGTTGATTAGAGAGCGGGAGAATTCTCCCAAAAAACTACCAAACAATCCTACACAGAGTTCCCTTAACTATTCATGTGTGTTTAATTAATTACATAATCAACAGAACGATAAAACTTGAACTAGTTCGATGCTAAGTCTTTATCATTGACCATATGGGAAATGTTCCATATCTTAATTCATGCCAGAGGTAAGATTCCAACCTAGAAGGGCCAAAAATGACGTTGTGAGCAATTTAAGCTTTGATGAGTAATGACCTTCACCAACACTAATACCATTAAGCATTGTATAGTTACCTGTCAGGAAATCGAAACCTTAAGTTAGAAAACCTTATGGAAAAGTCAAACATACCTGGTAAATAAACAAAGGGAATATTTTGTTACCTGGAGGTGGTCGATTCCCGCGGGAGGCAGCTTCCCTGTCCACAGAGAGCAAATAGTATGAGAAATATTAAGAAAATCAAAGGATTTAAAATATTCAAGTTCAGAAGGGCTCAGAAGTTACCTTCCGCAGCTAAATCCTGGAATCGACTGCCACCCGGAGTGCCGGAAGTACCATGGGGATTTCCTATGCAACAGAGACCAAGTGTTAACACGACTCCAAAACCTCAGTCCATCTTTACAGTAAACACTACCATACAATCTAAGAAGACCACAAAGCAATGGTCTGAGGGGTTGACCTAGCCCTCTGTTGGCAATGGCTACCACCTTTGTCATTTTCAGAGGATGCCTAGACGGATAAGAACCCTGATCAAGACATAGAGCCCTTTCAAAATAGTAAACCCTTGCAGAATGGCAAACCCTCACAAAGCAGCAAGAAACCACAGGAGCAGCGGCAACAATGAGTCACACACAGGCCGAGGACAAGTAACTAGTTAGGGTTTGAAACCCTAAGTGATCTCCATTATCCAATCGCATGAGCTCGATCAATGACATCAGCACCCAACAGACGATGCGAGCAGCATGACCCATCTGGCCAATACACATAGCCTTACTCCATGTCTCCCTGTCGTGTGGCTTCAGATACAGAGGGCAGTAGATCAACCCAGGTGTAAGGACGTGGAAATCATATGGCGAATCATTCGCATTTAAACTCAAACCTTTCGACTTTAATACCATATGTGGGATTCATTAGATCTGGTGCATGTCAAGTCCACGGACTCATGATTTAAAATAATCAAATTTATGTGATTGCATATAATGAACCAATTACCAAAAAACCGGATGAGCATTTTTATATAGAAATTAATTTTATTTTATTTTGTAAATGGTAAGTTAACTTTAAATGTTGCAAGTGGTATGAGAGCTCAGGTTCGTACATTGTGACTCTTTGGGATAGATAATTATATGATTGTGCATGTAATAATATTTTTTTCATCTTAAAAATATAACTAAATAAAAATCATATGTGAACATAAAGAAAGAGAGAACCTCCATACAAAAGACAAAATGCAGATAAATTCAGGACCGCCCAATACTCTGGAACCAACTTATGTAAATTCCAACCCTGACATTTGGATACAGCTGGGAGAGGAGACTTGTCAGGCTAAAACAGTTTTACAGGAGACTGTTCAACATTTACGTGTTGAGATGACCAATTTAAGAACGGATAATGAATGACTGTGCCTGGAACAGGAAAGGACCCTCAGAAGTCTATCTAAGAATCAAAGACACCTAGACCCTAGTGTTGAGGACAGAGAAAAGAGCCCAACTGCTCAACATGGTGAGGAGAATGCCAAGTCAGCCGAGAGACACAGGGAGGATAATGAAGGACGCTCAGATAATGTATTTGACCAACACAATGCAAAAGACAAAAGTCAGAACTACAAGAAGAGTTCAAAAAGATTAAACCATCACTTTTTGAAGGGGAATCCAAAGAAGCAGCGGAGGCTTGGTTAATCGATATGGGTAAGTATTTTCAGATTTATGAATACATAGAAAGGTTCAAGGCACGGTTGGCAGTATACTAGTTAGGAGGGAAGGCAATGCTGCGATGGGAAGAGGTCAAAACAGTAAGAAAATTTGATGAAGAACAAGTGACATGGAATGAATTCCAAAAACATTTTAAAGATAAATATCTAACTGAGTGCTACTATGATGAAAAAGCAAAATAATTTCATGAATTAAAACTAGGGGCCTTAACTATGGACAAGTATTTAACTCGATTCACCTCCCTTCTACGCTATGTGCCTTATATGTAGGAGGAGAAAGCTAAGATTCAAAGTTTCATCAGTAGCTTACCCAATTTCATGAAGGAGAAACTTGAGTTTGACTACCCCAAAACAATGGATGATGCAATGCGGAAAGCCCGCATATGTTACCAGCAAATGAAACAAAAAAAATGAAGGGTCTAGAGGAGGGACGATTAAGAAGGGAAAGAATATGATTTCAAGTAAACACCTAAAATTTGCTAATAACAGAAATTTACAGCAAAAGTCTCTCCATAAATTTCCGGCAAGAAACCAACCCAAGGCTGTCTATATTGAAAATTGATAGTCAGAAGGGGTTAATAAATTCAGTAATGAACAACAGTCAAAACTGTCGTTACAATGCTGGGGATGCAGAGAACGCCATTGCTACAAAAATTTTCCTCACAAGGCAAGGACAGAACAACTTGCAAACCTGTAGGAAGCATCTACTGTTGGGGAAGTGGCAAGAAATATACCCAAAATTAACGCTGCCTTGGATGATTATCAGGCAGAATTTCAGCCCACCATGATTAAATGTGAAGGTACGATTGCTAAGCAACCTGTTTCGGTTTTATTTGATCCTAGTGCTAGTTTAAGTTATGTTAGTCCTAAAGTGGTAGAAAAGTATCAACTACAGACCAATAAATTCCAAAAATCTTGGCTAGTTCAGCTAGCCACTATAGCAAAAAGAAAGGTAGTCGCCAAAATAGATCAGCGCCCCATAATCATTTCCAGACAACCTATTCACATAAACCTCAGCATTCTTCCTTTAGGCTCAGATGATGTTTTAATTGGAATGGACTGGTTGGAAAAATATTGGTCTTTGGTTGATTGTAAGCAAAAAACCATTAGTTTTATTTTAGAATCATCAGGACAGAGGAGGGAATTGCAAGGAATTAAGTCTAACGCCAAACTACGCCCCATTACTTCCAGTCAGCTAGGAAGGTGTATTAAGAAAGGTTGTCAAATATACGTGGTTCAAGTGGGATTTACCAACTCCAAGAATAAAATGACCTCCTTGGAAAATATTCCTGTCATTCAGGAATTTGTGGATGTATTTCTCGAATCTATCCTTGGTTTACCACCCAAGCGGGATATTGACTTCACCATTGAACTTATTTTGGGTGCAACTCCGGTGTCTAAATCCCATTACCGCGTGAGCATACCTGAGTTGACAGAACTCAAAATGCAACTTTAGGAGCTTTTGGATAAAAAGTATATCCACCCTAGTGTGTCCCCTTGGGGACCTCCCATCCTATTTGTATGAAAGAAAGATGGAACTTTGAGATTATGCATCGATTATCGTCAATGAAACAAACTAACCATCAAGAATAAATATCCCTTGCCACGTATTGATGATCTATTCGATTAAGTGCAGGGAGTGAAGGTTTTCTCAAAAATCGATTTAAGATCTGGTTATCACCAAATAAGGATAAAGGAGGAGGACATCTATAAAATGACATTCCAAACTCGTTATGGTCATTACAAGTTCATAGTATTTCCATTTCGCCTCACAAATGCCCCATCCACCTTTATGAGTTTGATGCATGGTATTTTCCAGCCCTATCTTGATAAGATTGTGTTAATTTTTATTGATGATATTTTGATATACTCTAAGAATCAGGAGGAACACAAAGAACATTTGAGAATTGTACTGCGAACATTACGAGAAAACCTGTTATATGCTAAATTTAGTAAATGTGACTTTTTCAAAGATCAAATCCAATACTTGGGACACGTTATATTAGCTGAGGGGATAGCGGTAGACCCAGAGAAGATTAAAACCATTGTGGAATGGAACGCTCCCAAGAATGTCGTTGATATTATATCCTTTCTGGGTTTAGCCAGATATTACCGTCAATTCATTGAAATATTTTCAAAAATTTCCTTTCTAATGACTTCTTTACAGAAGAAGGGACGCACCTTCTAATGGACAAAGGAATGCCAACAAAGATTTGAGAAATTAAAACAATTACTTACCATTGCACCCATGCTAAAAGTGGCAGATCCGGAAAAATCCTTTGTAGTATGCACAGATGCAAGTAAGGAAGGCGTTGGCGGAGTACTGACACAAGAAGGTAAAGTTATAGCTTACGAATCATGGAAATTAAAGGAATATGAGCAGCGATACTTCGCTTATGACCTTGAATTAATAGTAGTGGTACATGCACTCAAAATGTGGCGACATTACCTATTGGGGAAGAAATTTCTGTTGCTAACAGATCATAATAGCCTTACAAATTTCTTCAACCAGTCCAACCTTAATGCCAGACAGGCCAGATGGACAACATTTTTAAGTGAGTTCAATTTTGACATGAAGCATTTAAAAGGGAAGGAAAATCGGGTAGTTGATGCACTAAGTAGGAAGGTACATTGCATCTATGAGGTTCAAATCAGTCAAGCATGCTCAAACATTCCAGAAATTATAAACGAAGCATCTATCAAGGATCCAGAATATAGTTTTCTTTGGTAGCAAACAAAAGAAGCTTTGTTAAGAGGAGAAAAATCAGATTTCGACATAGATTGGGATGACATCCTTACATTTAAAAATATAATCTATGTTCCTAATCAAAGTGTTGTTAAACAATTAATAATGGATGAATTTCACCGGAAACCTTGTGCGGGCCATTCAGGTTACCAAAAATTATTAAGAACTATTAAGAAAGGGTATTTTTGGCCCAGATTAAGGAAGGATGTCACAGAATATTTATCTAAATGTTTGGAGTGTCGATTAGTTAAGGCAGATAATTAGCATCTTGTCAGTTTGTTACAACCACTGCCCATTCCATAATGGAAATGGGAGACCATATCTTTAGACTTCATCACAGGTTTACCTTGCACCAGGAAACAACATGATTCAGTTATGGTTGTAGTAGATAAATTGAGCAAAACCGCACATTTTATACTTGTGAAATCCACATACAAAATTGTGGAAATTGCAGACATATTTATGAAGGAAATATTTAGATTGCACGGTATACCCAAAGTGGTAATTTTAGATAGGGATGTGAAATTCACATCCGCATTCTATAAAACCCTCTTCTCAGGATTGGGTACCCAGATCCAGTTTAGCATGGCTTACCATCCCCAAACCGATGGACAAACTGAACGGGTGAATCAAGTACTGGAGGACATGCTACATATGATTGTAATGCAACAACCATATAAGTGGGAGGATTACCTCCACCTCGTGGAATTTACATACAACAATGGACATCATGAATCACTGGGCATGAGCCCTCTTGAAGTATTTTATGGAAGAAAGTGCAGGGTACCTATGGACTGGAATAACCCTGTGAATAAGTTTGCTTTGGGCCCATACATGCTAGTAGAACTGGAGGAAGTCGTTAAGAAATTTTGACAGAATCTAAAGGTTTCCCAAGATAGGCAGAAAATCTATGCAGATAAGAGAAGGACACATAGAGAATTTCATTTGGGAGATCATGTTTATCTAAGAGTTAAGCCCCGAAAAAGTTCCTCATAGTGGAGGGGTTGTGCTAAATTAGCACCCCGATACTATGGACCCTTTCAGGTCTTGGAACGAATTGGACCTATAGCCTATAAACTTGCATTTCCAAGCCACATTCGGGTCCATAACGTTTTTTCATGTTTCGTTGTTAAAGAAATATGTGTACAATCCACAACACATAATAAACTGAGAAAATATGCAGGTAACAAGTTAAAAGGTTTTATATATTTTTCCAATTGTTTTGAAGGAATATGATTATGATTATTGCATGTGCAGGTCGAACCGGAAGGAGAGTTTCTAGCATAACCTCTTCGTATTCTCGATCGAAGAGTAACCACCTTGTCGAGGCGAGTGATCACCCAGGTTAAAGTGCAATGGAAGAACTTTGGCCCGGAGGAGGCAACCTGGGAAGAAGAATAATTTATGCAAGAAGCTTACTCGATGTTAATTTCTTGAAATAGAAGGAACACCAGGGACGGTGTTCCGCACATGGGGGGTGAGATGTAACACCCTTGGCTCCTTGAAAGGATTTACTGTGGATATTAATTTGGTTTATATTTGACTACATTTACTTTTTGTTATATATTATCAAGGCTAGAAAGATAGATATTAAATTATTACCTAATTGTGAGTGATTAGAAATGTAAACATGATTAATTAAAAGAAGTTGTTTACTACAATTACAAGAAATAGTTAACAAGAAACAATTATGCCCCTGCCCTGGAAAAGGGAGATATAGGGGCTAAAGAGAAAATAGAAGAACTATCCTAGAGGTGGGAAGGAAACCAGTGGAAAGTTGCTGATGAACAGTCAATGAAGTGTAGGACTTGAGGTTGGACAGTGGAGTTCAGAGGCCCAAGGCACTGTCTGTAACTCGAAATTATTCTAGCAGAGAAAGTGCTCGGGGGAGGACCAGGACGTAATTGCCAAGTTCGTGGCTGGGAGGAGAGACTTTCTGGAATTATTGGAAACTACAAGTGGAATAGATAAGTATTGTAGTTAGTTTCTTTCTAGAGTTAATGGTAGCATATAGAGATTAACATTTAATGATAGATTAGAATTGTTATGCTTGAACTGTCATAGAATAGATTCTGGAATGATAAATTATATTAGAAGTCGTAAGGAAAAGTGTAATTATAGGAGATAAAACAAATTTTCTGGAATCATTTGGTAGATAATGTGTTCTAATAACCATAGAATTACTATGTAACACATCCAAAAGGAAAGAGAATGCTCATACAGTGATTACGATACACTATCCATTATAATCAAAGTTAAATTAGTAAGATATAGAAATAAATTATTTATGATGTACTATATTTGAGAATCTGTGGAATGACCTGAGTAGTTTTACGCACTCTGTACAAATGACTACAATAGAAAGACAACTCATAAACCGCTGCTGGAACTCAGATTTAAATATAGATATTATGTAGATAAGTAGGGTTCTTTGCCAAGAAAATTGCACTTTGGCTGTCACAGTCTATTCTTATAGCTCCCTGTACTAACCCCATACTTGAACGAAATCTCTGCAACCAAAATGCTTCCTTGCTTGCATGAGTGGCTGCCATGTATTCTGCCTCTGTAGTTGATAGTGCCACTATAGATTGTTTCTTACTCATCCAACTGACTGCACCTCCAAATAGGTTAAACACATACCCACTTGTAGATCTTCTCTGATCCAGATATCTAGCCCAGTCTGCATCAACAAAGCCATGAATATCCAACACTCTGTCCGATCCTGGTCTTCCTTTGTAGCACAAACCATAATCACTAGTGCCATGCAAATTCCTGAAAACCCGCTTCACTGCTGTCCAGTGCTCCTTCCCAGGTTTTGACATAAACCTGCTCAATACTCCCACTGCATGTGCAATGTCTGGTCTAGTACAGACCATTGCATACATCAGGCTAGCCACTGCACTTGCATATGGAACATGGGACATGTCCTCTTCCTCTTCTTGTGTCTTGGCACTGTTCAGCAGATAACCTCACACCTACAGGAATAGGAACCTTCACCGGTTTACTATCCTGCATATTAAACCTCTGGAGTATTGTCTCGACATACTTCCTCTGGTTTAACCAGAGCTTCCTCTTTGACCAATCTCTTTTAATTTCCATGCCCAAAATATAGTTTGCAGCACCAAGATCTTTCATGTCGAATTTGGAGGACAATTGGGTCTTCAAATCCTGGATAATTTCTTTGTCATTTCCAACCAGCAACATATCATCCACATACAAGACCAGATAAATAATACAGTCACCAATTAATTTAAAATACACACAATGACTTGCTTTGCTTCTGGTGAAGCCAAGTCCCCGTATAAATGTATCAAATTTCTAATAACACATCCTTGGTGACTGTTTTAACCCATACATAGACTTCTTTAACTTGCATACCAGTTCTTTCTTACCCTTCACCGCAAAGCCTTCAGGTTGTTTCATGTAGATTTCCTCTTCCAAATCCCCGTGAAGAAATGATGTCTTCACATCCATCTGTTCTACCTCAAAATCAAAAGCAGAAGCAACAGATAAAAGTAATCTAATAGAAGTTACCTTGGCAACAGGAGAAAAAATATCACCGAAATCAATTCCCGGCACTTGGGAATAACCTTTTGCTACCAACCGAGCTTTGTATTTCTCCACCTTTCCTTCTGCATTTGTCTTCTTCTTGAACACCCATTTGCTGCCAATGGGTTTCCTTCCAGCCGGCAACTCCACCAGATCCCAAGCCTCATTTTTGTGCAAAGATGCCATTTCATCGACCATGGTCTCTTTCTAGAGTTTTCCATCCTCTGAATCCACTGCTTCCTTCACAGTTCTGGGATCATTATCAGTAACAGACAAAGAAAAATTTGAACCGAAAGCAGATGGACTATACCTTTCTGGCTGCCTTCTTTCTCGAACTGATCTTCTCACAGCCAGAGTTTTTGGCTCTTCATCTTCTGATTCCTCCTCTGCTGCAGAGTCTGATTCTTCCTCCTTTGGCTCAAACTCTATCTTCTCAGGTTCCTTTGGTTGGACTTCATGTTGAATAACATCTTTTACCTCTCTGAACAACACATCTCGGTTGTACACAACCTTCCGTGTGACTGGGTTCCAAAGCTTATAACCCTTTAAACCATCCTTATACCCAATAAAGATGCACTTTTCAGATTTACTATCCAACTTGGTTCGTTTCTCCTTTGGAACATGTACATATGCATCACATCCAAATACCCTTAGATGTGAAAGAGAGGGTTTCTGACCAGTCCATACTTCTTGTGGAGTCTTATCCTCCAACGCTGATGAATGTGCTCTGTTGATCAGGTAACATGCAATATCCACCGCCTCTGCCCAGAATTCCTGTCCTAACCCGGCACCACTGAGCATTCTTATTGCCCTTTCCATCAACGTCTTGTTCATTCTTTCTGCGACTCCATTTTGTTGAGGTGTATATGGAGTAGTCTTCTGCCGTGCTATACCACACTTCTTACAAAATTCTTCAAATTCCTTGCTGCAAAATTCTCCACCATTATCTGTCCTCAGCACCTT
Organism: Pinus tabuliformis; assembly: GCA_031772625.1. Lineage (NCBI taxonomy): Eukaryota > Viridiplantae > Streptophyta > Pinopsida > Pinales > Pinaceae > Pinus > Pinus tabuliformis. The sequence continues at coordinate 1,346,336,344 of CM062816.1, read as the reverse complement.
TATCTTCTTCTCTGTCTGATTTTCCACCAGAGCCTTAAATTCTTTAAACCTTTCAAAGACTTCAGATTTCTTCTTAAGAAAATATATCCATGTATTCCTTGAGAAGTAATCTATGAATGATACATAGTACACAGACTTACCCAGTGATGGAACCTTCACAGGTCCAAACACATCACTGTGCACAAGCTCTAATATCTGTTTCGTCCTCTTACCACCAGAGGGGAAACTAACCCAATTTTGCTTCCCATATACACAATTTTCACAGAAATCAAAATCCAGAGAGATATTATTCATACCTTCTACCATACCTTTACCATGAAGTATTCGAAGGCCCTTCTCTCCAATATGTCCAAGCCTTTGATGCCACAACATGGTCTTCTCTCCAGAGACCACTAGATTCTCTACTCCATTTTTAGGAACCATAGAACTATTGCACCCATCAACAACAGTGCTACCTTGCAGCTTGTACAGAGTTCCAATCCCAACTCCCCACATCAATATCAGTGCTCCTCAAACCATCTTGCAGGTATCTTTCTCGAACACCGTCTTTACACCTGCATCATCCAACTTGCTTACAAAAATCAGATTTCTGGCCAATGCAGGAATATGTAGAACACCTGGAAGTGTTCTAACCCTTCCACCTTGCAACTTCAACTTTACTTTTCCTCGACCAATGATTCTAGCCTTCCTATCATCTCCTAAGAAGACATCACCACCATCGTATTTCTCATACTCGCAGAACCACTCTCTATGGGGAGTGAAGTGAAAGGATGTACCTAAGTCAATCAACCATGCCTCATGATCTACATGTGTACTTGAAGAAGCCAAGTACACATCCCCACCTTCATCTGAGGTGGTTTTCGCCTCTCCAGAAGGAGCATCATCAGATCCCTTTCCTTTATCAGGAGCTTTAGATTTACAATCCCTTCTGAAGTGCCCTTCCCTTCCGCATTTCTAGCAGACCACCTTTGTAGGTTTTCCTAGAGATTTAGATCTCCCTCTAGATTTAGATCTCCCACTCGATGACTTATTTTTGTTTCTGTTCTGGGACCGTCCTCATACAGACAAGGCATCACCATTCTAGTTGTCCATATTTTTCCGTCTCATCTCCTCCGTCAGCAAGGCTGAGACTATTTCATAAAACTGCAAAGCAGTTGCATTGCTACCTATTGCAATAACCAGACTATCCCACGAATCTGGTAGAGAACACAACAGACTGATGCACTTATCTTCATCTGAAATTTTAATATCAACAGATAATAACTGACTTACCACAGTATTAGACGCATTCAAATGCTCTGTCACTGAGTCTCCATCTTTCATCCTCAGGTTATACAACTTTTTCCACAGGAATAGTTTATTCACCAGAGACTTAGATTGGTACAAAGTCCCTAACTTGACCCACAAAGTCTTTACCGTAGCTTCCCCTGATACATTCAACAATACTGAATCTAAGACACACAATTGTATTGTGCTCTTTGCCTTCCGATCCAACTTCTTCCATTCTTCATCGGTCACTCCCGATGGTTTAGTACCTGGATCTACCACGATCCACTGATCTTTATCCACCAACAGATCCTCCATCTTGAGTTTCCACAACTCAAAATTCTGACCATTGAACTTCTCAATCTCTATCTTTCCACTGCTCGCCATCTTCTTTCACCACCAAAATCGATCTCGCAGATCTCCCACTGAATAGGGTCTACCATAGGCCCGAGTGAAACCCCTCAGAAACAAAGGCATCCCCTTGAAGCCAAAACAGCTCTGATACCAAATGTAGGTTTTAACCCTGTACAGAAATTACCTGCATACGAATTCTTAAACAAAGAAAATAAACAATTGCGATAGCATAACCCATAAAACACATATGCACAAAGATTTTTCCCTGGATCCCAAAACCGGGACTACCAGCTTGATTTTTCATTATGTTCCTTTCAATGTTACAATACATATTTATACATGTCGAAGCATCCAACACCATGGACCGAAAAACATTGCGTCCAATACCATCGACCGAAAACCATCGTGTCCAAAAAACATGTGCGAAAATCATGCACAAAACCATAGCTGGGTCTGCCCAACCTAACATATGGTCCAAAACCAAAATTTTCCGGGGCGCTGCCCCGGACCCCATAAAGTGGGGTTACAGGTACCCTTCAAACCCTATTAACTACGTGGAAAGAATATAACACAACCCAACATACGCAATTACAAAAATTTCAACAGAGTAATTGTTTAACCTAGTAATATCTTAAATAAAAACTAAATCGAATTCCAATCATCCTAGCTAAATTTGCATGAAGAAGAGAAGGGTCCTCTCGGCCTAGATTGCAACTATGGTAGCAATTAACTTAAGTCAGTGCCACTTTCCAAGCATATGAACAATTCAGATAAAGTCGTGTAAATGATAATGCATAAATTAAAGATTTTAAATAACAGAACATAGGTCGGTTCACTTAAGTGGCCGCTTGACAAAATAACTCTCCGTGGGAAAGAGCTTAAACTCTCTGTTGATTACAGAGCGGGAGTATTGTCCCCAAAAATTACCAAAAGAGCCTACACAAAGTTCCCTTAACTATTCATGTGTGTTTAATTAATCACATAATCAACAGAATGATAAAACTTGAACGAGTTCGACACGGAGTCTCTATCATTGACCATATGCGAAATGTTCAATAACTTAATTCATGCCAGAGCTAAGATTCCAACCTGGAAGGGCCAACAATGACATTGTGAGAAATTGAAGCTCTGATGAGGAATGACCTTCACCAACACTAATACACTTAAGCACTGTATAGTTACCTGTCAGGCAACTGAAACCTTAAGTTAGAAAACCTTATGGAAAAATCGAACAAACCTGGTAAATAAACAAAGGGAAGATTTATTACCTAGAGGTGGCCAATTCCCATGAGAGGTAGCTTCCCTGTCCACAAAGAGCAAACAATATGAGAAATATTAAGCAAATCAAAGGATTTAAAACATTCAAGTTCAGAAGTGCTCAGAAGTTACCTTCTGCAACTAAATCCTAGAATCAACTGTCGCCTGGAGTGATGGAAGTACCATGCGGCTTTCTTGTGCAGCTGAGACCAAGTGTTAACATAGCTCCAAAACCTTAGTCCAGCTTTACGGTAAACACCTCCATACAATCTAAGAAGATCACAGAGCAATGGTCTAAGGGGTTTACCTGGCCCTCCATTGGCAATGACTACCATCTTCGTCATTTTCAGAGGATGCCTAGATGGACAAGAACCCTGATCAAGACATTGAACCCTTGTAGAACGACAAACCCTCATGGAGCAGCAAGAAACCACAGGAGCAGTGGCAACAATGAGCCACACAGAAGCCAAGGACAAGCAATTAGTTAGGGTTTGAAACCCTAAGTGATCGCCATCGTCTGATCACATGAGCCTAATCAACAACATCAACACCCAACAGATAGCACGAGCAGAATGACCCATCTGGTTAGCACGCACAACCTTACTCCATGTCTCCATGCTGCGTGGCTTCAGGTACAAAGGGTAGTAGGTCACCCCAGACATAAGGACGGGGAAACCACATGGCAGATCATTCACATTTAAACTCAAACCTTTTGACTTAATACCATCTGTGGGACTCATTAGATCCAGTGCATGTCAAGTCCATGGACTCATGATTTAAAATAATCAAATATATGTGATTGCACATAATGAACCAATTACCAAAGTCCCGAATGGGCATTTTTATATAGTAATTTTTTATTTTATTTTTTTTGTAAATGGTAAGTTAACTTTAAATGTTACAATTGATTTAAAAAAAATAAAATTAAAAAGTAATATTATATTATTTATATATTTAAATCTTTTAAAAAGTGTATAGTTTAAAAAATTACATTTTCATTTAAATTTAAAACATTTACAATCTTCTTGTTTTGTTATGTCAGCCCAATTTAATTCTAGTGATCACATTGAGCGTCTTTCTCTTTTTTTTTTTAACATAGAAATAATATCCTAAAGAATTACAATTAGATTATTTTTCTTCTTAAGGTCCCTAAACTACATTGGTGAGGACATTGGCCTTAGTAGACATTAATCATCATCACCAACAATAATAATATTAAAAATTCCAATATACACTTTCACTAACCATATCCTCAAAAAAAATATTTAAAACATAGATATATTCTTTAGTGATATGACCGTCTCTAGGCCACATGTTTTTTTTCAACAACGATAATAAAAATTAAAATATTATTTTTATTATATTAAAATAAAAATGTTAATCAAAATACTAATATTTATCTCGTAGTAAAACAAAGAATTAATATATTCAATACTTTTTCCAATGAAACATGCATTTTAAATCTCTTTAAAACCATAAAAAAGGCAAAGATATATGTGGTATTCAAACATTGCAAAATATTATATTAATTTTTGAAAATCTCTTGAGAACTATAAATAATGCATGGCCGAACACTCAGGCATGTCCCCTCTATGTCCGCAATAGAAAATTATTTTGATATAATAATGAAAATTATTTAGGTTTCTGTTGCAAATGAAAAAATAAATTAAAAGCTTCTACTTCTACATCAACTACATCATTATCCATATAACTAGAAATTGCACCAAATGTTGCAAAGGAAACGCCATAAGACAATAGCATAGAAAAGAGTAGCATTAACGTGAATGTGTCATCTACAATATCTAGAGCAAAAATCATGGATGTTTTTAATACTCAAAACCAATTCAACAATTTGAAACATTGTGAAAACAAACAAAAGATTAAGAACATTGTTTCTCTTCATATGTTTAGCACAGAGACCTTAGAAAATAATGAGCCTAACATTCTCCAAAATAGTAGGAATAAAATTTAGAAACTTATCCTCTAGTTGTATATGATGGGGTGCCTAATTGTGTCTACTTTCTCTCTTCCCCTTAAATGCACAAATAAACCCTTTATTCAAACCTAAAATAAAATGGTAAAGTTCATTTCTCAAAAGAGTAATAATGACAAAATTCTATTAGTCTATTTTCGGTTGATTAAGTGAGAACATGAAATCCAATTATATTTTTATTATATTAGCAAGGTATAAATATGGACAATGTTATTTACATAAAGATGGAAAATGATGACATCAAAAGTAAGGGAAAGGTCTGAAATAAAGATTCTTGTTCATTATAGGAAAAGTCAATGATATTAAATACCTTAACATATAAATGATGACATGAATAGACATAAATTCATCACTCACCCTTAAAAATGACACATAAACATCATGTCTTAGTGAGTAGGAGAACACCATCAAGGAATGAATCATCTAATTAATAGAGATTGGTCCATATCCAATGTTAAGAGGCTACATCTCAATGAAAATTAGGTCTACGAATCATCATTATTAGACTCAATGGGTTTAACATTCTCCAAAATAGTAGGAACACAATTTAGAAACTTATCCTCTAGTTGTCTATGATGGAGTAGCTAATTATGCCTACTTTCTCCCCTCTCCTTTAATGCACAAATAACCCTAATGTATTATTGGACATGAATCTATGGAACCATTGAAAATTTGTGTGGCTAGGGGAGGAACCAAGTGTATCCTTGCCCAGGTGATAGTGCATCTCAAAATATCTATTCTCTAGAGGAAGTGTGACATTTACATCTCTATCATTCATACATGTAGGGACAAGTTAGCAAGAATCAAGCTATTATTAAATAATCAAAAATATGAAAAGTTCCATAATATCAAATAAAACCTCATTCCACTTGTTCCATAAAAAAAAGATATACATGGATAGATTAACATTGCTCCAAAATTATACAATCCTTGGAATCTTAATATTATCTCTCAAGAGAGCTCTCTAGGATATGGATGTAAGGATATGTTTAGTAAAAAGAGATTCATCCCATCCAGAAGTAAACTTGACAAGGGGGCAGAATGGGAAAACTATTGAGTACTCAGAATTGCCCCCATTTATGGCACTAAGGTTTCTAAATTACTAAGTGAGTCTAGTGTTTACAGGGAGGATGCATATTTTTCACCACAAATATCAATGTGCATCCAACCATAAATTAATAAATGTTATATACGTTGAGATATATTCCATTATATTTATGTACTATATATCATTATTAATTTATTTCTCAGTGCATGATGTTTATCCCTTCTCAAAACTTTTTATAATGTGGACCCTTTATCAAACCACAAATAAAATGGTAAATTTAATTTCTCAAAAGTGTAATAATGAAAAAAAATTATTAGTCTATCATTGAGTGTGAAAATGAATCCCAATTATATTTGTATTACATTATCAAGGTATAAATATGGACAGTGTTTTCTACATAAAAGATAGAAAACTATGACATCAAAAGTAAGGGAAAAGTTTAGATTCTTGTTCATTGAAGGAAAAGTCAAAGATATTAGATACCTTAACATATAATCCATGACACGAATAGGCATAAATAAATCACTTATCCTTAAAAATGACACATAAATTCCATGACTTAGTGAGTAGGAGAACACCATCAAGGAATGGATCATCTCAATGTTATTAGATATTGGACCATATCTAATGTTAAGAGGCCACATCTCAATGAAAATTAGGTCTCAATCAACACTATTAGACTCAATGTGTAGGAACAAATTTTAGAAACTTATCCTCTATTTGTATATGATGTGGTGGTTAATTCTACCTACCTTTTCTTCTCTCCTTAAATGCACAAATAACCCTAATACATTATTGGACATGAATCTATGGGACCATTGATAAATTATGTGGCTCGGGGAGGAACCAAATGTCTCCTTGCTCAGGTGATAGATGGTGCATTTCAAAATATCTAATCTCTAGGGGAAGTGTGTCATTTTCATCTCTATCATTCATACATGTAGGGACAAATTAGAAAGAATAAAACTATTAATAAAACATCAAAAATATGAAAAGTTCGATTAGTCTATCTTTGCTTGATTAAGTGTGAAAATGAAATCCAATTATATTTTTATTATATTAGCAAGGTATAAATATGGACAATGTTTTGTACATAAAATATGGAAAACTATGACATCAAAAGTAAGGGAAATGTTTAAAATAAAGATTATTGTTCATTGTAGGAAACATAAAAGATATTAAATACCTTAATATATAATCCATGACATAAATATGAATAAATACATAACTTATCCTTAAAAATGACACATAAACATCATGGATTAGTGAGTAGGAGAACAACATCAAGGAATGGATCATCTCATTATTAGAGATTGGTCAATATCCAATGTAAATAGGTTACATCTCAATGAAAATTAGGTCTCAATCATCATTATTAGACTCAATGGGTTTAAGATTCTCCAAAATAGTAGGAATAAATTTTATAAATTTATCCTCTAGTTGTATATGATGGGGCGACTAATTGTGATTACTTTCTCTCATCTCCTTAAATGCACAAATAACCCAATTCATTACATATCTCCTTAATCGGGTGATAGATAAGGCATCTCAAAATCTATAATCCATAGGGGAAGTGTATAATTTGCATCTCTATCATTCATACTTGTAGGGACAAGTTAGAAGGAATCAAGCTATTATTAAATCATAAAAAATATGAAAGGTTCCATAATATCAAATAACACCTCTTTCCACTTGTTCCATAAAAGAGGAAAGAAGAAGATATACATTAACATTGATCCAAAATTATACAATCCATGGAATCTTACTATTATCTCTCAAGAGAGATCTCTAGGATATGGATGTAAGGATAGATTTAGTAAAAATGGATTCATCCCATCAAGAAGTAAACCTCACAAGGGGACAAAATTAGAAAAATAATATTGAGTACTCACAGTTGCTCCCATTTATGAAAATAATGTTTCTAAAATACTATGTCAGACCAGTGTTTATAGGGAGGGTGTATATTGTTCACCACAATTATCAATGTGCATCCAACCATAAAGTAATAAATGCTATATAGGTTGATATATATTCCATTATATCTCAACCTATATAGCATTTATTACTTTATTTCTAACGATTAAAAATCTCTAGTATCTAAGGGAAGTGTGTCATTTACATCTCTATCATTCATACATGTAGGGACAAGTTAGAAAGAATCAAGCTATTATTAAATCATCAAAAATATGAAAAGTTCCATTAGTCTATCTTTGCTTGATTGAGTGTGAAAATGAAATCCAAATATATTTTTAGTATATTAGAAAGGTATATATATGGACAATGTTTTCTACATAAAGGATGGAAAACTATAACATCAAAAGTAATGGAAAAGTTCAAAACAAAGATTCTTGTGCATTATAGGAAAATCCAAAGATGTTAAATACCTTAACATATAATCCGTGACATGAATAGGCATAAATACATAACCTATCCTAAAAATGTCACATAAACATCATGGATTAGTGAGTTGGAGAACACCATCAAGGAATGGATCATCTCATTATTATAGATTGGTCAATATCTAATGTTAAGAGGCTACATGTCAATGAAAAGTAGGTCTCAAGCATCATTATTAGACTCAATGGGTTTAACATTCTCCAAAATAGTAGGAACAAAATTTAGAATCATATCCTCTATTTGTATATGATGACGTGGTTAATTGTGCCTACTTTATCTCCTCCCCTTAAATGCACAAATAACCCTAATGCATTATGTATCTCCTTGCTTAGGTGATAGATAATGCGTCTCAAAATCTCTAATCTTTAGGGGAAGTGTGTCATTTGCATCTCTATCATTCATACATGTGGGGATAAGTTAGCAAGAAGCAATATATTATTAAATCATCAAAAATATGAAAAGTTACATAATATCAAATAACACCTCTTTCATATTGTTCCATAAAAAAGAAGGAAAAATATATGAAGATAAATTAGCATTGATCCAAAATTATACAATCCTTGGAATCTTACTATTATATCTTAAGAGAGTTCTCTATGATATGGATGTAAGGATGTTTTTAGTAAAAATAGGTTCATCCCATCGAGAAGTAAACTTGAGAAGGGAACAAAATTAGAAAACAATATTGAGTACTCACAGTTGCTCCCATTTATGACAGTAAGGTTTCTAAATTGCTAAGTCAGTCTAGTGTTTACAAGGAGGGTGTATATTGTTCACCACAATTATTAATGTGCATCCATTGGCAATAGATTTTCAAAATCCTATGCAATTTGAGTTGTTGCCCTGAAACACATATCAACATTTCCATTAATTCCATTAGATTTATGCACTATATATCATTATTAATTTATTTCTAGATGCATGATGTTTATCCCTTCTCAAAACTTTTATAATGTGGACCCTTTATCAAACCTAAAATAAAATGGTAAAGTTACTTTCTCAAATGAGTAATAATGACAAATTATATTAGTCTATCTCTGCTTGATTGAGTGTGAAAATGTAATCCAATTATAATTTTACTATATTAGCAAGGTATAAATATGGACATTGTTTTCTACATGAAAGAGGGAAAACTATGACATCAATAGCAAGGGAAAGTGAAAGATCTTAAATACCTCAACATATAATCCATGACATAAATAGGCATAAATACATCACTGATCCTTAAAAATGACACATAAACAACATGGATTTGAGTAGAAGAACACCATCAACCAATGGATCATCTCATTATTAGAGATTGTTCCATATACAATGTTAAGAGGCTACATCTCAATGAAAATTACGTCTAAATCATCACTATTAGACTCAATGGGTAGGAAAAAAATTTAGAAACTCAACCTCTAGTTGTATATAATGGGGTGGCTAATTGTACCTACTTTCTCTTCTATCCTTAAATGTACAAATAACCATAATTCTTTATTGAAGTTGAATCTATGGGACCATTGAGAAATTGTGTGGCTAGGGGAGGAACCAAGTGTAGCTATTATTAAATAATAAAAAATATGAAAATTTCAGTTAGTTTATCTTTGCTTGATTTAGTGTGAAAATGAAATCCAATTATATTTTTATTATTTTATCAAGGTATAAATATTCAAAATGTTTTATACATTAAAAAATGGAAAACAATGACAACAAAAGTAAGGGAAAAGTTCAAAAATAACATTCTTGTTCATTGAAGGAAAAGTCAAAGATATTAAATACCTTAACATATAATCCATGGCATGAATAGGCATAAATACATCACTTATCCTTAAAAATGACACATAAACATCATGACTTAGTGAGTAGGATAACACCATCAAGGAATGGATCATATCAATGTTATTAGATATTGGACCATATCCAATGTGAAGAGGCCACATCTCAATGACAATTAGGTCTCAATCAGCACTATTAGACTCAATGTGTAGGAACAAATTTTAGAAACTTATCCTATATTTGTATATGATGTGGTGGTTAATTGTGCCTACCTTTTCTTCTCTCCTTAAATGCACAAATAACCCTAATACATTATTGGACATGAATCTATGGGACCATTGATAAATTGTGTGGCTAGGGGAGGAACCAAATGTCTCCTTGCTCAGGTGATAGATGGTGCATTTCAAAAACTCTAATCTCTAGGGTAAGTGTGTCATTTTCATATTTATCATTCATACATATAGGGACAAGTTAGAAAGAATCAAACTACTATTAAATCATCAAAAATATGAAAAGTTCCATTAGTCTATCTTTCCTTGATTATGTGTGAAAACGAAATCCAATTATATTTTTATTATATTAGCAAGGTATAAATATGGACAATGTTTTGTACATAAAATATGGAAAACTATGACAACAAAAGTAAGGGAAATGTTCAAAATAAAGATTATTGTTCATTGTAAGAAACATCAAAGATATTAAATACCTTAAAATATAATCCATGACATGAATATGAATAAATACATAACTTATCCTTAAAATGACACATAAACGTCATGGATTAGTGAGTAGGAGAACAACATCAAGGAATGGATCATCTCATTATTGGAGTTTGGTCAATATCCAATGTTAATAGGTTACATGTCAATGAAAATTAGGTCTCAATCATCATTATTAGACTCGATGGGTTTAAGATTCTCCAAAATAGTGGGAATAAATTTTAGAAATTTATCCTCTAGTTGTATATGATGGGGCTAATAATTGTGATTACTTTCTCTCCTGTCCTTAAATGTACAAATAACCATAATTCATTACGCATCTCCTTAATTAGGTGATAGATAGTGCATCTCAAAATCTATAATCCCTAGGGGAAGTGTATCATTTGCATCTCTATCATTCATACTTTTAGGGACAAGTTAGAAGGAATCAAGCTATTATTAAATCATAGAAAATATGAAAGGTTCCATAATATCAAATAACACCTCTTTCCACTTTTTCCATAAAAGAGTAAAGAGAAAGATATACATGAATACATTAACATTGATCCAAAATTATACAATCCATGGAATCTTACTATTTATCTCTCAAGAGAAATCTCTAAGATATGGATGTAAGGATAGATTTAGTAAAAATGGGTTCATCCCATTAAGAAGTAAACCTCACAAGGGGACAAAATTAGAAAAAAATATTGAGTACTCACAGTTGCTCCCATTTATGACAATAGGGTTTCTAAAATAATAAGTCAGATTAGTGTTTATAGGGAGGGTGTATATTGTTCACCACAATTATCAATGTGCATCCAACCATAAAGTAATAAATGCTATATAGGTTGAGATATATTCCATTATATTTATGTACTATATATAATTATTGTGCATGATATTTATACCTTCTCAAAATGTTTTATAATGTGGACCCTTTATCAAACATAAAATAAAATGGTAAAGTTCATTTCTCAAAAGAGTAATAATGTCAAAATTCTATTAGTCTATCTCTGCTTGATTGATTGTGAAAATGAAATCCAATTATACTTTTATTATATTAGCAAGGTATAAATATATAAAATGTTTTCTACCTAAAACATGGAAAACTATGACATCAAATGTAAGGGAAAGGTTTGAAATAAAAATTCTTGTTCATTGTAGGAAAATTCAATGATATTAAATACCTTACCATATAAATGATGACATGAATAGACATAAATTCGTCACTCACCCTTAAAAATGACACATAAACATCATGTCTTATTGAGTAGGAGAACACCATCAAGGAATGAATCATCTAATTATTAGAGATTGGACCATATCCAATGTTAAGATGCTACATCTCAATGAAAATTAGGTCTCAATCATCATTATTAGACTCAATGGGTTTAAGATTCTCCAAAATAGTAGGAATAAATTTTATAAATTTATCCTCTAGTTGTATATGATGGGGCGACTAATTGTGATTACTTTCTCTCCTATCCTTAAATTCACAAATAACACTAATTCATTACATATCTCCTTAATCGGGTGATAGATAGTGCATCTCAAAATCTATATTCCCTAGGGAAAGTGTATCATTTGCATCTCTATCATTCATACTTGTAGGGACAAGTTAGAAGGAATCAAGCTATTATTAAATCATAAAAAATATGAAAGGTTCCATAATATCAAATAACACCTCTTTCCACTTGTTCCATAAAAGAGGAAAGAAAAAGATATACATTAACATTGATCCAAAACTATACAATCCATGGAATCTTACTATTATCTCTCAAGAGAGATCTCTAGGATATGGATGTAAGGATAGGTTTAGTAAAAATGGATTCATCCCATCAAGAAGTAAACCTCACAAGGGGACAAAATTAGAAAAAAAATATTGAGTACTCACAGTTGCTCCCATTTATGAAAATAAGGTTTCTAAAAAACTAATTGAGGCTAGTGTTTATAGGGAGGGTGTATATTGTTCACCACAATTATCAATGTGCATCCAACCATAAAGTAATAAATGCTATATAGGTTGAGATATATTCCGTCAATGTACTATATATAATTATTGTGCATGATTTTTATACCTTCTCAAAATGTTTTATAATGTGGACCCTTTATCAAACATAAAATAAAATGGTAAAGTTCACTTCTCAAAAGAGTAATAATGTCAAAATTCTATTAGTCTATCTCTGCTTGATTGATTGTGAAAATGAAATCCAATTATACTTTTATTATATTAGCAAGGTATAAATATATACAATGTTTTCTACCTAAAAGATGGAAAACTATGACATCAAAAGTAAGGGAAAGGCTTGAAATAAAAATTCTTGTTCATTGTAGGAAAAGTCAATGATATTAAATACCTTAACATATAAATGATGACATGAATAGACATAAATTCATCACTCACCCTTAAAAGTGACACATAAACATCATGTCTTAGTGAGTAGGAGAACACCATCAAGGAATGAATCATCTAATTATTAGAGATTGGAACATATCCAATGTTAAGAGGCTACATCTCAATGAAAATTAGGTCTCAATCATCATTATTAGGCTCAATGGGTTTAACATTCTCCAAAATAGTAGGAACAAAATTTAGAAACTTATCCTCTATTTTTATATTATGGGGTGGCTAATTGTGCCCACTTTCTCTCCTCCCCTTAAATGCACAAATAAACATAATGTATTATTGGACCTGAATCTATGGGACCATTGAGAAATTGTGTGGCTAGAGGAGGAACCAAGTGTCTCATTGCTTAGATAATAAATAGTGGATCTCAAAATCTCTAATCTCTAGGGGAAGTGTGTCATTTTCATCTCCATCATTCATACATGTATCAGCATATATAATATCAACGGAATGTAGTCGCCAAATCAGAACCCTTGAATTTCTAGTCTTTCGAATAGGTCATTGTCATTGGATAACGTCAAGATCAACATACTTGCCACTATAAATTTCAAGCAATTTTGTGGCATAGAGACTTGATTTCACATACTTTTCGAGAAACTTCCGCTCACTTAGATAAATCGCAACACTGAGACTAGGAAGACAATTTAAAGGTTTCATTTCACTTATAGATTTCAACACCGTGTGATGAGGATTGATTCTATACTCCAAACTGAAATATAGGAGCAAAGATTGCCTCAAAATAATTTTTGCAGTACCCCCACAGTATGAATGAAAAAATCCATGTTTTTCTGCACCTTATCCATATAAATGATTAGTATGTGTGGTTTCTTCTAAACAACCTCCTTCACCTCATCTTTTGAGAGGCCAAAACTTGCCAAATGCTTCAGTTTCTTTTTCCAAATGCCCAGAATTAACTAGAATCTCAAGTGCTTGTTTCACAGCCTTGGAAACATCAGCCTCTAATCCAAATAAGATGTTGGGAGACATTGTTTTATCTAGACTGCATGTTCCTGTTTCAAAAACTTGGAAACATCAGCCTCTGATCTGAACAAGATGTTGTGAGACACAATTTATCTAGACTGCTTCCAAGTAGTCTGTGTAAGCGAGAAATTGCATTTGTAGTGAAACCCAACATTTTCATTAACTCAAACTTGGGTTTCAACTACTAGTCAACGTTGAGAGTAAGAATAAATGGGTTTCTAGTAATGTGTTCTTTCACCTGGTCTTCTATAAAACCAGCAAAAGCCAAAGTCTGTTTAAATAAAAAAAAACAGAGACAGATTAATAGACGTAGTTATGAATTCAATTTGTGGAAATTAAGTCTTAAGATGATAAGAAGGTGCATTCTACTGAACTAATTTGGGTTGGTGGTCCGAAGGTCTAAGGATTGATCTTTCCTTGACCTATTCAACAACAACTACAGAAACTACATCGATGATGATGGCAGATAATCTCACATAGATAAAATAACATGATAATGGAAATTTCATGGTTAGAAGCGGAAAACAAAACTAACAAAAGCCAAAGTTTATTCATAAACATAGATATGAATTCAAATTATGGAAAGTAGAATTGTTGAACTCATGTGATTTCAGAATTTGAGAATATTCCAAAATCCAACGCAGAAACATTCCGTTGAGAAAAAACATTTGCGAGACAGTCTTGAATAGGGTTATTGATTCGAGCCTCTCTGTCAAACGATATGATGGCCATGGCATCATGTTGTTTATCTTGTTAACCTTGTTGCAAAATGGCCCGAAAATGGATCCATATATGCTCTTGAAGTCTTCAAAATCTTCTTAAGGATCATTCAAAGTCAAAACCATTGCATGCCAAGAGCCCTTGGAAGGGAAGAAAAACACTATCAGGAGACTAAAACACATTAAAATGGTCAAAAAACCAAGTATCGGAGGCTTAAACTGAGCAATGCACAGCAACTGTTAAATCTAGCCAATCAATGACCCAGATCTAAGCGGAAAATCGCAATCGGCACTGTAGAGAGGATGACTTAAGGATGGGTGCAAGACACCCTCGACTAGAGATCTCTGATGATCGGATCAACGGGTTGCAATCGACTGAGGCAGGTCGGCGGAATAAGCGAGGACCAAGTGGATATGTGATTGCAATCAGCGATGCAACATGGATCATCGATCAAGCAACGTAGATCGACGGCCCACATCACGTTACAAGATCGCTAATGGAAGTACAAGGAGCACGCCAAGTAAGGGCCCTGGGCATGAGCGATAAGCGAGTGTGATCAGATTGCATCGCTATATCGCAGCGAAGCAACACCAAGGGGCGGAGCCTTTACACCTTCATATGTGCGATGTGATGATGTGGACCCGACGATATTATAAATATTATGTGTGTGTGTGTGAGCTTATTATTTTGGTCTCTACTTTTCTACATAATTTCCATTCACATGCATGTACAAATTGTAGTTAAATATACAGATCTTAAAGTTTAATAAAATTTTAATAGTGTAGACTCTCAAATTTTTAATATAATATTATTAGATTTGTTGTAACGAATTGTCTAGTGGAATATCCATGGTAGTTTACAGATCATTCTGTATGAGAGCGCGTTCTTTGGGTATTTTTTGGAGATTTCAGGGATCTAGATTGGTGGTGCCAAAAATCATAAAACCCTAATCATGGCAAATGAATAGTGTGATCCTATAGAGATGAGGTTTATGTGGTTGGAACAAAAAGTAGCAGATATCAACTACAATGTAAGCCTCCTCATGGAGACCTTGAATATTAAGTTGGGGATATTTGGAGGAGATGAGGGTTTGAATGTAGAGGACAAATCAGAACGGGTATTTAAAAATTGCAGAGAAATGGAGTACAAGTCAAAGAAACAACCCAAAAAAGATCAACCAAGTTCAAGTGTCATGAACCAATCATAGTCCCTATTTAAAATGGAGGCAAAATTCTATATCAAGTTGTACCATGGATAGATCGATGTTGTGAAGATGAACAACTAGTTGCAGTAACTGGAACTTTATTTCAGTGCCCATCAGATGGAGGAAGGGAAAATATCTCACTCCTATGGTTGAAATTAAAGGGCCATGCATTGACTTAGTGGGAGAGCTACACGGAAACCCTGAGGTTGGAGCGAGAACCTTCATTGACTAATTCGAAAGATTTCAAAACCCTCAATAAGTAACAGTTTTACCCCACTGGGTATGTGGATGACCATTGGATCTAGTGGCATTACTTCGGGAAAAAGTTGGGCCAAATTATGTAGGAGTACACTACGGAAATTAGGTAGCTGGCTATAATTTTGGTTGTCTCTCCAAAGAACCCAAATTTACTTCTCAAGTATTTTGAGGATCTACACAGCCATCTGCGTGAGAAAGTGATGTTGTTCAAGACCAAACCAGTGGACGAGACTTATGTATAGGCACAATACCTATAAAACATAAGCCTAAACAAAGTGCAATCTAGTGGATTGCAGAAGAAGGAGAAACAAGAAGCTTCTAAGGATGGGAAGAAGAATAAAAAGGGGGGAAATATAAGAAGATCACTGCCAACAACACACTAGTGAAAAGATCCTAGAAACCACTACAAGAATGAAGGCCATACAGAGGAAAAATGTTGGAAGTTGTATTTAGAGCTAAACCCAAAGAACAAGAAGAAAGACAACAAGAAGAAGAATCTCATGGCCACTGATTTAAGCAACCAAGTTGAAAGAAACTCAAATATTGATTAGATGATTATATGTACATTAGTACATAAGGATATGACTCTTAGTAGCCTTCAGCAGCAAGAAGAGAAAGAAATGACTAAACTCTTCCATATAAAGATACAGGTCAAGAACACAAATATTGATGCTCTATTTGACTCAGGATCACAGACGAATATCATTGCAACATAGCTAGTCAATAAACTAGGGTTGGAAGTTTGTGATCGTCCAAACCCATGTCCATTGGGATGGGTAAATAAGGATGCAGAGTTGAAGGTAACAAAACAATGTAAAATTGGATATTCTATCGGTGTTGATTATATTGATGAAGTAGACCTAGATGTTGTTCCCCTTGATGTATTTTCTCATCAAAGATGGAAAATTTGTCATCATCAACGTGCATAAAGGCAAGTCGAAAATTTCACTGGTAAGTGCCAACCAAGCCAAGAAATTGATCAGTTCTAGAAAGAAGTATGCTTTATTATTTTTAAGAGAAAGTCAGTTTGAAGAGGAGTTAATAAGTGGCAAGGCATCCGTGGGGGGTGTACTAAGAAATAGAAACAAAAATTGGAGGAGTTGTTACAGTCATACAAGGTTATGATACAATAGCCTAAAGGGTTACCACCTAAGAGAGAAGTGGAGCATGAGATCCATATAATGCCATACACCCCATTTCCAAATATTTGGATGTACATGCAGTCTATTATAAAAGAAAGTAGGTGAAGAAACAGTAGCAGAAGCTGTTGGAACAGGGTGTCATTCGACCGGGTATATCGCCATGTGGATCACCCATTGTGATCATGCCAAATAAGGATGGGACTTGGTGGATGTGTATAGATTACAGTGTGCTGAACAAAATAAAGCTTAATTAAAAATATCCCCTACCCAGGATAGATGATCTTCTAGATCAGTTGCAGTAAGCAAATTACTTCACCAAGTTGGAATTGAAGTTTGGATATCACCAGGTTCAAGTCAAAGAAGATACATGGAAGACCCCATTCAAAACTAGGCAAGGAGTGGTTAGTCATGCCATTCTTCCTATGTAATGCACCAACTACATTTATGATATTAATGAAATACATACTGCTCCATTTTATAGATTCATTTCTTCTTGTCTATTTGGATGATACACTGGTATATAGTACTACCTAGGAGGAGCATATGTCACATTTGACACAGGTGCTGGAAACATTGAAGAAGCACTAGCTACTAGCAAATCTCAATAAGTGTGAGTTTGCACAACAATATTTCGTGTATCTAGGGTATGTGATCGGTGGAGGGGAACTAAAGGCAAATACTTCCAAGATGGAGGCCATCATGAAATGGTTGGTGCCTATTAATGTTTTTGATGTCAAGAGTTTCATTGGGGTAGCACAGTATCTGAGGAAGTTCATAGCCTCATTTCCAGCGATAGAAGTACTTCTCCATGCCATAATAGCAAGTGGTAAGAGTTTCTAGTGGGGAAATAATCAACAAAGGGATTTCGAAGAGCTAAATAAGAAGACCATCCAAACATCAGTTTTGGCATTACCAAACTTGCATCAACTCTTTGAAGTGGAGACAGATGCGAATGGGTATGCTATGGGAGAGGTCTTGATGTAGGGAGGAATGCCTGTATGCTACCATTATTAATTATTTCATGGGGTTGTCCTTAACTACCCTACCTATGACAAGGATCTATATGCCATAATGCAAGATGTGAAGAAGTGGAAGTACTATCTAATGGGAAACAAGACAATAATCCACACAAATCACCAATCATCATAGTACTTGCATGCCCAAAGTAAGCTACAGTAGACTAGACATTACAAGTGGGTGGGGTTTTTACAACAGTTTCATTTGGTGATCAAGTATAAGAAGTGAAGCACAAACAAGTTGGCCGACATTCTTTCAAGGCCACCCACATCAAATATCACAACTTTGGGGATTTTTATGCACATGGAACTATTCACCCATGAGGCATACAAAGAGGCATATTCAGAATATGAGGACTTCAAGGAGGTGTATCAGCAATTGTAGAGTTAGAGTCATGTGCACGATGGTGATAGCATGGTTGACTACTATCTTTAGGATGTGTTACTCTAGAGGTTTCATAAGAAATGTGTTCCTAAAGGTGAGTTATTATAGTTGATCAGAGAGGCTCGCACCTCCATGGTTGCAGGGAACTTTTGTGTAGGGGAGACCATGGCTAACTTGTAGATTTATGTGTATCTGCCCAAGATGCAAGAGCAGGTAGCTAGGTTCATAAGAGGATGCATGCTTTTTTGTACCAGCAAGCCTAGCAACAGAAAATAAAGTTTGTATCATCCCTCACATGTACCTACTCATCCTTGGGAAAGCATTTCCATGGACTATGGGGGAGGTTTGCCACCAACCAAGAAGGGACATGACTACCGGTTCGTGGTAGTTGACAAGTTTAGAAATATGTGTATTATGATGCCCTGTAAAAAAACCATCAATGGCAAGAAGAAATAAACTTGTTCTTTGGATGGGTCTGGGTGCACTTTTGGATACCAAGGAGCATCATTTTAGACAGGGATATAAGGTTTCTCAATGCATTATGGACTATATTGTGGGAGAACTCAGAAGATGGACACAAATTTGAAGAGATGTGCAACATTCTATCCACAAACAAATGGGTAGACAAAAGTAGTCAAAAGGACTTTGGTGCAACTTCTGAGGGAATACAACCAAAAACATTTGATGACTTGGGATGAAAATATAGTATATATTCAACATTCTTACAACATAGGAGTCCACACTTCTATAGGAAAATCCCCATATGACACTTTTTTTGGATATTTTCCACCTTCACCTTTAGATATTACATATCGAAAATAAGGAGAAGTGAGGGAGGATCTTATAGGATATTCTTTAAGGGCTAAAAAATCTATAGATAAGATCAGTCAAATCCATCTATAGGTACAAGAAACACTGCAGAAGTCATAGGAGAAGTATAAGGCCAGACATGATCAACATAGAACAAAAAATTCATTCAAGGTGGGAAAGAGAGTATGGTTATAGTTGAACAAGGAGAGGTAGCAGGGGCCTGGTAAGAAAATCAAGTCTTTGAGGTATGATCCCTTTGAGATACTGGAAAAGGTGGGTGATAAATTTGCCTATCGACTCAGTTTACCACCATATATGTGCATTTACTCTGTGTGAATGTAGAGAATTTAAAACTCTATGATATTTCCATGCTAGATCAGGAAGAGAAATGGGTCTTACATTCTGTGGAGGATTTGTCACCAGATTCTCAAGCAAAGTTGACAGAAGATACAATTTTGCAAAATATGTAAATGCCTGCAAGATAGATGTAGCATGATCTTTGGTAGATTGCATTTAAGTGACAACTTCCGGGAAAAGTTAAATGGTACACCTAAGAGAAGGTGGAGGAAAAAATTCCTCACTTCATTCAGTAGAATATGTTGGGGACCAAAAGCCTCCCAAAATGAGGAGGTGTGATATGATTGTATCATTATATTTTTTTCATCCATCTAGATGGATTTGGAGTGGAAAAAGTGGAGGAATCATCTCACGAGACCGGTTTTACTGGGGAGACCTAGTTTGGCAAAACAGGGTCTAAAACCTTTTGGGAGCATTTTGAGGAATCAAACAATGTTTTTTGGGGGTAAAACTTTGTTTCTTTAGTGCAACAGTGTTTCATGTTCTTCTACACATAGAGATTTATAACTGCACAATAAGTGCGTCAATCAGAGTCTATATGCAAACGTTATGCCACTCAGAAGTTGACCTTTATGCTTTCACACTTGTAGTTCGGGAGGATGTCGCATTAGCTCCCATTATTCATCGAAAAAGGGGCTATCCACGTGATTATGATGTAAAATACTTTAGAAATTCTATATTGTAACTCTAGTTAATATTTGATGTAGTCAAAATCAACCACTATTAAGATATCAGGATGTGTTATAATCGAACCACTAGCATTAGGTAGAGCAAAGATAGCCACGAGAGATATTAGGTAGAGCACATAGAGAGGATTTGTGCACTGTAGTATCCCATGGGCCACAAGCATTACTTCTTTGTACCTATAGCCATATTTCCAAAAAGAGAAAGAGATCGAAGCAGCCTCTCCATCTAGTTGGGTTTTCTCCCAAAAGGGTTTCCCTTAAGAGCATATCTTGTGTCATATGTGTGTTTGTGAGCTTATTTTCTCATTCTCCACTTTTTTGCTTAATTTCCATTCGCATGCATGCACTAATTACAATTAAATCTACAGATCTCAAAGTTTAATAAAATTGTAATAGTGTAGAATCTCATATTTTTAATATAATATTATCACATCTATTGTGACGAATTGTCCAATGGAATATCCACGGTAGTTTATAGATCATAGATAAGGCTTTATTCTTCTTACACTATATTATGCGTTAATGTTTAATGTCTTCTTATTACTTCTTAAGTTTTATTCATCAAGAAATTATACAAATGTTTAATCTTTCAAGAAAACAAAGAGACATAGACACCAAAATTAGGCTCCAAGCTAGGGAAAATCCCTACAAGGGGAAAACCAAACAATCCTTCTCTTATAGAATCAAATAAAAATTAGATATCCAAGACCAAAACTACCACGAAAAACTCCAAGTCACCTCCAAAGTCAACATAGGTCAAATTGGTTAACTTCCTGAAATTTCAGGGCTATAGTAGCACAACAAAATTTTTCCTATTCACACTTGGGGGCTATGGAAGGTCTAAAAAAATTAGTATAAGATATATATATATATATATATATATATATATATATATATATATATATATATATATATTAACTTTTATCCTCTCTCCTTTCAATTCTACTCTTTGTTCTCCTTCTTATGGTTTAGATGTACTCCTTGTTATGGCCATGGATGATCTTCCAAATGAGTGTGTATATATATATATATATATATATATATATATATATATATATATATATATATATATAGATATCGAAGAGGTCAAAAAGGTGTCTATTCGAGGACTAGGCCAACTTGTTCCAAGGAGGGTTGACTTACTCATTTGGCGGATTTTGACTCAAACAAAAATTTGAATTCCTTTTTATTACAAATGTCCAAATGGGACATGACTCAAATACATTTTCTTTTGACTCATACTAAATTCTTTTTTACTCTTTTTGACACTATAAGCATGAAGGACTTGCTTTGACCAAAATAAAATATAATAATGAATAAAATAAATACATCAATGATGGATTTACATTACATTATGAAGACCGACAATAGTTACAACTTCAACACCTCTCCCTTATCTGCCATCTTTCCTTATCTCTATCTCTCTCTCTCACTCCTCCCACCCCCCCCCCCCCCCAAACAATTAAACCCTCTATCCCTCCCTCTTTCACCCTCCCCACCATCACAAACCCACCTCAACCATTAGTCACTATCCCTCACTCTCTCTCTATCTTTTTCCTTCTTTCTCACTTTATCTCCCTTGGCCCCTCTATGCCTCCCTCTCTTACCCTACCCATGCCCCCAAACCCACCTCAACCCTTTTGCATTTGTTAGAGTCACCAGTTGAAGGAATGCATGGATGTCCTTATCACTACAAACATATTTGTTTTTGGTAATCGAAACATGCACACATTGTTAGCACTGAAAATAAGCAAGTGTTTCTTTTGAATATGTGTGTGTGTGTGTGTGTGTGTGAGAGAGAGAGAGAGAGACATTATTTTTTGATAAGCTAGAATAATATATTAACCACTAAACTATATACTACTATAGAGTTGATTGTGTAGATTCCACATATATAACTTTTTCTTTAAATTAATGATGTGTACTAGTTTTAACAAATTTTTCTTGACATATATCAAAATCTCAAAATACATCACTATTATATTTCTACTATAACTTTTTAGGGTCTTAACAATTTGGAAAAAAAATTATATAGCACACTAGAAGACATTAATACCTACAATATATATATATATATATATATATATATATATATATATATATATATGACTATTTCAGGTTGTACTAATGGAAGGTCTTGTACTTTCAAGGATATAATGAATTTGACAATTTCATATATATATATATAGCAAAAAAAGGTATGCACGAGAACAATATGTTCTCTACAACTCCACAAGTTTTTATAGCAAGATTTCATAATTTAGATACTCAAAGGTTGCACTAAGAGAATTTATATTTTGCATAAAAATATAATATAGCAATCGTATGAAGACTAATTTTAACAAATTTTTCTTGACATATATCAAAATCTCAAAATACATCACTATTCTATTTCTACTATAACTTTTTAGGGTCTTAACAATTTGGAAAAAAAACTATATGGCATACTAGAAGACATTAAGACCTACAATATTATATGTATATAACCGTTTTAGGTTGAACTAATGGAAGGTCTTGTACTTTCAATGATATAATGAATTTGACAATTTCATCTATATATATATATATATATATATATATATATATATATATATACAAAAATAGGTATGCACGAGAACAAATTATTCTCTACAACTACACAAGTTTTTATAGCAAGATTTCATAATTTAGATACTCTAAGGTTGTACTAAAAGAATTTATATTTTGCATAAAAAGGTAACATAACAATCTTAGAAAGATAAAATTCACATAATTAGACACAATACATATAAATATAAATTATATACTCTTAAAGACAACTGATTTTCCTACATTATATTCTTTGATGCTATTTTCAAATTCATTAAGTTAGTACCTCTAATTATTCCAAGAAATTAGCATATTGTGGTTTTAATGTTTTAAATAATAAAATAACACTCCTTAATTTGAATATTACCTCAAGAAAATGTTTGTTCAAATTCACATAATTAGACACAATACATATAAATATAAATTATATACTCTTAAAGACAACTGATTTTCCTACATTATATTCTTTGATGCTATTTTCAAATTCATTGAGTTAGTACCTCTAATTATTCCAAGAAATTAGCATATTGTGGTTTTAATGTTTTAAATAATAAAATAACACTCCTTAATTTGAATATTACCTCAAGAATATGTTTGTTCTCTTTTTTTTTTTATTTATATATATATATATATATATATATATATATATATATATATATATATATATATATCCCAAGAAGTTAAAATAATGCGATTTAACGTATTAAATGGTAAAAACACTCTATATATATTTGATACTTTGTGAGATTGTTATCTTTTATGTATAAATTATTTTTAAGGAAAGATGGGGGAAGATAATAATTACTCCTCCCTATCACCCAAGCTATATTTATTTCACAACTTATAATTAATTACGTGCTCATTTATAATATTCAATAATTGAAAACCATAAATAAATAAAAAGGAAGTGTAATTTTTCTTTTTTATATATAGAGTTAACTTAGAGTATTATTTAATGGTTTAGATTGAATTAATTAAAAAAATACATTTAGTTATTAAATAAATTCTAATTAAACATTTTAAATATATGTAATAATAATCAATACTTTAAAATAAAATTAAAGTTATTATATTATTATTATCCAATTTTAAGGTCACGGCCAAGCCAAACACTAAATTGGTGTATGAGAACCCCGTTTATGGGACAAGGGAGCCACCTCCACTTAGATACAGAGCATACATACTCTACCCCTCTAATTTTGAACCTGTAACCTCTTAGAACTTGTAACCTCTTAGAACTTGGAAACACATGCTATTAACCATTGGGCTATATGATATGTGTATGTTTATGTGTTAATGCCATAGTGTAACTTAAATATTGTCTTAAAAAATGATTTTATATTATTATAATATATTAAGAGAATATAGTTGTAACAACAAGAAATGTGAACCCTAAATTGATTAAGTTTATAATTAATTGTAAAAATAAAAACTAAATTACATGTAAATATAATATCGTGTATATATATATATATATATTATATTTAAGTATGTTGTTTAAGATCTATATTCTATAGTTAAGTATGAGGGTGATGTGATATTCTACTCTCTCAATTTTTAATTGGCATGTGTCTTTTTAAAATAAAAATAAAATATTAATAAAAATTAATAACGAATTTACATGTTTGGTTAGTTTTAATTATCTCAATGTGCTCACCCAATTATTGATATTACAACTCTAGAAAAGAGATGTAAAAATCTTTCACTCTCACTCTTAGCTATAAATAAAATATTTCAATATCCATATGAAGTAACATAATTTTATAACAAATTTTGAGAGAGAAAGTAATTAAGAAAAAATATATATTATATTTTCACTTTTGAATGGTAAAAATATATAATTCTTATACTTTTATAAAAATATTTCAATACACTTAAATAGATTATTTGAATATCAATGTCAATTAATTTATATTAATATTAATTTCATATATAGAAATAAAATGTGTGTGTATAATGTTAACCTTAATAAAATATTTCATTTCACAAACAAAATAATTCAAAGTAATAATGTTCAATTACTTTTTTTAAGAAAATTGCATTTTATTGTGTACAATATAGTTCATAAATAAAATATCTACCTACCCATATTAAGAAAAATATATATTTATATATGAAAAATACCTCTTATTGTTAAAACATTTCAAATAATCTCACTATTTTATATTGTAGTCCCCTTACATTTTATTGTGTACAATATAGTTTACAAATAAAATATCTAACTACCCATATTCCGTAATATATATATATATATATATATATATATATATATATATATATATAAAGCAATTGAAGAAAAATACCTCTTATTGTTAAAACATTTCAAATAATCTTACTATTTTATATTGTAGTCCCTTTTTAGAAATATTTTTGGTAATTTTTTTTTTAAATCTAGTAAATATTTATTGGAATTTCAAGTTTAAGCAGTGCAAATTACACAATCCAAGTGTTAAAGGGGATTTTTAGGCATTAAATTCATTAATAGATTAAAAAATGCAACTTAAAGGATGAAAATTTTCAAATGATATATATGTGTGTGTGTCTTTGTGTGTATAAAGAGAGATAGTATAGATCTATATTAACCATAGATCTATCGAGCATTAAGCACCAAGAAGATCAAATATATCAAAATGCAAATATTTTTTCAAGATTTGCACTATAAAAGTGGTTTGCACCTCAAAAAAATTGATCCCCTTAACACATGCTAGATACTAGATACGTGATTAAAATAAATCCATAATAATTTATTTGAAAAATAAAATATAAATTTGACATTAAATTAAATATTATATATATATATATATATATATATATATATATATATATATATATATATATATATAATGTTAACAACAAATACCAAAAGTTATTATATAGTTAAGTTCGATTAATATGACATGTATTACAATATCATTGCACTTGTTGATATGAAAAAGTGAAGTTATCTTCATATAATATTTAGGTAACATGTTTTAATGAATCTAAATTGTGAAATTACGGTATTATGTTAAATTTAATTGAAAAAATAAAATTTAAATTTAAATAATAGTGTGATTATATGGTCTGCGGAGATGTTTAACCACTCATTTTTTTTTTACCTATTCTCAAATTTTGTGAAAATTAGTTTTCATTATATTGTATTATTTTATAAAATTAATAGAAATGTGTATATATATATATTATGCATTATTAATGTATCTAGCTCTATGTAGGTGGGTTCAATTTAGATAGTTAGAACCCAAGTATTTGGCCACTTACTTATAGAATAATTGGTCTCAAATTCAAGGAGTATTAGCATTATAAGCATAACTAAACTATCTATATGTGCATTATAAAAGAAAGAAAAAAAAGAAATTAAACATGTAAACTCAAGTATCTCAAGGAGTGTCTAGAATTGTTTCTCTAACACTTGATCTTGGAGGAGCATGAGACTTAGGTTTGCAATAAAAATGAAGCCTAATGTGAGCAATCCTCTCTTTAATCCTACCTAGGAAATAGTTATAGATATGTTGATATCTTTTCACATCCTCCAATCTGGTAATATGTTATATCTCACATCTTGTTTATCCATCAAGATCTTGCCTAGTAGAGTCTTCATCTTCCAATATAAGGTTAAGCCTCCAAAATAGTGTCTCTTTCTTCTTGGGTATTCCACGGGTTTGGACTCCACATGGCTATGTCTTTTAGGATTTCATTATTAAAAAATACTTATCTTTCTTGAACAACTAAAGTCTCTAAACTATGGATTTCATTTTGGGTATTGGGGGGAACCGCTACCTAATAACTCCTAGCAGCCTCCTTGGCTTTTTGTTGGGCTCTAACACATCCTTGGGGGTTGCAACCCCCTCCCCTCCTCCTGTTTTGTATTCTCTAGCACTCCACTTACCACCAACAACATCGGGCAATTGTACTAACACTCACTGGATTTAACACCAATCCACAAGTGACGCAACTAGTAGAGCTAGTATAATTTGAATTGTTGGGTATAAAGCCGCCCTCAGACTGCCAACAAAGACTACAAAGATAATTGTACCACGACAGGAGGAGACAACGTCTGCCCACATAAAATCCCCAAACAAGACTGGTTATCGACAGCTACTCAGGAAGGTCATCAAAGATGATGTGAGACAGTCCCTTCCCTTTATACTAAACCAATTGATCATGAATATAAAAAATAGGAACACATATCTAGAAAATCACAAACATGGCTCAATAAAGAGCGGCTGGAATCAACATCACTGGGTGCATTGATGGAAACAATAGATGCATACATGAAATTGAAATTTTTTACCCATAGGTTATTTAAACCATTAGAGAAATAACACTGGGTTTTTTGACAAACAAAATAATTTCAAAATTTATGTCATACTAAATGCAAAGAATAAAACTTAGGGTTTGACAACACCCAAAGAGGTGGAGAGGTACCCTTTTAATGCAAGCTATAGAAGGTGTACCATGCCAAGAAGTGGTGTCAAAATTTAAATTCGCAAGCTCAAACAGGTTGAAAGGTCCCTTGTATTCACCTCTACCATTGCCTCTTTCAAAAAATTCCAACTCCTTCCCCTTGTTAGTCTACCATGCCAGCCACATGTCAGTGTCTCTCTTGCTCCTTATCGCAAAAACCATCAAAATAACCTCTCTAAACTAGACCCTTCTACCTTTCTGCCATTGTTTTTGCCAAATTCTTTCCTGAATTCTCTCATGGGGCAAGGAAACAACCCCCTAATGCTTTGAGTAACTAGACCAACCCCCACCACTTCTCATATTTACCACACCATCATTATTCATGTTAAGGACATGGATTAAATTGGCATGTTGTTGCATCCGAGGGAGCGACCACACCACCCCCAACATTAATTTGCCTCATATATCTAGGATTGCAAGGCTTGACCCCCTAAATTCCTTTGTCTCTCGAGATTCACCCCATCAAGGATTCTTAATTTCGTAGTTAATGAGTTTTATATTTTCATTTAAATTCATATTAAATTTGAAATAATACTGAAAATTTTCAAAATTTCGCTAACCATATCAAACTCAGTGTCTATAAAAAGATATTTAAAATAAATAAAAATTAATTTAACGTTTCTAAAAATAAATAGAAAAAGTTAATGGCCCAAGAGTTTGCTCAATTGGTTGAGTTCTAGTTTCTAAAGCATCTCTCTAATGGAAAGACACAGGTCAATTCTCCTTAACACCCTTGAAGTTAAACTCTACGAATCAACTAGTAGAAAATAAAAATTAAATAATTTAATTGTATAACATTAAAATTAAAAATAATACTTATTAACAAAAAAAAATATTTTAAAATCTCTTTAATATTGTAAACAAAAATAAATTATATTTTCACAAAAATATTTCAACTAAACCAAACTATTAAATTTTTCAACGTTTTCTTTAATAAAACTTAAATTTTACTGTACTTAACATAGTTTTTGGCCTGAAATTTATCAAATAGTTGCAAACTATAAATGGCATGGGTCTCTTTAAATCTCTCTAAGATTGTAAATAACCAAACCTTCTATTTGCATGTCATGCAAAAACAAAAATATAAATAAATCTACATATATAATTTAATTATGTTAGTTTCCATGCAAAGGTGGCACACAAAAATAATGGTTTTAAATCAACTACAAATCTTTGTGTATAAATAATAAAATTTTGTCATATTTAAGTATTATTTATTTTAAAATAAAATATAGATAATGCAAAAATTATATATATTAAAAATAAAACTATCTTAACATTAATTTAAATATTAAATAAAATTATCATATAAAATTAAATTTAGTTCAAAAATGAAAACTAAAATTTAAATAAGTGATATTGGATGCAGCATAGTTCTTACTTATATATAAGTAAAATTGAAACAAAAATTGTCAACTTTGATAGTAAAAACCTTAGAATATATTCAAGAACTTAACTTAATACAATCTAAATGAACAATAAAATATTATACACTACTAAATAAATGATCGTGAAAATAACACTCTACAAATTTAGATAATTACATAAGTATTTAACTATTTTAAATAAATATATATATATATATATATATATATATATATATATATATATATATATATATATATATGAAATTAATACATTATAAAATATATAAAAAAATTAAATCTACATATATAATTTAATTATGTTAGTTTCCATGCAAAGGTGCCCCACAAAACTAATTGTTTTAAATCAATTACATATCCTTGTGCATAAATAATAAAATTTTGTCATATTTAAGTATTATTTATTTTAAGTTCATTAACAGACCGTTCATGAAAACCCTAGGAGCTCTGCACCATGGGAATGTCCAAACCCTAAGGTCTGAAACCTGCATTTTCTCACAAACACAGTAGGAGCGGCAAATAGCAAACTGTTAGGAAGAACAAGATGACAGATGCAGACGAGGGGGAGAGATCCCCTCCTACCGGGATGCAATGACTAGAGAATCAAGCTGGAAAGCCAAAAATCAACCGAGTTCCCAAGAAATGGCTAATCTGACAAATGGCCGAGTCCTCGAAGTGCGATGGCAAGCAAGAAGCAGAGGGCAGTGTCTTCCATGTGCAACAGAGAAACCCAGATTTGTAATCTCGATGAACAAACTGGAAAGATAATGCAGCTTCATGAAGGACCATGCAATGATCTGCAAGTTCATAGGCGTGTGGCCGACGAGAAGGACTTGATCAAGTGGATACAAAAAAATGGAAACCCAAAGGCCATATTGAGCTAAAGTTGGGAGCCAGAGGATTCTTCATGGTAATATTCTCAAATTTGCAAGATAAGGAAAGACTATTTGAAACTGGCCCCCATTTTCATTATAATGCAGGCATGTTCATGTGATACAAGGAAGAATGTTACAACTCGGATAAAGAGAAATTCCTGGCAGCCCCAGTCTCGGTACAACTCTTTGGGCTCCCAATGGACTTCTAGGACCCAGAAATATTGGAAGAAATTGAGAACACAATAGGAAATTTTTTTAAAATAGCTGAAACCACAAAAAGAGGTTGATATACTTAATACACTAGAATCTGTGTGTATATGAATATAGCAAAGCCCATCCCCAAATCAGTAGAGATAGAATATCATGAAGACATCTGGCAACAGACCCTAGAATATGAGCATATCCCATTCCAATGCCAAAGGTGCCATGAATATGGCCACTTATTCAAAGAATGCCCATTGAACTAGGAAGGCCCAGATCTAAAAGAAAAACAACTGAAACCCCCACAGGAAGGGAATGAGGGGTTCCAAGAAGTGAAGAACAAGAGAAGGCCACCAAATGGATCCCACAACCCATAAACAGTCAACCAAACTCAATCGAGTAGTAAAAACAAATACGAGGTATTGCAAGAGGAAGAAGAAACAGAAAATGAAACCCAACTTGTGGATTACCAGGAAAAAGAAAAAGAAAGTAGCTCAAGTCATGCAAAAACAACACCAAAGAGGAAAGCTTAAATAGATCTCATAAATAAAGAAGAACAGGGAGGGATGGAAACCACTACAATGGAAATAGACCCAAGCAAGGGGGAGGAGCTAAGCATGGAAGAGGAAGTTCTAAAGAAACTGTTAAATGAATGGAGGCACTTAGATGAAATATTTATCCCAAAGGACCAAAAGAAACTGTACAAGGAGACCTTCCAACAATATAAGGCCAACCAAGGATAGAGACAAGTAGAGATTGCATAGCAACTGGGTATGCAACAAGAAAACCCCTAGGAATTTCAAAACAAAATAAAAGGAGGAAACAAAAGAGGAAGGAGAAATATATAGGAATCGATCCAGATAATGGGAGAGATGTTGGTAAACACGGGAAGGGTGGTACTGCTATCAACGGTCTACCAACAACTCAACAAAGTTACCCAATGATAGTAATATCTTGGAACATAAGAAGCCTAAATAGCTGGTGAAAACAGAGATATTTTATAGATCACTTGAAAAAGGAAAAGCCTCAAATAATGCATCTCCAAGAAACCAAGATAACAGGAGAAAAGCTAGAAGAGATTCTAAGGAGGATGAAACCAAGGTATGAGGTAGTAGCAATGGATGTGAAAGGAAGTGTAGGAGGCATAGAAATCATCTGGAACCAAGTAAAGGTAAAGGTAGATTATTGGATAGGGATGTAGCGAATCCTCACAAGTCGCTTCCAAAACATAGGGACCAAGGAATTGTTTAAGCTCTTAGCAGTCTATGGACCGCATATTCCAATAAAGAAGGAAAACGTCATAAAAAACATAAGGACCCTAAACCAAATGCATCATGAAAAGCTTTGGCTGATTGCAGGGGACTTTAATCTGATAACAACTTTGGAGGAGAAAAAAGGAGGGATTAGAAGGGAGGAACCTGAAATGGAACAATTTAGGGACATCCAAGAAGAGCTACAGTTGGTTGATATCCCGACAATCAATGGAATGTACACATGGAACAATAGAAGAGGAGGAAACTTGAAAATAGCATCTTGCCTAGATAGATTCTTGGCAACTAAAAACTTAATCAACAGAGATGTATACTATGAGGCATCCATCTTGCCATGTATGGGATTAGACCACTGGCTGATTAGACTAGAAGTGGATATGAAACAAGGGAAAACTAAGAGACCCTTCAGGTTTGAAGCATTTTGGTTGAGAGATCCGACCTTCCTAGGAAAACTGAAGGAATGGTGGAAAGAAAGTGAGAAACAAGGAAGAAACCAAATGCATACATTCCAACTCCGTCTTAAAGAAATCAAAGACAAAATAAAAAAATGGAACAAGGAAGAGTTTGGTAATATCCAACAGGAACAGGAACTGCTATAGGAAAAGATGAAAAAGGTGCAACAACAGATAATAAATAACAGATGCACTAAAACCTTAGTGGAGGAAGAAGGACATCTACTAAATAGATTAGAGGAAAGGAGGCAGCACGAAGAGATCTTATGGAAACAAAAATCAAGAATTCAGTGGCTAAGAGAGGGGGAAAGGAACACTAGATTTTTTCATAAATTTATGATTCAACATTGTCAGCATAATAGGATCTTCTCCCTAGTGGACCAGCAAGTAAATTGCCTTACTCAAAAGGAAGATATGGAGAATCTGTTGGTCCAACACTTCCAAAATTTATTGACAGAACCTAATATAGACAGGACATAAAATATAACAGAAATACTCTGCATATTCCTCAACTGGTGAGTCGAGATCGGAAATTGGCCCTATTAAGGGAAATCACTAAGTCTGAGGTGGAAGAAGTAATCAAAGATTTAGCGAAGAATAAAGCTCTGGGCTCGGATGGCTTTATAGTAGAATTCTTCCAGGCAACTTGGTTGATTATAGGAGAAGATATCGTGGAAGTAATGGAGGAGTCACAACGCAATAAAAGGATTCATCTAGCTCTGAACTCCACCTTCCTAGCTCTTATCCCCAAAACAAACTGTTTGGAAGAGCCTCAGAGGTTTATACCAATAGCTCTATGCAATGTAATATATAAAATTATGGCCACAATCATGGTAAACCGCCTCAAACCTATCCTACCTCGATTAATCTCTCAAGAGAAGATTGGATTTGTCAAAGGGAGGAAAATTTTGGAAGGAATACTCACGTCTCAAGAGGCAATTCACTCCCTTAAAAGCCAAAAAGCTAAAGGAATGATGATAAAACTAGATCTATCACAAGCTTATGATCACGTGAGTTGGACTTTTCTACAAGAAATCCTGAAAGCATTCGGCTTTGATCCCAGATGGATAAACTGGATTTATTCGATGATATCTACCCCTGTGTTCTCAATCCTTCTCAATGGATCTCTGACGGAGGCTTTTAATACAATAAGGGGGCTAAGACAAGGTGATCTGATGTCCCCTTTCTTGTTCATATTAACTGCTAAAGGACTAGGAATATATGTAAAAGAAAAAGTACAAGGAATTCAATTTACAGGCCTGCGAATGTGGGGTAATGATCTGTGGTTAACACATCAATAGTTTGTCGATGACATAATGATGTTTGGGCAAGAAACCCTCAAGGAAACTAGAGCCCTGATAGAAATATTAAACGATTTCATGAGTGCCTCAGGGATGGAGATTAATAAAGATAAGTCGGACATATTCTTTTTCAATACAATAGCCTAATCCCAAGATTTTCTATCAAGAATCATGGGCTTCAGCGTAGGAAATCTACCCTCGAAATACTTGGGGATCCCACTAAGTTTTCACCCAATCAGAGTCGCAAACTGGAAGACTCTTCTAGGGAAAATCCAAGGGAGGTTGCAAAACTGGACTTTCAAGACTCTGAACATGGTGAGTAGAATAATATTGTTGAAGGCAGTGCTTCAATAAATCCTGATATACCAATTATCAAGCCAAGTTGTCCCTAAAACTATGTGTCAAGGGATGATTGACATCTTCAAAAAATTCCTGTGGTAGGGGCCAAACACAGCTAAAAAATGGGCACTGCTATCTTGGAATTGGCTAAGCAAACCTATCAAAGCAGGGGGGTTGGGTCTCAGAGACCCCTATATTCTAAACAAGGTCATGGGAGCCAAGATATGGTGGATATGGATTCAGGGAGGAACGGACCTATGGAAATAAATATGGGGGAGAAAATATGGAAAGCCAAGATGGATAGAAGGAAGGCTAAGAGTCTAGGAAAACATAAAGGGGTTGGTAGTATGGAATATGGAATCCAAAAACAAAGAACTGATAAGAAATCATAGTTTCTGGGAAATAAGGGGAGGAGACAAAGCCAGATTCTAGCAAGAGGTGTGGAAGCAGAGAGAGAAATTACATAGTAGGCTAGACCTGGCAGAAATATGCCAATTTACAAATAACCGTGAAAATCAGGCGGTGAAAAATTATTGGGGACCAGAGACAGGGGAAAACTGGAGAAAATGGAAGTAGAAACAAGATTGTTCTAGTGCTCTAGAATTGATTCAATGGGCAGCCTATGAGAAGGAGATGGAGTCTCAAAGAATAGCAATATAAGAAGGACCAGATATAATAAGATGGGGATAAAAAATAAAATGGATGTTCACCATCCAAGATGGATACCACCAGCAAGCAACACATCATCAACAGCAAGGGCCACCCATATGGGATTAAATTTGGAAGGAAAAACTATGGCCTAAAATAGCAATTTTTTCTGTGGATAGTCCGGCATGGTAGAGCAGTCACTTGAGACAAGCTACAAATAAGGGGGATGCAAGGACCATCGGCCTATTGCATATGTGAAAGACAAATGGAATCGATGGAACATTTACTAAATGCCTGCAGTTACAATGAGGTTTTATGGCAATACCATGAGCAACTATTTTGCCATAGAGACAGGGATCAAACAAGTCCGAAATTAAAAATGGAAAAATGGAGAAGGAATCCTTACCAGAATCCCATCCTGAACCGAGCCTGACATATATCCCTTGGATTCCTACTTTGCGTGGTGTGGAAGGAAATAAACAAAAGAATTTTCAAAGGAGAAAAGAGAAAACTAGTAGAAGTATGGGGAATGATAGTCCATAACATCCGAGAAATGATTTTAGCAAAGAACTGGTACCTATAAGATTGGGAAACCAACCCTCAAGAAGGTCATATACTGGCAAGGTTAAGCATGAATCCCAACATGTTTAATGATGACTCATGGAAATAGAAACCTTCTCCTAATGACTCCCCAACCCTCTTCATGTTTCCCTAGGAAGACTTCATCAAACTAGATTTAGATAGAGAATCGAAAGGGAACCTGGGGGCTACAGGCTCTAAAGGGGTGTTCTGAGATTACCAAGGCAACACCATTCGCCTGTACGCCATGGATTGTGGCATAGCAAGTAATAATGAAGCAGAGCTCTATGCATTAAAGCGGGGGCTAGAAATCACATGGAGAGAAAGGTTTCAGAGAATAGAGGTGGAAGGAGACTCGAGACTGGCAATAGAGATGGTTAAAAAACTCCAGCAAGGAACCAGATGGGAGAAGATAAGCCAAAGTTGGAGGATGACATGGTTGGTTCAGGAAATAGGAAATCTAATACAAAGGATAGACTACATTGTCTCGACACATGTCCACAGATCGAGGAACGTGGCAGCAGACAACTTAGCCAACTAGGGATGTGAACACACTGGAAGCAACCTTGATATAAGGGGAAACGAGTTAAGTCAAATGGGATGAATAAGAAGTCTAAAGAAAATCCTGAGAATAGACAAAAAAAAGTAGAAAACCCCTGAGCGGGGTGTGACGGGCCATGCAGGATAGAGGGGAGAGAGGCCAGCCAAATGTCACGGTGGGTCGAGGACAGAGAAGCCAGCCAGATGGCATGGTAGGCAAAGGAAAGAAAATCTGACCAGATGGCATGGTAGGTAGAGGGACGAAGGCTCGGACAGTTGGCATGAGAGCCAACAAGTAGCGAGGAAGAAACAAACAACTCACAGCAAGAGCAGCCAAGCAATAGGCAAGGATTAATGAATGGAATTTATGGGAAGGTAAGTGGACTTTTGATCCAGGTGGATATTGGTGGCCACCAACCAATTCCACTTGGACCCCCAACATTTCTTCTTTAAGTTTTTTAGTTTCCTTAGTTGTAGCACAATTTACTATTTTTAGTAGTTTTTTGGGTCCTAAACTTTCGGAGCCATTTTGAGGCCCTAAACGACATTTTTTTGGAAATCTACCGCCAACAATTTTCTGTATAAATAATCTTTTCCATCATAGTCCACAAATAGATCTTTCCAACGGGCTATCATGCGCGTCAAATGGAGATAATATGACCAAGTAGAGACCCCGGGAAGTTGGTTGTCCAACTCACCCCAATGGGGCCCATAAACTCTTGGTGTTACATCTCCTCGGGTTAGGGTTTTGGTTGTTTAGGGTTTTCTCTTATTGTTCAATAATAAAAATGCTCTTGAGCCTCATTGTAAGGTAGTTCAGAGGCATGTAGTCGCCACATCTCTTCTCAGAGATAAGCTACCATCGCCCTAGCTGGTTTATTTCCATTCCTGTTTGTAAGCATATTTCAGTATTTTACATTCATGAAATGAAGTATTATTTCCACTGTATCTCTATGTTTATGGATATCTCTATAATTTTTTGCGTTCATGTTTAAATCTGGATCTGTGGTATCAGAGTGATATGCTTTTTTTTCTCTGTTTTTCTTTTCATGTTCCCAACGAGGTCGGGATATAAGGAGTTAGGGCTTGAACTGGTTAAACCTTTGCATGACCAGCCTCACAAATCCTGACGGCCTCCAATGGCGGATGAAAAGAAAGATGAGGGGGCAGGAGATCCTATCAAAATCTTGCTCGAAGAAGTCCTCGAGCAACAAAAGAACAAGACGATGGACAACTTTTCCCAGATCCTTCAGTGGCTACCCAGGGGTGATGCATCGGCTTCCAATGGCGACTTTGGAAATGCCACACCATTTAAGGTACAAGTTAATTTTGAAATCCCCATATTCGAGGGTCAGATAGATGCAAATGTTGTCGATAAATGGTTAAATCTGTTAGAGGGTTATTTTTTTGTTCATGATTTTTCCAATCGGGAAAAGATTATTTTTCGCTCTTCTCAAAGCAGCTCCCCATGTCAAGGATTGGTGGGAAACCTATTGCGAGCAGAAGGATGAAAGTACAGGCTCACTATTTTCAACTGCACCCACTTGAAATTCATTCTGGGATGCTATCAAGGAGCAGTACTACCCTGTCAGAAGCTATGAGGATCAATACATAAAGTGGACCACACTGTCGCAGGGAAGGGACCAAGACGTGCCGTAGTTTACCAATATTTTCCATACCCTTCGCATAAAGTTGGGTATGAAGGATACGGAGCAGCATTTGGTACTCAAATACCACAATTTCCTGCACAAGTACATCCATGAAGAAATAGAATTCCTGAACATCTCCTCGCTCAGCATGGCATACCAATATGCCATCAAGGTCGAGCAAAAGTTTAAATAGAAGAAGCAAGACTTTGGATCTATGAATCCAAAGCAAGGGAAAGGTGCCCCCAAACCGCAGAACAAAGGATAAAGCCAAGGCGGGGAGGCCCAAGGCAACCTGCCAAAGCTCCAAGCACAGAACAGTGCCACGAAGTAGAAAAAGGACACAGGAAAGTGGTGTGAGTTCCATAAGAGCTCCACTCACAACACAAGTGAGTGTCAGGCCAAGTAGTCACTGGTGGCCGAGCTAAAGGTTTTAGAATCAGATGCATGTTCCAACTCTGAGTCAGAACCCGATAAGGGGAATGACAAAGGGAAGCAACTTATCGATGTGAAGCCCAACACCACTAATGCCACCACAAAGATCCAAAAGGAGGAACCCGAAGATCCAGAGGAGTAGGAGCATCTCTTCCACTCCCAGATGTGGGTAAAGGGCTCCTCGCTACAGTTCATTGTCGACAGCGGGAGCCAAAAGAACCTCATTTCGGTATAGGTCATGAAGCGCCTGGGCTTATCGACCATAGCACATCCACAACCATACACCATCAAGTGGCTGCACCAAGGATGAGATCTTCATGTGAGCCAGCAGTGTCGCCTGCCATACAACATCAAGGCCTTCATGGATGAGGTATTATGTGACATTGCTCTTCTTGAAGTTTGTGATGTATTATTAGGACAACCATACTTGTGGGAGCGACATGCTGTGTATGAATCAAGGTCCCGTGTTGTTATTGTTACTTTGGAAAATAAGTTGTACAGGATACCAGAGGTAGCACCGCCTACTGCCATCTCTTTAGTTACTGCAAAACAATGCAAGAAGCTCATTTCCAAAACTGAAAATTTGTTTTCTTGATGATACGCCCTCAAGGAAAGAAGAAGACGGTGGCCACAACCTTTAAACATGGCCCCTCAACACAACAACTACAGATGGAAAAGGTCGTGGAGGAGTATGAGGACATCTTCACCTCCCTCGTAGGGGTTTCTCTGCACTGTCAGGTCAAGCACTCCATCGATCCGACCCTAGGGGCGCCGCTGCCCAATGGACCAATCTATCAGTGCTCCGTTGTAGAGAACGAAGAAAATCAAGAGGAAAATTCAGGAGCTACTACAAAAAGGTCACATCCGTCCGAGTTCATCGCCCTGTGGGAGCCCGATCATGTTGGTATAGAAGAAGGATGCGACTTGGAGACTCTGTATTTATTATTGGGCGTTGAACAAGATCACTATCTGTGATAGGTACCCGATCCCACAGATTGATGACCTCTTAGACCAACTGAAGGGGGGGGAATATTTCAGCAAGATCGATTTGAAGTCAAGATATCACCAGGTACCAATCGAACCCTCCGATGTGTCGAATACTGCCTTCAAAGCCAAGGAGGGCCTTTTTGAATGGTTGGTTATGCCTTTCGGATTAACGAATGCTCCTGCAACCTTCATGAGGCTAATGGATGACATCTTGTGGCCATTCACCAACTCATTTGTAGTGGTATACTTGGATGATATCCTAATCTTCATTCAGAGTTGGGAAGAGCACCTCCACCACATCTGACAGGTTCTCCAAACACTGCGGCAACACAAGTTATGTGCAAAATTGGAGAAATGCACTTTTGGCATGACCCAGGTTTAGTATCTGGGATACATTATTGATGGACATGGGGTGCATGTGGATCTAGCCAAGTCCAATTCATTCGGGATTGGCCATCTCCAGCCACTCTGACAAAGCTTCGCAGCTTTCTAGGTCTTGCAAACTTCTACCGCAGGTTCGTGTTAGGATTTTCTCATATCACTTGGCCCTTGAGTCATGTCACCAAGGGAGGAGCGAATGAAAAATTCTTTTGGTCTGAATCTCAACAGAAGGCATTCACAGAGTTGAAATATCACCTCTACTTGGCACCAGTGCTCGCATTACCAGACTTGCAACAACCATTTTAGGTCGAGACAAATGCCTCTGACTATGCTATTGGGAAAATCCTTACTCAACATGGGCATCCAGTGGCATATCACAGTGAGACACTTTCAGACACAGTCTGGAAGTATCCCACTTGTGACAAAGAGATGTATTCCATTGTGCAGGCCTGCTGACAATGGGAGCATTACATTTTGGGGAAGGAAACGGTCATCCACACAGACCTCCGACCCTTGCAATTCATACAGACCCAAGGGAAATTGCAGAATGATCGCCATAAAAAGTGGTCCACATACCTGCAACAGTTCCATTTGAATATCAAGTATAAGAAGGGAAACACCAATAATGTTGCAGATTGCCTCAGCTGACCACCAATCATGGCATTAACCACCGTGCTCAACTCTTGTGGGCACGAGACTTCTCATTGGCCACTTCTCTACAAAAGCAACCCAGAATTCGGCCACACATACCAGAGACTCTTGGAGGGTCAGCATGTTCCAGATTTTCACCTCCAGGATGCCCTGTTATGCCACCTAGGTCACTTTTGTGTTCCTTCAAGCAAGCGTGCCAAGATGATTTGGGAAGCACACTATAGTCGGGCTACTAGGAATTTCGGGGTCGAGAAAACGGTGGCAGTACTGCAGAAGTATTTCTATTGCCCGAATCTTCAATCAGATGTCAGGAAGTACATCAGATCATGCACTTCCTGTGCCATTTCCAAACCAACCATCAAGAAGCAAGGCCTCTATACCCCGCTTCCTACCCCTAATTGACCTTGGGAATCCATATCCATGGATTACATGTCAGGCATTCCTTCCACTAAGCATGGAAATGACTGTGTTTTTGTGGTCGTCAACATGTTATCGAAGATGGCCATTATGGCGTCCTACAAGAAGAATATCACAGCAGAAGCCATTGCTAAACTCTTATTTGAACAAGTGTGGGTACACTTTGGGATCCCACAGTTTATCATCTCAGATCAGGACATCAGGTTCCTCAGTAAATTTTGGTCCAGTCTCTGGTTGATGCTGGACACCAAACTCACTAAGTCCACAACCTTCCATCCTCAAACTGATGGCCAAACAAAGGTTGTCAACAGGATGATCATACAAATTCTGCACATGTACAACTCAAAGCATCCACACACATGGGATGAGAACCTCGCCTATGTTTAGCACAACTACAACTGGGCTCTCCACAGTTCGACTGGCCACAACCCTTTTCAGGTGGGCTTGGGATTCTAACCACTATGTCCCATTGATGTGGCCATGCCATTTACAACTACTCACACAGATTCGGCTCATGTCTAGTCTGAAACAGATAAGGCAAACAACTTCATTGAGCACATCCAAAATATTTTCTAGTAGGTCCATGACATTCTACAGAAATAAAATGCCAATTATAAGCACTGACATGATCAACATCGGGTGCCACACAAGTTTCAGGTGGGTGACAAAGTCTGGTTGCATTTGCAAAAGGAACACCTTACCAAAGCCTATTGGAAACTAAGACCACTCCGATATTACACCATTACCAAGGCTATGGGAGATATTTCATTTGAGCTTAGCATTCCCCCATTCCTTGGCCTACACCAAGTATTCAATGTGGACTACCTTCGGCCATACTTTCCACCATTACTAGATACATCCGACATTGCAGAACAAATCACACCCACAGAATTAAATCCAAATTGCATGGAACAAGCTACAACTGATTGGATCATGGACACACAGATCAAGCACATTCTCTAGTAGAATATCCAACTGTATTGAGTTGTCAAAGCAGGCCAAATCCTTCACCAGGGCAAGTGGCTCATTAGGGACCAAGTTCAACAAAAGTTCCCTCATCTCATGGAGGAACTCAACACAATGGAGACCATTGCTTCCTAAGGGGTGAGGAATGATCCAGGTGGATATTGGTGGCCACCCACCAATTCCACTTGGACCCCCACAATTGCTTCTTTCAGCTTCTCAGTTTCCTTAATTGTAGCATAGTTTACTATTTTTAGCTGTTTTTCGGGTCCTAAACTTCTAGAGCCGTTTTGAGGCCCTAAACGACATTCTTTTGGAAATATACCACCAACGATTTATATCTAAAATCATCTTTTCCATCGTAGTCCTCGGATAGATCTTTCCAATGGGCTATCATGCACGTCAAACGGAGATAATATGACCAAGTTGCGACCCCGAGAAGTTGGCTGTCCAACTCACCCCAATGGGGCCCATAAACTCTTGGTGTTACATCTCCTCAGATTAGGGTTTTGGTTGTTTAGGGTTTGCTCTTATTGTTCAATAATAAAATGGCCCTTGAGTCTCATTGTAAGGTAGTTCAGAGGCATGTAGCCGCCACATCTCTTCTCAGAGATAAGCTACCATCGCCCTAGCTAGTTTATTTCCATTCCTGTTTGTAAGCATATTTCAGTATTTTACATTAATGAAATGAAGTATTATTTCTGCTACATCTCTTTGTTTATGGTTATCTCTGTAATTTGTTGCGTTCCTGTTTAAATCCGGATCAACTCCCATCTCGAGACCCACACGTGAGAAGAAGGGCGGTGGAAAAAAGCGAAGATCATATGGCAGGCTTCTCGGAAGGGATGTCAGGCAAGTGGACAAGAAAACTAAAAGGAAAGTTGGTAAGGTCGAGAAGCATTTACATGAAGGAAGAAAAGGCAGGACATAGAGTTGGATGTGTTAGAAAATTATATATTACAGAACAATGGAACACATAGAATATAGCAGAAATATAAACACAGAAAACGCATAAAACCAAAGAGACACAGATATACATGGTTCACCCAGTTTGGGCTACGTCCACCCCAAACAGCCAATCCTTCCCTTTTATTATCCAGCAAAATGAAGAGACACAACCTACAAGAGATCCGCTATAATATCCTATGTTTTCTCTCACAGTCTCGCCTCTCTGTTTCTCGCTTAAAGAATACACATCTATTACACAGCCTCAATACAATGCCCTCATACAAAGAGAGGGGGGTTACCTTCTAGGGAAAAAAACCCTAAACTGAACATAAGTTCTACATCAGATCATCCGCCTAATGAATGGCCCAGATTGACTAGAAATTACTATACTTTTACAAGGCAATTTTACATCTGTTTTTAGCTTCGGGGGTGCTGCCCCCGAAACCCTGCCGAGGGATCACTGGCCCCGGGACCCCCCAGCCGGGGGGGGACAAGTTACCCTGCACCCCCCCCCCCCGTGGATGGGTGTACAAACTTCCTAGGGTATACATCTGGCTGAAACAAAGACCTCTAAATAATCATGCTCCACACCCAATAGGAGGTGGCAAGAGCCGAGTGTTGGGGGACGTCGAGCAGCATTCGGATTTTTCCTATAAAACCTAGTATGTGCTCCCTACCTTCACTTTCATTGGTTCAGAAAATATGAATTTTCATCCACGAAGACTTCAGTTAGAAAGAGGCACTATAATGAATCCTGTAGATGATTACTGGTTAATAATTATGGTGTTCCCTATCGATCTAAGAACTGAGGCCTCTCAGTATCCTTGGGTAATTGGCCTACCAACATGGGGTGGATTGATTGGTTAGCCATTCAGGGAGGGTAGGAAGGGACACCTGATTTTCATCTCAGGATAGTTAGGTCCTGGGGTAGAAGGATAATGCTGGGTCAAATTGATGCCAACAACATTATCGTAAGTGGTTTTAACTACGTCTATAGGAAAAAATTCTTTAGGTAGTTAAGGGTGGGTATGTGGATTGAGAGGGAAAGATTCAAACAAAATTGCAAGAGGCTTGAAGAGATATCTAACCCTGGTGTCTCCTTTGGCCCATCGGCCTAGTTGCAAATACTTAGTCCAATGTCAATTCAAGACCTGAAACGGGATGGCAGAAGAGGGTGCAGTAACTGGCCCTAAAACCGGGGAAGGGAGAATTCCAGATTGGGCTTTGGCTCAACTCTTCTGAGGGGATTCACTGGTGAAGGGTAGGACTTTCGCGGCCCGAGGACAGAACTGTAGTTTGGTGGGAAAGTGAGAAGCATTGTCTTACCCTCTGGGATGACGAAACCTAGGAAAGAAAGAACTCTCAGAAACCGGTTGGCAGGGTTGGAAGCATAGAATGTTGGAGGTACAAGGTGGTCTTGCGGGAGCCGGACATAGGGGAAATTCAATTCCTCATGGGAAGCAATTTGGAAGATGGTGCTATCACTATCCTGCAAAACCTTGAGGGAAGTGTGTGGAACCTGGGTGTTGATGGGAGTAAAAATAGTAAAGAGGGCACGAATCGGATTAAAGAGACTGCTCCTGAGTA
The DNA here is from genome assembly GCA_031772625.1 of Pinus tabuliformis. Taxonomy (NCBI): domain Eukaryota; kingdom Viridiplantae; phylum Streptophyta; class Pinopsida; order Pinales; family Pinaceae; genus Pinus; species Pinus tabuliformis. Next base: position 1,346,292,963 of record CM062816.1, on the reverse strand, counting down.
GTCTCATTCGGGTTTGGGGAAGTATGCTAAGAATCTTGAAAGGATCAAGGCCAATTCTCAAGTCAAGTATTTAAACAAGAATATAAGGAATTATGTCAAACACAAGACCAAATTACAGAGCATAAATTATTATGTGTTCACTATGGAAAATTTGATGACAGTTCATAATGTTTTAATTCTAGTTCGTATTATAGGTAGCTTAAAAACCAATTTGCAGAAGACTCTGATGGCATGACACTTGGACCACGCTAGTGAGTACCAAGCCTCGGTCCAGGTGAGCCACTTGGACAGGAAATTAAAATGTAGCAAGAAGACTTGGATGGAAATGAAGGAAACCAATAGAAACAGAAGACCAGGAAAGACAAAGAAAAAGATGAAAGGCATAGAACCGACTACAAGCAAAGGACGGAGCAAAAGAGGCAAGAAAACAAGGAAGGAAAGTATGCAGAACCTTATCAACACATACTATGTAGGAACCCCAGCTGAGGTGAAAGCTGTCATCTCGAAATGCGAAAGAGAATTAAATGCTAACATCGAAAATAAAAAGATTCAGGCAGAGCAGTGGGAGAAAATAGTCAAAGATCTAGGTAATACCAGATGGCGCCAAAATTTTTTTCGGCAGACCATCCAGCAGTATTGGGTCATGAAAAACATGAAAAACATCCTGGCTCGTGTTATGACCACCTTTAAGGAAGGAAAAGATCCAGAAGAGGACAGACCAAAAGAGACAAGTCTGAAGGATCTTCAGAGGGAGATACAATCTGTCCAAATGCAGATGTATCAAAACAACCTCTACCTAAATAGGGTCGAATAGAGTCTCCAAAATATGATGCGAAGTGAAGTTCTAGGATTGAGCGCAAAAGCCCCAGCCTAAGTTGATTCTTCAGATGAATGAAGTAGCCCTGCTAGTTTATTTTTGTTTTGATGACGGTTAGCACTTACTTTTTTAGCAAGAAACATATAGAAGATAAAGTCGTGAATGTAGCATGGATGATTAGAATAACTTTGTTTAAATTTTAGACAGTGTTTAACGCAGATAGGTGGCCAACAAACCTGGTTTCCTACCTGTAGGTTGAGGCCACCTCCAGTTTTGTTGAAATCAAACTTATAATTATGAAATATTAATAGAAAAGGGGATCTACCAAGGTTACACACACACAAAAAAATATTATTTATTTAAAAAAAATATATTTATAACACAAAAATTATATAGATTAAAAATAAAAGATAAAATCATCTTAACATTAATTTAAATATTAAATAAAATTATCATATAAAATTAAATTTAGTTCAAAAAATAAAACTAAAATTTAAATAAGTGATTTTGGATGCAACATAGTTCTTGCTTATATATAAATAAAAGTGAAACAAAATTTCTCAAATCTGGTAGTAAAAACATTAGAATATATTCAAGAACTTAACTTAATACAATCAAATAAAACAATAAAATAATATACACTACTAAATGATCGTGAAAATAACACTCTACAAATTTACATAATTACAAAAGTATTTAACTATTTTAAATATATACATGAAATTATTACATTATAAAATATATAATAAAAAAATAAATCTACATATATAATTTAATTATGTTAGTTTCCATGCAAAGTTGCCCCACAAAACTAATTGTTTTAAATCAACTACAAATCCTTGTGCATAAATAATAATAAAAAATTCATATTTAAGTATTATTTATTTTAAAATAAAATATAGATAATGCAAAAATCATATATAATAAAAATGAAAAATAAAAATAAAAAAATATCTCAACATTATTTTAAATATTAAATAAAATTATCATATAAAATTAAATTTAGTTCAAAAAATAAGACTAGCATTTAAATAAGTGATATTGGATGCAGCATAGTTCTTGCTTATATATAAGTAAAAGTGAAACGAAAATTGTCAAATCTGATAGTAAAAACATTAGAATATATTCAAAAACTTATCTTAATACAATCTAATAAAACAATAAAATATTATACACTACTAAATAAATGATCGTGAAAATAACACTCTACAAATTTAGATAATTACATAAGTATTTAACTATTTTAAATATATCTATATGAAATTATTACATAAAAAAACAAAAAAAAAAAAAATTCTACATATGTAATTTAATTATGTTAGTTTCCATGCCAAGGTGCCCCACAAAACTAATTGTTTTAAATAAACTAAAATCCTTGGGCATAAATAATAAAATTTTGTCATATTTAAGTATTATTTATTTTAAGTTCAGTAGTAGACCATTCATGAAAAACCCTAAGAGCTTCGCACCATGGGAATGTCCAAACCCTAAGGTCTGAAATCTTCATTTTTTTGACAAACACAATAGGAGTGGCAAACAACAAACCGTTAGAAAGAACAAGATGATAGATGTAGATGAGGGGGGAGAGATACCCTCCTATTAGGATGCAGCGGCTGGAGAATCAAGCTGGAAAGCCAAAAATTAACCGAGTTCCGAAGAAACGGCTAATCCGACAAATGGCCCAGTCCTTGGAGCATAATGACAGGCAAGAAAAAAAGGGCAGTGTCTGCTATGTGCAACAGAGAAACCCAGATTTGTAATTGACAGGCAAGAAAAAGAGGGCAGTGTCTGCTATGTGCAACAGAGAAACCCAGATTTGTAATCTCGATGAACAAACTGGAAAGATATCGCAGCTTCATGAAGGACCATGCGATGATCTGGAAGTTCATAGGTGTGTGGCTGATGAGAAATATATAGGAATCGATACAGATAATGGGGGAGATGTTAGTAAACACTGGAAGGGTGGTACCACTATCATCGGTCTACCAACAACTCAACAAAGTTACCCAACGATAGTAATATCCTGGAACATAAGAGGCCTAAACAATCGGGGAAAACAAAGATATTTAATAGATCGCTTGAAAAAGGAAAAGCCGCAAATAATGATTCTCCAAGAAACTAAGATAACAAGAGAAAAGATAGAAGAGATTCTAAGGAGGATGAAACCAAGGTATGAGGTAGTAACAGTGGATGCGAAAGGAAGTGTAGGAGGCATAGCAATCATCTGGAACCCACCAGAGGTAAAGGCATATTATTGGATAGGGATGTAGTGAATCCTCACAAGTCGCTTCCAAAACATAGGCACTGTTATCACTCAGGTTGTCCTTAAAGCTCTGGAAAAGGATACGACCGAGGTAACCACAAACCGCTTTGGATTGCAGGTTCTAGCCAACCTGCAATCAGAGAGGGCTCTCTCTTTTAGATTTAGCTTTGTTTTTAAAAAGGATTTTAGGCTAGGTCTCGGGTTCAGAGGGTTTTTTGTTTTGTTATTTGGTGGGAAAATTGATGTTTTCAGACAGAGAGGCAAGGCATAGTCTGGAAGTTTCAAACCATTGGGCGTGGAGTCGAGGAGTGTGACTGCTGGTGCTTTCACTTGGTCACAATCGAGGGAAAATGGAGCAAGACAGCTGCGCAGGAAACAATGTTTCAGGTCTAAGTGATGGAAAGAAATGCTAAGCGAAGAGGGGCAGTTAAGAATCTCTCAATCAACTTAGCAGTGGTAAGTAACAGAGCGCTACCTAGGGGCAGTTAAGAATCCCTAGATAATTGGCAAACACAGGTGAATCGGGGTAAACATGAGCCAGAAGGAATTCATATTCATAACCAATTCATTTAGAGGAAAACATAAAGAAACAACAGAAATTGAGCATAGAGAGTATTTAAACTAATTCTAAGCTATTCTTTCTTTCTGCCATTTAGATAGTGATAACAATAAAACAGAGGTAAGATGCACTTATTGTTTCAGGCTGCAGCACAAGGATTCCATCTTCAGTCTCCAAAACATTCATTTACAACAAACAGTTTTCTCTCCAAGCTTTCTGCAATCTTTGATTATAGAAACAATCAGGTATACAGTGCGGGTCTCTAGCGAAAATTCTCAATTGACCAACCCTTAAAACAATGCTGAGGGTGGTATATATAGGGAAAATATTATCTACAGAGTTCTTTATTACATCTTGACCTAATCAGGTCATAATTAACAAACCTAACTCTACCAGAAATAAATGCATGCAATAACTCGGGCTGCGCTGGGGGGCGGCCGTATCAAAAACTGAATAACTTATGTAGTCCTTGGTGCCTTGGTGCAGTGTCTTTTGAAATAAATGTGCATGGGTTTCTGCTTCTTTGCTGTCCTGTGCTTTGAATGCCTTAATGGTGATTTGAGGGCAAGGATGGGCTGATAATGCCTGATTTGACTTTCTGGGGGCTTCATTAATATACATGTGCTTCGAGCCCCTAAAAAAAAATCTTTGCTGATATTCTTTGGCATCTTTTCTTCCTTCTGATACTCTTTGACAAAAATCTGGACTGCTGTTCTGATGTGCTGCGCGTCTAATCACGCATTGATGGTTGTTGTTCGGCCTCTGTATCCTCTAAAATTTTTTTCTGCTCCTTTCGGTATGCTCTGCGAAGAAAATGGATCATTTTTTGGCCTTTTGGGTTTCCTGGGGACTCCGTAACGAAATATTCCATGAAGATTCTCTATTTCGGCCTAAAAAATCTTGCGATGAGCGAAATCGCTCATCAAAAACTGCCTCAGAATCGGATTTCGGGGCTCTGAAGTGCGATTTTCGTGCCTTTGCGCCCAAAAAGTGTTGATGACGTCAGCATGATGTCAGCATGATGTGACATTGTACGGCGGGTGACGTCAGCAGGACGACGTGGCGCGATGACGTCAGCATGATGTCATCATGTACGGATGGTGATGTGGCAGGTACGGTGGCAGAGATACGTGGCAGTGACGTGGCAGGAGGCCACACAGGCAGGTGACTCGACATGGTGACTGGACAAGGGGGGTGACATAAGAGGCGATTGTACAGGGGGTGATGTGGGATGTGACGTCACGGGTGGTAAGCGGTTTCGTGGCGCACCGTTTATGGACAATGGTGGTTTCGGGGGAGAGGGCTCTGCCATAGCCCAACGCTTGATGCGTGGCGGGAGGTAAGGCGGTAATACCACCCATCTCCCGAACGCTAAACGTCGGGCAGGTCGGGGATGGGATGGCCCGCCCACCATTGATCTGTGGGGCGGGCGATCCAACGACTGGCGGGGAGTGTGATATGACGGAGGGATAAGGGGTGGAATATGCGCAGGAATATTCCTTTAATATTTGCGCGGGTGGGTTTAAACTTAGGGAATGGGGTTTTTATGTGTTAAAAAGGCGCGGTTTGATACATTTACATTCGGACTTAGGGACAAGGGTGGAATATGGGTTTTTTGACAAGCGGGGTTAATATTTTATGTACAGAATGTAGGGAACAAGTGCAAAAATGGGGTTTTTGAGGTTTTTAATGGGTTTTTGGGCTAGGGGAGAGGTTACTAGCTAACCAAATGTCAAACTAGCTCCTTAATGACTCGGATGGGCTAAAGACAGCCCCAGATGGACTGTGATTTCCCGAACTTAGTAGAATTATGGCTATAATGCCCGGGAGGGAGTATTTACATAAGGGAGTTTTATATACATGATTTTAATAGGGGAAGGGAAAAACTAATAGGGAGTTATATAATAAAGTTAGTAGTTAATATGGAGATGAACAGAGGGCGCTAAGGTATGAGACCTTAGGCTTTGTTGGGAAAAGAAGGCTCACAGAAGATGAGTGAGCAATCCTTGGGTGAAGCAGATCCTTACCAAGGCGAATGTCATGGAAATGATGAAGCTGAGAGGCTCAAGCAGATCTTGACCTCTTGGGGGATGTTAGTAAGTGACTTGGGGGAAATGAGAAGAAGGGGAGGTTAGAAAATTCCAGCTTGAGTACCTCCTTTGAAATAAAAATGCCTGATAACTGTGATCTGAAAAGATAAGACATTGCGAGACACAAAATTTATCATTAGTCATCATTCTTCCACCAAACAGCTACCTACCCAGCCTATTGTCCTAACATTTTTTCTTCTTTTCTGATTAGGGTGCAATTAGACTTGCAGACCCAGAATTACAATTTTTCTTTTGAATGTTTCCTATCTAAATCTGCACTTATTTCTGCCAGGGCCCAGATTAAACAGTTGGGTCCCTTTGGTTCTCTACCTATCTACAAATCTGACCAAGATTAAACTGTTTGGACGGATGCATTCTCTATATTCTACAACAGGAAATTGAAACCTAGGGAGACCAAGATTAGGTTGTTTGGACCTCCCTTAAATGAAAGCTCTTCAAAACTGGAACAACTCATCTAAATGGGACCTCAGCAGTGGCATTTGGACTAGCACACTCTCATGGTATCTTCTGGAAATATGGAACACTGCAGGTTGCCAAGTATGACATATTTGGCATGTAAAAATGTCAATCATGAAAAATGAAACCCTATTGCAACAGGAGGCTAACAGGGACCAAAGGACTGTTTACGCTCTCAGCAGTCTATGGGCCGCATATTCCAATAGAAAATGAAAACTTCTTAAAAAAATATAAGGAGCCTAAACCAAATGGATGAGGAAAAGCTTTGGCTGATCGCAGGGGACTTTAATCTGATAATACCTTTGGAGGAGAAAAAAGGAGGGATTAGAAGGGAGGAACCCGAAATGGAACAATTTAGGGACATCCAAGAAGAGCTACATCTGATTGATATCGTGACAATCAATGGAATGTACACATGGAACAATAGAAGAGGAGGAAACCAGCAAATAATGTCTCGTAGACAAATTCTTGGCAACTGAAAACTTAATCAACAGAGATGTATACTATGAGGCATCCATCTTTCCATGTATGGGATCGGACCACTGACCGATTAGACTAGAAGCGGATATGAAACAAGGGAAAACTAAGAGACCCTTTAGGTTTGAAGCATTTTGGTTGAGAGATCCGACCTTCCTAGGAAAATTGAAGGAATAGTGGAAATAAAGTGAGAAACATGAAAGAAACCAAATGCATAAATTCCAACTTTGTCTTAAAGAACTCAAAGACAAAATAAAAAAATGGAACAAGGAAGAGTTTGGTAATATCCAACAGGAATAGGAACTACTATAGGAAAAGATTAAAAAGGTGTAACAACAGATAATAAATAACAGACGCACTGAAACCTTAGTGGAGGAAGAAGGACATCTGCTAAATAGATTGGAGGAAAGGAGGCAACAAGAAGAGATCTTGTGGAAACAAAAATCAAGAATTCAGTGGCTGAGAGAGGGGGAAAGGAACACTAGATTTTTTCATAAAGCGATGATTCAACATCTTCGGCATAATAGGATCTTCTCCCTAGTCAACTAGAAAGTAAATCTCCTTACTTAGAAGGAAGATATGGAGAATCTGTTGGTCCAACACTTCCAAAATTTATTGACAGAACCTAAGATAGACAGGACATAAAATATAAACAGAATTACTCGGCATATTCCTCAACTGGTGAGTCGGGATCAGAACTTGGCCTTATTAAGGGAAATCACTAAGTCTGAGGTGGAAGAAGTAATCAAAGGTTTAGCGAAGAATAAAGCTACGGGCCTGGATGGCTTTACATCATAATTCTTTCAGGCAACTTGGTTGATTATAGGAGAAGATATCATGGTAGTAGTGGAGGAGTCACGACACAATAAAAGGATGCATCCAACCTTGAACTCCACCTTCCTAGCTCTTATCCCCAAAACATACCATTCAGAAGAGCCTCAGGGGTTTAGACCAATAGCTCTATGCAATGTAATATATAAAATTATGGCCACAATCATGGTAAACCGCCTCAAACCTATCCTACCTGGATTAATCTCTCAAGAGAAGACTGGTTTTGTCAAAGGGAGGAAAATTTTGGATGGAATAGTCATGGCTCAAGAGGCGATTCACTCCCTGAAAAGCCAAAAAGCTAAAGGAATGATGATAAAACTAGATCTATCAAAAGCTTATGATTGCCTGAGTTGGACTTTTCTACAAGGAATCCTGAAAGTGTTCGACTTTGATCCCAAATGGATAAACTGGATCTATTCGATGATATCTACCCCTATGTTCTCAATCCTTCTCATTGGAGCTCTGACAAAGGCTTTTAATGCAACAAGGGGGCTAAGTCAAGGTGATCTAATGTCCCCTTTATTATTCATATTGGTTGCTGAAGGACTAGGAAGATATGTAAAAGAAAATGTGCAAGGAAGTCAATTTACAGGTCTGGAAATGTGGGGTAATGATTAGTCGCTAACACATCAACAGTTTGTTGATGACATAATAATATTTGGGCAAGAAACCCTCAAGGAAGGTAGAGCCCTGATGGAAATCTTAAATGATTTCATGAGTGCCTCAAGGATGGGGATTAATAAAGATAAGTTGGACATCTTCTTTTTCAAAACAACATCCCAATCCCAATATTTTCTAGCAAGAATCATGGGTTTCTGCATAGGAAATCTACCCTCGAAATACTTGGGGATCGCACTAAGCCTTCACCCAATCAGAGTGGCAAACTGGAAGACTCTTCTAGTGAAAATCCAAGGGAGGCTGCAGAACTAGACTTTCAGGACTCTGAACATGGCGAGTAGAGTAATATTGTTGAAGGCAGTGCTTAAGTCAATCCCAATATACCAACTATCAAGCCAAGTTGTCCCTAAAATTGTGTGCCAATGGATGATTGATATCTTCAATAAATTCTTGTGGCAAGGACCAAACACAGCTAAAAAATGGGCACTGCTATCTTGGAATTGGCTAAGAAAACCTATCAAAGCAGGAGGGTTGGGTCTCAGAGACCCGTATATTCTAAACAAGGTCATGGGGGCCAATCTATGGTGGAGATGGATTTAGGGAGGAACAGACCTATGGAAAGAAATATGGGGGAGAAAATATGGAATGCTAAGATGGACAGAAGGAAGGCTAAGAGTCTAGGGAAACATAAAGGGGTCGTCATCCAAAATTAGAGAACTGAAAAGAAATAATAGTTTATGGGAAATAAGGGAAGGAGAAAAAGCCAGATTATGGCAAGAGGCATGGCAGTAGAGATAGAAATTACATAGTAGGCAAGACTTGGTGGAAATATGCCAATTTACCAATAACCCTGCAAATCATACGACGAAAAATTATTGGGGACTAGACACAGCGGAACACTGGAGAAAATGGAAGTAGAAACAAGATTGGCATGGTGCTCTAGAATTGATTCAGTGGGCAACCTACGAGAAAGAGATGGAGTCCCAAAGAATAGAGATATCAGAAGGACCGGGTATAATAAGATGGTGATATAGAATAAAAGGGATGTTCACCATCCAAGATGGATACCATCGGTAAGCAACATACCATCAACAGTAAGGGCCACCCATATGGGATCGAATCTAGAACGAAAAACTATGGCCTAAAATAGATTTTTTTTTTTTTTGTGTGGATAGTCCAGCATGGTAGAGCACTCACTTGAGACCAGCTATAAATAAGGGGGATGTAAGGACCATCAACCTGTTGCATATGTGAAAGACAAATGGAATCAATGCAACATTTACTAAACGCCTACAGTTACAGTGAGGTTCTATGGTAGTACCATGAGTAGCTATTTGGCCATAGAGACAGGGATCAAACAAGTCCGAAATTAACAATGGAAAATGGAGAAGGAAGCCTTACCAGAATCCCATCTTGAACCAAGCCTGGCATATATCCCTTGGATTCCTACTCTGGGCAGTGTGGAAGGAAAGAAACAGAAGAATTTTCTAAGAGGAAAAGAGAACAACAGTAGAATTATGGGAAATGACAGTCCAGAACATATGAGAAATGATTTTAGCAGAGAACTAGTACGCATAATATTGGGAAACCAAACCTTAGGAAGGTTGTATACTGTCAAGGTTAAGTATGAATCCAAGCATGTTGAATGATAGCTCATGGAAATAGAAACCTTCTCCCAGTGACTCCCCAACACTCTTCGTGTTTCCCCAGGAACCCAAGGGCTGCAGGCTCTAAAGGGGTGTTCCAAGATTACCAAGGCAACAACATTTGCCTAGACGCCATGGATTTTGGCATAGTGAGTAATAATTAAGCTGAGCTCTATCCGTTAAAGCGGGGGCTAGAAATCGTATGGAAAGAAAGGTTTTAAAGAATAGAGGTGGTAGGAGACTCAAGAATAGCAATAGAAATGATTAAAAAACTCCAGTAAGGAACTGGATGGGAGAAGATAAGCCAAAGTTGGAGGACGGCACGGTTGGTTCAGGAAGTAAGAAATCTAATACAAAGGATAGACTACATTGTCCCAACACATTTTCGCAGATCGGGGAATGTGGCAGCAAATAACTTAGCTAAGTAGGGATGTGGACACACTGGCATCAACCTTCATATAAGGGGTGACGAGTTAAGTCAAATGGGAGGAATAAGAAGTCTAGAAGAAATCCTGAGAATAGACAAAGAAAAAGGATAAAACCCCAATTGGGGTGCGACGAGACATGTAGGATAGAGGGGAGAGAGGCCGACCAGATTTCACAGTGAGCCAAGGACAAAGAAGTTGGCCATATGGAACAGTGGGCAGAGGCAAGAGAGATTGGTCAAGGGCCACGAGAGTTGGAAAGCGGAAGTGGAGGAACAGGCAACTCACGGTAGGATCAGCTGTCAAGGTGGGTAAAGGAAAGAGAAGCCGACCATATGGCACGATGGGGAGAGGGATGAAGGCTCGGATAGTTGGCACGGGAGCTAGCAAGTGGAGAGGGAGAAATAGGCAACTCACAGTAAGAGCAACCAAGCAATAAGCAGGGATTAACGAATGGCATTTATGGGAAGGTAAGTGGACGCCCATCTCGAGACCAACACGCGAGAGGAAGGGTGGCAGACAACAAGGAAGATCATGTGGTGGGCTTCTTGGAAGGGATGTCGGGCAGGTGGACGAGAAAACTAAAAGGAAAGGTGACAAGGTCAAGAAGCATTTGCCTACACGAAGAAAAGGCAGGACGTAGAGTTGGAGGTGGAAGGAGCCAAGTGTTGGGGGACGTCAAGCAGCGTTCGGCTTTTTCCTGTAAAACCTGGTATGTGCTTCCTTCCTTCACTTGTGTTGGGTCAAAAAATATGAATTGGCATCTGTGAAGACTTCAGTTAGAAAGAGGCACTGTAATGAATCCTGTAGATGATTACTGGTTAATAATTATGGTGTTCCCTATCAATTTAAGAACTAAGGCCTCCTGGTATCCTTGGGTAATTGGCCTGTCAACCTGGGGTGGGATTGACTGGTTAGCCATCTAGGGAGGGGGGAAGGGACACTTGATTTTCGTCTTAGGATAGCTAGGTCCTGGGGTAGAAGGAGAATGCTGGGTCAAATTGATGCCAACAACATCATCCTAAGCAGTTTTAGCTGTGTCTGTAGGAAAAACGTCTTTAGGCAGTTAAGGATGGGTATGTGGATTGAGAGGGAAGGATTCAGAGAAAATTGCAGGAGGCTGAAGAGATATCTAACCCTGGTGCCTCTTGTGACCTGTTGGCCTAACTGCAAATCCTTAGTCTAGTTTCTATTCAAGGCCTAGAACGGGATGGTAGAAGAGGGTGCAGTAACTGGCCCTTAAACCAGGGAAGGGAGAACACCCAGATTGGGCTTTGGCTCAACTCTTCTGAGGGGATTCACTGGCAAATGGTAGGACTTAAGTGGGCCAGGGATAGAACCGTAGTTTGGTGGGAAAGTGAGAAGCATTGTCTTGCCCTCTGGGGTGGCGAAACCTAGGAAAGAAAGAACTCTGGGAAACTGGTTGGTAGGGTCGGGAGCATAGAATGTTGGAGGTGCAGGGTGGTCTTGTGGGAGCCGGACAGAGGGGAAATTCAACTACTCATGGGAAGCAACCTGGGAGATGATGCTATCACTATCCTGCAAAACCTTGAGGGAAGTGTGTGGAACTTAGGTGTCAATGGGGGTAAAAACAGTAAAGAGTGCACGAAGCGGATTAAAGAAACTGCTCTTGAGCAATCTCATCCGGATTTGGGGAAGTATGTTGGGAATCGTGAAAGGATCAAGGCCAATTCTCAAGTTGAGTATCAAAACAAGAATATAAGGAATTATGTCAAAATCAAGACCAAATTACATAGCATAAATTATTAAGTGTTCACTATGGAAAATTTGATGACGGTTCATAATTTTTTAATTCTGGTTTGTATTATAGGTAGCTTATAAACCAGTGTTCATAAGACTCTGACAGCATGGCACTTGAACCACGCCAATGAGTACCCAACCTCGGTCCAGGTGAGCTGCTTGGACAAGAAAGTAAAAAGCAACAAGAAGAGTTGGATGGCAAAGGAAGGAAACCAACAGGGAAGGAAAGGAAACAAAAGACCGGGAAAGGCAGAGAAAAAGATGAAAGGCCTGGAACCGACTACAAGCAAAGGACCGAGCAAAAGGGGTAGGAAAACAAGGAAGGAAAGTATGCAGAAATTTATCAATGCATACTATGTAGGAACCCCAGCTGAGGTGAAAGTTGTCATCTCGAAATGGGAAAGAGAACTAAATGCTAACATTGAAAATGAAGAGATTCAGTTAGAGGAATGTGAAACAATAGTCAAAGATCCAGGTAATACCAAAGGCCGCCAAACTTTGTTTCGGTAGACTATCTAGCAATATTGGGTCACGAAAAACATTGTGGTTCGTGCTATGACCACCTATAAGGAAAGAGAAGATCTAGAAGAGGACAAGCCAAAATAGCCAAGTCTAAAGGATCTTCAGAGGGAGATACAATCTGTCCAAATGCAGTTGTATCAAAACAACCTCTGCCTGAATAGGGTCGAACAGAGTCTCCAGAATATGATGTGAAGTGAAGTTCCAAGATCGAGCGCGAAAGCCCCAGCCCGAGTTGATTCTTCAGATGAATGAAGCAGCCCTACTAGTTTATTTTTGTTTTGATGATGGTTAGCATTTACTTTTCCAACATGAAACATATAGAAGATAAAGTCACCAATGTAGCATGGATGATTAGAATAAATTTCTTTAAATTTTGGACAGCGTTTGACGTAGACAGGTGGCCAAGAGACACAGTTTCTTGCGGGCAGGTTGAGGCCACCTCTAGTTTTGTTGAAATCAAACTTATTATTATGAAAGATTAATAGAAAAGGGAATCTACCAAGCTTACACACACAAAAAAATATTATCTATTTTAAAATAAAATATAGATAATGCAAAAATTATATATATTAAAAATAAAAAATAAAATATCTTAACATTATTTTAAATATTAAATAAAATTATCATATAAAATTAAATTTAGTTCAAAAAATAAAACTAAAATTTAAATAAGTTATATTAGATGCACCATAGTTCTTACTTATATATAAGTAAAAGTGAAACAAAATTTGTCAAATCTGATAGTAAAAATGTTAGAATATATTCAAGAACTTAACTTAATGCAATCAAATAAAACAATAAAATAATATACAATATTAAATAAATGATCGTGAAAATAACACTTTACAAATTTAGATAATTACATAAATATTTAACTATTTTAAATATATATATGAAATTATTACATTATAAAATATATTAAAAAATAAATCTACATATATAATTTAATTATGTTAGTTTTCATGCAAGGTTGCCTCACAAAACTAATTGTTTTAAATCAACTACAAATCATTGTGCATAAATAAAATTTTGTCAAATTTAAATATTATTTATTTTAAAATAAAATATAGATAATGCAAAAATTATATATCTAAAAAATAAAAAATAAAACTATCTTAACATATTTTAAATATTAAAAAAAATTATCATATAAAATTAAATTTAGTTCAAAAATAAAACTAAAATTTAAATAAGTGATACTGCAGCATAATTCTCGCTTATATATAATTAAAAATGAAACAAAAATTGTCAAATCTGATAGTAAAAACATTAGAATATATTCATGAACTTAACTTAATACAATCTAATAAAACAATTAAATATTATACACTACTAAATAAACAACATCATTACCATCCTCAGCGATGCAAAGATCTTAGTATTGAGGACCAGCATAATAATAATCAAAATTTCTAAATCTTCTCTAAAACCAGTCACAGTGTTCTTAGTTCCACTTTCTTCCCTTAAACCAGCGACAAAAATTAAACTTTCAGTTTTACAATATTAAAATAGAAAACAATATTTATTATAAAAATAAACCAATTTATTCCTAAATATCTTTAGTAAAACTAGATTCCTTTAGTAAAAGAGAATGGACAGGGGAATGATAAGATTTCTATTTTATTTATATTAAACAAAATTATTTATAAACAAATTTATCAAGATAAGTATTATTTATGTTAAACAAAATTTTATAAACATGCATATTGGAAGTATAGATTGGAGATGCAGATTGGAAGTATGGATTGGAGATTTTTTTTATATAAATATGCCAATTGAAATATAGATTGGAGATACCATGGCTATTTTTTAGTTCAAAATTTTATTTTTAAAAAAATATTTAATACTATAAATAAAAATATTATTTTTATATAAAAATAATTTTAAATAAAAAATAATATTTTTTTTAATTTTATATTTTTAAATAAAAAAATTAATATGAATGTATTTAATGATTTTTTTAGTAAAATGTAAATTTTAACATATTACATCATACAAACTCTAGATAATATAGGTTTTTAATTTCGATTTTATCAAACACAACACAATATAGGTTTTTAACCTCGACTTTATCAAACACATTATACAAGCCAAACTATGAATGGGCATATGTCTTTTTAATTTTTTTATAATTCTCTCTATAGACGTAAATAACCAAAAATAAATATTTTCTTATTCTGCAAAACCATATATATATATATATATATATATAATTAATTTCTTTAATGCACAGATGCCCAAAACAACTAGAGTTCTGTGTGTAGTCAATAGTAATATTTTACTTTTATATAATAATAATAATAAATTATAATGGCTTGCCATGTGTATATGAAAAGAAAATTGAAGTTAACTTCTTATATAATAATAAAAATTTATATTAGTTTCTATATACAAATGGCCAAAGCAACTGGAGCTCTTGTTTTTAGTCAATAATAATATTTTATATTTATATAATAATAATATTTTATATTTATATAATAATAATAAAAAAATTACATGCAAATATGAAAAAAAGTAGAGTTAAGAAGGACATCTAACTTCAAATCAAATCAGCCATGGCCTTCAATCTCTATTTAATAGAATGCACCCCTCCTCGTAGACCAAACCATTCATTCTTTTGTTACGCGTTACGTATTTTCCTCCCTTGCCCAGTTACCCTTTGTAGCTCCCTTGCCAAGTTACCCTTTGTAGCTGTAGAACAAACATGGCTCCACAATTAGCTGTATCTCCCTGCAATGCTTCCTACAAACTTCTTATTTATTTGTTATTGCTTTCTATGTTACCTAATTTGATGCAATGTAGACCACTTGTGCCCAAGATTTCAAGGCCTGAGCATAAACCCGTTGATGGGTTGAGAATAGATCTTGTGCATAGAGATTCATCACTTTCCCCATTGTTTCCAGGGAATATTACGTCAATTAAACGGGTTAAGCAAGAAATGCAACACAGTCAGGAGAGGCTGGAAACACTGCATAGATTTGGCCCACAAAAGTTCAGGAATCCAAGCTCCAATAAGTGCAGGAAGTGGAGAATATACTATGAAGGTAGAAATTGGTGAGCCGTCATTATCATATTATGGAATTCTAGACACAGGTAGTGACTTTATATGGACACAGTGCCTACCCTGTGATTATTTCTCTAATCAATCCTATCCAATCTATGATCCTTCCCAATCCTCCACTTATAGGAAGGTCACATGCGAAAGCCTTGAGTGTCGGCCAAACCCTAACTTTTATTGCTCTGCTGGTATGTGTCATTACATGTGGGAGTATGGTGATTACTCCACCACCTCAGGAATCCTTTCATATGACACGTTTACCTTTTCATTAGAGTCAGTGGACCAGATTGTCTTTGGTTGCGGGCAATACAATGATGGCCACTATGCAGCACACAGAGGTGTAGGCTTTGGACGAGGTTCCTTATCCTTAATTTCACAGCGTCTTCCAAGGTCAGTCATTCTTCTCCAACTTCAAATCTTTTTCATCAACCCCTACACAAAAAAAATTGATCCGTGCTCTTATGGAAAAATCTGGAATATGGGGATTACTGTGATGGATCTAGTCAAGGTACCCAAAAAAGGGAGGCAGAGGTGTGGTCTATCCCAAATTCTCAATAACTCTCACGCTATCAAATTTAAAATAGATTTAGGTGAGGATTACCATTTGTTTGTCCTAGCTTCACCAAAGCGATCCATGAAAAGAAATCAAAATGCACATTAAAAAATTCCCCTAAGAAATTCATCAACTTATTGATCCATAGCCAGATTATAAGGGAGAAAAATCACAATTTTCTTTCGACCTCCTCAGGCATTTCTCCCCTAGATCCAACTATGCGAAAATTAAAGGAAGTCCACCACTATTTATAGAGGAGGTTCTCAACTTCCTTTACATCAGAGTATTTATTTTTAATCTAAGAATCCCATATTTTAACATATGGAGGGGGGAAATTACCTCTTCAACAAATAAGTAATCTAAAATAATACAATCTAATGGTATCCATGCATGCTACATTTACAAAATTTGAGGGGCATATTCCCACAAAAATAACCATTTCCAAAACTGAGGAGAAAAAACTGGTTATATTGCGACATCCAACCTCCACTTTCATTAAAAAATGCATCCTAGACCAGACCTTTGTCTTTCATTGCCTCATCCAGACTGAACCCTTCACCCTCATGTGGTAATGGTTCCAGATCAAATTTTTGTGCAAGTATTCTCCAATGGCGTTTCCATTTATACACATCTCTATTAACATGATGAAAGGCCTAGTTCTTTTGATAAGGATTTGTGGCAGCCCAAATTCCCTATTCTGGAATCAATTCTGATCAAGATGCATCCATAAATTATTCCCATGAAATATTGTTCCTTGGTTACTTGAAAGACAACCCCTCATGTTTGCAAATAGCAGTGTAAACACACCGTATGTCTAAAACATTCATAAGCTCCAAGGAGAGAAGCCAAATATGTGTGATGGGCAGTGAATGTACCAAGTTAATCTTTCTTTATTCTTTGCAACCTCAAATACAATATCCTGGAGAGTGTAGTAAAAATTGGTCACAGGTAGCATACGAAGCTCTTCACAAGGGGGCATGGCTTTCCTTTCTTCTATTTCTGAAAAGAACATAGGCAAATTACTGATATTTTGTCCTTACTAAAGGGAAGTCTAGACTGAAATGGATGGTTTGACAAGGATAAAGGATTGTGGACAAGGAGGTTATGCTGAAGAGTGCTTTAAAAAGTGGTAGCAAAACTTAGATCTCAAAGACTTCAAAGGCCTTCCTCTAATAGTATCACGGGGAATTTGGAAAGATAGAAATGATGAAATCTTTGAAGAGGGGTATATAACACTTTTTGGATGTGTCTTCCAAGGTCAGTCATTCTTCTCCAACTTCAAATCTTTTTCATCAACCGCTACACAAAAAAAGTTGATCTGTGCTCTTATGGATAAATCTGGAATATGGGGTTTACTTTGATGGATCCAGTCAATGTACCCAAAAAAAGGGAGGTAGAGGTGTTGTCTATCCCATATTCTCAGTAACTCTCACAGTATCAAATTTAAAATAGATTTAGGTGAGGATTACCATTTGTTTGTCCAAGCTTCACTAGAGCCATCCATGAAAAGAAATCAAAATACACATTAAAAAATTCCCCTAAGAAATTCCTCAACTTATTGATCCATAGCGAGATTATAAGGGAGAAAAATCACAATCTTCTTTTGACCTCCTCAGGCATTTCTCCCCCAAATCCAACTATGCGAAAATTAAAGGAAGTCCACCTCTATTTATAGAGGAGGTTCTCAACTTCTTTTACATCAGAGTATTTATTTTTAATCTAAGAATCCCATATTTTAACATATGGAGGGGGGGAATTACCTCTTCAACAAATAAGTAATCTAAAATAATACAATCTAATGTATCCATGCATGCTACATTTACAAAATTTGAGGGGCATATTCCCACAAAAATAACCATTTCCAAAACTGAGGAGCAAAAACTGGTTATACTATGACATCCAACCTCCACTTTCATTAAAAATTGCATCCTAGACCAGACCTTTGTCTGTCATTGCCTCATATAGACTTAACCCTTTACCCTCATATGGTAATAGTTCCAAACCAAATTTTTGTGCAAGTATTCTCTAGCAGTGTTTCCATTTATACACGTCTCCATTAGCATGATGAAAGGCCTAGTTCCTTTGATAAGGATTTTTGGTAGCCAAATTTCTTGTTTTGGAATCAATTCTGATAAAGATGCATCCATAAATTATTCCCATGAAATATTGTTCCTTGGGTACTTGAAAGTAAACCCCTCGTGTTTGCAAATAGCAGTGTAAACACATAGTATGTCTAAAACTTTCATCAAGCTCCAAGGAGAGAAGCCAAATATGTGCCACAGGCAGTGAATGGACCAAGTTAATCCTTATTTGTTCTTTGCAACCTCAAATACAATATCCTTGAGAGTGTAGTAAAAATTGGTCACAGGTAGCATACGAAGCTCTTGACAAGGGGGCATGGCTTTCCTTTCTTCTATTTCTGAAAAGAACATAGGCAAGTCACTGATATTTTGTCCTTACTCAATTCATATATAGTTTAAAGAGATTTAGAAGAATAGATTTCATACTGGTTGTGGAAAATTCTAAAAGATTTATGTCGATTATTTTTAAAATAAAATTTTGAAAAGAGATTTATATATAATTGACGAAAATCAAGTTTACAATGAGGCTTTATTAGACAAAATTTATTTCACAATAAAATTTTCTACCTGCTTCTCATCTCATTTTTATTGAGACACAAAATTCAATTTTACTAGCGAAATAAATATAATAATAATAGAGAAATCATAGTTCAAATAGATGCTGAAGCAAGAAGTTTGTGAATATAAGCTTCCAACTTCCCTCGTGAAAAAGAAATAATGAAAGACACCACTTAAATTAGTTAAAGAATGATGTACATCAAAGATGAAAATTTGTTAACATGATTATCTGCAAAATACCAAAAATACAATTCAAGCATAAAGGAAATATACCAAATAAGTGCATATACCAAACAGGCTCGACCTTCATTTCATTTTGTTCAAATTACTCTGCATAAGAAAAAAAAATTTGTGCGTGACTAACAACTTGAGTAAGAGTTGTGGAAGTGACAAAGTTTCAGGAAATACCTCTCTAGTCGCCTTTTCCCAATTTATGAAGCCTTTATAGAAATATTTTAGGTTCTTCCTCTATTCAAGGAACACCTATGAAAAAACAAATATATATTCAATATTGTCTCAAATTGTCAGATTCATACACATTGGGTTGTTGATGAATAAAATCAAGGAAGCTCTTCATAAGGGGGCATGGTTTTCCTTTTTTCTATTTTTGAAAAGAACTTAGGCAACTTACTGATATTTTGTCCTTACTAAAGGGAAACCTGGATTGAAATGGACGGTTTGACAAGGATAAAGGACTGTGGACAAGGAGGTCATGCTAAAGAACACTTTAAAAAGTGGTAGCAAAACTCAGATCTCAAAGACATCAAATGCCTTCCTCTAATAGTATCATGGGGAATCTGGAAAGACGGAAATGATGAAATCTTTGAAGGCGGGGATATAAATCTTTTTCAATGTGTCTTCCAAGGTCAATCAA
The DNA here is from genome assembly GCA_031772625.1 of Pinus tabuliformis. Classification (NCBI taxonomy): domain Eukaryota; kingdom Viridiplantae; phylum Streptophyta; class Pinopsida; order Pinales; family Pinaceae; genus Pinus; species Pinus tabuliformis. The sequence continues at coordinate 1,346,273,353 of CM062816.1, read as the reverse complement.
TCTTCTCCAAATTCAAATATTTCTCATCAACCCCTACACAAAAAAAGTTGATCTGTGCTCTTATGGAAAAATCTGGAACATCCAAATTCTTAATAACTCTCATTGTGTCAGATTTAAAATACATTTAGGTGAGGATCAAATAACTACATCGAGCTTATTGCCCTAACAATACTCTTATAACTAGCAGCTCACAATGGCATTTAAAAAATACGAGTGTTTGGTGACTCATTGTTGTTAGATAGTTTACCTTAGATCATCTTGTACTAGGTTTGAGCACACATGGAAAAAATGGGCATCTTCTATTACAACAGCATTACACAAGTCCATGCAGCATTAAATTCCAAACAACATAATGATCTATAGGTGAGAATGCAACAATGAATAGACAGTAAGGGCACATCACAAATTTTAGTATTCTAGCAGTAAGGGTAGATGCATGCATGTATGCACCAACCATAAATATAATAGGATAAGATTATCATTAGACTCCACCTTTCTAAATGTACACTACAAAATCTGAATTGATAAGAGTAATTGAATCGAACTTAATTTATATGGCACTGGGAACTTGGAAATCACTCTTAAGTTGTTTGTTATAACAAAATTGTTTATTTATTTGGATGGAAGTTCCTTTCACTTCAATAAATTGATTATATTTAAGGACACTTAATGAATACCAGACTATTGGACAATTTGAAGTTGGCACTGCCTATATATTGTAGCATATTGAAACACAATGTATATTGGCACAACATATTAAAAATTAAGATTCTTAGTCTTGGATTACTTTATGAAACTATACAATTTAACCAGAGATGGTCAAATTTAGACTTAACAGAACCTTAAAAGAATTGACATTGGTTTGAAGACAGATGCTTGCTCTATTCCTTTTAAGCGAAGAGCATCCACAACCTATCAAGAGTTGGGGCACCGTTTACACTCTCCGCATATACCACCTCTACTGAGTGAATGACCTTGATGGCTTAACCATGGAGCAAATTTTCTCCTTGTGGAGTTGATTGAACCCTTAAGGGAAATAGAAGCATGATGTAGGAGGAATTAAAAACTAGTTGGGATTGAGACACTGCCCCACTTTTACTGTTCCAGTGCACCTCTCATGGATCTTGACAGAAACTTTAATATAATGTAGTTGACAGTAACCACAAACTTATTATTATAAGTTTCTTATACAAAGTAGATGCCTAGCATTAAACAACCCACAAAGAAATGAACTCGATATTCATGGATTTATAATAGGATATAACTTTTTTGGAGGATCAACCTGTTGGGAACTATTTTCTCTGTTGCCTAGGCTAATGATTTTACCATTATTCAATAACAATAAAGGCTAAATTTGCAATTAGAGCTCTAATATTCACTTTTAAGGACATTTTAGTTGTCATCAAGGCTACATAAAGTTTTTCCTTTAAAACAAGAGTGCCACATTTGAGCTATTGAAGTATTATTTCTTGATAAATACGGGGGATCCTTGAGAATGGTGATTAATGAGCTTTTTGAAGACAGTTGTATCTCTCCGAGAATAGGCTAAAAAAATGATTTTGTCAAATATACATTGTTGAACCAATCCAACAGTTTCCTGCATGTTATATTTATGGTACAAGATGAATCCATTCATGTTGAAATTGAATTACATTTCTTTTATGCCTCATCATGAACAAAGCTTTGGCAATCTATGGTTGGTGTGGCCACTGTTGTTTTTAATTTTGACATTAGTGAGTCTTGAAATTTGATAATGCAATTTTTTGCAGACTTTCTCTAACTCCCTCAGTCTCCATTGCATCCTCGACAGGTCTGCCTTCAACTCTTGATTTTCCTCACAAATCACAGAACTATAATCAAGCTCTTTTGAGTACAAAATTACTGGGTTGTTGCGTGTGACTTCGTCTTCCTGGGGAAAATGCATCCCGCTATCACTATTGGAATGAAAGGGATTCAAACTTTTCACATAATAAATATCAAGTGTGCTTCTTGTTAGCACCCAGGTTGTTCCCTTTGAATCCCAAGGGAATACGGCCGGGGTAACGACTAACCAAGCTTTGGATTATAGGTCCTAGCCTACCTATAATCAGAGAGGGCTCTCTCTTTAAGTTTTAGCTCTGTTTTGTGAAGATTTTAGGCTAGTTGTGAGTTTCAGATTTTGTTCAAGGTTTTGGTTGAATGATGTCTTTCAGTACCTAAGGTGGAAATCTTCAGATAGTATTAGTTCATTGGGCAATGGAGTCTGTGGCTACAGGTTGTTTGAAATATTGAGTGGGGATGTTGAAACTGCAGGGCCATTTAACTATTTCATGAAACAAACTTGAAATTGTGATGGTGAAGCATGTTTAACCAGTGAAAAGCAATCAAGAATTTTCCACTAAGTTGGGGTGTGAGAAAGAGATCTATTGCACAGGAGCAGATTTGAATTCCTAAAAAATAGCCCATGTGAAAGATATAGCTTGAAGATGCAGCAATTAAGAATTACACCTTTATAACTATAGCTGAAGAAAACATTTATAACAGCGTAGATTGAGTTCAGGGTATTCTATGAATAAATCCTAGAACTATTCTTTTTTCTGCCATTAACTGTGAAACATAGCATATGATTGGGTTATGAAGAAGTAATAAAAACACATAATGAAGAGTTTAAAGGAAAATTATTGAGCCATGAAATACGCATGAATCCTGTAGCATTTCAGCAAACACACTACAACGCCTCAGACAACACAGAACTTCGGAAATTCCATCAGCCTTTGTATTAATCCTCTGAAAATTTACAGCATAAGATCCCTAGAAAAGAAAATAAACAACCCCTGCAAGATTATGCGAGGGGGAATATATACAATCGGTTCTACAAAAATATCTGAACCGCTGAGTCACTTGATAATTAAATACGCTCACCAACTTTACAAAATAGCAGATAAAGAAGTTATTACTGCTCTAAATACCAAATGAATGCTCTTTAATTCTGTCAGAAGTCTTTTTGACATTTGGAGGCCACTGAGTCGGTTGAGCGTTCTGCATAAATGTTGAATGATGTGTCTTTATGCTCTGTCATGCTGTAGCTGTCTCGGCCCTATCATCTGTAACTGTCAGTGCTGCTCTGGTGGCCGAATAGGTTTGCTGAGTTGGCTCAGTCCATTCTTCTCCAGTCATAGTGTATACATCACATTTTCTAATCCTGGTGACTTATGTTTTTGATGAAAAACCTGATGAGAGGCTCTTTTTCACAGTATCAACTGTATCATTTTGGTCCACCATTCCTGTGTGGGCAATTGATGTCTCAAAATTGCATCTAAGGTCTCATCTGCCTCTGTATATTTGTAGAAGTTTGGAGGTACTTCAAACAAATGTTTGATCTCATTCATAATGAAAAATAAGTTCTCTACTCTGTTATAGAGACTTTGCCCAGATGTTGGCCCTGTTTCTTCTGAGGTACTTGGTCTTATAGTGATCTGATTGGTAGCAAATGTATTGACCCTTTTAGCATAGTTCTCATGTGAAAGTAGTTTCCCTGCGCTGTTCAGTAAGCCAGGAAGACCTCTGCTTTGTAATGCTGCAAACTTGTCCATAAATTTGTTTACTTCTGTCTGCATGTCCTGGCTTCTCCTTTCCAGTGTTTGTACCAGGCTTCTCAATGTAAGGACCCTCTTTATCAGCAGGATAGTTTCAGTTCTGTTAGGGATTCCTATTGCTGCCAGCTGAGGACCTGTACGGTTATTGAGCACGTTAATCATTCTATTGGCTATCTCAGGCATATTGCCTAGAGATGCCCTTGCTCTCTGGACTTCCCTGTGTGCTTTTCCTATGAGCTCAATTTGCTCATGAATGGTCTCTATATACTGCCACTGATCTGTGATTGATTGGCCAATGTTGGCCCATAAAACTGTCTTGAGCTCAGCCACCACTTTGTCAAGGGTGAGCTCTTTCTCCAGCTCCTTTATCTTCTCTTTGAGAGCCTTCACTTCTCTTCCCTTTTCAGCTATGCTTTGATTTGACTTGTCATATTTTTCATTGAGCTTAGCCAAATTCTCCCTGGCTTCATTTAACTCTGCCATTTGGGCTTCTAAGGCCTGAATTTCATTCTTCAGCTTCTGCATATCAAGGCTTGGAGCCTGCTCTGTTGTTGGTGCTGGTGCTGATGTAGATGGCGCTGTTTGAGCTGTCTGTTCTGTAGGAGGAGCAGTAGTTTGAGGAGATTCCTCAAGGTTGATTATTTGTGGAGGGGGCTGTGATGTTTGGCTTCCTTCCTTCTGTTGTAGGGCTGCCTGCAGCGCAGCCTGTGACTCTCCCAATTTCTCCTCTGTCTGGATCAGCTGTTTGTATAATGATACCAGCATAGTTGCTGCATCTTGGTCATGCCTTAGCTGGGCAACCTCTTATGTCTGAGGATGAAGAGTTGCTGGGATCTTGATCATTTTTCTTAATGCTCCCATGTCTGGATCTCTTAATTTCAACAGCGCTTGTATAGCCTTGGTGTCCTTGGGATCATGCCCAAGCTCTATGATGATATCCTCCAATGCTTTGATTCGGTTGTCTTTTGCCTGGGAGGATGCTTTCTCCAACTCAAGTTGGGCAGTTGTGTTGTTTAGGCTATTTTCCAGCCTATAATTAACCAAAGTTTTGTCTGCCAGAGTGGGATATACCATCTCACCCGTTTGCTTGTGTAATTCAATTTGATCCATGGGGTGGATGTCTTTTGCAAGGACCTCAAGGTTGGTCCTTATGTAGTCTGCAGCTGACTGTGGCTGCAGCATGGTTGGCATGAAATGACTCATTATCATTTTGCCCTCATGTACATCATATGCAGACATTAATCTCTGCTGGTTTGTAGGAGCCATCTTTAATAAGTGGTTGTAGAGCTGCACCTTGAGTGGCTCATTCCTCTTTTTGATATCAATAAATTGTTGTTTGATGCCTGCTTCAGCTCCCCTTTGGTGGCTTGAGGAGCTGACTTCTCCTCCAACTGTTCTTTCTTGTTCTTGCTGAAAGGAACTTGCAGATGCCTCCATACTCGGTGGACCCATGCCCAATGATTGCCCAATAGGCATTTCTTCCTCAGAGAGGGGATTCATTCTGTGCCTTTTCTCCCCTTGATTTGTGGATGTGGTGAGGGGAGTCTCCTGCTCTCTATCCCTCTTCTTTCCCTTTTCTTCTTTTTGTGGAGTTTGTAGCACTGAGGCCTCCACTGTCTTTTCTTGCCTAGGAGGCACATTCTCTTGAGCCTGTTGTTCAGTGGATATTGGGGCTTCAGCTGTTTGTTCTTGCTGTTGTATTGGCTGCCCCTCTTTTTTCCCTTCTTCTTGTTGTTCTACTACAGGAGGTGGTTGTTCCTGCTCCATCTGTTTCTCTTTGCCTTTGTTGGAAGCCTGATAAGTAGCTTTGGCTGCTCGCTGATGTGTTGTAGAAGATGAGGCAGCTGCTCCAAGTTGCCTTTGATATGAAGAGGAAACTTGTCCACAAGTTTCCAAGTCAGCCTCGTTTCCAATATTCTTTGCATTTATTTGTATCATTTTCTCTCTAGTGACTGCCTCTTCTAGGGTGTCCTCTTTCCAACTCAATAAGTTGGCATACTTATCAATGTGAGGCAATCTGACATGAGCATAGCCACCCAATTTATGTTTTACCCTCCTGAGAGAAATGAAATGATTAAGGTCATAAGGTACCCAGCGAAAACTGGTTTCCAATCGGAGGGCCTCTAACATACCATCTGCTTCCTTCCATCCCTCCTCCCTTATGTTGTAAATAAAAGGGCCTAGCTGGTTCCTGACTTTTAGTTGCACTTTCTTGTTTTTACTATGGAAATGGATTTGGTCTGCATTTCCAAACTGCCTGAAATACTACAAGGCAAATAGTCTCATAGGAACATATCTTGGCAGCCTATAAGGGTCCAACTCACAGCGATATATTCTGATTACTGTATGGTGTTGGTAAAAGTACCAATCACCAATGCTGTAGGACTTAGAGAGATGGAGAATTCTTTGCATTTCCTCGGTCAATCTCGGAGGAGGAACACCATATAACAAGGTCAAAGCTGGATGAATGAAAAGGTCTATGAATTCACAGTTGTGTATGGTGAGCAAGAGGTGTGATGAAAAACTGAAGTCCAAAACACAACCGACCTTGGATTTCCCTGGGCATCAAGTTTCTTGAGAGGAATAGGGAAACTGTCGGGTTGATAGAATAAGAAAATATGATATATGTATGAGGTGTATCTAAACACCTTTTCCCTTTCTAGATTCATCAGTTGCTCATGAATCTTGTTTGCAATGTATTCAACATAGTCATAGTGCACAGCAGGAGGCTTCCCAGGAGAAAATATGGACAGCATGGCCATAATGGTGTTATCAACATCCTCAACTCCCTTGTAGCCCAGGACATAGCTAATCAAGTCTACAAGCATTTTGCCCAAGTCATTGAGATATGGATTTCCAATAGGAGGCATTCTCACAGTTTCAGAGCTTGGCTTAATGAATAACTGATTAATTTTGATGATTTGGGCACTGGACAGGTTGCCCCCCTTCTTTAATAAATCCAACATGGAGAGAGGAGTCAATGGTCTTGCAGTGTGAAAGTGTAGCATCTCCTTTATGGCCTCAGGGGTAATATGAAACAAGACTGAGCCTGTGGGATTGAGAACAACTCTCTGACATGGATCATAGCATTCACAGCATCTATGGATCAAGTCTGGAAGGGAGTTGACTTGAGGAAGGTTAAAGATGGGCAAATTGGAGTCCCAAATCCCCAAGATATCAGCTCCACTGAGGTGTTAGGCCTTTAACTCATTCAGCAGATGGATGTTAAATTTGGAATTCATTGGAAATGAGTCTATCATTTGATAATCTTTATCCCCCAGGGTCTTCCATTCTAACTCTCTCTGTGGGGCATTGAGAGGTGCTATATTTAATGCTATTGGTGTTTCCATGGCTAATAAGGCCTCTGATTTGTATGTGAATCGGTGTTACTGAACAGAGCCACACAGAGGGCTATTTCTGGAACAGAGAGGTGAATTGCAAAGGAACAGAGGGTAACTGGTAGTGGCAGCAACTGAAAAACTGCACAGAGGACTGATAGAGCGAATGCCGGGACTGGTAAACTCCCTCCAAGGTGAATTCGTGGAGCTCGGGTCTTTAAGTTCACGAATGCGCGAACTAACTGTGAATTTAGGTAAATTTGGCTAAATGCAGGTTCTGCAGAGGAATTTCGTCCCAACCACTGAAAATAGGCCTGGTTACTGGGATTTGCTGGTAGGTAGAGTGCTTTCTCACTCTTTTTAAGCTATGTTTGGAGAATTATGGACAAAACCAGGCACGAAGGGAATGATTCAGATAAATACCTTGTGAATTGCCGGTAATGATTACAAATGCAGGTAGACTGGACGCGCCCACGGTCTTTGTAGCAATTTCTGCAGGTTGGCGACGGATTGGTCGTAAAATGCATGCAGAGCAGAGCAATAGTCTTTTTGGCGAAAGTGACAAAAACACGGTTTTTTGGCGAAAATATGGACTTTTTCGAACATTGGCACTTTTTTTGGATGACATCAACATGACGTCATCAGGTGGGGTCAAGGTTAGTTGACGTCAGTGTGATGTCATCGAGTGACGGGGCGGCTTGTGAGTGGTCCACGGGGACTGGTGAGGTGGCGGACAGGTCGGAGCATTGTCGGACGGGGGCGCTGATGCGGCGGTGACGTGGCGATGACGAGGACGTGACGTGAGCGTGACTGGTCAGCAGAAACCGGAAGTGGTAAGTGGTAAGTTCTCGGACCGCTTTGGATACAGTCGTGGTTTTGTTAGAGGGCGGCCCGAGAGAATATGGGGGTGACACGTGGCAGAGGCCTGACGTCACTCTCTGACAGTTTCTCGGGCGATAACGGCAGTACATCGGGACCGACCCGATATGGATATGGGTCATCGGATGGGAAGGCCCAGATCCGACGGTCGACGGGTCATCAACTTGTCAGGGCGATACGGCAGTGGGCGGGAGAATAAAATAATGTTTTTTGTGAAATGCGCGCCCGGCGGAAACTTTAGAAAAGTGGGTTTTCAAGCTGTGTTACGGGCAAAATGTATTATGCGCGGGTTTATTAACAAAGCCGGATTAAGGTTATTAATCCAAGCGGATCTTGGATTAATCCCAGGATTAATGTATGAGCGCTCTTTGGGTCGCGTTCTAATGTTTTAGTGCTTAAATCATTTAAAACCAAACTTAGAGCTATAATGCTCGGGGAAGGGGATACATAGGTATTTCGGGGTTTTTTGCATAATTTACATAGTAATAGGGGGAATAGCGGGTATAGGGAGTTAAATAGTAGAAGTTAGGGGTTAATATGAGTGGAAGAGGTGGATGAGGAGGGGAAACACTAAGTTTTATATGGAATTAAATTAGTTTAGGAAGTAGATCAAAATGAAAAGAATTTTACACAAGAAATGTGGCTTTTACAGAAACAAGAACCACCATAAGACCTTGACTTTATTTCATGAACACAGCTGGTAATGGGATGTTAATAATGAATGTGAGGGGGGGGAATCAGGAAGTTAGACATGCTCCTATGTATTGGTGCAAGATGATGGAGAAGAGGAACTTCTCTATCCACTGACATTTCCTTTATGTTAGACCAACAAAATTCAACTGAAAGGAATGACATTTCTGCAACCCCCTCTACCTACCCATTAACTTGCTTAGCATTTTTTGTTTCTTCATGGAGGGTGCACTTAGAATTGCAGACCCTCATGTGCCTTTTCTTTTCTTTTGGCTTTTTCTTTTGATTTTCTATCTAGAACTACCCTTATTGCTTCCAAGGTCCCAGATTAAGCAGTCGGGAACCTTAATTCTCTACCTAACTACTGGTCTGCCAAGATTGAACAGTTTGGACAGAATTCTTTCTCTATTCTACAACAAGAGATTGAAACATGGCATGATCCAGATTAAGCTGTTGGATCACCCATCCAAAATTGAGTCAACATCAAGCTATGTACACATATTACCTTCTCTTGAAAATATGGGATCTTTGCATCACCAAAGCAGAGCATATTTGGAACTTCCTTTGCCAATCATGAAATATGAAACCTATTGGTATAGGTATCTAACAGTGGCTCCACATGGGGATGGTTTTTCCATTTGAAAGACCAAGAACAACAGGTCAGGATGCCTTGGCCCTTGACTTCTTTCACCAAAACTTGGAGTTTTCCTCCTTGAAATCTCAAAATTGTGCTCTGTCATACTTGTGGAACTTGCTGAACTAAAAGTCCTTTCCTGATTCTGCAAGACCTTTCAAACTGAGCTATTCACATGCTGAAAGAAAACATTATATACAACAGATTATGTAGAGGGGAACAGCCATGCTATGTTCATGGAAAGTAGTCAAAATAGTGCTTCAACATCCTGCCATTCACAGGACCTTGATCCAAGTCAGTTTCATTTTTTAGGAAGTAAGTGTTGTTTCATTGCACTGCTTGGATGACAAATGGTCCTCTCCAAAGGGAATCAAATTTTCCATGTTTTCCTTTATCTTCCCTTCTTGAATCCCACTTAAGGACTTTGTCACCCATGTTGAAATCTTCAGCCTTAGTTCTTCTATCAAAAGCTTTCTTTAACTTTTCTTGTAAAACTTGAACTCTGCTATAAAGTTGGTCTCTAGTTTGCTGCAAACATATTATTTGATTGATCCTTCTTTGCATGTCATTGAGCTCAGCTTGAATTTCTTGAAGTAGTTTCATAACAGGAACCCTTAGTGATGAAGGAAATTTGGCTTCTAATCCATAGACTAACTCATATGGGCTGACCCCAATTGATCTCTTGGTTGTTAGTCTATCTGCCCATAAGGCATTCACAAGCTTCTTATGCCAATTCTTCTTATTTTCTTCCAACACCTTCTTTATGATGTTTACAAGGCTTTTATTTGATGATTCAGCAAGGCCATTTCCTTGGGGATAGTATGCAGTAGAATGGCCCAAGGTAATGTGGAATTTGTGGCAGAAGTTCACCATCTTCTTGGATCTAAAGGCAGCAACATTGTCTGTTATGATTTTATCAGGACAACCAAATCTAGACAATATGTTATTCTCCAAAAACTGAATGATTGTTGAATCATTTGCCTGTCTACATGGGATGGCCTCAATCCATTTGGTGAAGTAGTCTGTGGCTGTGAGGATCCATCTATGTTGGCATAAAGATGAGGGATGAATTTCCCCAATGAAATCCAAGCCCCATTGTTGAAAAGGTCTCTCTGTTGCAATAGGCCTCAAAGGAAGTGGCAGTAACTTTCTCTTTCCCTCAAACACTTGGCATTTATGACATGAAGTGGTAAATTTTTTGACATCAGAGAAAACAGTGGGCCAGTAGTAACCAGCTCTCAGTATTTTATCCACAGTGGACTTCCAATACAGGTGTCCACCACAGTCACCTGCATGGAATTCTTTCATGACATTGTTAGTCTCATTCTCAATTAAGCAGTTTAACAATATACCCTCATGGTTTTTCCAAAGCAAATTTCCATCCATGACATAAAACCTTGAAGCTTTCATTTTTAGGAACCTACATTTAGTTCTGGACAATCCTGGGGGAGCACACAGGTTTTGCAATATATAACAGATATCAGAATACCACAGAGATTGTTCAAAGGCTACATTGATCTTTGGAGTCGCCAGCTCCGGTTCACTGTCCAGTTGGTTGATGTCCAGGGCTTGGAAATTTGTTTCAGACATTAATTTGGCCAAACCTTGCCCTTTTATCAGTTTTGTAGGTTTTATTTCAATGTCAAATTCTAAAATGTTGGCAATCCATTTTCCTCTTCTGCCCTCTAAGTTCTCTTGAGTAAGTATGTCTTTTACAATGGGACTTGGCACATAAGCTATAACATGGGAGTATAGGATATAAATCCTAAAGTCTTTGATGGCTTTGACCAAAGCATATGCTTGCTTTTCCATGATCTGATATTTTAGGGGTGCATATCTGAGAGCTCTACTAAAGAAAGCAATAGGTCTCTCATTTCCTTGGTCATCTTTCTGTAATAAGGCAGCAGCAATAGTATGCTGGGAGGCAAAAGAGAAGATGATAAACTCTTTGTCAAATTGTGGATTTGTTAAGACTGGAGTTTGGGTAAGGGCCAATTTTATTCCTTCAAAGGCTTGATTTGCTTCTACTGTCCATTTTACTTTTGAATCCTTTTTAAGCATGTTATTTAGTAATCTGCTCAATTCTGCCAAATTTGGGATAAATCTCCTTAGGAAGTTGATCTTCCCCAAGAATGCTTGTAATTATTTGATGTTTCTTGGGTGGGGCATTTGCAAGATGGCCTGTATTCTATCTGGGTCAATCCTAATGCCATCCTTTGAAATAACATGACCCAATAACTTGCCTTCTTCCAAACCAAACAGGGATTTCTTGGGATTTAAGGAAATTCCATATTTCCTACAAGTTATGAATATCTGCCTTAGATGTCTTAAATGTTCTTGGTCCGATTTTGAGAAAGGTGTGAGGTCATCTAAATAGATGAGAAGGAAATCATGAATTTCTTTGGCAAACGCAATATCCATTTCTCTTTGAAAGGTAGCTCCTGCATTTTCTGAATCAGTGATCGGAGAATCCACAGTATGAACATTTTTACACCAACGTTTCAAATCCCAAGTGGGATCCATCATTCTTCATCCCTGATGATGGATCCCACTTGGGATTTGAAATGTTGGTGTAAAAATGTTCATACTGTGGATTCTCCGATCACTGATTCAGAAGACACAAACCACAGATCTCTTACGCTCCTACATTTTTTAACCCAAAAGGCATTTTGACATATTTGAAGGTTCCCCATGGGGTTGTGAATGCTGTTTTGTCCTGATCATCAGGGTGGACTAAGATCTGGTTGAAACCTGAGAATCCATCAAGTAAAGAAATTCTTGAGGCCCCCACTACTCTTTGCAAGATGTGATCCATCTTGGGTAAGGGGTAATTATCTTTTAGGGATACTTGATTTAAGTTCCTTAGATCAACACAAAGCCTTATTTCACCAGTTTTCTTTCTTGTAGGGACCAAATTTGAAATCCAATCAGAAAACCTGATTGGTGCTATGATGCCAGCTTTAAACATTTTTTGTAGCTCTTTCTCAATTGAAGGGAGAAGCATGGGATTGATCCTTCTTAGTTTCTGCTTGAATGGCTTTTGATTAGGCTTGAGAGGGATTGTGTGTTGGATCACAGAGGTGTCATAGGATTTTAAATCCTCATAACTCCATGCAAAGACATCTTGAAACTCTTTGAAGAGGTCAATGTATTTAGGCTTCTGATCAGGAGGTAAGGATGCAGACAATTTTATTATCTTGGGCTTCTCAATAGTTCCAATGTTGCACTCTTCAATGGCAGCATTAAGAGGCTGAAATTTTGGTTTTCTAGGGACATCATTTGAGTCAAAAATGTCCTCTAATGGTGCTAGGCCTGTTGGAAGAGAATTGTCTTCCAATTGTATAACTTCAAATTCAGCATCAGCTATTTCCTCAGAATGTAATTGTTCAAGTTCTCGTATTTTCTCCTGGTTAAAGTTTGTTGGACAAAGCATTCAATTTGCTGTTTCGAGTGAGATATTTGTTTGTTGTTGTTCACCTAGTATTTGTGAATCACTTGCAGCCTCAGTATCAATGTTTAGTCCTGAAAATTCTTGCTGCAAAGTCAAGAAATTGTTTATTTGTGTATCATCCTCAAACACTTGCCAATCCTTGACATTGTTTGGGACAGAAGGTCTGTGTTTTATCTCGGCTGTAAAACAATGCTTGGGTTCAAAAGGTAGTTTACAGGTACTTGCAAATGTGGCCAGACTATGAGCATGAAGATTATGGGTTCTAGAAATTTTGGTAATTTGGAATTCAGTGAAGGAATTTAGTATTTCAGCAGCAGCAGACCTATAAGATCTCAATCTTTTGTCATTAGTGACAAAATTCCCCTTTACTTGTTGGATAATTAGGTCTGAATCTCCCATGATTGAAACTTTTGTGGCTTGTAAGGATTTTACTAGTTTGAGGCCTAGTAAAAGAGCTTCATATTCTGCCATATTGTTGGTGCACCTGAAGTTTAGCCTATAAGCTCGGCCTTCTGCATGATTGTTTTGTTTGTTATGAATCCACACCCCAGCTCCTGCCCCTAATTTGTTGACTGACCCATCAAATTCAAGGAACCATAGGACATCTTGGTTAAGGGAAGAATTGTCAGCTAGTATGGGACTTGGCATCAACAACTTGAGATCTTGGCTGATCCTTGGTTTTTCTTCTTGAACAGTTTGGTTTATTGATTGCTCAACCATTATTTCTAGAGCAGCAGTTTGTTCATTTATATCCTGATCTTGTTCGGGTGTATTGGTTTCATCATCGTTTGTAGGACCTGTATTATCATTGAAGAGAATATATGAGTCTATGTCTGAATGGACAACATATATGGGAAAGTTTTGAGGTTTTTCTTCACTGCTGACCATATATTTCATGAGGGTTTCTCTGTATAGTCTCTTTGGTTGCCCAAAGACAGAGATGGTGGCATATGACATGTCTAACTGCAAGGAACCTTGGAGTTTAGCCCCCCATGATCTTGACAACAACATTCCATACTTGGGTGGGATATCAGCCACTACAACATCCATCAAGATTGTCTTATTGGGGTATTGGACAAGTGACACACAGAGATCTTTTATCAGGCCTAAACACTTAACTTGGCTGGAGTCAAATGAGAATAGGTCCTTATACGGTCTTGTAATATCTAGATTTAATCTTTCCATGACTGATTTGGGCATCAGGTTGTGAGAGGCACCTGAGTCAAACATTGCATTGTGTAATATCTTATCATGAACATGCAGGCTGACATAAAAAGGTAAGATTCCTGTAACTGCTGTCTTTCCATCAACTTCTGGGCCGAAAAGTAGTTCAGGAGTATCATCCAACACGTTAACATCATCTTTGTTATTAGTAAGTTGAAGGGATCTCTTGATTTGTTGTTTGTAGATGTTATGTTTGGCCAACTCTGAGAGAGGAATGGCTATCTTCAATTTTCCAATTTCAGCTTCTAGGTCAAAAGGTCTTTCAGATTGGGTCTTAGTGTTTTGGTTAACAGCCTTTCCCTTTCAATGGAATCCTTAATGCCTTCCTCCTGATTCTCTTTTTGATCTTGAGGCTTGTCCTTTTTACTTGTCTTTTGAGAAATGTTGCTTGGCTTATGTTGGAAGGGTGTTGTATCCACTGGTTGTTGATTTGAGGGAGATGCTTCAGTTATTTCCTCAACTGTTACCTCATTTGTAATTGGACCAGTTTTGTCACTTGGTTCTGTGACAATAGCTTTCTTAGGTTGTGGGGTGTCCTTTGTTTTGTCAGGCTGTGTCACATTTATTGTCCTACTCCTCAATCTGTATTGCTTATGAACTTCAAAAACAGCTGTATCATAGCCTTGTTTAAAATCATATGACTCACCTGATTTGGTTTGGAATTGCTTGATGTCATCATCCTTATGATCTTCCTGTGTTAAAAAGACTTGATTTTCACCATCCAAACCCATTAGATTAATGTGAGGGTCTTCATTGGGTTCACTAGATGCAGAAACCTCAGCATAATTCTCTTGGAAAGGAGGTCTGACATGTTGGTCAGGATCAGTTCTTCCAATATTGGTGTTTTGATTCTTTCTAAAGTTTTGGTTCCTTATATTACTTGTTTGCCCTTCCCATGATGACTTTCTTTCTATGGTTTCCACTCTGTCCCCAAGTCTATCCATACCTTTGATGATTGCATCTAACTTCTACTCAAATGCTGAGGGTTCTTCCTTAAAGGTAGTTCTTCTTTCAGTTCTTGCCCTATTTCTCTTGGCAATCAAATTTGCCTCTACACTTACTGCTATGTCTTGCATGTCTGCCAAAGTTGCAGGGGCTCTTTCTCTTAATTGATATGCCATATCAGCATCAAATCCATCAGGGAACTTAATTAATGCTAAATCAGGTGGTGGTCTGAGGTTTTGAGGAATGGCACTATAGACAGAATTGAATCTAGTGCAATAGTCCGAGACAGTTTCTTGTGGACCTCTCTTTATGGTGTCATATTCAGATAAAATGTGTAGAGGGTCCTTTTTCTTTTCCCATCTGTTTAGGAAGGACTGATAAAGGGCACCCGAATTAGCTATAGAATTTGCAGCCAGTGCTCTGAACCATGTTCTCACTTCACCTGTCAGACTTTGTACAAAAATTTTCATTCTCACATCATCATCATCTATCTCATAGTTTTCGAAGTAGTCTTGCATTTTCTTAGTATGCTATAAGGCAGTGTATGTACTGGTTCCATCAAAATAAGTTATTTTTCCTTGGTAATCCTGAGGCATGGCCCCAGGATTGTTAGGCAACTGGAGGGGTGCATAACGATTAGCCATATTTGGTGAGATAAGTGGGACAACTGAAATAACAGGAACGACAATAGCAGTTTGTGTGTTAGATGTTGACAATATGTTTTGTGAAGTGGATGATGAAGAAGGGGAGGAATGAGTTGTATGGAGGTGAATAGTAGGTTTGGAAGGGGTGGGGATAAAACTATGATGAATTGCCTCAGGGCTAGATTCAGGAGATTGCTCCCATTCCTCTTGGCTTTTATGAGTTTTGTGGATCAAATTGGCGTTATCGAAAATAGGAGGAGGATTTGGGTCAGGATTTGACCTGGTGTGCCTAGTTTTCCTTTTAGGAGCCAGCTTCTGAACTTCTTTTTGGTATTCGCGTCCC
The DNA here is from genome assembly GCA_031772625.1 of Pinus tabuliformis. Taxonomy (NCBI): domain Eukaryota; kingdom Viridiplantae; phylum Streptophyta; class Pinopsida; order Pinales; family Pinaceae; genus Pinus; species Pinus tabuliformis. The sequence goes on along the minus strand of CM062816.1, from coordinate 1,346,257,630 downwards.
CAGTTGAGTCGCCAATTATGTTAGCACCTAGGTTGTTCCCTTTGACTCCCAAGGGAATACGGTCGGGGTAACGACTAACCAAGCTTTGGATTATAGGTCCTAGCCTACCTATAATCAGAGAGGGCTCTCTCTTTAAGTTTTAGCTCTGTTTTGTGAAGATTTTAGGCTAGTTGTGAGTTTCAGTTTTTGTTCAAGGTTTTGGTTGAATGATGTCTTTCAGTACCTAAGGTGGAAATCTTCAGATAGTATTAGTTCATTGGGCAATGGAGTCTGTGGCTACAGGTTGTTTGAAATATTGAGTGGGGATGTTGAAACTGCAGGGCCATTTAACTATTTCATGAAACAAACTTGAAATTGTGATGGTGAAGCATGTTTAACCAGTGAAAAGCAATTAAGAATTTTCCACTAAGCTGGGGTGTGAGAAAGAGATCTATTGCACAGGAGCAGATTTGAATTCCTGAAAAATAGCCCATGTGAAAGATATAGTTTGAAGATGCAGCAATTAAGAATTACACCTTTATAACTATAACTGAAGAAAACATTTATAACAGCGTAGATTGAGTTCAGGGTATTCTATGAATAAATCCTAGAACTATTCTTTTTCTCTGCCATTAACTGTGAAACATAGCATATGATTGGGTTATGAAGAAGTAATAAAAACACATAACGAAGAGTTTAAAGGAAACTTATTGAGCCATGAAATACGCAGGAATCCTGTAGCATTCAGCAAACACACTACAACGCCTCAGACAACACAGAACTTCGGAAATTCCATCAGCCTTTGTATTAATCCTCTGAAAATTTACAGCATAAGATCTCTAGAAGAGAAAATCAACAACCCCTGCAAGCTTATGCGAGGGGGAATATATACAATCGGTTCTACAAAAATATATGAACTGCTGAGTCACTTGATAATTAAATAAGTTCACCAACTTTACAAAATAGCAGATAAAGAAGTTATTACTGCTCTAAATACCAAATGAATGCTCTTTAACTCTGTCAGAAGTCTTTTTGACCTTTGGAGGCCACTGAGTCAGTTGAGCGTTCTGCATAAATGCTGAATGATGTGTCTTTATGCTCTGTCATGCTGTAGCTGTCTCGGCCCTGTCATCTGTAACTGTCAGTGCTGCTCTGGTGGCCGAATAGGTTTGCTGAGTTGGCTTAGTCCATTCTTCTCCAGTCATAGTGTATACATCACATTTTCTGATCCTGGTGACTTATGTTTTTGATGAAAAACCTGATGAGAGGCTCTTTTTCACAGTATCAACTGTATCATTTTGGTCCACCATTCCTGTGTGGGCAATTGATGTCTCAAAATTGCATCTAAGGTCTCATCTGCCTCTGTATATTTGTAGAAGTTTGGAGGTACTTCAAACAAATGTTTGATCTCATTCATAATGAAAAATAAGTTCTCTACTCTGTTATAGAGACTTTGCCCAGATGCTGGCCCTGTTTCTTCTCAGGTACTTGGTCTTACAGTGATCTGATTGGTAGCAAATGTATTGACCCTTTTAGCATAGTTCTCATGTGAAAGTAGTTTCCCTGCGCTGTTCAGTAAGCCAGGAAGACCTCTGCTTTGTAATGCTGCAAACTTGTCCATAAATTTGTTTACTTCTGTTTGCATGTCCTGGCTTCTCCTTTCCAGTGTTTGTACCAGGCTTCTCAATGTAAGGACCCTGTTTATCAGCAGGATAGTTTCAGTTCTGTTAGGGATTCCTATTGCTGCCAGCTGAGGACCTGTACAGTTATTGAGCACGTTAATCATTCTATTGGCTATCTCAGGCATATTGCCTAGAGATGCCCTTGCTCTCTGGACTTCCCTGTGTGCTTTGCCTATGAGCTCAATTTGCTCATGAATGGTCTCTATATACTGCCACTGATCTGTGATTGATTGGCCAATGTTGGCCCATAAAACTGTCTTGAGCTCAGCCACCACTTTGTCAAGGGTGAGCTCTTTCTCCAGCTCCTTTATCTTCTCTTTGAGAGCCTTCACTTCTCTTCCCTTTTCATCTATGCTTTGCTTTGACTTGTCATATTTTTCATTAAGCTTAGCCAAATTCTCCCTGGCTTCATTTAACTCTGCCATTTGGGCTTCTAAGGCCTGAATTTCATTCTTCAGCTTTTGCATATCAAGGCTTGGAGCCTGCTCTGTTGTTGGTGCTGGTGCTGATGTAGATGGCGCTGTTTGAGCTGTCTGTTCTGTAGGAGGAGCAGTAGTTTGAGGAGATTCCTCAAGGTTGATTATTTGTGGAGGGGGCTGTGATGTTTGGCCTCCTTCCTTCTGTTGTAGGGCTGCCTGCAGCGCAGCCTGTGACTCTCCCAATTTCTCCTCTGTCTGGATCAGCTGTTTGTATAATGATACCAGCATAGCTGCTGCATCTTGGTCATGCCTTAGCTGGGCAACCTCTTATGTCTGAGGATGAAGAGTTGCTGGGATCTTGATCATTTTTCTTAATGCTGCCATGTCTGCATCTCTTAATTTCAACAGCGCTTGTATAGCCTTGGTGTCCTTGGGATCATGCCCAAGCTCTATGATGATATCCTCCAATGCTTTGATTCGGTTGTCTTTTGCCTGGGAGGATGCTTTCTCCAACTCAAGTTGGGCAGCTGTGTTGTTTAGGCTATTTTCCAGCCTATAATTAACCAAAGTTTTGTCTGCCAGAGTGGCATATACCATCTCACCCGTTTTCTTGTGTAATTCAATCCGACCCATGGGGTGGATGTCTTTTGCAAGGACCTCAAGGTTGGTCCTTATGTAGTCTGCAGCTGACTGTGGTTGCAGCATGGTTGGCATGAAATGACTCATTATCATTTTTCCCTCATGTACATCATATGCAGACATTAACCTCTGCTGGTTTGTAGGAGCCATCTTTAATAAGTGGTTGTAGAGCTGCACCTTGAGTGGCTCATTCCTCTTTTTGATATCAATAAATTGTTGTTTGATGCCTGCTTCAGCTCCCCTTTGGTGGCTTGAGGAGCTGACTTCTCCTCCAACTGTTCTTTCTTGTTCCTGCTAAAAGGAACTTGCAGATGCCTCCATACTCGGTGGGCCCATGCCCAATGATTGCCCAATAGGCATTTCTTCCTCAGAGAGGGGATTCATTCTGTGCCTTTTCTCCCCTTGATTTGTGGATGTGGTGAGGGGAGTCTCCTGCTCTCTATCCCTCTTCTTTCCCTTTTCTTCTTTTTGTGTAGTTTGTAGCACTAAGGCCTCCACTGTCTTTTCTTGCCTAGGAGGCACATTCTCTTGAGCCTGTTGCTCAGTGGATATTGGGGCTTCAGCTGTTTGTTCTTGCTGTTGTATTGGCTGCCCCTCTTTTTTCCCTTCTTCTTGCTGTTCTACTACAGGAGGTGGCTGTTCCTGCTCCATCTGTTTCTCTTTGCCTTTGCTGGAAGCCTGATAAGTAGCTTTGGCTGCTCGTTGATGTGCAGTAGAAGATGAGGCAGCTGCTCCAAGTTGCCTTTGATTTGAAGAGGAAACATGTCCACAAGTTTCCAAGTCATCCTCCTTTTCAATATTCTTTGCATTTCTTTGTATCATTTTCTCTCTAGTGACTGCCTCTTCTAGGGTGCCCTCTTTCCAACTCAATAAGTTGGCATACTTCTCAATGTGAGGCAATCTGACATGAGCATAGCCACCCAATTTATGTTTTACCCTCCTGAGAGAAATGAAATGATTAGGGTCATAAGGTACCCAGCGAAAACTGGTTTCCAATCGGAGGGCCTCTAACATACCATCTGCTTCCTTCCATCCCTCCTCCCTTATGTTGTAAAGAAAAGGGCCTAGCTGGTTCCTGACCTTTAGTTGCACTTTCTTGTTTTTACTATGGAAATGGATCTGGTCTGCATTTCCAAACTGCCTGAAATACTCCAAGGCAAATAGTCTCATAGGGACATATCTTGGCAGCCTATAAGGGTCCAACTCACAGCCATATATTCTGATTACTGTATGGTGTTGGTAAAAGTACCAATCGCCAATGCTGTAGGACTTAGAGAGATGGAGAATTCTTTGCATTTCCTCGGTCAATCTCGGAGGAGGAACACCATATAACAAGGTCAAAGGTGGATGAATGAAAAGGTCTATGAATTCACAGTATGTGTATGGTGAGCAAGAGGTGTGATGAAAAACTGAAGTCCAAAACACAACCGACCTTGGATTTCCCTGGGCATCAAGTTTCTTGAGAGGAATAGGGAAACTGTCGGGTTGATAGAATAAGAACAGATGATATATGTATGAGGTGTATCTAAACACCTTTTCCCTTTCTAGATTCATCAGTTGCTCATGAATCTTGTTTGCAATGTATTCAGCATAGTCATAGTGCACAACAGGAGGCTTCCCAGGAGAAAATATGGACAGCATGGCCATAATGGTGTTATCAACATCCTCAACTCCCTTGTAGCCCAAGACATAGCTAATCAAGTCTACAAGAATTTTTCCCAAGTCATTGAGATATGGATTTCCAATAGGAGGCATTCTCACAGTTTCAGAGCTTGGCTTAATGAATAACTGATTAATTTTGATGATTTGGGCACTGGACAGGTTGCCCCCTTTCTTTAATAAATACAACATGGAGAGAGGAGTCAATGGTCTTGCAGTGTGAAAGTGCAGCATCTCCTTTATGGCCTCAGGGGTAATATGAAACAAGACTGAGCCTGTGGGATTGAGAACAGCTCTCTGACATGGATCATAGCATTCACAACATCTACGGATCAAGTCTGGAAGGGAGTTGACTTGAGGAAGGTTAAAGATGGGCAAATTGGAGTCCCAAATCCCCAAGATATCAGCTCCATTGAGGTGTTGGGCCTTTAACTCATTCAGCAGATGGATGTTAAATTTGGAATTCATCGGAAATGAGTCTATCATCTGATAATATTTATCCCCCAGGGTCTTCCATTCTAACTCTCTCTGTGGGGCATTGAGAGGTGCTATATTTAATGCTATTGGTGTTTCCATGGCTAATAAGGCCTCTGATTTGTATGTGAACCGGTGTTACTGAACAGAGCCACACAGAGGGGTATTTCTGGAACAGAGAGGTGAATTGCAAAGGAACATAGGGTAACTGGTAGTGGCAGCAACTGAAAAACTGCACAGAGGACTGATAGAGCGAATGCCGGGACTGGTAAACTCCCTCCAAGGTGAATTAGTGGAGCTCGGGTCTTTAAGTTCACGAATGCGCGAACTAACTGTGAATTTAGGTAAATTTGGCTAAATGCAGGTTCTGCAGAGGAATTTCGTCCCAACCACTGAAAATAGGCCTGGTTACTGGGATTTGCTGGTAGGTAGAGTTCTTTCTCACTCTTTTTAAGCTATGTTTGGAGAATTATGGACAAAACCAGGCACGAAGGGAATGATTCGGATAAATACCTTGTGAATTGCCGGTAATGATTACAAATGCAGGTAGACTGGACACGCCCACGGTCTTTGTAGCGATTTCTGCAGGTTGGCGACGGATTGGTCGTAAAATGCATGCAGAGCAGAGCAATAGTCTTTTTGGCGAAAGTGACAAAAACACGGGTTTTTGGCGAAAATATGGACTTTTTGGAACATTGGCGCTTTTTTTGGATGACGTCAGCATGACGTCATCAGGTGGGGTCAGGGTTAGTTGACGTCAGCGTGACGTCATCGAGTGACGGGGCTGCCTGTGAGTGGTCCACGGGGACTGGTGAGGTGGCAGACAGGTCGGAGCATTGTCGGACGGGGGCGCTGATGCGGCGGCGACGTGGTGATGACGAGGACGTGACGTGAGCGTGACTGGTCAGCGGAAACCGGAAGTGGTAAGTGGTAAGTTCTCGGACCGCTTTGGATACGGCCGTGGTTTTGTCAGAGGGCGGCCCGAGAGAATATGGGGGTGACGCGTGACAGAGGCCTGACGTCACCCTCTGACAGTTTCTTGGGCGATAACAGCAGTACATCGGGACCGACCCGATATGGATATGGGCCGTCGGATGGGAAGGCCCAGGTCCGACAGTCGACGGGTCATCAACTTGTCAGGGCGATACGGCAGCGGGCGGGAGAATAAAATAATGTTTTTTGTGAAATGCGCGCCCGGCGGAAACTTTATAAAAGTGGGTTTTCAAGCTGTGTTACGGGAAAAATGTATTATGTGCGGGTTTATTAACAAAGTCGGATTAAGGTTATTAATTCAAGAGGATCTTGGATTAATCCCAGGATTAATGTATGATCACTCTTTGGGTCGCGTTCTAATGTTTTAGCGCTTAAATCATTTAAAACCAAACTTAGAGCTATAATGCTCGGGGAAGGGGATACATAGGTATTTCGGGGTTTTTTTCATAATTTACATAGTAATAGGGGGAATAGGGGGTATAGGGAGTTAAGTAGTAGAAGTTAGGGGTTAATATGAGTGGAAGAGGTGGATGAGGAGGGGAAACACTAAGTTTTATATGGAATTAACTTAGTTTAGGAAGTAGATCAAAATGAAAAGAATTTTACACAAGAAATGTGGATTTTACAGAAACAAGAACCACCATAAGACCTTGACTTTCTTTCATGAACACAGCTGGTAATGGGATGTTAATAATGAATGTGAGGGGGGGGAATCAGGAAGTTAGACATGCTCCTATGTATTGGTGCAAGATGATGGAGAAGAGGAACTTCTCTATCCACTGACGTTTCCTTTATGTTAGACCAGCAAAATTCAATTGAAAGGAATGACATTTCTGCAACCCCCTCTACCTACCCATTAACTTGCCTAGCATTTTTTGTTTCTTCATGGAGGGTGCACTTAGACTTGCAGACCCTCATGTGCCTTTTCTTTTCTTTTGGCTTTTTCTTTTGATTTTCTATCTAGAACTACCCTTATTGCTTCCAAGGTCCCAGATTAAGCAGTTGGGAACCTTAATTCTCTACCTAACTACTGGTCTGCCAAGATTGAACAGTTTGGACAGACTTCTTTCTCTATTCTACAACAAGAAATTGAAACATGGCATGATCCAGATTAAGCTGTTGGATCACCCATCCAAAATTGAGTCAACATCAAGCTATGTACACATATTACCTTCTCTTGAAAATATGGGATCTTTGCATCACCAAAGCAGAGCATATTTGGAACTTCCTTTGCCAATCATGAAATATGAAACCTATTGGTATAGGTATCTAACACTTCTCAGCTTTTCTTGTTGCAACAGCAGGACCTGTATTACTATTCTCGATGGAAATCTAGAATTTTTTGCAATGTGTTTGCTTGCTTCAAAAGAAAGCTTGTGGTAATTGATCGATTTGTAAAGGCCCATTTCTTCTTCTTCAGGCAACGTTAGGTGTACCTGTTCAAAAAACAAATTTAGATCATTCTGACGTAGGGCAAAAATCATATTCAAGGACATTTTTTTACTAGCAGCACAGATTCTGAGAATCACAATTTTTCAAATTAGCTTCTATTAAACATACTCAGTTGTACTTCAATTTTAAGAAATCAATAGAAGTGCTAAAGAACCGAAAGTTAAGAAGTCTGTTCACATTATGAATGATTCAGGGCAGAGGAAGCTTAAGATACATATCCAAGGCTCTGTAAAGCAGATGACAGGAATCTCTGGTATCATCTGACAATGATTCAAGAAGCAACTGAAATTTGGAGGGATTGATATTAACATCAGGGGCCACCTCCGTAATATACCTTTCCATGAGGCTACCCACCCTCTTTAGCCGACTCTAGTAGCAAATTCTAGAAGTGGGCTCAACGGTGCCGGTGGGAAATTCAGGAACAGAAACCATCGCCTGATCCATGAGGAAAATATGCACATATCTGAGAACAAGATCCACATCATAGAGGCAACCCATCCCCTAGGTGCAGGAATTAGTAAGTTGTTACAAATTACATTCGTTATCTACAATTGCGACTCGCGAGTGCCAGCAAAAACTGGTTGTATGCAATACCATACCCATACACCGTATTGTATGTTTGTGTATATAGATTTATATGTATGTATCCGTGTGATTTGAACTTTTCACATAACAAATATCAAGTGTGCTTCTCAGCTTTTCTTGTTGCAACAGTGGGACCTGTATTGCTATTCTCAATGGAAATTTGGAATTTTGTGCAATGTGTTTGCTTGCTTCAAAAGAAAGTTTGTGGTAATTGATCGATTGGTAAAGGCCCATTTCTTCTTCTTCAGACAACGTTAGGTGTACCTGTTCAAAAAAACAAATTTAGATCATTCTGCTGTAGGGAAAAATATCATATTCAAGGCCATTTTTTACTAGCAGCACAGATTTCGAGAATCACAATTTTTCAAATAAGCTTCTATTAAACATACTTAGTTGTACTTCAATTTTAAGAAATGAATAGAAGTGATAAAGAACTGAAGGTTAAGAAGTCTGTTCATATTATGAATGATTCAGGTCAGAGGAAGCTCAAGATACATATCCAAGGCTCTGTAAAGAAGATGACAGGAATCTCTGGCATCATCTGACAATGATTCAAGAAGCAATTGAAATTTGGAGGGCTTGATATTAACATCGGGGGCCACCTCCATAATATACTTTTCCATGAGGCTACCCACCCTCTTCAGCTGACTCCAGTAGAAAATGCCAGAGGTGGGCTCAGTGGTGCCAGTGGGCAATTCAAGCACATAAACCATCGCATGATTCATGAGGAAAATCTGCACATATCTGAGAACAAGATCCACATCATAGAGGCAACCCATCCCCTGGGGTGCAGGAATCAGTATGTTATTACAAATTACATTCGTTATTTACAATTGTGCCTCATGAGTGCCATCAAAAATGGGTTGTATGCAATACCACACCGATACACCCTATTGTACATTTGTGTGTGTAGATTTATATGTATGTATCCATGTGTATTTTTGTTATTATTTTCATTTTGTCTTCATTATGAACCCATACACACTGTCATATTGCAGGAATTCTCAGAATGAAGATGGATTACCCTTTACGCTTAAAAATTGCTCTGGGAACAGCAAAAGGCCTTGCTTATCTCCATTCTGGTCTAACAACAAACACTCCTATCATTCATAGGGATTTCAAGTCCACCAACATTCTTCTTAATGCAGACTTCCCAGTGTATCCATCACCTTTCTCTTTCTTTTCCAAAGGAGCTCCATTAACAGAACAAAAGCTTCCTACCTGCAAAATAATCAGTATAAACTATATATCAATTGCTTTAGGAAATTATGTTTTTCTCAAATTTCAATTGGCTGCATTATTATTTTTAACTTCTAATGTTCCTTTGACTGAAATTTTGTTGTCTAGATATCAGATTTTGGCCTTACAAAACTAATTCCCTATGAAGATGAGATGTATGTAAGCACCAGAGTTCTTGGTACCTTTGGTTATTTTGATCTTGAATATACCGTGGTATGTATTTCACTTTCAAATCCATTTTACTAATACTCATGCAACTTTCTTCTTAGGGAAAATTTCATTGAATGGTAAAATCAAATATACCTGAGAAGAAATATCTACTCCATTGAACCAAAATACTCATCAACAACTTCCTTAAAACACACCTTTCGAAATGTACACTACGAAATCTGAATTGATAAGAGTAATTGAATCAAACCTAATTTATATGGCACTGGGAACTTGGAAATCACTCTTAAGTTTTTTTTTATAACAAAATTGTTTATTTCTTTGGATGGAAGTTCCTTTCACTTGAATAAATCAATTATATTTAAGAACCCTTAATGAATATTAGACTATTGGACAATCTGAAGTTGGCACTGCCTATATATTGCAGCGTATTGAAACACACAACATATTAAAAATTAAGATTCTTAGTCTTGGATTACTTTATGAAGCTGTACAATTTAACCAGAAATGGTCAAATTTAGACTTAACATAATCTTAAAAGAATTGACATTGGTTTGACAAATGCATGCTCTATTCATTTAGTGATGAGCATCCACAACCTATCAAGAGTTGGGGCACTATTTACACTGTCCGCATATACCACCCCTACTGAGTGAATGACCTTGATGGCTTAACCATGGAACGAACAATTTTCTCCTTGTGGTGTTGACTGAACCCTTAAGGGAAATAGAAACATGACGTAGGAGGAATTAAACACTAGTTGGGATTGAGACACTGCCCCACTTTTACTGTCCCTATACACCTCTCATGGCTCTTAAGAGAAACTTTAATACAATGTAGTTGACAATAACCACAAACTTATTATTATAAGTTTCTTATACAAAGTAGATACCTGGCATTAAACATCCCACAAAGAAATTAACTCAATATTCATGGATTTATAATAGGATCACTTTTTTGGAGGATCAACCTGTTGGGAACTATTTTCTCTGTTGCCTAGGCTAATGATTTTACCATTATTCAATAATAATAAAGGCTAAATTTGCAATTAGAGCTCTAATATTCACTTCTAAGGACGTTTTAGTTGTCATCAAGACTACATAAAGTTTTTCCTTCAAAACAAGAGTGCCGCATTTGAGCTATTGAAGTATTATTATTTCTTGATAAATGCAGGGGATTCTTGAGAATGGTGATTAATGAGCATTCTGAAGACAGTTGTATCTCTCCAAGTATATGCTAAAAAAATGATTTTGTCAAATATGCATTATTCAACCAATCCAACAGTTTCCTGCATGTTATATTTATGGTACAAGATGAATCCATTCATGTTGAAATTGAATTGCATTTCTTTTATGCATTATCATGAACAATGCTTTGGCAGTATATGGTTGGTATGGCCATGACTGTTTTTAATTTTGACATTAGTGAGTCTTGACATTTGATAATGAAATTATTCGCATACTTTCTCCAACTCCCTCAATCTCCACTGCATGCCCTGTAGTATGCCTTCAAGTCTTGATTTTCCTCACAAATCATAGAACTATAATCAAGCTCTTTTGAGTAAAAAATTACTGGGCTGCTATGTACGACTTCTTCTTCTTGGAGAAAATGCATCCCGTTATCACTATTGAAATGAAAGGAATCTGAACTTTTCACATAATAACTATCAAGTGTGCTTCTTAGCTTTGCTTGTTGCAACAGCAGGACCATTATAGCGCTCATGGGAATAAAATGCTCTAAAAGTTTTAACTCTAGCAGCAGTCAATAGGTGTTTCCGAATATGGCTAATATGGTTAATGTTGGCTAGCTTGGGGCGCTGGAGTTTTGAGGAACAATTAGTTTTGGAAAACTGATTGACATCTTTTCATGTAATTGAGTTTGGAAAGGGCAACTATCCTCTCGTTGGAAATGACATTTCTGAGTGTAAAGATGTGGACGATAGGTGTCTAATTTTTTCTATAAAACCTAATAGCTAGGCATCTTTGCCATAAACTGAAATAACTTGACTCTAGTATTCATTTGAGTTAGCATAAAGAACCCATTTAAATTGAGAAGTAAAAGAACTTTTTCTGTGATTAGGATTTTCTTATAGTTAGCCCAATGATAGTGTTTCTTCTGGCCAAACAGAAAAACTCATTTGTGTTGATTCATGCAATTTTGATTAATACATTAGTATGATTGAGGATTCCTATTAAGATCCATTATCGCTGGTAAGAATTCAAGGCACATCAAAGAACTTAATTGTAATGGCTCAAAGTAGATCGAAACAATTTTAAAAAATAAAACAAATTGTATCTATGGAGGCAATATTAAAGAGTCTGTTTTAAAGAATCCATCTAGGGCTTACCTCAAGATACATATCTAAGGCTCTGTAAAGCACATCACATGAATCTCTGGCATCATCTGGAAATGATTCAAGAAGCAACTGAAATTTGGAGGGCTTGGAAATAAATCTGCTGATAACCTTGTTGTCCATTTTCACAGAGCACCGGATAACATGGTAAATTGGTGGAATTCGCTAGTAGTAGGCTAAATTCCAGCAGAGCGGAAAGGAGCCATTCATTACCTTACGAACCTGGGCACAGATTGTGTTTCACATCATCGCCTCTCCTACAGGTGGGAGTTATCAAGGTTTTATGCAAGAATATTTATATGAGGTGTCACCATAAAAACACCCAAAAAGACAGATATAGAGGCAGAGAACTGCATGCCCTCTCACCTATCAGTAGTTTCATTTACATATGGTCCAACGACAGTTCCAATACCACCTATAGTAGTTCGTTCGTAGTTCCATTACCACCTACAACAGTTCGTTCTTGATTCAGTTGTTGATTCAACAATTTCACCCATTGAACCAGTAGCAGCGCCAAGCATAGTAGTAGATTCATATGTCAATGACCCAGTAGTATGGTATATAGAAGCAAAGGCACAACCAGTGGTTCCAAAAGCATTCGATCTAGCACAAGTAGTTAAAGCTACAACAATAGTTGTTTCTGATCGAGAAGAGGTTGTTACACAGTAATTTGTCACTGTCTCCCTGTTAGTTATCCTACTGTGTCAAGAATTCACAATAATCAAGTTCATGCCTTCTGAACTGGCCCAAAACCCACTTTTCCATAGTTTTCCTCATCAGCGCGTTTGTTTCTAAAATATCCGCGCTGACCGGCGGCTCTTAGTATATTCAGTGCGCTGCCAGCGCGGAAGCACATCACTTTTCCGCGCTGGTTGCATTTTACGAGCCAGCGCGTCTCTCCTTTGTATTTGGTCGCGCTGACATGACTTTCCCAGTTATCGAGGCGTGACATCAGCGCGTCAGTTGCCTTATAATCCGCGCTGATCCTGTTTGGGCGAATTTGTTCCAACAGCCAGCCTTCCAGATCACTCCAGGTTTGGTTGTTGGCTTTGTAAGCATCGACTCCCTTCTATGGCATGTCTGTTCGACCCTTTGCAACCACTTCCCTCAAGGATAAGCTCATCCTTCCACCCTTTTAGGAGGCTCCTTCTCCTATATAAACTTCCACCATTACCATGAGCAGCTAGTTTTTGAATAGCTTGGATTGTGCAGAGCTTATAGTGCTCAGATTGCTGCTACTATAGGTATTTGGTGTGCTAAGTGTGGAGGTGATTGATAGCTTAGGGAAGGTTGTTTTGTGTTGCTTGTGTGAGAGAGAGTTGCTTGTCTTGGGAGAATCATTTCCAAAGGTGAATGCTTGAGACGCTTGCTAACTGGCCCCTCCTGAGAAGGATACCGACGTCAGAACATTCGGTTGTACTCTTCTCTGTTTTGATTAATAATAGATGACTGCTATTATTGTTCCATTCTCATTTGTCTATGCAATGGTTAAATGTGAATTACATCCTTTCTGACTGATGTATGGTTGCTTTTACTAGATTTCACGCTTGTGTTTGTTTCCTCTTCGTGTGTGCAGGTGTCTATTCGCGGGGATCGCGGAGGATTGTGACCAGCCAAAGCGAAGGAGCGAAGGCAGCATCTCTTCATCAAACGATAGCGCTCGAATCCAAGTAGGTGCTCTTTACCTCTTGTTTAATTGTAATTAGGAACATGCATAGCAGCATTGTTTGATTGTTGCTAGACCCTTGCTGGGCTAGTAGGGATCGCCTCTATCCGTAGAGGGGATTTACCTCTCCAACAATTTGGCGACTCCACTGGGGAGTCAGCCTTTTTGTCTCTTGAGTCCACTTTTTGTGTTTGAATTTGATTTTTCTCTCTTTTCGAGTTTTGGGGATTGTTTTCTCTGCTTATAAACTTTCTGGGTGCATCTGGGAAGTGTCTTAATTGTTAAAAGGTTCTTACCTTTGGTTTGGGAAGTTTTGCTTTGGCTTCACTGCTTTTTTACCCTCAGCGCGCTTTAATTCAAAACAGACGCGCTGACGTCGCGTCCCTTCTTCTGTGTTGACCTTGTCATCGCGCCTGTACGATCAATAGTCGCGCTGACCTCGTTTTCAGAGACAGCGCGCTTTATCCGTGTGCTTCCGTGCTGACGGCGCGCACCTGCTTCTTTGTCCTCCCTGTCATCGCGTCTGTGTGATTTATAGTCGCGCTGACCTCGTTTTTCTGAGACAGCGCGCTTTATCCGTGTATTTCCGCGCTGACGTCGCAAAGTTGCTACGGGACCCCTCCCGTCAGCGCCGAGTTGCTGAAGGCCACCCGCGCTGATCCTGTAAAACTTGATTTTGTCCAGATCAGCCTCCTGAACTTGTTGCTTTAGCTTTCCCCTCTTCTCTCCACTTGGTTTGTGACTTGTTTTTCATTATCTGAACTCTAAGCTGCTTGCTTGCGAAGTCTTGTTCCGCAGGGTTTCGTTTTTGCTCATTTTTCGGGTTTGCATATACCTTCCTTTTCGCTTTCGCTGCTTGGATTGTTTTTCCGCCATCACTTTTACAACTGCTGGATTGTGTTGGATCTCTATTTGACTGGTTGAGACTCTTATCCTCCGGGTGTTTGCTTCTCTCCATTGATTTCGCACTCTAGCCCTAGGGCATCTAGTGGCCGTGTGTGTGTCAAGCCTTCCGCAAGGAGTTTGTTTTCTTGTTTGACCAGCCAACTTCAGATTTGTTGTTGCACTTGTTCAGTGATTGTTGAAGTGTTCTTGGTTATGTTTCCGAGTGGTTTTCGCTTCCTCCTTGCTTGAATCCTTGCTTGTCGTGCCGAGCTTAGATCACATAGCTCGTGCGGAATTTGGTTTTCCTTTCGATTTGGAAATCTTTGTTGGGTGTTTTGGGAACTTTGTGTGCTTTCACTAAGTGATTGGCTTGGTGTTCTCGTTCCTCCAAATTCATTTAGATGCTTTGTGTCACTGAAAGAAAATCAAACTAGTAGCTTTGCTTTTAAGAATTAAGAAGGAAAAGAACGTTTCATTGATTTGCATTTTCAAGAGAAAAAGTTTCCTTTCCTTGCTTTTAGCTGCATTAGGTTGTTTGATTGTTTGTATTCGTTTTGTTTGGTTGAAAATTCTTTACCTTCTCATAGCTAGAATTCATCGAACAAAATGGAATTCTTTGGCATATAGTTTTCATCTAGGTAATTGTGAGAGAACATACGATAGGACCTCAAATCGAAACTTAATTTCAAGATCAACTATAAAATGAACCGAATGAATCTAAAAACGCATTGGAACTAAACGCAAACATCTAGAGGTCTAGGTTAGAGACGTGTTCCAGCGTCTTTAAACATAGTCACTGTTGTTTCACATTATGGTTGGGTGATTCCTCCTTCTGTGACTCGATAGTGGTCTAACACGGACTGCGCTCCGACGTACCATCGCGTATATAGGGAGACCCCACTAGGTTTTTATCCTTTATCCATAGGAAGCCGAGTCTGCCGCCTTGTGAACCGTAACGCACCGAACACAGCATTCGGGAAGATTGACTGCAGTACGGAAAGTCCTTGGCTCTCATACGATTGCTGAGGTGTATAAGCAGTTTTACGGGTTGCTTGGTAAACCTTATACCTAGAGTCTCCAGAGCAGTCACTTTTGATCCTTTTCGGACTCCCTAAATGAAAAGGTGCTTGTGAGCGTCTTGTCACTTCGTGCTCATTAAACATTCGAAGGAGACTGGAGTCATCTTTTCATCCTTTTCTCGACTCTCGAAACATGAAAAGGTCAAGTTTGGTTCTTGTGTCTTAAAATTAATTCGGCCACGATAACATCACCTGTTTTAGATCTTGTATGCGATAGTTTTGAGTAGGGTTTTTATCGTTAGTTTGCTTTAGGTTTTCTGAGGGGTCTTATCATCCTGGTTGACCCGTCAACTCCCGGTCCAAGTGATCAAAGCTTTCCGTCTTCTGTTGCTTCAGAGGTACCGGTTGTAAGCGATACTCTTCCCATTGTTCCGAGTATCCAGCCTATCAACGTACGTGCCCCGGGCGACGACGATTACATAGAAGATTGGAATCCTATCTGGGAGCCTGACAGCGACACTACCCCCCGTACTCCTTTCGGTATGTCGTCTCCGATGTCTACTTCCCCCATGGATGAGACATCTTCCAGCACGGGTGAAACACCTGTCGTGACAGATATTGAAAACCTGATCCCAGCCTCCTCCCCACTCCCTCCGCGATATTCATCAGTGAGGGACAGGATAGCCGCTAGAACTACTTCTACGACTATATGGGATCCTAGTCTTATTGCCACCACAGGGCCCTTTGTTTCGCAATCTCTCAGTACACCTCTTACTTCAGGTCTTAACACGCCTGTTACCTCAGTTCCCACTAGACCCACCGTTTGTGTAGCACGTTCGACTCCGGTCGTCAGTGCTGTACCGGTGTCCTCATCTGCAAACCCTGAAGCTGGTCCCTTTTCTGGTGGCATTCCAGGAGCAGGGCCGTATGATGCTTATGGGCAACCCATTACGGACCCAGATTACGAAGGTCCCCTCTTTTATTATGATGAGAACGGTGAGTACCTCGAGAGAATTTCGGTCCTTCCTCATCGTCCTTTCGAAGAGAACCAGGAACCGTTGGATATCACATATGATCCCGCTACTCACATTTTTCATGGGGCCCGAGATCCTTCCGAACAACCCCAAGGACCACCCAATCAAGGCCAGCCACTCTATGGCCCGCCTTACCCAGGACAATCTGGGGGCCCACAGGGACAACCCTACCAGGGACAACCCTCGGGCATTGGAGGTCCGTCGTATTCATATCAAGGTCAACCTACTGGCTATCCAGGGCAACCTGGTACCCAGCAGGGTTACCCAACTGGACAACCCGGGCAGCCTTATATTCAACAAGGCCAATCCGGCTTCCAGCAAGGGTACCCATCTGGACAAACTGGGTCAGTTTATAATCCTCAAAATCAACCAGCAGTCCAGCAGGGATATCCTCATGGGCAAGGGGGGCAACCCTACTTACAGCAGGGCCAACCTACTGCCCAGTCTGGTCATCTTTCTGGGCAGGGTGGGCAACCCTATGGTCAGTAGGGTCAACCCACTGCTCAATCCGCGAATCCTTCTGGGCAAGGGGGGCAGCCTGCTATACAGCAAGGCCAACCCACTGCTCAGCCTATGCACCAAGGAGGGCAGCCTGCTACACAGCAAGCCCAACCCTCTGCTCAGTCTGTGCATCCTGGGGGGCAGGCGGGCCAACCTTCCATGCAGCAAGTTCGACCCGCTGTCCGCCCTATTCGTTTATCTGGACAAACTGGCCGACCTCAGGGCCGACCAACTGTTCAGGCGGCTCAGTCATCTGTTCTTCAAGGACAACCCTTGGTGGCACATGGACAACCTGGTGCCCAACAAGTCTATCCTGCTGGCCAACCAGGTCCATCTCGAATCCAACCGAGTCAACCTTCGGGACAGATGGTTCAAACCCAGCCGGTTCAAGGACATTACCCTGGGCCTCAAACTCAAATAGGTTATCAACCTTCTTACCAAACGCAGCCTGCTTATCAGGCTCCGTATGGGGCCCAGCAACCATATGGCTACCAGCAACCCCAGGGGCAAAATCAATTTGCTCCTTACCAAAATTATCAGCAACCACAGGTCACTCCTTACCAAAATTATCAATATGGCGCACCTGTGGGGCAAGCTGCTAATACTTGGGGAGCTGGGGGGCAGACACAGGGACAACCGTCCGCATATGTCCAAAATCCGTATGGACAGAATCCCTATGGACAAACCCCCTATGCGCCAGGCCCTTTTGGGCCAGGTCCATCGGGACAAAGTTCCTATGCGCCATGCCCTTTTGGGCCAGGTCCGTCCGGACAAAGTTCGTGGGGGCAACCACCATCTGGGTGGAACCCTAATGTCGCCTCGAATCCGCAGCCACAAATGTCCTTTAACCCGCAGCTACCATTCTTAGCAACGTTGGAACTGCCTGATGTGTCCAAGTTAACAAATGATCCTATTTTGCATAATCCGTATTGGCCACCGGTTCCAACCAAAATACCAGGTGACTGTCCAAAGTTTGACGGCAAAGCCGGTGAAGACCCTCAGGCCCATGTAATGACTTATCACCTTTGGTGCTCATCGAACTCATGGCTTGATGATTCTATCCGGCTACGCCTCTTTCAGAGGACTCTCACTGGTTCAGCTGCTAAGTGGTACATCGAACTCAATCGCGGCATGTTCCAAGATTTCAACTCATTGGCTATGGCCTTTTTGACTCACTTTCAGTTACCCATTCGGTACGAGACTGGGACTCACCTTCTCACGTCTCTCAAACAGGATACGGCTACGCACATCTCTGATCATATACATGAATGGAGAAGGCGTCGCCGCTTGATTAAATTTTGGATCCCTGATCAACTCCTGACCGACTGGTTCACGACTTCCTTTGTCCCTAAGATTGCAAAAGATATCACAATGGGAGCGTGTGTAACTGAAGAGCAAGCGATTGCGCGAGCTCAGTACCTTGACTTAGTATATTCTCAGTCAGGTACTTTGTATGAGTATTTGCCAGATGCCCCGAGGCATGGACAGCCCAAAGCTCCACCAAAGCCTTCTGTTGATGGAGTCATTGGTTCTGTGAATGCACCATCAAAGAAATCGGCCGCGAACCCTGGGAAGCAGAAGCAGAATACCTCTAGCGAAAATGCTCCTCAGGGCCAATCAATTTCTGGGAGTACCTCCGAGGTAAACGCCGTTCAGTCCATCGCGGCAGACAAATCCTCGAAAGGGAAAAAGAAAGGGAAAGCTAAAGATAAATCTGGACAGCCTAAGCAGGACCCTCCTAAGCCTTCTTCCGAGGAAGGAGCTAAACGGAAACCTAAGTATCCATGTCTCATCTGTGAGGAGGATCACTATACCAAGGACTGCCCAAGGCACTCCGAGGTTAGTCGACTTTTGAAAGGTGCTCCGGGGACTCCTGCTGTGCTAAAAGAGCCTTTCCCTTCCCAGCAGACGCATCAGGTGGCAGATCCTTCTCAATCCTCTTCCTCGTTCGGTTCTCAAGTGTTCATGGCTGGAACGATCCCCATCCATGTTTCAACTCGAGCGAAAGATTATCCATCTCCAGCCGGGAAAGAGCCGGAGGTTACCTCTAGCGCTCCTCCGTCCAGTTCTGGTCCCCTTCACATTGAACGGCCTAGCCCTGAGACGATCCCCCGACCCCCTCCCAAAGGTGTACTCAGGAAGTCATCTTATAACCCCAATGCTCATGCTGCCCAGCACTATAGCATTGTCGAGGACTTAGCTCAGGCCCTGTCTGCTATGTCCGCATTAGAAGTCCTCCAGAGCTGCCCCTCCCAGAGGAAGTCCCTGCTATCAGCGATTGGTGGCATAGACCCGGCAGATTCGGATTTGATTTCTTTTGATCTCGAGGGTTTCACACAGAGACTGCCTCATCAGGTGGCTTTCCTCATACAGGTTCTCATCAACGGCAAAACGATCCATCGTACAGTCATTGATGAAGGTGCCTCAACCTGCATCATGTCGGTTGCTTGCTGGAAGGCTATTGGTTCTCCTGCTCTGAGCCAGTCTCCTACGACCCTAGAGGCTTTCGATGGAAGAGAATCTCGTCCATATGGTATCCTCACGCGATTGCCTATCTCTTTAGAAGGGAAAACCGTAGAAGTAGAGGTTGAAGTTGTCGACGCTAATCTCACTTACAACCTCCTTCTTGGACGAAGCTGGACGTATGCCATGCAAGCCGTGGCTTCCTCCTTGTTCCGTGTCGTTCGCTTCCCCCATCAAGGAAGAATCGTCACGGTAGACCAGCTGTCCTTTTTTGCTTCCTCTTCTGAAGGAAATGTGCCATTCGTAGAGCATACCTCCAAATCGTTAGTGAGTGTGGGTGCTGGATTATTTAAAGATCCCTCCTTGATGGGACTCTTTACCCTCCCACCCCCAAATCTCGCCCCTGTTAACATGATTTCAGTGCGTTCTGATCCATGGGTTCTTTCTCCCTTGAATCAGGAAGACTCTTGGGGTGATATGATGCCGTTGAGTCCTGCCGAGCTCAACTACATCGAGATTGTCGCTGCATCGGCTCCCCCTCCTGAACCTGCTTTTCCAAGCAGCGTTCCCGATTCATATGATCACTTCCCTTGGTTGGGAGATGAGGCCACTTCGGATCCCTTGAAGGAATCATTCCCCTTCGATGAAGATATCATTGAGACTATGTCTCTCGAGGAGCTCCCTTGGTTCGATCACCACCATCGCTCTTCGTTTCTCCCTCCGCATTCGGAAATGGTCGCATGTCTCACGCGGTTTGCTTCATGTGTCCCGTCTCCGCCTCTCCAAACACCTGTTCAGCTATATCAAGTGTCTTCGGAAGGCAATATGGGTAACATCACGCAAACCCAGGCTATCGACATCTCTGTCAAACCAGGTATTGTCGAGAATATTTTCATTGGAGTCACATGCACTCCTGAGGAAGTTCAACTTTATACCGTTTTATTTCATGAATTCCGCGATGTCTTCGCATGGTCTTACGAGGAAATGCCCGGCATCGACCCTAGTATTGTGGTGCACGAAATACCTACTTATCCCGGCGCTAAGCGTGTTCGTCAACGTTTACGTCCAGTGCACCCTCGAAAGGCTGCCGCTATCAAAGCCGAAGTTGAAAAGCTCCTTCGAGCTGGTTTCATCTATGCCATTCCCCTCACGGAATGGGTATCCAATATAGTCCCTGTGAATAAAAAGCAGGGTACTATCCGGGTCTGTGTTGACTACCGCGATATTAATCGTGCCTGTCCAAAAGATAACTTTCCTACGCCTTTTATTGATCAGCTCATTGATGACTGCGCAGGAAGCGAGATTTATTCATTTATGGACGGCTTCTCTGGTTATAACCAGATCAACATAGCCCCTGCAGACCAGCATAAGACAACTTTCATTTGTCCTTGGGGCACCTTCGCTTATAAGAAGCTACCTTTCGGTCTCAAAAATGCCGGTGCCACTTTCCAGCGTGCGATGTCGTATGCTTTTCATGATATCCGACACATCGTACAGCCTTACCTGGATGACCTCCCAGCTCATTCAGCTAAACGTCAAGACCATCCATCTCATTTACGCGAAATTTTTCTCCGCTGTCGACACTACCGTATTCGACTCAATCCGCATAAGTGTGTCTTCTGCGTAGAATCTGGCCGACTGCTCGGGTTCATCGTCTCCCGGGAAGGCATCCGTTTGGATCCCCTCAAAGTCGAGGCCATTTTGAATCTTCCTCCCCCTGCCTCTTTGCAGCAATTGCAGAGCTTGCAGGGTAAAGCTAATTTTCTCAGACGATTCATCCCGAATTATGCCGAAGTGGCTAAAGGCTTCACACGGTTGTTAAAGCGAGACACGCCCTTTCGCTGGGACGCCATCGCCCAGGAGTCTTTCGAGCGCCTCAAAGACCTTCTTGTCTCAGCTCCGCTCTTAAGACCTCCGAATTACCACCGTGACTACACTCTCTATCTAGCTGCCGCTGACACCACCATCGGCATGGTTCTAGTGCAGGATGACGATGCCGGCACTGAGCATGTTATCTATTATCTTAGCCGCAACCTTTTGGATACGGAAACTCGCTACGCATATGTCGAGAAGTTGGCTTTGGCAGCTGTCTGCGTCGTCCAACGATTCCGCCATTATATCCTGTTGCGCACAACGACCGTGATCTCTGATTGCAACCCCATGACCTACATTTTGTCACGTCAGCTGCTGGGGGGCAAATACTCGAAGTGGATTGTCATCCTCCAAGAGTTCGACTTGGAATTCACTGCAGCCAAGTCTAAGAAATCTCTGGTCTTTGCTGAACTGCTCTGTTCCTTACCATCTCACTCCGCACCATCTCGCTTAGAGGAGCATATTCCAGCTGAAACACTGTTTCTCATCAGCACCCTCGACCCCTGGTACGGGGACATTATCGTATATTTACAGACGTCTTCCTTCCGTCCGAATGTATCAAAAGATGCTCGACGGCGAATTCGTCACCAAGCTCAACCCTATCGCATTTTGGGTGATACCCTGTACCGCCTCGGCGTTGACTCTATTCTCTGCCGTTGCTTGACTTTCGAGGAGGCTGAGCGAGTGTTGAATGACTGCCACTCCGGCGCTTGTGGCGGCCATATGTCCGGATATGCTACCGCCCAGAAGATCCTCCGTGCTGGTTATTTCTGGCCTTCCATCTTCAAGGATTGTATCCTTGCTGTACGAGCATGTCATGAATGCCAGGTTTACCACCGGAAGATGCGTGCACCTGTTGCACCACTGCACCCTGTTGTCACCGTAGGTCCATTTGCCAAATGGGGCATCGATTACACGTCCTGTAACCCTCGTTCGGCCGGGGGGCATGGGTACATAATCGTTGCCGTGGACTATTTCACCAAGTGGGCCGAAGCGATGCCTACATTGAACGAAGACGGTTACACAGCGGCGCAGTTTTTATTCAATCATGTCATTACTCGTTTCGGAGTCCCGCAGGCTATCGTCACGGATCACGGAAAGCATTTCCGTAATCACATGATGATGGAACTAACATCCCAACTAGGCTTGCGTCAGGATAGTTCGACACCGTACTATCCACAATCTAATGGTCAAGTCGAGGCCGTGAACAAAGTTTTGATCACTATGCTTCAACGCACCGTCAATACGCACAAGTCTAATTGGCATCTGATGCTGTCCCCAGCCTTGTGGGCCTACCGGACTTCCGTGAAGGACGCCACCGACTTCACTCCTTTTCAGTTGGTTTATGGGCTGGAGGCTACCCTTCCCGTCGAGTGTGAGATTCCTTCGTTGAAACTAGCTGTCGAGTTGCTTCCCAACACCACTCCGGTGGAGGAACGGCTTCTGCACCTAGAACGGTTAGACGAGACTCGTCGTTTAGCTTCTTTGGCTATCGAAGCGCAAAAGAAGAGAGTCAAAGCTCACTTTGACCAGAATATTCATCCTCGTTCCTTTGTTGAGGGAGATTTAGTACTGCTCTACGATCAAGCTAAATATAAGCTGGGGGCAGGAAAACTCGAGTCCATGTGGCTAGGTCCCTATATCGTGAAAAGAGTTTTACAAAAGGGCGCATATGAGTTGATTGATTACGAAGGATATCCTCTTGACAAGCCCCGCAACGGGCTTTATCTGAAGAAATATTACGCATGACTTCGTGCACTCAATTTGTACATACGCGTGTTTAGTGTGTTTTGTGTGCATGATTTCGTGCTTTGCTTTGGTGTGAAGGCGTGTCTGCCTCTTATTGTGTTTTCTTCTTCTTGTGCAGATGTCTAGTGCACCTTATGTTGGTTTCGCTGATGGCGCCTGCCGTAGCACCTGCAATTTGTCTTCTGCGGCATGGGCGATCTACGATCCTCACGGAGAGTTGCTAGATCTTCAAGGAGTCTGTCTCGGTCATACCACTAATAATGTTGCCGAATACAGTGCCGTAATTGAGCTACTAGCCGAAGCAGTTGATCTCGGCATTCGAGCAATGATGGTAAACCTGGACTCCCAGCTGGTCATTCATCAACTTAACGGGCGATATTCCATCAGAGACCAACGTATCCTAAGGTTGTATCTACGTGTCCGATTGTTAGAAAGGAATTTTGACTATATCACATATCAACATATTCCGAGACGATTAAACACGTTGACTGATGCATTGGCGAATCATGTATTAGACAGACATTTGCGAAATAGATAACATCATACAAGAAGACATAGAAATCATAATAGAGTAAGGCATATGTAAATATTTCCTCAAGCATAGTTTGCATGCGTGTTGTGTGTGCTTTTAAACTTGCATTAAAAACATTAAAATACATGGGTCATGTGTTGTGCAAATCATACATAAGATCACATTTGTACTGAACATTTGCATAACATAAACAAAAACATCATCATATGTAAACGAGATCCATCCAAAGATCGGTATGTATATATATATATCGTGTGGCGCACTGAGGCGCTCAAAAATAAGTGTATGTGTCAAAAATAAAGAGTCACTGTTCTCCATACATTCGAGACATATGTCTCGCAAAACATCAAAAAGAAGCCTAGGCGACTACTGTGCTAGGTTGTGCTCTCTATAGCACACACCCGCTCGTGCCACCCGCCTCAACAAGCGGTGCACCCTGGGTACCACCCCCATTGTATGGATCTGGTGCTCTATGGGAACCTCCTCGACTCCCTGATAGTCCGGCACACCCTCCAGCAACCCCTCAAGGTTGCGAGCTATGGTCTCTGAAGTATCAACTCCTGGAGGGACCAAGGCAAGGACATTAGCTCCTTGCCCCTCTCTCCGTGCCTCTGGGGCTAAGCCGACGGGTCTGACAGGTCCCACATCTGCACACGGCGACATTTGTTAAGACATATACATTAAAATCAAAAAACATTAAAAAACTCAGAAAAATCAAAGTGTCATACCTCCATCATCCCAGTGGTCTCCCGGCGGCAGTGGCATGTCAGGATCGTTGCGGAAGTCCATACCCGCGTACGGCCAGTCCTCAACGAAAACAACCTGCTGCTCCAACCACTCTCGAAAGATCACTCCCCAAGTAGCTGGCCGGCCACCACCCCCGCGTGGCATAATGCGAGCCCACCGAGAAGCCCTCGTCTCCCGAGGACTTCTAGGGGGATCCACAGCCATAGTCTGCAGCCGCATGGCTGGCACCCGCTCCAGAATGAGTGGGAGTAGGAGCGACCCATAGCCAAACTGTTTCGACTCTCCGCGTCGACAGTTGCTGAGTTGCCTCTTCATGCTATTGGTCACCGCAGTGGCCCAGTCAAACACAGTAGGCTGTAGGCAATCAAGAGCTAGCAGCAGATGGGTCTTCGAGGCCTCATGGTTGGCCAAGCTTCCTGCTGCCCGGGTCACCATAAAAAGAATGGTGCGAAGGACTATGTCTCTCACCGTGGGAATTGACACCTTCCCACTCCGCGTTTTCTCTGCCTCTGGACATACTCGAGCCATGAGTTGGTCGAGAGTCTCGCCGCTGGGCCGCTGCCCCTCCATAATGGGCCTCGCGCCCCAGCGCGACAAACCAGTCAAGAAATATATGTCCATGTAGTCAAACTCAATGTCTTTACCGCGGATGGTAAATTTGCCGTCTATTGGGTTCCATGACCGGATCAGGAACTCAAGTAAGTCATGATGAGCTCTTAAATGTGGAGTCAGGAAGAATTTTAAAAATCCACATGCCCGCATGGCATCTCGGCAATCCGCTCTTGCAAAAGTGGCTATGTCCTCAGCATCGTGAGCCCTCTCTTGCCACTGGAAGGCCATTGTGTCCTGCATGAACATTAAAAGCAATTAGAATGCCGGCTAATGAAATTTTCACGTTCAAAATATCAAAAATGAAATTTAACTGCGCCAGCGCGGCTGTTTCTAAAACAGTCGCGCTGACAATGGCGGCCCCTTTGTATTTTCTTCAGGTCAGCGCGGAAGAACACGGGTTTTCCACGCTGGCCCGAAATTTGGTACGTGTAATTTTCATCGGTTAGCGCGGTCCCGAGCGGGAAACCCGCGCTGACCGAGAGCGCACCAATGGCTCAAAAAATCGCCCAATTGGGCCAATCCCACCGTCAAAATACTGACAAAAAGACTCAAAAAAGGGCGCGTGGCAAGAGGAACCTACCTGGAGCAAGCCGTTCGCCAAATGGTGTCCGCACGAGGAAGAATTGGCTCCGTCAACTTCACAGCTTCACAACGTTCTCAAAGGCTCAATTTGGTAACAATGGTGAAAATGACTATTTACTTTTCTATTTATAGCAAAAATGGCTTAATTGACCATAATTTTTACGAATATGGGTTTATGGTCATACTTTTACCATGGATTTAGCGCTTCTGTCAATGTTTTATACATGTTTTAATATGTTTTTAACATGTCGAACGGATTTATGCGGGTATTTTTATTGTGCAGGTCCTTCGAAACGGTGAAAATCATAATGATCCTAAAATCACTTGGTCGCAAACAATGTCGTCTTTGAGCTCTTTTCCGACACAAAACAAGAAAAGATGGCCGAGCCTCCTTTCAGCTCGTTAAAAGGAATGAGAGGCGGTCATTTTAAGCTCTTTTTCCGACCGTGTAACTTAAAAAGATTGCCGGGTGTTTGTCGTTTCGCACTCGTTATCGGCTCTAAAACGACGTGTTTCCGACCGCTTTTTTACTTTTTCAGGTCGAAAGCACTATTTACGAAAAGTACTCCTCGATCGTAATGGTCGGGCGGTTATTTCGGGCATTGTTTTATACTTTTTCCGGCTCGAGAGACACAACTGTACGAAAAAGGACCCCCCTGGAGTCTCCTTTTCCGCTGTCTTTTCAGACTCTCTAAACAAGAAAAGACGCCGAGTTTTTCCTTTGTCAGGCTCGTTAAACACTTAATGACATCGGGCATTGTCGAAATGACACTCTTCAAGCATATGCTATCCCCGTCAAGCTTGTCATCCAAAAATAACCGGGGTACCTGCCAGAAATGGTGGGGAAAATGGAACTGCAATCGTTGCGTCGACAGTATGTCGCTCTTGAACATAGCACTCCTCTGCTTCGTGTCTGGGTGGGACCATCTCATCTTGCTTTTTCGCTGGCCTCCGTGGGTTTGGGTTATCCCGTTTGACCTCTCATCTGCTCATTGCCATCGTCACCATACCCTTTGCTCATTTGATGTCAAATACTGCCAAATCCGTTATAGTGCCGCCGATATGTTCAAGAGAAGTCGACCTCTGCAATAATACAACCTCATCTGCTATCTCACACAAATCATGTTATCTCTGTCTCGTGTCGATGATGTGGGAGACATTATGGCCCACCTTCGATCAAGGTCCCTTCCTGTCGACTTCAGCTCATTATCCGGGAAGGTGACTTAGAGACTCCCTTCAAGTACCTTAGAGCCTGCATGCCCTAATGGCAGGTTCTTCGTGTTCGACACGAGGTTTACGTCATTGGCCTCCGATCGAATGATTCCGTGGGTGTTCGACACCAGCTCATTGATTCACACGCCACGGATTGTACCTATAGTACCTTGAGGGCCATTGTCATTATTGGTGGTACCTCTCGCGTCTGTTAACAGTTTTCATCATTGACTGGTAATCAGACGATGTTCATGCGTGTTCGACTCCAGCTCATGTATTCACACGTTTGAACTTGTACTCGGTTCGGGTCGGGACGGAGCGCAAGACCCTGGATCCCTGTCTGTTATGGTCCAGGTTGCGGTTTTGTGGATGATTATTACATGACTCATTGATGGATGGCTGCGCCCATACCTGAGTCTTCATGGATGGCTGCGACCATACCTTATCATTTCTCTGGTCTCTTTAGCTGGGTGGCTGCGTCCACTCCACGGACCTTTTCGCATGTCTTTTGGATGGCTGCGCCCATGCCTAGACTGCATGTACTTGATTATCAGAGATATTCGGTCCTTCCTGGTGGTGTTCCGGTTCGGCAAAGTGTTGTAAAGCATTTCACCCCTCCCACTCTCTCGGTCTTCATGCTTTGGGGGGCATCTGTTACACAGTAATTTGTCACTGTCTCCCTGTCAGTTATCCTACTGTGTCAAGAATTCACAATAATCAAGTTCATGCCTTCTGAACTGGCCCAAAACCCACTTTTCCATAGTTTTCCTCATCAGCGCGTCTGTTTCTAAAATATCCGTGCTGACCGGTGGCTCTTAGTATATTCAGTGCGCTGCCAGCGCGGAAGCATATCACTTTTCCGCGTTGGTCGCATTTTATGAGCCAGCGCGTCTCTCCTTTGTATTTGGTCACGCTGACATGACTTTCCCAGTTATCGAGGCGCGACGTCAGCGCGTCAGTTGCCTTATAATCCGCGCTGATCCTGTTTGGGCGAATTTGTTCCAACAGCCAGCCTTCCATATCACTCCAGGTTTGGTTGTTGGCTTTGTAAGCATCGACTCCCTTCTATGGCATGTCTGTTCGACCCTTTGCAACCACTTCCCTCAAGGATAAGCTCATCCTTCCACCCTTTTACGAGGCTCCTTCTCCTATATAAACTTCCACCATTACCATGAGCAGCTAGTTTTTGAATAGCTTGGATTGTGCAGAGCTTATAGTGCTCAGATTGCTGCTACTATAGGTATTTGGTGTGCTAAGTGTGGAGGTGATTGATAGCTTAGGGAAGGTTGTTTTGTGTTGCTTGTGTGAGAGAGAGTTTGTTGTCTTGGGAGAATCATTTCCAAAGGTGAATGCTTGAGACACTTGCTGACTGGCCCCTCCTGAGAAGGATACCGACGTCAGAACATTTGGTTGTACTCTTCTCTGTTTTGATTAATAATAGATGACTGCTATTATTGTTCCATTCTCATTTGTCTATGCAATGGTTAAATGTGAATTACATCCTTTCTGACTGATGTATGGTTGCTTTTACTAGATTTCACGCTTGTGTTTGTTTCCTCTTCGTGTGTGCAGGTGTCTATTCGCGGGGATCGCGGAGGATTGTGACCAGCCAAAGCGAAGGAGCGAAGGCAGCATCTCTTCATCAAATGATAGCGCTGGAATCCAAGTAGGTGCTCTTTACCTCTTGTTTAATTGTAATTAGGAACATGCATAGCAACATTGTTTGATTGTTGCTAGACCCTTGCTGGGCTAGTAGGGATCGCCTCTATCCGTAGAGGGGATTTACCTCTCCAACAGAGGTTATGGTGGAAGAAGCAGTAGAGGGAAAGGGAACCAGTCGACACTGTTGCTCTACGAAGGTATGAATTTTTGCCATAACTGTGTAGGGTAACTGTTTTTTTAATTATTAATCCAACGGCACAAAAAACTTTAATCGTCTAACATCTGATCGGACGCCTGAGATAAAGACACGGTGATAATTTGGTAAATGGTTTTCAAAGGGGAACGCCTTATGGCGTAATTATATATTAATTATTTTTATTGTTTAATATTTTTTTGTTTTTTTTAAAGAATTATAATTTACTTAAATTTTATGATTTTTTAAATTCTAACAAATTGAGATGTATGGTTAAGTAACTGTTTTAGTTTATTATAAATTAATGTTTATATGGCGAAGTCACTGTTTTTATTGTAAATTAATGTTTATATGGTGAAGTAATTGTTTTAGTTTATTATAAATTAATATCCATATGATAAAGTAACTGTTTTAGTTTATTATAAATTAATGTCTATATGGTAAAGTAACTGTTTTAGTTTATTATAAATTAATATCTACATAATAAAGTAACTGTTTTAGTTTATTAATTTATGATAAATTAATGTCCATAAGCATAGCCATGTAATTTATATAATTTCATTAGTTTACATCATAGCCTTATTTTCTTAGAGCACGGGAATGGAGTTAACCATATCCCGTGATTCAATAAACAATCACTTAAAACCTTAAACTCTGAAATAATATAAAGAGTGAAGTGCAGTGCCCTTAACTGTTGTTATCTGTTTGATTTTTGGCCAAAATGGCAATGAATTTCCTGGGAACAAAATTAGAAACATAATATCATATACTCAAGTTGCCTAAGAAATATATGAGGAAGTCCATGCACATCGATTGAGTGGAAGTTCAGTTCTCACCTAGTGATTGGACTATTGACAACAATAATAGACTTTGTGCCACTAACGATATGGTTCTCGAAGAGCAATCGGTTCACACAATTTTAAAAATTGGGAAAAGTTTTAAAAAACCAAGCTTCAATAGAAATAGTGTGTTTATATGCATGATTTACTCATGGTGCTTGTTTCCTACCAATGTAGTTGGTGGAGAGGGCACCAACAAGATTCCCAATATCTCCCAAGGATCTTTTCTGTTATCAAAAACTCTAATTCTTTCAATTTGTTGGGATTCATACACATCATTAAACGCCCAATACTTGCTAGCTAAATTAAACCAATGGAGGAAACTCAATTGAAATCACTTAAACACACTTATCTCGTAAAATCACATGTAACAAACAAATAGAGAAACCTAACTGAGATTAATTTTGTGGGAGGAAACCGAGAATTAGCCAATGAACAAAAACATAAAATCCCCTGTAACAAACTAATAGAGGAAACCCAATTGAAATCAATTTTGTGAGAAGAAACAGAGAATTAGGGAATGAACAAAAATAACAATGGAGATGAAGCTTCAGTTCTTCAATGGCTGCCCTGCTGTAATTCATTCAAACTCCATTTGTAGAAAACCTGCTTCCCAAGCTGAACACTTAACTTGATGGACCCTATTGTATCTTGATGTTGGCAAAGTATGGTTTTCAAGCATAATGAAAACTTTGTTTCATATGCTGAAAAGCCCCAATGTGAGAAAAACACCTTGAAGATGTAAAGAAGCTTCTGATGTAAAGATTCTCTTATGTCAAATAACTTGACCTAGAGTTATGACTATGCCCTGTTGTTTGAAGCAAATTTCAAGGTATTTGATCTTTCTCCAAATTTGATATAGATTCACTTGATGCTCTTCTAAATGCCTTTGAATAAGATTTTAAGGTATTTGATCATTCTCTGAACTTTATATTGATTCACTTGATCCTCTTCTAAATGCATTTGAGTAAAAACAACTGCCATGAAACAACTATTGCATTTTGCAACCGAGTTGTGATGGAATTCCTCTTAGTCTCAACCTACTCTACTCACAGAGTTATGCTTCTAATGGCAAATAGAGAAACCTAATTGATATCAATTTTCTGACGAGAAGCAAAAAAGAAACCAATGAATGTGGAACCATTTAATAATAACCAGTATAGATTCATTTTAAATACGGATCTAATATGAATAGAGAGGGATCCAATTTCTTCACTTACAATTTTTTTTTTAATAGATCAACATTACTTAAATATTTTGTATAGTTTATTAATTTTTATTTTATTTTATTTTTATTTTTATTTGGGCGAACATGATTAAAATTTCAACTTTGATGATGGACAGACAGAGTTACACATCATACTAGGTTGTAGAATAAGTCTCTCAGCTCAATAACATTGTTATTAGAGATGGAGCATCGGTTCTTCAAGCACAAAGAGAAGAATACCCTGTGCTCTAATTCACTCAAACTCCATTGTAAAAAACATACTTCCCAAACCAAACAATTAACTTGATAGACCTTATTGTTCCTTGATGTCATCAGAGCAAGGTTTCTAAGTATGATGAAAGCTTTGTTTCATATGCTAAAAATCCCACATGTGAAAAAACACACCATAAAGAGGTAAGAGTATATGATTAACAAGATGATTGCAAAAATACCTAAATGCATGGATGTTGCTATATTAAATAACTTGATCAGGAGATATGATCATGCCCAATTGCTAGAAGCAAATTTCAATGCATTTGATTCCTTTAATTCTCTTATAAATGCGTTTAAGACAATAGCCAGGACACAATTATTGTCTTGTTCAACCAGCCAGGTTGTGACGAGGTTCCTTTCACTGTCTCAACTTACTCTACTGACAGGCATAACCAGGAAGAGTACCCCATACTCTAATTCACTCAAACTTCATCACTAAAAACATGTTTCCTTAACCGAACAATTAACTTGATGGACCCTATTGTTTCTTGATGTCATCAGAGCAAGGAAGGGCTTCCACGCATGATGAAACTTTTTCTTCATATGCTTAGAAGGCCCTATGTGAGAAAAACACCACAAAGAGAAAGAAAATTTGCTCAACAACATGATTGCAAAAAACTTTCAAATTATGAATCCTATCATGTCAAATGTTTGTGCCCAATTGTTAGACAGAGCAGCATGTATGCAAAAAACTTTCAAATTATGACTCCTGCCATGTTAAATGTTCATGCCCAATTGTTAGACAAAAAAACATGGCTGCAAAAAACTTTCAAATAATAAATCCTGCCATATTAAATGATCATGCCCAATTGTTAAACAAAACAACATACCTAAAAAACACTTTCAAATTATAAATCCTACGATGTTAAATAAGATCATGCCCAATTGTTAGAAATTTTTTTAAAAAGTATTTAAACTTTCTCATTTGATGTACTTTTGAATGCATTTGCTTAAAACAATGGCCATAAAACAACAACTATTGTATTCTTAAACTAGCTAAATTGTTAAACCACCTAAGTTGTTATGGAATTCCTAGTAGTTTTTACGTGTTAAGTTGTTATGGAATTCCTCAATAAACAACATGCATTAACTCATTGCATGGTTAATTATTAGCTCATCTTTGGGAATGATGCAATATTATGCATTGAGTTAATTATAAGTTAATTTTTTTCCTTTTCATCTTATTTGAAACCTGCGAATGATGTGATATTTGGAAAACAAGATAGAAAATAATGCGGGAATCATTAATTTCCAAATCATTAACTTATTATTTGATGTTTATTGTTTGCTTTGTTTTATTGAGTCATGTTGTGTTTATGTCGATGGTAGATTTTGAAAGCATTTCAAATAAACAAATTCAAACCGAACTTCACTTCTTCTGTAAAAGTTTTAAAAATATTAAACCAAATTTAGCTTTGTAGTCCCAATGGCACTACTCCCACAGGCATCAAATGTTTAGCAATGCATAAGCGGAAAAGTTACACCCAACACTTCAATTAAACCCCTTTTAATATGGGAGACAGATTAGATAGATTTGATGTGGTCAGTGTCCTTGTCAATTTGTGTTTTGATGAATGACAAAAAATAAGGTTTTCTGAATTAAAGTAAAAGAAAAATAAAATATATATATTATGGTATTTCAAATGTATAAAAAAGTCATTTTATTTATAGGTTAGATTATTTAATTTATATATGAAATAGTTTCTTGTATTTGAATTTCGTGATATAATTTCAAGTAAAATTGTGAGTTTTGTTGTTTAAAATACGTTTTTGAATGCATAAATAGATTTGGCACCTTAAAAATTCCTTGAGGACTAGAATTATGCAAATTAAATAACTTAAACTCAAGTTTTAAAAAATCTCTACCAAATTTTGGTTAAAAATAATCAGAAAAATTCATCTATTAATATATATATATATATATATATATATATATATATATATATATATATATATATTTTTTTTATTTGATTTACATAACATAATATTATAGGATCTCTTCCATACTCACATTTATTTGACCGAGTCAAAAATGTCTACATCACAGAAGTCTAAACTCATAAATAACACGAGATTACAACATCTCTTCCATGCTAGACTGGAGAGTGTCTCTTAGCACAGTGACTACAACTAGCCTAAATCCATCTCAACTCTAAATCTACCTAGTGTCGAGAGGAATCAAATCACTTTTCACTCTTTGAGGTTTGCACCTCAAGAGATTTGATCTCACTCGGCATTTGGTAGATAAGGAATTAAGATGGATCTAGGTTGTTTATATATATATATATATATATATATATATATCATTGAGAAAACTATAGGTTTTCAAAACCTAGAGCCCAAAAACCATCAATGGTAAATTGATTATTTTACCTCAATTTTATTTTAATCCTTTATTTTATTTTATTTTTAGGTAATTTTACCAAGTCAAAATATTTACATAATAGGACAAGAGGCATTACAACATCTCATTCATACTAGGTAGAGAGCACCTCTTGATCTTCTTTCTTCTGGTTCCTATAAAATCTTGCCCAAAAACCCCATTAATTCCATTTCGCAGCTTGTCACTAAAGCCATTAAAATCTCTTCTATAAAAGCCTCCATTCAACAACAACTTATTCCCCATACCCCCAAACTCCCAAAATCTATGGGCTTCCAAATATTCACAAACCTGGGGTCCCTCTTAAAACCATTGTTAGTACCATAGGGGCCCTAGCCCATGCTCTTGGCTGATATCTAGCCTCTAAGCTTCAACAATTTGTGTGATCCTCCCCTCTTACATGAAAGATTCCATTGATTTTATTCTTAAAACTAAAGATATCCTTGTTGATGATCACGAAATATTAGTCAACTTTGACATTGTGTCTCTAATCACTAAATCCCAGTTCCTCGAGCCATTGATATGATCTTTAAGCTTGTTGATTATGAAACTCTCAACCTTGTTAAGCATTGCCTCTCATCCACTTTCTTTTCTTTCAAAGGCACCATTTATGAGAAAACTGAAGGTACGGAAATGTGTTCATCCCTATCTCTTGTTGTTGCTTAGATCTTCATGGAATTCTTTGAAACCAAAACTCTCGACTTTTGGCATCAAAAGTCAAAGTGATGTATCTGATTTGTCGATGACACTTTCGTCATTTGGAAACACGACCTGACTATGTTTAATATCTTTCTCTCCCATCTCAACAACATTTCTCCTCATATTCAATTCACCATGGAAATTGAAACTGATAAATCTCCTTCCTTTATGTCCTTATTATCCGGCGACCTAATGATTCCCTAACCCATCAAGTCTACCAAAAGAAGACCCACACTAATTGGTATCCCCATGCTCATTCACACCTCCACCCATCCCAAAAATTAGTTCTCAAAATTCTCATCTCTCAAGCCCTCAAAATATTTGCTCCTCATACCTTCCCTCGAAAAAAACCCACATTTTCCAAGCTTTCAGAACCAATGGCTATACCTCATCTCAAATCCGTAAAAATTTTCATGCTATCTCTAATCCCAAGTCCCTCTTTGTTTTCTGTCTCCTCCCCAAGGCCAAGCCCCTCTTCCCTATATTAAGGGGACCACTAAAGGTTCATTTCTAAAATCTTATGAAGGAACATTAAAACAATTTTTAAACTTCATAAAACTTTCAAGTAGATGTTTCAGTCAACCAAAGATAAGTCTAACCCCATGCTATGTTCATGGGCTTATTAGATTCCTTGTTCATGTGAGAAGTCTTATATTGACCAGACACGTCGTCGCTTCAAAGCCCGCTTGAAGGAGCATATATCTGATACCAACCATCTCTATTTATCAAAGTCAACCATTGCATAACACTTTTAATTCAAAACACCTTATTTATTCTAATCAATCCAAAATCCTAGCCCATGTTCTTTTTTACAACTCTTGTATCATTGAGGAAGCTCTTAAAATCAAGAAGCACCCCAATAATTTCAATAGAGAAAATGTATTTAAAATGAGTCAATCTTAAGAACCTGCTATCCATCAACTTTTTCATTAAATTTCTTGTCCCCCTATCCATCTCCTCCCCTTTTCCTCCTTTCTCTTTTCATTATCCTTATTAGTTATTCCAATCTCAATCTCAATTTATTTTATCTTCTCTTTTTAATCTATCAATCTCAATTTATTTTATCTTCTCCTTTTCTTATTTATTTTATTTATCTTCATCATATTATCCTTACAAATTTAATTAACCTTATCCTTTCTCCTTCTTACCTTACGAATTTAATTAACCTTATCCTTTCTCCTTCTTACATCCTTATTCAAGTTTGGATTTTCATGTATATATTTTCATCCTTATCCAAATTTTGAATTTTGAATTTACATATATTTGTTAACCTTAATTTCATTTTTGTCGAGTTCTTATTTCCTACCTCAATTTCATTTTTGTCGAGTTCTTATTTCCTACCTCAATCCTTGAGCTCCTCTATGCTTTATCCTTTGTTATCCCATTTTTCTCTAATACCGGATGATGGATGTTGGTGGAGTGTGGACAGAT
Organism: Pinus tabuliformis; assembly: GCA_031772625.1. Taxonomy (NCBI): domain Eukaryota; kingdom Viridiplantae; phylum Streptophyta; class Pinopsida; order Pinales; family Pinaceae; genus Pinus; species Pinus tabuliformis. Next base: position 1,346,222,430 of record CM062816.1, on the reverse strand, counting down.
TAAAATACTAACACAGTTTCATCCAGAAATCTTTCACAAATCTGATAAAGTCTCAATAAATTTACCATTATGATCTAAAGCCAGATGATGGATGATGGTGGAGTGTGGACAGATTAAAAATCCTAACACAGTTTCATCCAGAAATCTTTCACAAATATGAAAAAGTCTCAATGAATTTACTATTATGATCTAAAGCCTATGTTAACAAAAATTCCATCAAGTTTATGTTGATATCTATTCAAGCACATAAAGGCACAGTACACTGCAGAAGCGTACTTGAGAACAAAAGGAGATCTTCCACATTCCACGGCCATAAGCCCAATGCCATGAAGAGATTACATCCACATGCAACATAGACAGCAAAAGTCTATGATGAATTGGAATACGCGGCATTTCTTCTCTGGTGGTCATGAGGTCACCACATGCATGAGCTATACAAGTGGAAATATAAATAATGAAGTACAGTGAATCTGAGAATGGATTGCAGCGAAAGAGCTCGTATTACCAAGAATTTCAAATTGCCTGATTGATAACACAATATACCCCATGAAGACTTCTAATAGTACATAAAATTTTCAACCAGAGAACATAAGGTGCAAAAAGATATCGTTCTGTCTGCTTCTAGACTCATTTCAAATAACCATTCCCTCCTGACATGGCCACACTAAAAATCTAATTACCAGTAATCCCCGCAAGAACACACGCCATACTTAAAATGATGGAAGCTGTTGACATCCCTCAGAATTAATTCTCGACAAACAATTTTGGAGATAATCTTGATAGCCATATGACAGGCACCACACACCCGGAGGTTCTTGACAACTCGAACTGTTGTTCTGGGAGATGTGCTGATTAGCCCAAAATCAATTGCCAGCTGTTCACTGTGGTGGTAGAGCATGTGCTCCTTATGCTCCTCCTCCACATCATGCAAAACAAAGTTAGTATCAGGCACATACCCTGCCCCCTTCATCTGCTGAGCCAACACCTCCAACATTGCATAAATCTCCTCTGTTTGTGGATGTGATCTGTCCTCTGCCACAAATGCATGCACCCTGTTCTTGACCTCAATCCAGCTACACCCTGGTCTCTTTTTAACTCCTACATCTTTCATTAATTTTCTCACTTTTGCCACATCATCCCACCTGCCAACTGCAGCATAGATGTTTGACAGCAGCACATATGGGGTAGCTTCTTGTGGTTCCAACGTAAAAAGAGCTGATGCTGCACGCTTTCCAAGCTCCACATTGCCATGGATTCTGCAGGCACTCAGCAATCCCCCCACGCACCAACATCAGGTTCAAATGGCATGTTGTTAATAAATTCCTCTGCCTCATCCAAGTGCCCAGCATGCCCAAGAAGGTCAATGAGGCAAGCATAGTGATCAGCTCCCGGTGTAATTCCATGGTCTCTCGTCATAGAATCAAAGTACTTCCGGCCTTCATTCACTAGTCCAGCATGGCTACAAGCACAGAGAACACCAACAAAAGAGACATGATCAGGCCTCATGCCTGTTCCCAACATTTGTTTAAAAAGCTGAACTGCCTCCTCCCCGTGTCCATGCAGGGCATACTCTGTAATCATCGCAGACCAAGTTACCATATCGCGTTGAGCCATTGTGTCAAACATTTGGAATGCATCATCCACAACCCCGCATTTGGCATAGATGGTCATCAGGGCATTTCCAACAGACAAGCAAACCTCAAAACCAGATCTGATTATGAGACCATGGGCTCGCCTTCCCTGTATTAACACTGCCAAACCGGCACATGCACTTAAGACACTAGCAAAGGTTAACTCATCTGCCTTCATGCCAGAGTCTTGCATTTTGCAATAGAATTTCAGAGCCATTTCATTATGCCCAAGTTGGGCATATCCCGTAATCATGGTAGTCCACGATGCCACATCCCTTTCAGGCATATTCTCAAACAGTTTCAGAGAATCCACTATGCTTCCACACTTGGCGTATCCTGCAATCATTGTATTCCATGATAGCATTTTGTGCATACAATCATGTAAAATTCATCAAACACTTTGCATGCATATTGTATTGTTTCACAATTAGCATATTGTATTGTTTCACAATTAGCATATATGTCCACAAGGGCACTTGCAACAAAAACATTGCACTCAAATCCAGATTTCATAGCAAAGGTATTTACTGCCTGCCCTGTTTCAGAGCTGTTAAGCTTGCGCATGCACTGAACCACAGAGGTTGGTTCATTATCATGGATCTAATTTCGATGATGAATCAGAAAAGTTGGTTTAAAACGTCGATTACAATCAAACATGAATACGATGACTCCGTAAAATAATACTACAAAGAATATAGATCATAGAAACTTCAAATCAATAAAAGAAAACTCGACAGCTTTTATACCGCTGGTTGCATTTCACAAACAAAAAAAGGCTCAGGCCTCCTCAGAACACCCAAATTGAGCCTAACCTGCAAACAGAGCAGTCCATGAGACCACATTTCGTTCAGGCATTTTGTCAAACAGTTGACGCGCATCCATGATTTGTCTACATTTTGCCAATCCTGCAACCATTCTAGTCCATGAAAACACATTCCACTCCAGCATTCTTTGAAACACGTTGATAGCATCCATTACTCTGCCGCACTTAACATACATGTCAACTAACCTTTTCGCTAAAAAAATAAATACCAGCATTAACTAAGTGTTGCTTTGTTTCAACTTAGTTGTTTTCACTTATCCTAAACAACCACTTTTTCCTTAAGTATTTGGGTTGTTCTCATTTTTCTACTTCACGTAGGAAATTCTATATTTATTGTGATTTGCTAAAAGGAACAATAAAAAATAACTAGGGATAAACATGAAACACTGTGAACACAATATTTAGTTGGGAAATTCTATATTTATTGTGATTTGCTAAAAGGAACAATAAAAAATAACTAGGGATAAACATGAAACACTGTGAACACAATATTTAGTTGGGAAAATGCCAACGGGAAAAACCCACTCCAATGAAATTTCATTAGATCCCTTGGCAAAAACCTTGACCAAGCCCACCAAGTGAACCTTCACCATTCACCTCCTTGGCCCATTACAATGAAATCTTTTGAGCATTTTAAAGGCTCCATCACATGCAATCCATAGTTTTAAAAGCTCCATCACATGCAATCCATGGGAAACCAAAAAACCATGGTCCCAAAAGCATTACTATGTGGTAAAGCAATAAAAAAAGAAGTGTTGCTTTGTTTCAAATTCGTTGTCTTCACTTATCCTAACAATCTCTTCTCTCTTCTTCCATATGTACATGGGTTGTTCTCATTTTTCTATTCCACACCATGCCTATAGGAAATTTTACTCCAAGAGAAAAAGTATTTATTATGATTCACTGAGAGGAAAAATAAAAAATAACTAGCAACAAACATGAAACATAGTAAACACAATATTTACCTTGGGAAAACCCCAACTCTAAGGAAAAACCCAACCCAATGAAGTTCCATTAGATCACTTGGCCAAAACCCTGACCAAGTGGACCAAGTGAGCCTTCACCACTCACCTCCCTCGCCCATTACAATGAAGTCTTCCTAGCATTTTAAAGGCTCCATCACATGCAATCCATGGGCAGATTACTATGGGATGTTAAATTTCCATAAAACTCTGCAACTACATAGATGAATAGTTGAAAACAAGACAACTAAATACTGAAACCAAATTTACTTTCACCAAGATACAAAGTTTCTTAACAACTTATAAGCAGCCAAATAAACACCAAATATAAAAGCAAAATCACACAAATTGACACGCTTGTTTACCTAGGAAACCAAAAAGGGAAAACATGTTATATTTGTAGTGATATTTTATTGATTGTTCTTGAGTAATTGGATCTATTAAAAGCAATCTGTCTCTGAGAAAGCGCTCTGCTTCTTCTCACTAATCTCAATTGATACAATTGATCTCATATTTCCTTGATCACTTATTGATATCATCCCTCTAGGGTGCAACTGTTCCCCTGCTTCCTCCTTGACTTGCAAAAATTAGCCCCTATTTCCTAGCACATTTGTGGCTCCTATTCTCTTGCGCTAATCTCCACAAGTCTCTTATTTATTAGCACAATTGTGCTCCTTTTTCTTAGGGCGAAAGCTTCCTCAAATCTACACACAATTAATCTCCTAAATTCTTGTGCACTTGTGATCTCCTATTTCTTAGCAAACAAGCTCTCTATGTTCTCCACAATCAAGAATGATCTCACAAACTAGTGAACTATCTTGTCTCACAAACCTTGTGTACAAAATCTTATTATTTCTTGTGCCTTCATCCTCCTCTTTATAGACCCAATTTGAGCATGCAAGGGGCCTAACTCAATTCAGAAACTCAAGTTTTGATTGAAGAGTTAACTGAGAGTCCAACAGATTCTCTCTCCAATCAAAACTTGGAGTATTAACTTGTTCTCCCTTCAATCAAGGTTGAAGACTAACTTTCTGTAACTAAACCTATAAGTACCACCTCGTTTTGTAGTCAAATTAATGAAGACTCCACTTAACTAAAGCTCCAACTCTTTGCATGTCTTCTTGATGATTATTTTAGTAAACTAGAAATAAACTCATCCTAACTGAAGCCTAACTCACGAGCTTGCACTCATACTGCGAGAAATACAAATTGAGCTCTTCATTGGCTAAGGCATAAGCCAAAATACCTTTACTCACTACATTTTCAACACTCCCTCTTAAAAAGGAAGGTACTTCTGGAAGAACATCCTCCACCTGGATCTATCTCCAACACCACCACGTCATCCACTATTGTAGTTGCTCCCTCTAAACTAGAAGACTTCATTTCTTCCTGTTGTGGAATCTAGTCTGAAAACATGTTCCTTCCAACCATGCTCATATGATCCACCTTGTACACACCAATTAAGCCTACTATTGATTTTACCTCTAGATTTAAGTCTATCAACTCATTAATCAATGCCATATACCTGGTGTACTTTTGTGTTTGCTTACTCTATCTAAACATGGAGCTAGGAGTCTCAACTCACTCCTGGAACTCTTGGTTGGCCCACTTGGCTCCCCTCCTACCTGTGCTTGGAGTCATTGATTGAGTGGCTGCCTACACTCATCATGGTTTCTTGTCTTCATCAACCTACTAGTCGACCCACTTGCCAACTCACTGAGACTCAAATTGTGATACTGGTTGAGGCTCCTTCATGGGAGCTCTAACTTTCTCTCGCTCTAATGACTCCCTCATAATTTTTCTCTCCTCAACCCTCATGTCACTACTCTGCACACTTCTTGCCCTGTTGCTCAAGGGTGTGCCTGTCTCAACCTATAGTAGGTACATATTCTTCATCCTGACATGTATCTTCTTCTTACATCCAAAAGCTAAGTGAGTGAGGTAAGCCTTACATCTACTAAAAAGGACATCATAACCCTTGTCCTCAAGGGTAGCTACTGAAACAAGGATCTTCTTCAGCCTGGATCGTAGAGGACATCTTTTAGATGGAGAGAGGTACCTAACTCTCTCTCAAAATTGATAGTACTATAACACCCTCCTCTCACATTTACCCAAGTTCATTGGTCTATCAGGGTAAACATGTGACGAAGAGTTACTATGATATGACTCAACCTCCTAAGTAAAGTTAAGGAAGTGGAATTGACAAACTGAAACTTTATTGACCTTCTTTAGGAGCTACAAGACCCATAGGAGATAGACAAACACTCCAGGTGCCCAAACCCTGAGCTAGACTACTTTTTACTAATCTATATTGTTGGTCCCATGCACAAGCTTGCATCCATGCAACTACAAGCCTCCAGTCACATAAATAATCTTGCAAGGTAGCAATTGCAGTCCCAATTTTCCAGTTTTGAGCCTGCAACTGCGACATCATTGCCACCTTTTCAGTGCTAGCTGACTCCTCATCATTTCCCAGAACTTGATGAGACTTTCCAAAACAATAAATAACACAAATACAAAGCCTCTAACACAAAAATTGATCGAAGACTTAACCTAATCATGACAAACATTTCGTCAAACATATGGAAAACATGTAATCTACAGGTCATGAATACATATATGAACAAGGGAGTCATAAACATATCTAAGATTCATTAAGAAGGTCTAATTCCCTCTCATGTTAGATTCAATAACATTTGTTAGCTCATACATTCATTGACCAATCAATAGATAAACTACTCATAACAAGAGCCATAGAAGATACACATCATATGAACAACATATAGTCATAAATTAACTAGCATGTAAACCATGGCAACTCAACCATAATATCACCAACATATTTTCAACATATATACATTAATCACAGTATAAGAATATCTCTTATTACATATGAAATTACCAACCAAGTTAAGGACTTCCATGTACCACCTAACCATAGATAGGGATGAACCAAATCTCTCTTTCAGCCAATCACCCTTGTGCCATATTCTAAACAAGAATGTGGGATCTCATGGAATAACCAAAACAAAACCAAACCAAGGCTTCCAGAGGCCAAACCACCTCAACCCTCAACCAATGATTCCACCTCACAGTCATACATCACTAACCATCACTAGTTCAGTCTCTACCCAAGCTATCCAGGGCTCCAAAGCGTTTGTTCCAACCCGACTCTAGGACTAGTAACTCAACCCATAGTTTTCGCACGGCTCCAGAGCATTTGTTCCAACCTAACTCTAGGACTGGTAACTCAACCCACAATTTTCACATGGCTCCAAAGCATTTGTCCAACCAAGGCTACAGGAGTAGTAACTCAACCCACCAAGGGCTCCAGAGCATTTTTCCAACCAAGGCTCTAGGAATAGTAACTCAACCCAAGTTGTTCCAAGGCTTAGAGAGCATTTGTTCAACCAAGGCTCCAAGAACTAGTAACTCAACCCACGACCATAAGAAACACGAGAACCAATTAGAAATCAAACATGTGAAAAACCCACAACACCATGGTTATCCAGGAAATTGCAAGGCTAGGAAAAACCACTGTCAATTTAGGAAATCCTCCATGATAATGACAACTCATAACCAAGAAACCACATGCATGTACCATGCATGCCAAAACTAGCAAGGAAACCATACATGCAACTCAATACCTACAAAGAAATCTAACTGTAGTCACTGATCCACCTGTTCCCTTACGCTCTCCTACTTTCCTTTTTCCTTCTTCCTCCAAATCCAAGTGAGACTAGAATGCTCCAAGCATGCTCCAAGAATGCTCTAATATTTATCTAAGTGTGTAAGAGTATGAGAGAGAGCTCCAAGCTAAAACTGAAAAAGTCCAACTGACAAAAGCTTCAATTGAAAAAAGTTGTGAACTGATCCTCAAAAGCCTTTTTATCATTGAGGCCTCTATTTTCTTCATTTTACTCTATTTTCCTTTAATTTCATCCTCATGCAAACATGTGACCTTTCATCTTCATTATTTCATAAATAAAAAGTCAATTAATGCCTCTTTTCCTTTGTTAATTTCCTTAGCCATAATAAATCGAAAGTGACACCCACTAGGATGTTTTTCTCACCATTCAGCCTAGAATAGGTGTCCCATAACCTTGGTCTTATTTATTATTTTACAAGAAATTCAACCAGGCGTTGTTACAGAACATTCCCCTTGGGGAATCACCATACTCGGTGTTCTATGACACCTATGACCAACAAACTACTAAAAACAAAACATACTGCCCATGGAGCTTTATAACACAGCTCATTGCAATATTTACAATGACATCTTGTTGAAAACATGAAAATCATACAATTTACTAGAGCTTTATAGCATAGCTCATTATAATATTTAAAATAACAACCAGATATATACTCATGCACATTTTCTTCAACCAGAAAATAGCCATATTGCTCACGGAGCTTTATAAATCCAGTTCGATATAGTGTTCGCAATCATATACACATATACACTTTTGAGCATTTTCTTTAACCAAAAAATAAAAGGATAGGGTGCATGTATAAGTAACAAGGGAATCTAGAAGCTCACACATCCACCCTCAAAAGTAGTACTAGGATTCACCTCCTTCCAGGAAGTCTAGAATCCATTGTGAAGGTCAAAATATACATCCAATTTCCAGCGCTACTTGTTCTCTCAATGAACAATTATCGACTCATTGTTCCAGGGCACACTCCTAATGATCTGATAATCACCCTATGAGTGACCTCAGTTAAAGATTTGTTGAATAAAGGTATTACAGAATCATGTGCTAGTGTGTGTCTATGTTATTTAAGCAACGGATCAATCAGATTGCCAATACACAGACAATTAAATGGAAATGCAACAGAGAAATACAGTGAGCAAATAAAAGACACAAGAAATTAATAAGGAGTTCACCCTATTCTCTAGGGCTACATCTCCGGTCCAGCTTTCAGTGGTGGCCTTGTTTTATTGTGTCTTAAGAAGACAATTACAATGCAGGAGCTCAATATGAGTCACCTGAAGTAGATTTTGCTTGGCAGGGTGGTTCTTGGATTCCCCAAGCCACTGGAGTGCACAAACTCTTCTTGCCTACCAACTCTGTGACCTTTTGGTCTACAATGGAGAGAGCCCAGTGTGGTGCTCAGTCTGGAACCTCTCAAGCTCTCTAGTGCTCGACGTTGCCTTTGGTCAGCTCAGCCCTCTGTCTTCTGCTGCTTTTGCTTCACTGTCTTCTTCTCTGTGTACCGTCCTCCTCTTAGGGTTCCGGTCTCTCTGTCTCTCATCCTCCTCTCAGGATTCTCTCTGACTGACTGTCTCTAATTGTGTTTTCTGTCTCTGTTCATGGCTTTAGAGCCATCCGTTCCCAATACTGTTCAGTTCCTCTTCCGCCTTCGCCGAATCACCTTCTGCAGCTGCACTTGGAGTTCCCTGGCTCAGCGTCATCATCCGCTCACAGGGAGTGGCCACATGTCTTCCTGTAACTCGCGCCAGCCTGCTTTGTCGGTTGAATTCTTCAGTTACATTTGTGGAATGAATCTTCCTCCACTGTGGCGATCAAACAGACCTCAAATCCTTTACAAACTCTGACTGAATCCCTCGTCGATTCTGCTTCTCCATCGGGCACAATCTCAGCCATTAGATCTGGGGCCTCCAGATTCGATGCCATACGCACATTTCGTGCGGTTGACTTGCTCGACCATTAGCACGCTATCAATGGCGGTTTTCTCTCTCCTTCGCTTGCCACACATCGATCATTGAGTGGGATCTCTCCGGTTCCATCCAAAACTGCTTACCGTTTGAGGGAGCCCCGATCAATACCGCTTGTTTCCAGAGCACAAGTCCCACCTTTAGCTTTTAGCCCTTTTTGCTTTTTTCCTAGCAGTTCTTCGGCTCTCCACGCGACCAAGCACTCGGGGCTACTCCATTTCGACCCTTTTCGCCAAGCGCTAATTGTGCATCAAAATCCACCTCTGTTTCCCAATCCGAGGCTCCCAAGGACTAATTCGGCCTCCTGCGCAGTCTCCATGGGCCTCGGTCAACACGCTTTGACCGAGGTCCTTGTCGTTCTACACTAGCTGCCATTGCCACTGGTTCAAGGTGTTTTTGATCGTTGTTTTGGAATTCTTTGATGTTTGTCCTGACCTGATATAGTCATGGTCTTTCTAACAGTTCTTTATGGATCCCATTCAGATCATGACCTTCCCACTGAAAAAGCTTTTGGACCACCAAAAGTTGGTTTTCAAGCATCGACTAAGTGAGGGTATTGTTTTCTCACTTGTCCAATCTCAATCCGCTTCACATTCCTCGGTTTTGAACCTTTGAGCTCAATTTTGAGGTACTCAACATCTCCCCTGCACATCGTCCTCATCTTCCTGTCCAGCACTGTGTCCTCCTGCAATTCATTAAGATATTCAAGTAACAGGTCATCAATAGAAGGCAATTGACTTTGCTCTTCAAGGTCTTCAATCATTGAAGGTTCAAACAATCTCAGGCAATCTGCATTTACGACTGAGTAGATGTGCATGTAAGCTGGCAAATCAAGGCGAAAAACATTTTCACCAATCTTCTCAAGTATCCTAAAGGGTGCATACCTCATAGGCTTTAGCTTTTTACCTTCACCTTGCATCCTGTCCTTGTTGATATACTACCAAACTTGGTCTCCAAATTGAAAACTATGTTCCATCCGATGCTTATCATGCCTAGCTTTGTATTTGGCTTTGCTCTTTTCCAGCTGTTCCTGTACTACCTGGTGGATCTCTTGGATCTGTTCAATGAACCTAGTTGCCTTGTCCACATCACTATGTCCATCGACCATGGTATCTTTACCAAAGACAAAATCTAAAGGAGACTTTGGTGTGAAACCAAAACAGGTCTCAAAAGGAGATCTCTGTGTAGAAGAGTGTTTTTCTCTATTGTAAGCATGTTGCACATAACACAAGTGTTCATCCCAAAGCTTAGGATGTTTGCTGCAATATCCTCTCAGTAACCGGATCACTATCCTGTTAACTACTTCTATCTGGCCATCTGTTTGTGGATGAAAAGCTGTACTTTTCTTCAGTTTGGTGTCCATCATTTCCCATAGAATGGACCAAAACTTCCCCGCAAATCGGGTGTCTCAATCAGATACAATGGAAGTGGGTAATCCAAAATGAACCCATACATGTTCAAAGAACAATTTTGCAGTCTGTTTAGCTATAATTTGTTTATTACAAGGTATCAAAATACACATTTTGCTGAACCTATCCACAAAAACATATAGATAATCATGACCTTTCCTAGATTTAGGCAGTCCTCCAACAAAATCCATTGAAACACTTTCCCAAGGGTGAGAAGGAACTGGAAGTGGAGTGTACAAGCCTAGTTTTCTATTGCTGGGCTTGCTTTTAGCACACATAGCACACCTTCTTACATATCTAGAAACTATCTCATTCATTTTCGACCAATAGCAGAACCTTTGCAGCTGTGAAACTGTTTTACTTACCCCAAAGTGACCTGATATCAGAGAAGTATGTGCTTCCCTAATTATCTTTATCCTCTCAGTTTGTGGAATGCAGAGTTTCCCACAATGGTATAAGAGTCAGTCCTTTATGTGATAGTCCAATTCTTCTACTCTATTTCCTTGACTCAAAGTTGCATATACATCTTTAAAATCCATATCCTAAGCATATTGTTCAATATAGCTTTCATGTAGCACAAAATTATGCTTAAGTATGGTAGATGCATTTATAATGGGTCTAGATAACATGTCCGTAACCTTGTTATGTATGCCATTTTTATATCTGATGACTAAATGAAACTGTTGTAGAAAACCCATCCATTTGTAATGTCTTGATTGTTGCAACTTAGTTTGGGAGTGAAAATATTGAAGTGGTTGATGATCAATATGTATTACTGTCTCTTTGTCCATTAAGTAATGTTTCCACTTTTTCACACTCTGAACTAATGCATACAATTATTTATCATATGTAGGATAGTTAACTACTGCAGGATTAAAAGTCTCAGAATGATAACATATGGGTTTACCGTGCTGTCTCAACACTGCTCCCATGGCATAGTCATTGGCATCAGTTTGGATCTCTAATGGTCTTTGTAGATCTGGCAGTGCTAGTACAGGTGCTGTACTAATCTTTTCTTTCAAGGTGTCGAAGGCTTTCTGATGTTTTTCTCCCCACTAAATCACCTTATTCAATCCTGTTAAAGCATGTAAGGGAGCTGCGATTGAGGAAAAGTTAGAAATGAACTTCCTCCAATATTGTGTTGCTCCTAAGAAGCTTCTTACTTCTGTAGCAGACCTGGGTTTAGGCCAGTTCACAATGACTGCCACTTTAGAGGGATCTATTTTCAGTTCACCTCCCCCTACTATATGACCCAAGTAGTTGAGAGATGTTTTGCCAAATTCACATTTTGAGAGTTTAACATAATGTTTTTCTCTTTTCAAAACATCTAATGTCTGCTTAACATGATTTAAATGTTCTTCCCATGTTTTACTAAAAATCAGAATGCCATCTAGGTACACAATAACAAAATCATCAAGAAAAGGTCTGAGTACATCATTCATTAATCTCATGAAATTAGCAGGAGCATTAGTTAAGCCAAAAGGCATAACCAGCCATTCATACAATCCCTTCTTTGTTTTGAAAGCAGTATTCCATGCATTTTGTTCTGCAACCCTGACTTGATGATTTCCACTATGCAAATCTAGCTTGGTGAAATAAACAACTTCCTTTAGTTGATATAAAATATCATCTATGCGAGGAAGGGGATAACGATTTTTTATTGTTATCTTATTCAGTGCTCGGTAATCAATGCACATTATCCACGAGCCATCTTTCTTTCTCACCAAAACTATTGGTGATCCACATGGTGATGTGCTAGGCCTGATGAACCCTTTCTCGAGCAACTCCTGCACCTGCTTCTTGAATTTAGCATTCTCTAAAGCATACAACCTGTACATTCCAATGTTAGCCAATGGAACATCTTGCTACAAAATAATATCATGTCCTATTCCCTTTTTGGGTGGCAGACCTTTAGGTTCTTGAAATAAGACATCATACTCTGAAACAACCTTTTCTATATCAGCTTGATGTTCAGCATTATAGCCCTCAAATACATTGGTTTTATTAGGTTTCTTTTCCTTTACAACCATCAGTAAGAATTGTTTACATGAATTTATCATTCTTTTCATTTGCCCTAAATTTATGAGAGTATAATTATTCTTGAGCTTGTGAGCTCTTACAAAGTATTCGATTCCATCTTTAACAAGTAGATACTTGTTCTCAGCTCTATGGAAGATAGCCTTTCTATCATACAAGTAAGGAATTCCTAAAACAATTCCACATATATCCAAAGAAATTATGTCTAACTCAACCTCATCTACAAATGCTAACCCAAAAGAAAACTTGAGTTTGCACTGTCTAGTCACTTGTAGTTGTGCTTTATCATTCAACCATCCTAATGGGTATGGTTTCTTGTGAGGTGTAGTTGCTAATCCCAATTTCTTTACAATTGCTTCAGAAATTAGATTTACCTGTGAGCCACTATCAAACAAAGTATCAATCTTTTGATTTTTGGAAATAACTCGAATATGGAAAAGCTCATGCCTTTTTCTCTCATTTTCTTCATCAATAAGAGATTGAGCAAAATTACTAGTAGATGCTTCAGAATTCTTACCTTTTATACCTATGGCTGCTATAGTTGTTTCATCTCCTGAGTCTGACCCCAAATATTTCTAAATAGCTACAACAGTCTTCTTCTTCTTGCCTTCAGATTTCTTAGGTCTTAGCTCTGGATGCAGAATCCAACAATGCTCATCATCATGCCCATCCTTTTTACAATGAGTGCATGAAGCTTTGCTTTTCTGTGAAGTGTTAGCCTTCCTTACTTTCCACTTCTGCTTTCTTTTCTCCTTGGTCTTGCTTACAGTGGGTTGGGATGGTCCCCCAAATTCTGGATTTCCATTCTTTCCTCTAGCTTCTAGACGAGTAGCTTGTACAGATACCTAATATATACTAGTGGGATTAAACATGAGGATGGTATGCCTCATGTAGCTGTGTAGACCAGAAATGTACTTCAGAAGAGTCTCTGGTGAGTCTAATGAGATACCCAAGATCAGTGCTCTCTTTCTAAATTCTTGAGTCTACCCTTGCACACTTTTCCCTTTCAACTGTCGAAGAGTTTGCCAACTCATAATGGTTTGTTACATGTAGGCCAATGGATAGAACTGCTTTTTGATTACAACAACAAATTCATTCTAGACAGAAATGATCTTACCATGTCTTTTCATATCAGCTTGGGTTCTGCCTTCCCACCAAACTAAGGCAGTGCCTCCTAGGAGTAGGCTTGCCAGCTAAATCTTACTCTTGTTTGAGTCTATGTTCTGTACCCTGCAATACACATCAATTTGTCTAATCCAATTGTCCAACTTTTCAACATTTAGCTCTCCATCATATATAGGCAAATCAAATTTAACATCTAACTTGATCAAAGATGCTTTCTTATTATGCACAGGGCTATTATGAGGTGTGAGAAAGCTTTTCTCTTTCCATTTTCCTTTGGAGTGGTCATGGAAGTGAGACTCATCTTCTTTATCTTGTTTAGAACATGATGAATCTTCAACCTTATGCTTTCTAAAGTCCCTATACATTTCTTCTACCATAGACTTTATAGCTAGGAAACTTTCTATGAATTGAGGGTCTGGCCCCACAGAACCTTCTTTTGACATTGTCTTCCGAGGATAGACTCTCCGAATTTCAGGATTAGTTTCCACCAACTCTCCTTCTCTTAATTTGAGCTTTGATCTAGTGAGCGTTCAAGCTAAACCAACACAAGCTTTTCTAACCTTACAACCTAAAGCTCTGATACCACTTGATCTGATAATCACCCTATGAGTGACCTCAGTTAAAGATTTGTTGAATAAAGGTATTACAGACTCATGTGCTGGTGTGTGTCTATGTTATTTAAGCAACAGATCGATCAGATTGCCAATACACAGACAATTAAATGGAAAGACAACAAAGAAATACAACAAGAAAATACAAGACACAAGAAATTAATAAGGAGTTCACCCTATTCTCCAGGGCTACATCTCCCGTCCAGCTTTCAGTGGTGGCCTTGTTTTATTGTGTCTTAAGCAGAGAATTATAATGCAGAGCTCAATATGAGTTGCCTGAAGCAGATTTTTCTTGGCAGAGTGGTTCTTTGATTCCCCAAGCCATTGGAGTGCACAGACTCTTCTTGCCTACCAGCTCTGTGACCTTCTAGTCTACAATTGAGAGAGCCTAGTGTGGTGCTTAGTCCGGACAGATCCTCTCTAGGATGGCTTGAATCTCTCAAGCTCTCTGGTGCTTGACGCTGCCTTTGGTTAGCTCAGCCCTCTATCTTTTGTTGATTTTTCTTCACTGTCTTCTTCTTTGTGTACCGTCCTCCTCTCGGGGTTCTGGTCTCTCTGTCTCTCGTCCTCCTCTCGGGATTCTCTTTGACTGACTGTCTCTGACTGTGTTTTCTGTCTCTGTTCATGGCTTTAGAGCCATCCGTTCCCAAGACTGTTCAGTTCCTCTTCCACCTCCATTGAATCACCTTCTGTAGCTGTGCTTGGAGTTCCCTGGCTTGGCGTCATCATCAACGTGTAGGGAGTGGCCACATGTCCTCCTGTAACTCGTGCCAGCCTACTTCATCGATTGAATTCTTTAGTTACATTTGTGGAATGAGTCTTCCTCCACTATGGTGGTCAAACGGACCTCAAATCCTTTACAAACTGCGGCTCAATCCCTCGTCGATTCCACTTCTCCATCGGGCGCAATCTTAGCCGTTAGATCTAGGGCCTCCAGATCCGACGCCATACACACATTTCACACGGTTGACTTGCTCGACCATTAGTGCATTATCAACGACGGTTTTCTCTCTCCTCCGCTTGCCATGCGTCGATCGTTGAGTGGGATCGCTCCGCTTCCATCCAAAACCGCTTACCATTTGAGGGAACCCCGATAAATACCGTCGCTTTCCAGAGCGCGGGTCCCACCTTTAGCTTTTAGCCCTTTTCGCTTTTCGCCCAGCAGTTCTCCGGCTCTCCACACGACCAAGCGCTCGGGGCTACTTCATTTTGGCCCTTTTTGCCCAGCGATGCGTGATTAGTGCTAAGCACTAATCGTGCATCAAAGTCCACCTCTGTTTCTCGATCAGGGCTCTCACGGGCTAATTCGGCCTCCCGCGCAGTCTCCATGGGCCTCGGTCAGCGTTCTTTGACCGAGGTCCTCATCGTTCCACGTTGGCTGCCATTGCCACTGGTTTAGGGTGTTTTTGATCATTGTTTTGGAATTATTTGATGTTTGTCCTGTCCTGATACAGTCATGGTATTTCTAACAGTTATTTATGGATCCAATTCGGATCACCTAATGTGATTTTGATTCCATTTGGCAATGCTAATGACAAAAATCAATGTATTCCTTGACCTTCCCTTATCTGTTATATAGTCCCTCAGGCAACCCGGTCACCCCCTTCCGTGCAGTCACACACCTTCCAAGTTTTGTGAGCATCCCCTTCTCTGCTACATAGTCCCTTAGGCGACCCCTCTCGATAGAAAGCTTTCCTTGCATTGGAAGGTCCAAAAACCAAGGCATATCCCTACCTCTAAAACATCATACCATTCATAGTATGATCATGGAAATCAATGGACACTTGTTGTAGCGGCTACAACCACCCTCCAAAATTTTTCCTTAGTTTCGTTTTGGAGCCTCCCTACCAACCATCCTGAGCAACATGTCTTGCACTATCAAGTACACAATCTTCAGTGGTTTTCTAACGGATTTCCATCCTGTGCATGATAGCTTGTTGCATCGCCCTCAGAGGTTGTTTCTCCGGACATGGTCCAGCTGCAGGCTGAGCAACTCCCTCAAGAAATTACGCAATTATGGAGGGGAACCATCCTGCCCTCTAGAAATTACGCAATCTTGACTGGCAGCCTGCTGGGCTCCAGAATTTCACAATTATGCCTATCCACCTTCCCTGGAAAAACTATTCAATCTGTCCCAACAGGGCTTCTCAGCCTAGAAATTGTGCAATTTTGGGCAACAGTCAGCTGTTCAGCCCAGAAATTGTGTAATCCCTCTGGGCAGCCAACCCAGCTCTCCACACGACCAAGCACTCGGGGCTACTCCATTTTGGCCCTTTTCGCCCAGCAATGCGTGATTAGTGCTAAGAACTAATCGTGCATCAAAGTCCACCTCTGTTTCTCGATCAGGGCTCTCACGGGCTAATTCGGTCTCCCGCACAGTCTCCATGGGCCTCGGTCAGCGTTCTTTGACCGAGGTCCTCATCGTTCCACGTTGGCTGCCATTGCCACTGGTTTAGGGTGTTTTTGATCATTGTTTTGGAATTATTTGATGTTTGTCCTGTCTTGATACAGTCATGGTCTTTCTAACAGTTCTTTATGGATCCAATTCGGATCACCTAATGTGATTTTGATTCCATTTGGCAATGCTAATGACAAAAATGAATGTATTCCTTGACCTTCCCTTATCTGTTATATAGTCCCTCAGGCAACCTGGTCACCCCCTTCCGTGCAGTCACACACCTTCCAAGTTTCGTGAGCATCCCCTTCTCTGCTACATAGTCCCTTAGGCGACCCCTCTCGATAGAAAGCTTTCCTTGCATTGGAAGGTCCAAAAACCAAGGCATATCCCTACCTCTAAAACATCATACCATTCATAGTATGATCATGGAAATCAATGGACACTTGTTGTAGCGGCTACAACCACCCTCCAAAATTTTTCCTTAGTTTCGTTTTGGAGCCTCCCTACCAACCATCCTGAGAAACATGTCTTGCACTATCAAGTACACAATCTTCAGTGGTTTTCTAACGGATTTCCATCCTGTGCATGATAGCTTGTTGCATCGCCCTCAGAGGTTGTTTCTCCGGACATGGTCCAGCTGCAGGCTGAGCAACTCCCTCAAGAAATTACGCAATTATGGAGGGGAACCATCCTGCCCTCTAGAAATTACGCAATCTTGACTGGCAGCCTGCTGGGCTCCAGAATTTCACAATTATGCCTATCCACCTTCCCTGGAAAAACTATTCAATCTGTCCCAACAGGGCTTCTCAGCCTAGAAATTGTGCAATTTTGGGAAGCAGTCAGCTGTTCAGCCCAGAAATTGTGTAATCCCTCTGGGCAGCCAACCCAGCTCCCTCCCAGAAATGTGCAAATATTCCCCTCAGTCAAGCAGGTTGTTGCATGTGCCATTGGGTTGACCAGTTCCACCTGGGACTGTGAAAAATTGACTTACATGCATGGGTTTATTTTGCCTGAAATAGAAAAAAGAAACATGCAAAAAGCATCCCTAGATTGTAGGGAGCTATTTTGAGTAGTTTGAGGTTACATGCAAAGAGTGTTTTAAAATCTTTCCTCCAAGTGTCGCTTTTTCCTACATTTGTGGCATGCACGTCATGAGCCTCAAACTTATTTATTCGATTCTTTAGAGCTCACTTATTCACATTGATCTTGTAGCTATGACATCCCACAACACATCTAGGAGTCTTCAACACGTCCAACTCAACTATTTACGGGTAAGTCCTCTTAACTTGTCTTTTGCATCATTTCTGTCACTTTTTGTGTTTTGGCTTGTGTGAGTGTTGTTTTTCTTGATTTATGTGAATTCTTGCTATCGTTTGCATGCATATTAGCTTGTACTAGCACCATTTCAATTTTTGTTACCATCTCACTGCTTTCGCATGCATGACACTGTTTTGTATGAACGGTCATTGATTCGGAAACTCGCTTCACACACATGCATGTTGTTTTGTGTTCTGAATCTTTCATTCACTGTTTCCATGCACGATCATTCACTCCTACTTACACTCAGTATCACCATGCATTCACATTAACATTTTGTTTCAGTTGCCCATCGGTGGGTCTTGGAAACCTTGGCCCAGACTTGTAACACCCCTCCCTTGTGTGCTAAATTATTGTAAACCTAAGTTGAGTTAAATCTAGGTGTGATATCCTCCCTTGTGTGTTAAATGATTGTAAACCTAAGCTGAGGAAAGTTAGATGTGATACCCTCCTTTATGGGTTAAACTATTCTAAAACTAAGCTGAGGAAATCTAGGTGATATGTAATATGAAAAGAAAATGTGTTATTAAATAAATTAATAAAATAAATCACTTGGAGGGTTGAGCACCAAAAGAGAGGAGACTCTTGCCAAATCCCATTAAGGAATGGGATAGAGATGAATATTTCATGATAAAGCTTCTAGATGTGATTCTAGATAAGCTTGGATGGATTGGATATCCATCGGGTGGATGGGAGATAAAGATCCATCGGACATAAAAGATTTACGGGAGATAAAGGCAAGATTTTATGAGGAAAAGCCTCGTGGGAGATAAAGACGAGCTTTTCCAAAAAAGACCTAGGAAAATGGAAAAATCCATAAAAGTGGGACACCGCTAATGGAAAATAAATCATGAAAGAGGGTATTAAATACCTAGTGCATTGATCAATTGAGGACTGTTGATCCTTGGCAAGAACTTCGGCTCTGTGAGAATCTGAGGTGATTCATGGTTGGGTGGTGGTGCTCCTCCCTCCAAGTGATTGTCTTAGATGGATTCACATGCGTGTAATGTGTTGTATGTCGGTCTCTTACCCTTTATATCATTATTATTTGTCTCAGTTATATAGATGATGTGTTATATATTGGTATGGAAAGAATTGCAGTTTATGCATATGACGTTTATGGCTTTTTAATGTGTTTTTAAGTTAAATTAGTAGAGGAATATAGTATGTTGAATTGGATGGGATAGTGGATATGTATTACTTCTAACTTATGTGCTATATGGATAATAATTTCTATATTCATATTACATAAGTTATGTCGGTAGTGTTATCTGTAATTATGTCAATAGTTTCATCCTTACGTATGTTATGCTATTACATCCATAAGTAGAGTCAATGGGATAGATATACTTACACTAACCTGTTTATGGTATGTTCATATCTATTGAATCTAAACCTAGTCACATCTTAATTTAATATAGCATGATCTAAGGTTAGGTGATTCTGGTGCGTGGTTAAATTAACTACATCATAACTAAATTATTACATGCTGGTAGTGGAAACTACTTAACAAATGTTGTGGGTTATTACATGTTAGGTCTATTTTCCTTCCACCAATTTATATCATTATGCTTAAAGAGGATGGCTGAGTAAAGTAATGATAATGATTTCATTGAGACCATGGGGCATGCGGATCAGTTTAGCAACGTCATGTTGGTCATAAGGAATCTAAGAATATGTTGATAAGTATAGTTGCAGAAGAAATAAATGGTCATGAAATTTTAAAGGAACATCTCACCTATGTTAAGGGGAAAATCCTTACCGAAAATGTAGTAGAAAATTTAAAATTTTAGAGCCTAGGGTAGGGTTTCCCGGGTAGGCTCAGGAGGTTCGTTTCAAATGGTATCAGAGCCTAGGTTCAAACACTGAGGTCTATGGACCAATCCACCATGTCATGTAAATGTTAAAGTGATTATCACAACTAAGAGAAATTATGAGCTAAGAGTGACAACCACACTATTTTAATGAGGAGTAAGAACTTCTAAATTGCTTGTTATCTGTCAGATAACTAATAGCATAAACGAGTTGTTAAACCTTGGATCACTAAATAGTGGATGCAAGATCAATAAAACAGAGGATTATGTTTCACCCAAGAATGGTATAACTTTTATGTTTTGTTATAAGGGGGATCTGGACGATGTAAAATTAATTACTTTCACCTATTATGATAATTCTAGAGGAAATCGTAAAAAGAGACTACTTATGATGAAGGATGTGTCGTAACTGTTTTATGCATAAATTTTTTTTTAGGTTATTTAGTGAGTAAACTGAGATTATTTTCTTAAACTATGCTTATAACTAGTGTCTTTAGAATTATTATGCTAGTCTTATATGTTTGTATCATGAATTATGAAAGGTATAGAGGGTTTTAAGGAATAATTAGCTAGGGAAACATAGGCTACTTGAGAAAGTCTCGAGATATTCATTCGATTGTACTAGATTATTTGGAATATAGATTATTGCTCTAAAATTAAGGAAGAAGGAATGTTAAGTTCTAGAGGAACCTGCATCTGAATTATTGGCGGCCATACAAGTATCAAATTATTAATTGAGTAGTTAGTAAACTACACGCATAAGACTATGATGATCAGTGGTGAACTATGATGAAATACATGGATTTAGTGACTTACTCCTAGACATTTATGTACGAGCAACAAAATTTTGGGACCACCTCTTTGTTAGAATAATGAATCCTAAATATATACCCTATATTTAAAGTAATAAACTATTGGGAAGAAAACAAGGATGCGATAGTATAAAACCCGGGCTGCACATTGTTACGATTTCTCTCCATAGTGGTGCTCGGTGGGTTGTCAATGACAATATATTTAAAGCATGTATCAGGTTAGGAATACTGAATACAGGGATTGATTAATAAGCTGAATCAACAAATGGAAGGATGCACCATATAAAGGTGAAACTTCAAGATTTACAATTCTAATAATTTAAATCTGGATGTGGAAAATTGTCAATTGTAGCGGCATTGAACAATTAGGTACTTTAACTAATATTGTGTATCAGTGAGTGATTCAAACTGCTCTCACGTAGATGACGTTGGATTTTTTTTTACCAATTGGAACAATCAGATGACTGTAAGATTATTCTTGCATTTACGTTTTGGTGAGCTTGGAAGTTGAGAAATTTTTGGACTCTGTCCCTTCAAAGGGAGGCACGACTCATAACAATGAGGTTTGATTTCTGAACATTTCCTTTTGTGCAAGCATCGAATCTGAATCTTTATAACTGTCACTGAGTAGGGGATGCTTTAAAATCATGTTGATAATCCAAGCGCCTTTGAGCTTTAACAAATGTTTTAATAGCATGCAAATAAGTAAATCCGTGCAACAACACCCTCTAAAGCACGAAATTTCGTAAAGACATTATTTTCCATTTAAAATTTACCCTCTCTGATCATGTTGATAATCAAACTAAAGGCGATTGCCAATGAGATAGTTGGGTAGAAGCGGGCGAGAAAAATTAAACAAGAGCAGGCAATCAAGGGAGAAATAATGAATCATCATAAGATTTCAGAAGTTCATGGATTTGGGATAGGTTCAACCATATCTGTGGCTTTCGAAACATCCAGGAGAACTCGACCTCGTCCAATAAGCCAAAGAGGTTTGGTTCCAAAATTCGACTTTCTAGGTTACAGATCTAGGGACGCCATTCACTGACACGCTGGTAGAAGGAGTAACATGTTTGTGTGGTTCTGTAATAGACATATAGATAAGATGAGGATATAGCATAATAGGATAAGATTTATATTCTTTGTAATGCTACCTTTTAGGCTATTTATCACAGAGTTGGAATTGTGTGAGCTAGCCACCAAGCTAATTGATGTTGTTTTCCATGAAGGATTGAGGAAAAGTTGGGGCACAGATGTTTCTTTTCATCGACTGCAGGAATTGGTTAGGGATAATGACTATCCTCATGTGCATAAAAGCATCTATCCAATGCTTATCTTTAAATCACACGACGCTCAATCTTATCCAAGTGACAAAAATAAAAAAGCGTAAAAGCCTTTAATTGAGCACTCTATCTCTAGATGCGCGAGTAATCCTCACAGACATCATGGGTAAGTATTGTTCGGTTGATTTTGTTCTGATTGAACAATATTAAATAAGTATATACATATGTATATGGATGATGCCCACTACCGGTAACGGGTTTTATGAGGGAAGGTTAAGGGTATAGCATTGTTGTTGCTGCAACTACCATCATGCTGCTCTTGTCCTCCTGGTGGAGGAAATCGCAGCGGCCCAAGTGCCCTGTAGGCGATGGATTGGATGGAAAGAGTAGCCTGCGATGTTTTGTTGAGAGGATGGGTTGGTGCAACATCAACGAGCTCTAGAGCTTACCTCTCTAAACGCAATTGAAGAGAGAAACAAGACTTCGACATAATCGAACATTAAAATTTTTGGTGCAAGGCCATTATGTGTTGGCTTATGTGTTGAGGATGATATATATTTCTGTTGATATATGTAGATTCAATGAGTTCCATTCTAATTAGCTATGAGAATCATAGCAGGTAAATAAATAAGGTAATTGAATTAATGATGGGAATGCCGATTTTTTTTGTTCGGTTTAACAATTGAAGTGTGCTAACATTTGTTGGTGAGTTTTCGCAATCGGAAGGTTGAGGTGAAGCATCTCCATGTGAGCCTTCGCCCCATGAAGGGATGGAATGGTTCCGAGTGGCATCGCTACTAAGCGACATAATTGGTGCATGCAGCAGCACGATGTACAAAAATCCTATTTTAAACTATAAAGCGACTGTAAACCACCTCCGATGCAAATCATAGATTGCCTCTCAATAACACAATATATTACATCATGCTAGTATTGTTAATAAATATATCTTGCACTCTTCTGTTCTCAGCTCCTCTCCTTTACAATCACATTTACTTATATATATATATATATATATATATATTATATACTACCCACTATATGACACGTAAGCACCAACTTTAAAATGTACAGTCAAGAAGTAGGTTTATGCACTCCCGTGGCTACTGCCTTCAAAGCATTCAATCAAAAAGTCGGTGCACCGATTTTAATATCAATGAAACATGTTTGGAAAGAAATATTATTCGCTTACGGAAAAGAGTAGAATCAAAAAAGCCCACTAACCAAAAAATTAGAAGTCAAAATTCATCAAAAAAAAAACTTCCACCAGAGCTTTAAAAAAGAACGGTAAAGAGCCATAAAGTAATTTTTCATTGTATTTTCCTTTTCAGTTTCCTGCCTTTTCTTTTCCTCACAAAAATGTCCTCATAGACGATGTGTTATTTATGTTCTCACATCAAGTTTCCATTGCTTATTTTAGGGGGCACAATGTGTTATTTATGTACATATCATTTTTTAAGGTTCTGGAGTAATATCTAACCAAAATGAACCCTTCCAATTTGGAAAAGAAATGAAGACATAACTTATTTTTACATGATTGTTGTGTCTTAATCTAGGTATTTGAATGTCAATTTAAATCTTTGGAGATTTCTTGCTAAGTGCCAAGATTGATTATCAATATGCGCAGAGTAATGAATTTTTTTATTTTTATTTTATTTTATTATTATTTTTATTTTTTATTTTTATTTTTTAATTTTTTAATTTTAATTTTAATTCTTTATTTTATTTTATTTTTTTAATTTAATTTAATTTTTTTATTTTTTATTTTTTTCGCCTGAACATTAAGTGAAGTTTTAAATCGGAACTTGATCATCACTATGTTTAGTATGGAACATAGTATGCTTCTAAAGGATAACTATATAAATATGTATGCATGAGAAAATAATTTCTTATTTAGAATTGCATAGAAGAGTTAAATCCTTATGTATAATGATTTTTGTATTTGAGAAAAGGCAATTTTCTACCTGCAATTATAGTTTATTTTAGTGGGTTGATTTTCATGTAAATCTCCAAATTAGTCATGCTTGAGCATGTGGAGATTGTGGTATAGGAAATGAAGGTAAAATACATATACATGCATGATAACAACTAGATGTACATAGGGAAAACTTGGGAAAATTTGGTATTATGAATGACGAAGAGAAAACTAGAAATTTTTTGGTTAAAATCTCTAACACAATTTCTACCATTGGATCAACATCCCAAACCATGACATGTACCAGTTGATGAACCGTGTGGAAAACTATATTGGAATTGATTGTTCCAATAATTAAGAGATTTAAATAGGGATTGGTGAATAAAATCAAATCTTACCTAATACCTGAAAGGAGGATTATATAATGGAGGAAGTCCATGGTCATATCTGGGTTTAATTGCTGTACACATACCTATGCCTTGTCATGGATAATTTTGGATGTTGTTACCATAGTATGTTAAGTAGTCATTAAGATAAACATATTGAGGAGGATCAAGCTTAATATCCATGCATGTTAATGAGTTATATGAATTTACCATGCAAGCACATGTGTGTGCAGTGTTATAGACTTGTAAGAATATTGTATTTATCACTTGGTTAATGATAGGATGGTCTTGGTGCCATGCATCCATATAAGAAAGATTTTTGAGTCTAAATCAAGCTATACATGCATGGGTTGTTATGTGCCAACAATAAATAGGCAAAGTATGCATGAATAACTTATGAATATGTTTAAGAGTCAGGCCAGACAAGGAAACTAAAGGCCATTAGTCCTTATTGTCAGAAAAAAAAAAAAAAATCTTATAACTAAGTTGTTATAGCATGCAATGTTCCTTAGTGAGAAAATGTCTTAAAAGTAATGCTCTTAGATTTTGTTTAAAGATTAATAACAAGTAATGCATATGGAAGGAAGATATGATTACGTGAGTAGCACCCTTACACATGTTGCCTTCATGTGTGAAAGAATCACATTTTTTTTATAAAAATGGACTAAGATAGCATCAGAAAAGAAATTTACCATGCTTATTTGAGAATATGTGGTAATTGACTCTGGTTAAAGATTAAACTTTGGTCATCATGTTATAAAAAGAAATGGCATAATTTCTATGAAATTATTATACCATGGTAAAGGTTTTTAGGAAATAGTGTTATGATGGTGAGAATAGGTTATAGTACAAGACTATATAACTATACAAATTGTTGTTCAAATTAATCCTTTGATTAATGCATCTACATACAATGTGATTTTTTATTCGGTTGGAAGAAAGTATGATTAAGGGGAAACTTAACTTAAATAGATTTCTAGGACATATGCATCTTTCGATGGATATACATAATGGAACCTATAAGTATCCTTGAGTACAAACCATAGTAATTGATGAAGTAGCACAAATTGTATGGACCACTGGGTCAATTAAATGATATCTAACAATCTATTGAAATAGATTGATACCATACACATTGAAATGCATAATTTGTACCGAGAAATTTTGGGAGGTTCTCTTATTGGATTACATTGATAATGTGTCCGGACAATATACGATATTTTTCATAATTCAAACAAGAATTTATAAAATGAATAACTCATCTTTTGGTTAAGGGTGATTTAATGTTAAAGAGGAGCCAACATGTAAGTACCCTAAGATCATAAACACTTACAACTAAAAGGGATGTAGGATTTAAAGTAGTAAAAAACAAAAATCAGGTATAACTACACTAAATTATACATGGCCAACAAGTTGTTGAGGCATAAAAAGTGCAATAGTAAATCTTACGAGATGAATTAATTAAGAACGAAGTATGATCTGATGAATATTAAACTTCAAAAGATATGAGTTAATAGTCTTCTTTAGAACATTAAGCAGAAGGTATGAATAAGATGAAAAGATGCATGAATACCATACTATGCTACTAATATTGATCTGCACTTGACATAAAACTTTCTTGGATTATAGAAATGAACCATGCTCATATAAATTCCTTATCAACTGAGCGCAGTTGTTTTAATTGCTAGAAAAAAATAAAGGAATGTTTGGCATGATACTAACATGGTAGAAAAATATGTGGACAAAGTTTTTGTCATGCAGGTGATACCATGGGAATGGTATGATGGGTTGTAGCACAGATGGTACTATGTACAACAGTACATACAGTACCCGTATGACTACATATGTTACATGTTTGAAATATGATATGTATATCAGTGTGTATAATACACTTTGTGTGCAGGTATGCATGAAGACATTGGATATATGTCTAACAGGACAACCGATTGGTGGTTGCATAGAAAAAGGAAAGTAAGAAGTGGTTCAAGGATAAAGTAACCATGGTTAAGTTTGGCATACATACGATTACAAAGGATATATATGATGAATACATATGTTGTTATGTCAAGTAATATGTTATGACATTGCAGGCATATTGATGTGGAAAATATGCTAACAGATGTGTTATATGTAGAGAAACTACAAGAAGCAGGTGTTCAGAAAAGGACACAAAGGCTTGGAAGAATGCCAGAAGCGAGCATGCATTCTTCAGATAAAATGAAAAATCAGCAATATTTACTTTATTAATATTAAGTAACATATTATGATATGTATCACAGTTAAACTTTTGCATCTAAACAAAATAAATCTCACAAATGGTTTGAAAACAATGTTACAAGTAGTTATGAAAGGAGAACACTCCTTGAGACCAATGTGGCTATGGAAGAGGAGTAGCCTTGTGACCAATGTAGCTATGGAAGTGGAGCACTCTTGGTGACCATGTTGGAAATAATACTGAGAGGGGGGGGATGAATCAGTATTATCAAATCAATATAACTTTTTCATTTCCATACTCAGATTCATATACGCTACTTCAGTTAAGGGAACCTGTGTGTACACGCAACTGTGTCTAATGCAACTAGAGTATATCCAGTAAACTTATGATTCAGTTAATCCATTAAATTTTGATCTTTAGTTAGTGCATCAGAACTTTATTAACCATATGAACAGTAAACAGGTGCAATAAAACAGAATAGATCATCACACACAAGAAGCACACATGAACACCATGATGTAAGGTGGAAACCCAATGTGGGTGAAAACCACCTGCTGCAAGTCGTCTCTATCTTCTTTTAATAAGAAACTTCTTTTTACAATATTTCTGTACTAGTGCAGTCTTATACCAGTACAAAGGCTTCTACCTGCAGAAGGCTACAACCTTCTCTCGTTCTCTAGCTTCTCCTGGAAGGGAGCTACAACCCCCTTAGCTCTTGTACTAGCCGATCCTTTTACTAGTACGTAGGTGCCGAGCTACTAAATGCTCCAACCTTCACTCATTTTCCAGCTGCTACTAGAAGGGATCTACCACCCCCTTAGCTCTTGTACTAGCTCATGTACTAGTATGTAGGTGCCGACCTACAAAAGGCTACAACCTTCTCTTTCTTCCTCCAAGTACCAAGTTTCATAAATTTTTAGACTGGATACTCCTCGAACACATCATCATAATCTGAAGGCCACGTTTCATCCAATTTTCATACTATACCCATCAATATCATTGAAGCATGCAATCAACAATCTCTGAATCACCCAATACTGAATCACTAAAACCCAGTCAACAAACTGCAATCACCAAAACATAGAGCAGAACACAAAACTCTGCAAAAATGTTTAGATCTAACCGTATCATCAAAAATCATGTATTAGAGTGAATATGCTACTAAGAGCCGAACCAGCATGTATACACAACTTCACCAAAGCAAACCGGCGTATATGTCATTAATTACTTACTTATAACTTTGTTGCACTTCCTGACTCCAGACAAACCCAGATCATTACATATACAAGGATAATACATATGTTAGCAACCAAATCTAGTCCATCAGATCACATAAAGATAAGTCATTATGATCCTGATCCATTATAGATCTCATCCATCAACACTAAAGCTAAACACAATCAACCAAACTGAATATGCAGAATACTGACACCAGTAAATAGTCATCAAAACTCATCAACAACCAAAACCACCTATAACTTCAAACATCATAGTTCAGATGGTATACGCTACTTAGATGTATCTAACCTGTGTATGTACGTGCTTTTATCATAGTAAACTAGCGTATACATCTGTAGATATTCATTCATGATTTGCATCTATTCCAGAACTTGAGTTTTATCCAGATCATAATATTTATAGAACATTACATGCATCAGTATACAGATCTAGAATAAGCATGATCAAACTGTATAGAGATGATTCATTCCAAGTCATTAGATCCCAATCTATCATTAGATCTTGTTCTCCATCAACCGCTGAGATTCCTCCTTAGAAAAGCATTATGAACCCATAACCTGCATACTAGATCTCATACTACCTTAGATATTCAAGATTTTCTGAATATATTTGCCTAATGATCTTCTTCTCCTTTTATAGTCTTAGGCCTTACTCAATACCATGGTCCAAAACCATTTAGAACCAATACTAGGGACCCAATACCTGGGTTCAACACTTCGGATGCAATACCAAGGTCCAAAACCATAGGTCTAAATACCACAGACCCAAAAATAAGCTTTCCCACATGTACGCGCTTTTCCGTGCATGAAAGTGCGTGCATACACATATGCGACTTTTGATCAGCAATCCCTCGTGTATACGAGCCTTTGTATGTAGTGAACCTGCGTGTATACACTACTTGGTATATAGTGAACCTGCATATATACGCGATTTGGTATATAGTGAACCTGCGTATATACTTTTCTTTCTTCATTCTTTGTACTCTGATCATCAATTCTTTGCTACTGACTTGCTGCACTATGATCTGTCATCTGTGTGAGTTGTCATCAAGGACAACACTTGTATCATAATGCCAACAATCTCCTCCTTTGGACTTGATGGAAAAGCTAACTTGCATACTAAGAAATGTCAACTTAATGAGTTGTCATTGTACATTACATCTGAACTGATTCCTTTGAGCTGCCCTGCATCCCATGTGTTCTGTCACATTTGATCTCTCTTCTGTAGATTCATCTAGTTATGTATAAGTGAGATGTTCTGCTACAAGTGGGTTGCCATCAAGTAAAAAACATGAATCATAATGCCAATAGACCAATGTAGCTATGGAAGAGGAACACTCCTTGTAACCAATGTACATTGGAAAAATTGCATCAGATGGCAGAGCCATGAAAGCTGTTGATTTAGAAACCAACTACTTGTGAACGAGGACATGATGCAGTGGTACACCAAGGAAGGTGTAAAATTTATGGGGGGGATTATGTAACACTCCTCCCTTGTGTGATAAATTATTGTAAACCCAAGTTGATTTAAAGGTAGGTGTGATATCATCCTTATGTGTTAAACGATTGTAAAACTAAGAAGAGGAAATCTAGGTGTGATACCCTCCTTTGTGGGTTAAACTATTCTAAACCTAAGTTGAGTAAATCTAGGTGATATGTAATATGAAAATCAAATGTGTTATTACATAAATTAATAAAATAAATCACTTAGAGGGTGGAGCACAAATAGAGAGGAGATTCTTTCCGAATCCCATTGAGGAATGGGCTAGAGATGAATCTTCCATGATAAAGCTTCTAGATGTGATTATAGATAAGACTAGATGGATTGGATATCCATTGGATGGATGGGAGATAAAGATACATCAGACATAAAAGCCTTGCGAGAGGTAAACGCAAGATTTTATGAGGAAAATCCTCGTGGGAGATAAAGACAAGATTTTCCAAAAAAGGCCTAGGCAAATGGAAAAATACATAAAAGCGGGATGCCACTAATGGAAACTAAATCATGAAAGAGGGTATTAAATACCCAATGGATTGATCAATTGAGGACAATTGATCCTTGGAAAGAACTCTCGCTCGGGGGGGAATCAAAGGTGATTCGGTTGGGTGGTGGTGCTCCTCCCTCCAAGTGATTGTTTTAGATGGATTCACATGTGTGGAATGTGTTGTATGTCGATATCTTATCCTTTATATCCTTATTATTTGTTTCAATTATATAGATGCTGCATTATATATTGGTATGGAAAGAATTGCAGTTTGTGCATATGACGTTTATGGCTTTTTAATGTGTTTTCAAGTTAAATTAATAGAAGAGTATAGTACATTGAACTGGATGGGATAGTGGATATGTATTACTTCTAACTTATGTGCTATCTAGATAATGATTTCTATATTCATATTACATAAGTTATGTGGGTAGTGTTATCTATAATTATGTCAATGATTTCATCCTTACGTATGTTATGCTATTACATCCATAAGTAGAGTCAATGGGATAGATCTACTTACACTAACATGTTTATGGTATGTTCATAGCTATTGAATCTAAACCTAGTCACATTTTAATTTAATATAACATGCTCTAAGGTTAGGTGATTCTGGTGCATGGTTAAATTAACTACATCAGAACTAAGTTATTATTTGCTGGTCGTGGAAACTACTTAACCAATGTTGTGGGTTATTACATGTTAGGTCTATTTTCCTTCCACCAATTTATGTCATTATGCTTAAAGAGGATGGCTGAGTAAAGTAATGATAATGATTTCATTGAGACCATTGGGCATGTGGATCAGTTTAGAAACGTCATGTTGGCCATAAGGAATCCAATAATATGTTGATAAGTATAGTTGCAAAAGAAATAAATGGTCATGAATTTTTAAAGGAAAATCTCACCTGTGTTAAGGGGAAAATCCTTACCAAAAACGTAGTATAAAATTTAAAATTTTAGAGCCTAGGGGCTGGTTTCCTGGATAGGCTCAGGAGGTTCATTTCAGGACTATACGTCACCAAGACAACATTGCGCAATCATGAGAGGGAAGGCTCTAGATTCCTCTCATAAAATGCGTATTATTGCTTAATGACTGTCCTCCAGTATTGCATTGCGCAAATATGGGAGGCAATGATTGCATGCCCAGAAAATTGCGCAATGCAGTCATTGGGCCTGTAACCATTTCCAGCAGAAATTGTGCATTGAGCAATTCCAGTAGCTAGCAGGCCAGCCTGGATTGCACATTGCACAATTCCAGTAGCCAACCAGCTTCCCAGCAGCTCGGACTACCTTTTGCATGGTTCTGGCAACCAGTCCCTTGGCCTCCCAGGAAAAGTTATGCAATCCTTGCCAATTAGTCCCTAGGTATGTTGCATGTCGTTACTCAAGTGTGTTTTGTTTTTAGCTAATAGATTTCTTGCCATGCATGTCAGTATGTCTCGATATCTAGCAGGTGTTCATCTGCCTCTCAACAGTTTAGGATCAATGGCCTCCAAGAGAGCAGGATCAAAGGACACTGACAGAGGTGAAACTGGAGTAGTAGTTGAGTGAGTGTCTATAAGTTTGCCGATCTATGAAGACACCAAGTTGATTCTAGATGAGGACATCAAGTTGAAATGGAAAGAGGTCAATGATGCATTTGCAGGCACATTTGGGGAAGATCTCGAAGACCACCAAGTCTATGTGAACATCCACAAGTCTGGCTTGTACCGGATTACATGCAGGTATCCTGTGCTCCCATGTGCATACATGATACATTGAATTGTCTCACACACTGACCTCGAGACAATGACATTGAGAAGTGTCAACAGGATGGAGATTGCGACCTTCACGGCACAGGATTATGAACAGATGTATCATATGTTGAATCTAGTGATCACCATGGAGATACCCTTCAGCACACCCAACAACAATGCCAAATCTAGAGATATCTTGAAGAATTGGGTGAAGGAGCCGACCAAATTTAGGATGACACCCAACCAGGTCTACAAGACGAAGATACTATGGAGGGAATATCAATACTTGGTCATCTTTGCATGTCACTTGTATGGTCAAGAGAGCATGAAATCTTCTTGTAGAGTTGGGTGATCACGTTCGACCAACTGGCTAGAGAAGGAAAACATGAAAATGGTCTGACATGTTGGCTCACTAGCTGAAGGAACAAGTAACAATAGCTCGACATCCGACCAAAGGTCAGCAGGAAGAAATGTACATGTCTGCCTACATCTTGGATGAAATTTGTGCCCAGAAAGAGTTCCTAGGCTTGAAGTGGGCATGGACATCGATGACAACCTCTGTGAACACTTATTGTAAGATGTTGTCCTAATGTAGCTTCAAAGGAGTTATCACACAGTTGTCCGATCATTTTGTCACCCCATTGTACAAGATGATATTTGAACACAATCCACCCTACATGTTGAAGGCAGCAATAGAGGCACTGATCAATATAACATATTGGTATGCCTCAACGTCCGACACCTTCATGTGGATGTATAGCGTGGAGAAGCCTCCACATGTTCTACCGAAGTTTTCCTTGGACAAACTTGTCATGCAGGAAGTATCATATCACATCTTGGTAGGATTGACAGCTAGGTTGCACTGGAAGAATAAGGCACCTTGTCCCTCTCTTGCTTTAAGGACTGAGTTATACGAGATAAGTAATTTCAAGTATGCAAATGTCGAAGAAGAGGAGATCAATAAATATCCTTTTGATGTCCGAAGCTACAATCCATATGACCCACATTGTTTTGTAAAAGATCACTGTATGAAAGTACAATTTCAGTGGATCCACGGGGCATGTCATTGGGCAAAGGAGGACCCATGAACATATTGTCACAGTTTCTCCAAACCTAATGAACCAATCGGCCTCGTTGTGGAATGGTTCGCAAAGTAGCGTGAAGCAACATCCTCGAGAGCCCCAGCAACAACAACAAAAAAGGTGAACATACCAGTGCACGACAAGGGAAAGAGGAATATTGTTGACATCATGGAGGAGAGACAAAGATGCAAGTTCTGAGTAGACCCACTTGTGCAGAAAGAAACTTTGGAAATAGAGGCAAAGAGGCAACAACGTGACAAGAGGAACACGCAAAGGCAGAGAGAAATGGAGGAAACAAAGAATGAGTTGCATGGGTTGAAGGAGAAAATTTGGAAGGAACAAGAGCTACGTAGACAAGAGAAAGAAGCGCAATAGGAATAGGTACAACAAGGAGCACAACATGTACAAACAAATGAAATTGTGCCTGTACAGGTAGTCGACTCATCTGAACAGATGGCATCAGGTAGAAATATTGAGCCATCATAGGAGTAGGACTTTGGTCAAGAGATTGAACAAGCACTTGAGGAGATGGATACGAACATGGAGCAACATGAGTTAGAGCAAGATATCAACCTCATGCCTCACCAACAAGAGGTCGACCCACCAGCTTCACCGGATCCAGAAGTAGAGCAAGTCCCAAATGACCAAGGAGACACAAAGATCCTTGGAGACAATCCAGAGGAGGATATGCACAACATCTCATTCGATGAGTCCCAACACATAGTTGTGCAGTCTCGCAGAGTGTCAACTCTGGAAGATCGTACATATATTGCGCAGTTTGAGGAACGAGTGATCGTGTCTGACATGCACAAGCATCTAGTAGCATTGACCGATGTTACCAAAGCATATGCCAAAGCCACTAGCTTGAGTGTTCGCTTCTTGATAGCTGAGAACAAGTGAATGGCTAAGGAATTACAAACATCCAAGTAGGGAGGAGAATTGGTTACAACATCTTCCTGAAAAAAATTGAAGAAGGCAATACTGGATGAAGTATTTTCCCTTGACACAGTCATGCGGGTGTTGTATTCCAACTTTGGTATCGTGCACAAAGTAGTTTTCCATCTCAACGGTTGGCAACAGCAATGTGCTAGGAGAGCATGTATCTTGTCGAACGTGCATGTTATTGTTAATTACATGCAAACATGGATGATGAGATACAAGGGAGCCCCGCTACACTTGCCTAAGATGATGAAGCCCAAAATGGTTGAGCTGAAGGAACACATTCAGAGTCAGATCTAGAACTATGAAGATCTCCTGTAGCTCACCACTAGTCTACAGGCATCTCATGCACGGGTATTTAGCAGTATGGATGTTGTTTTGCGTGACCATGCGATCCCATCTATTGGGAAACTCACCCAAGCGAAGATAAAGGCATAGCTACGACTGGAGCTTGAATCGTACATTGACGAGTTGATGTGCATAGCCACCAGCCCAGACTTGGTGATCAGTGCAGACACCATGCATAAGTATGTTGCTGGTTTGACCACACTCAAGATAATGATCAAACGAGTTGGTCAGAGGAACTCAAACAGTGTACCCGGATGCTATGGAGGCAAGAGTTTGTTTCCAAAAAGATGTCACCTTAGAATACACTGAGACCATCACAGACTACTGAGCTTAGCATCAGTTTGCTACTGTCAATCACCATGAGGATGTCGAAGAGTTGGTCTTCTCACAGTTGTCTCAGTCATAGTGATGTCTTGCATGTCTTTCTCAAGCATATTTTGTCTCACATGTGTACATGTGCAGATTGTATGTAATGTCTTGTCAAGTGTAAGTTCAAGTGTCGATAGTTGGATGTAACCGTCATAGAGTAGATGAAGAGTCATGAGGGTAGATGAACTGTCACAAAGGGGAATGTCAAGGGCCACCCAACCCTTTGCTATAAATAGTCCCTCATAACTCATTGTATAGGCCTTTGGTCAGCCAAGCTTCTGATAGGAGTATCTTAGAGAGATCTTGGACAGTATTGTAATGAGCCTTGGCTTCTCCACTATGTAGAGCTAGTATATCTCTTTGGAGGAGCAGGCGATTGTGACTATAACGTTATGCTATTAGAACTAGTGGTTGACATGGATGTATTGTATTACTAGAACTTACACTTCTTAATATAACACAACTAACACGTTTCATGCATATGTCGTATTTTATTCCAGCTATCTTGTTTACTCTAAATGATATATTTATCTATTTTATTACGCATGCATGTATAGACTATTCTATATAAGTATGTATGAATCTTACTGAAATGTGTTGATTGGTTTCGCCATCACTTTGGATTGCTCGCTAACTTGCTTTCTAGTTTGTGATGCATCTTCACTCGTGTGTTCCCTTCCAAGCTGCGTGCTATCACAGGTTTCCAAGGGGCACACTCACCCCACTTTTTATGTGTTAGAACCATTGATGCACCTTCCCTGAATTTCCGCAACTGTCACACCCTTGCTACCAACAGAGACATCTTACTTGCTTATGTGTGAAACCACGGTCAAGGCGATATCGTACGACCCATTTCTAGGACTCCTACACCAAATGGTTTGAGGTTTAATTGGGACTTATTACCGCAGAGATCCTTTGACATGTTGGTGGGTCCAACACCGTCAACATTTTTGGTGCTAGAAGGAGGGCCAGATGACAAGTTATCTCCTCTCTTCTTGTCTTGAACCTTTGTGCATCTATCTTCAATGATGTTACACTCATCCCTCCACAATGTCTTTTGCATGCCAAGCCTCTCCACATCACGAGGGAGTTCAAAGATCTCTTGTCCGAATTCACGTATGATGGTGAAGGCGAAGTGGCTTGGCCTGTGTTCATACATGACTTCCTTAATATGCTTGACGAGGAAGATGGATGTTCTGACAAACAAGCCTGCATGTTGCTTGCATAGGCACTTCGCGAATCCCCACGATGATGGTGCTACAGCCTACTAGATGACAATGTGCACTCACTTGAGAATTTCTTTGATCTCATTGAAGACACTTTCCATCATTTTGATCTAGAACATCTTGACAAAAAATTGTTACAACGGAAGGCTCTGCATGAATCGCCTATGGATTTTTGGCAGCGCTTCTGTGATTTGTAGTTTCAAGATCTGAAAAGCCAAATGAAATTTCCTTATGTATGGGATAGATTCGAGTATTGTCTTAAAAAATCAGTCCATCCCAAGAACAAGTTTGAGACCAAGCCTCACTCACCTTAGTTCAGTGATGGAGTTGCGCCATCATAGACGGACACAGTCATTGTCACAAGTGACTGTCTGTCATCCCCTCATCAAAAAACTCCACCACTGCAGAGTGATGTTGGAGAACAGGGACACACATAAATTCAACTGTCACATGTTCCCAAAATCACTTCACTTAATTTCCGCGCAGATTGGGTTGTGAGTCCATTGAGTTGTCATATGCATTTTGTACCACAACCTCCATCTTTGTACTCAGATGATCCTTCGGATGATATTGTCTTGTGTTCTTCCATTCCAGACTCTACACTTGTTGTGAATGAGTATCAGGCCATCGATGGAGTTGGTGTTGCACAACCAACATGCGCTATCATTCATGAAGAGTATGACTGGGAGCTTGAGCATCAACGGTTGGTGAAGGGTGACTCCTTTCTATCTAAGCCCCCTTTGTTCTTCCCTGACCTCTTTGGTGAACCTTCCATCCATGATTTCACATGCGTATCTCCATCTACAGATGCACCCATTGTTGATCACTCGCAAGACACACCGGATGTCAGTCCATCATCCAACAATGGAGAGGAGAAATTATTCATTGAAAATCCACTTGACTTTTCATATGCCTTGTTCAGAAACACAGAGGGTGAATTTTTCTGCTTCTCATCTACCCCTCTATTTGTTTCGTCAGATCATGAGGATGTCGATGAAATCATTGATTTTGTTGATCATAGCTGTTGTGATCTGTTTACTCCCATATTTGATCATGATGATGATTCTACTGTAGTTGATTTTTCAAAGCCACTGGTCTATGATGATTTATTTGTCGACGAAGTCAAAACCCCCTAGATTGTCGAGGCACTTCAGCCTGAGCTGATGGTTATGTCAGGCCCTTGTTGTCCTAAGGTTGTTTTCACTTCCAATCAAGAAAATTTTGAAACACCCAAGGCTCCTTATCACTCATTTGTATGCATTGAAGATCAATCTCAAACATAGATCATACTTCCTCCACTTGAACTGAACGATCCCATCGCTCATGCATTGGAGGAATATTACATTGCAAGCACACGTGCATGATACAAGTTGTCTTTGTTTCTTTCATTTTCTTGCGTGTCACAGTTAAGATTATGCATATTCTTAACAACTACAGGTAGTGTCACATAACACCATGACAAGTCCACGGATTGCATGTCATGCACTTTCACTCACTTATGTTTTGAAGACACATTGAAACATGGAGTGTGTTTGTATTCATTGTTATATCTTTCTTATTTGTTGGTTCGCACAACCAGGTTGCTTGCGGACCATGCATTCACCAAAGTGGGTCAACCAATGCGTCAGTGACTGCATTGGAAGTATCAATTCATGTGATCAGGCCCATGCACCGTTAGCTTAGGAGTAGGAGTAGTGTTTGCTTTTATTTGTTTTCTTGCATGCTTGTTTATTTACTTACTTCGCATGTTTGTTTGTTTGTTTGCTTGTTTTATTACCTGATTTTCTTTCAAATTTACTTATGCTTTCGCTTTGTTTTATGTTGTTTGCTTATTTTCTGCTCATAGGTTAGTTTCACATGAAACCATGTGAAACTCTTGAAACAAGCTAGGTAAAGTACAAGAGGACTTGTACAGCTATCAAAATTTGGTTATTTGTTGTCTGCTCTCTTATTTAAGAAATTATTTCTTTAGTCCGTGATACATCGATGGAAAATATGTACTGTTTGAAGTGAACCTTGGTGAAAACACAATGCTTGCACGCTAACTAGTGTCACCTACTCTAGTCGGTTGTTTTTGGGTTAACCCTTGGCAGCTCAGTCAAGTAGAGTAAGGTGAGGGGGGGAACCTTAATAGGCACGTCAGATGTATACAATAAACTACTTCTCTGAAGGAACAACCTCTTCTTCTCTCAGTAAGTTAGGATCCCTCTTCCGCCTCTGAAATGAATAAGTGCTATGCACAGTTGAGAAAAATGAAAAAATGAAAAGTGAAAATTTTCAAAATGAAAACTGAATAAGGCGAAAGAAGAGAAAGGCTTCCTACGTAGAGAGGTGATGCAAGTAACTCTATTGGGGTACTGACAGGGCTTGCTAGGAGTGAAGCGATGCTTGTGTTCCTGCGTGACTCCACTGGGGTACTGTCTGGGCCTGCTGGTAGTAGAGCAACACTAGAGATGAAACTAAGACTCTAACGACTATATTGCTTGTGCACCAATATACCCCTAAACACTAATAAAAAAAACTATGTTGGCTTGGCTTGGAATGTGTGTCAGCCAACCAAGAGCTTGGCAGATGCTACTTCTTACAATCAAGTAAATGTGGAAACCAAGATGAACTGAGCAGTAAACAATACTTTCGGAGGTGTTAGACTTGCTTTTCACGAATAAGGTCCATTCAGAGAGCTAGAGTTTTGCTAGTGTGTCACCAAGTGTTATAATAGCTACAACCACCCTCCAAAATTTTTCCTTATCTTCATTTTGGAGCCTCCCTACCAACCATCCGTAGCAGCATGTCTTGCACTATCAAGTACACAAACTTCAGTGGTTTTATAGCAGATTGACAGCCTATGGATGATAGCTTGTTGCATCCCCCTCACAGGATGTTTCTCCAGACTTGGTCTAGCTGAAGGCTGAGCAACTCCCTCAATAAATTGCGCAATTTTGGAGGGGAACTAACCTTCCCTCTAGAAATTGCAAAATACTAATTGGCAGCCTTCTTGGTTTCAGAATTGCGTAATTATTCCTGTTAACCTTCCCTGGAAAAACTACGCAATCTGTCCCAGTAGGGTTTCTCAGCCCATAAATTGCGCAATTCTTGGCATCAGTCAGCTACTCAGCCCAGAAATTGCACAATCTCTCTGGGCAGCCAACCCAGCTCCCTCCCAAAAATGTGCAAATTTACCCCCTAGTCAAGCAGGCTATTGCATGTGCCAATGGGCTGACCAATTCCACCCAGGACCGAGAAAACTTGACTTGCATGCATGGGTTGCTTTTTCCTGAAATAGCAAAAAGAAACATGCAAAAAGCATCCCTAGATTGTAGGAAGTTATTTTTAGCAGTTGGAGGTTACATGCAAATATAATTTTAAAACCTTTCTTCCAAGTATTTCTTTTTCCTAGATTTCTGGCATGCGCGTCATGATCCTCAAACTTATTTATTCGATGCTTCGGAGCTCACTTATTCACATCGTTCTTGGAGCTCTGACATCCCACAACACATCCAGGAGTCTTCGACACATCCAACTTAGCCATTTATGTGTAAGTCCTCTTAACTTGTCTTTTACAACATTTCTGTCGCTTTTTGTGTTTTAGCTTGTGTGAGTGTTGTTTGCTTGATTTTTGTGAAATCTTGTTGTCGTTTGCATGCATATTATATTGTACTAGCACCATTTTAGTTTTTGTTAGCATCTCACTGCTGTTGCATGCATGACACTATTTTTCATGAATGGTTGCCGATCCGGTGACTCTCTTCACACACATGCATGTTGTTCTGTGTTCTGAATAGTTCATTCATTGTTTGCATGCATGATTATTCACTCCTGCTTACACTCAGCATCTCCATGCATTCATATTCACATTTTCTTTCAATTGCTCGTCGGCGGGTCTGGGAAACCTTGGCTTGAACTCTGTCTCACCAAGACAACATTGTGCCATCCTGAGAGGCAAGGCTCTGCCTTCCCCTCAGAAAATGTGCATTTATACCCAGTGACTATGATCCAGTCTTGCATTGTGAAATTCTTAGAGGCAGTGATTGTTGGCCCAGAAAATTATGTAATGCAGTCACTAGACCTGCAACCATTGCTAGCAGAATTGTGCATTGCGCAATTCCAGCAACCAACTGGCCTCCCAACATTCCAGACTACCTTGTGCACAGTTTTGGCAGCCAGTCACCCGGCCTCCCAGGAAAAGTTGTGCAATCCTTGCTAGTCAATCCCCAGGTATGTTGCATGCTGTTCGTCAAGTTTGTTTTGTTTTTAGCTGGTAGATTTCTTGCCATGCATGTCCTTATGTCTCCAAATCTAATAGGTGTTCGTCCACCTCTTAGCAGTTCAGGATCAGTGGCCTCCAAGAGAGCAAGATCAAAGGACATTGACTAAAGTGCAACTGGAGTAGCAGTTGAGCGAGTGTCTACAAGTGTGTCGATCTATGAAGACACCAAGTTGATTGTAGACAAGGACATCAAGTTGAAATGGAAAGAGGTCAATGATGCATTTGCAAGCACATTTGGGGAAGATCTCAAAGACCGTTAAGTCTATGTAAACATCCATAAGTCTGGAATGTACCAGATTTCATGCAGGTATCCTGTGCTCCCATGCGTGGACATGATTCATTAGATCATCTCGCACACTGACCCTAAGACAATGACATTAAGCAGTGTCAGCAAGATATGGATTGTGACCTTCAGGGCACATGATTATGAATGGATGTATTATATGTCAAAGCTAGTGATCACCATGGAGACACCCTTCAGCATACCCAACAGCAATGCCAACTCCAGAGATATCTTGAAAAACTGGGTGAAGGAGCTGGCCAAATTCAGGATGACACCCAACTAGGTGTACAAGATGAAGATACTATGGAAGACGTATCAATACTTGGTCATATTTGCATGTCATTTTTATGGCACACAGAGTAAGGAAACCTTCCCGCAGAGTTAGGTGATCACATTGGACCAATTGTCTAGAGAAGGAAAAGCATGCAACTAGTCCGACATGTTGGCTCACCAACTGAAGGAACATGTAACAAGAGCTTGATAGCCACCCAAAGGTCAACAGGTAGAAATCTACATGTCCGCCTACATCTTGGATGCAATCTGTGCTTGTCAAGAGTTCTCAGGCTTGAAGTGGGCATGGACATCAGCGGGGACCTCTGTTAACAATTATTATAATATGTTGTCCAAATGCATATTTAGAGGAGTTATCACATAGTTGTTTGATCATTTTATCACCCCGGTGTACAAGATGATATTTAAACAGGATCCACCCTGCATGTCGAAGGTGGAAATGGAGGCACTGATTGATATAGCAGATTGGTATGCCTCACCATCTGACACCTTCATATGGATGTACAACATGGATAAGCCTCCACATGTTCTACTGAAGTTTTCCTTGGAAATGCTTTTCATGCATGAAGTATCATATCACATATCAGCAGGATTGACACCTAGGCTGCACCGGAAGAAGAAGGCACCTTGGCCCACTCTTGCATTTCGAATTGGGTTATACAGGATAAGGAATTTCAAGCATGTAGATTTCGAAGCAGATGAAATCAAGAAATATCCATTCGATGCTTGAAGCTACAATCCATATGACGCGCATTGTCTTGTAAAAGAGCGCTGCACGAGAGTACAGTTTCTGTGGATCCACGGGGCATGTCATTGGGTAGAGGAGGACCATGGAGATATTTTCATAGCTTCTCCAAACCCAATGAACCAGTCGGCCTCGCTATGGAATGGTTAGTGAAGCAGCATGAAGAAGCAACCTAGAGAGCATCAACACTAGTAGAAATAGAGGTGAACATACCATTGCACGACAAGGGCAAGAGGAATATTGTCAACAACATGGAGGAGGGACAAAGCTATAAGTTCCGAGCATACCCACTTATGTAGAAAGCAGCTTTGGCAATAGAGGTGAAGAGGCAACATCACGACAAGAGGAACGTGCAGACAGGAGAAGGAAGTGCAACAAGAATAGGTACAACATTGG
Organism: Pinus tabuliformis; assembly: GCA_031772625.1. Lineage (NCBI taxonomy): Eukaryota > Viridiplantae > Streptophyta > Pinopsida > Pinales > Pinaceae > Pinus > Pinus tabuliformis. The sequence goes on along the minus strand of CM062816.1, from coordinate 1,346,181,105 downwards.
GCACAACATGCACAAACATATGAAATTGTGCCCATATAGGTAGTCGACTCATCTGAACAGCTGTCATCAGGTAGATAGGGAGAGCCATCGTGGGAGCAAGAATTTGCTCAAGGGATTGAACAAGCACTTGAGTAGATGGATACAGACATGGAGAAGTAGAAGTTAGAGTATGACATTGACCTTATAACTCACCACCAAGAGGTCAACCCACCATCTTCACTGAATCCAGAAGTGAAGTAAGTCCCAAGTGACCAAGGAGACACTATGATCCTTGCAGACAATTCGGAGGAGGATATGCAAAACATCTCATTCAATGAGTCCCAACATAGAGTTGTGCAATTTCGTAGAATGTCGAATTCAGAAGATCACACATCTCCTGCGCAATTTGAGGAACAAGTGACCGTATCTAACGTGTGCAAGAATCTAGTAGCATCTGTCAATGCTACCAGAGCATATACCGAAGCCACTAGCTCGAGTGTTCGCTTCTTGATAGATGATAATGAGTGAATGACTAGGGAATTACAGATGGCCAAGCAGGGAGGAGAATTGGTTACAACATCTGCCCAAATAGAATTGAAGAAGGCAATACTATATGAAGTCTTGTCCCTTGACACAGTCATGCGGGCATTGTATTCCAAGTTTGGTACCGTGCATAAAGCAGTTGTCCATCTCAATGGTTGACAACACCGATGTGCTAGGAGAGCACGTATCTTGTCAAACGTGCATGCTGTTGTTGATTACATGAAAACATTGATGATGGGATACAATGGATCCCCACTACACTTGCCTAAGATGATGAAGCCTAGAGTGGTCGAGCTGAAGGCATGCATTAGGAGTCAGATCCAGAACTATGAAGATCTCCTGCAACTCATCACTAGTCTATAGGCTTCCTATGCTCATGTATTGAGGAGTATGGATGTTGTTGTGTGTGCACATGCGATCTGATCTATTGGGACACTCACCTAGGCGAAGATAAAGGCACAATTCCGAATGGAGCTTGACTCGTACTTTGACAAGTTGATGCACATAACCACCAGCCTGGACTTGGTGATCAGTGCAGACACCATGCATAAGTATGTTACTGGTCTAGCCGCACTCAAGACAATGATGCACATGTTATCAGACGATTTGGACAGAGGAACTCGAGCAGTGTACCTGGATGTTATGGAGGCAAGAGTTTGTTTCCAAAAATATGTCACCTTAGAGTACACAGACACCGTCAGAGACTATTGAGCTTGGAATTAGTTCGATATTGTCAACCACCATGAGGATGTCGAAGAGATGATCTTCTCACAGTTGTCCGAGTCATAGTGATGTCTTGCATGGCTTGCTTAAGCCTATTTTGTCTCACATGTGTACATGTGCAAATTGTATGTAATGTCTTGTTAAGTGTAAGTTCAAGTGTCGATAGTTGGATGTAATAGTCATAGAGTATATGAAGAGTCATAAGGGTAGATGAACTATCACAAAGGGGAATGTCAAGGGCCACCCCACCCTTTGCTATAAATAGTCCTTCATAGCTCATTGTACAAGCTTTTGGTCAACCAAGCTTCTAATAGGAGTATCTTAGAGAGATCTTGGATAGTATTGTAATGAGCCTTGGCTTCTCCACTATGCAGAGCCAGTATATCTCTTTGGAGGAGCAGGCGGTTGTGATTGTAACATTTCACTATCACAACTAGTGGTTAGACATGGATGTATTGTATGACTGGAACTTGCACTTATTAATATAAAATAGCTAGCATGTTTCATGCGTATGTTGTATTGTATTCTAGCTATATTTTTTACTCTAAATAATATATGTATCTATTTGCTTATGCATGCATGTATGGACTATTCTGTATACGTATGTATGAATCTTACTGAAATGTGCTGATTGGTTTCACCATCACTTTGGATTTCTTGCTAACTTTCTTTCTAGTTTGTGATGCATCTTCGCGCGTGTGTTCCCTTCCAAGTCGCATGTTGTCACAGGTTTCTAAGGGCCACACTCATCCCACTTTTCGCGTGTTAGAACCATTCATGCACCTTCCATGACTCGTTGCAGCTGTCACACCCTTGTTACTAACAAGGAAATTTTAATTACCTCTGTACGAAACCACGGTCAAGGCGATACTGTACGACCCACTATTGGAACTCCTACACCAAACGATTTGAGGTCTATTTGGGACTTCTTACTAGGAAGATCCTCTGAGATGTTGGCAGTTCTAGCACCGTCAACAACACTTGGGTACAAGTGTCCCACAATGGCCCTACTCCTGAAGTGGTTTACTAACATACTACTACCTATTCCAATTCCTATTTTTGTTGCTGCTAATGCTTGCAGTCAGTTTCAACCACCCAACTCGGGCATTTTCCATGCTTCCTTGTACCAAGCACATAATTTCCATTAGACTCAAAATGAATTGAAATAAATTCAAATCATATCTCATTGGTAGCTCGTCGATAAGGTACACTTGCAATTATGTTTACTTCCTGTTACAACAAGTCAAACTAGTTGTTTCATAAATCCATCATGTATAAACATATCACATCTAGTTAAACGAAAATGAAACCATCATAATCAAAATCATAGATCACATGTAACCATCAAAAACCATAATCATATATCACATGTAATCATCATGAATCCATATGACATATCACATGCATAATAAAAATTGAAATAAATGTTGATACTTATCCTTCAACTAGTCCTTTTCTTCTACCCTTATCCTTTATCCTTTTTGTACACACACCGGATCGATTGCCACATTTGACAAACAAATAGTGCCTTTTCTTTTCTTCAATCATGTACACATACACACAATGTACATCATAACACATACATCCACACACGACATATTGTTAGGTAGATAAGTTCCTCTTGGTGACAAGAGAAATCTCCCTAGATCCTAAAAGGAAACTAGAAACAAATAGATAATCAAGCTAATTCTTTCCCTGAATCTACCTTTTCTTGAATCATAAGCTAACAAGGTGAGAAATGGAAATTCATACCTTATTATGACATGCTTGATGAATATCCCTCTTTGTGCTTCAGTGCAACTCCTCCATCCTTGAATCTAGACCTGCACACATGGAAACAACAAAGGATCAAAGGCATATGCAACATAAATGATTCAATAGTTCAAACTAGTGATCAAGGAGACTAGTAACAAACCTCATTAGAATGGAAAAATATAAATATCATAAACCATCCATGAAATTGATCAATTAATCCATTAAACAATGAAGTGAGAAGAAATGCTTGTTTGTATCAATTTCAGAAACATAAAGGAGCTACAAAACTTGCGCCTTGATGTTGTGAAGCTCCTCCCATTGATCTCAATCCTCTCCAATAATGATAATTTCTCCCACTTGATTACTCTAGCCTAAACTTATTCTCAGAAACCTTCCTCAATTCCCCCACCTATGGCTTGATTAAATAGGCCAAAAGGAAGTAGTTTGAGATCCTTAGTCCAAGGATGAGATCCATGATGAGGCTCATAAATGGGTAAAATATATGGACCTTAATGCACCTCTAGCTTACTAAAATCAGCTCATCTCATAATTCTTTACATGTTTTAATTATATTTTTCTTAATGAGATGAGTAAAAGTAAGATGTCATGTCTAGTGGTCTAATGTGCATTGATTGCAGGTTTTGGGAGAAAATTATGGCTAATTAGGGTGCAAGAACTCGAATGAGACAAGCAGGAGAGATTATAGGAGATAGGATCTCCTTCCTTAACTCCTCACTCACTTGAAGATCCCTAAATCAAATCACATTAGCTCAGAGTTGCAAGCAGCCAAGTCATGAGGATCATTGGCAGCCAAGGCAGTGACAATTAAGAACCAATTGATCTCAAGATTAGGAGCCAAGCCTCCCTAGATTTAAGGAAGTTGTTGGCAACTTTAGTTGTATAAATAAACAGGCCTAGAGCCTCATTAGGATTGGGATTTTTTGTGCAATATAGCTAAGTAGTTTTCGAGTTGAAGGATTGTGACCAAACACTTTTATGTATTTTTGATATGTTAATGAAAATGAGCAGCATTACCTTGATCCAACACTGAGTTGACTAGAGGGTTGAAGCTCTTGGGTTAGGGCCCAACCCTTGTAGCAGAGGTTCCTATTGTTGTATATGTATGTTTAGGCTTGTACTCATAGTTAGTTGCTACACTGATTTATGTGTTGTTAGTTTGCAATTACTAGTATGTTTTATTAGTTTGCTTCCATTTGTGGATAGTTTTAACAATAGCATTATAGAGATAAGAAAATATTCAAAAATTGATGACAAAAAGTGGATCTTGCCTCATTTCTCCCTTCTAGGGATCATGGCTTGAGGATCATTTCCCATTCAGCCCAAAAAAGACAGAATTCTGGTTTCTTATGAAATTTAGGGTTTTCTGCTAATTAGGTCATCATCTTTAAGTTTTTGAAGATAGGTTTCAATTGACATTTCTGATATATTAGGTCTTGCATTACTTTCATGTTGCTTTCATAATGGTTTCAAGCATTCCCATGCATGAACTTGGCAAATAAATGATGAAAAATCTATTTTCTTCCGTTTAAGTAAACCCTTCTTGTTTTGAGATGGATTTATGGATAAATGCCAACAATGATGTATATGTTGCAGGGGTTTCTACATTGTAGGTAGAACTCATATCATTAGCCTCAGCCAAAACATATCCACCCATGATCGCCAAAATCCACTAAGGTCTCAATTCGAATTATCGTTTTACAAGGAAAACTTTCCATGCTCATTAAGCTAATCCAACCATCATAAAGCTTTGGTTTGAGTTTTGAGTGAGTGCCTACCACTTCCTTGCCTTATTCCCTCCTTACTCACATTTTTCAAGTTCCATCCCATCTTTTAAACCACTCCCTATGCTTTCACCCTGTTCCTATAGGAAAACAAGGGATCTCATAGGTGAACTAGGACATCCTGTAGACATCCTGTAGGAAAACCTGTAGTGGCTTGTTTTGAGCCCGAATTGTGAAAAAAACATCACTAAAGCTAGGAGTAGACCCCTGATTTCCTTCCAAGCCATCTGAACCATTTCACTCATCTCCCTCCACACCTATCTCACCCGCCATGCAACCAATAAGGATTAGCATTTACATATTTACAAAAGATAAAGAGAAAAAGGTATTTATATTTATTCATGCATACAATAGTTAAGTGCTTATTTAGATCATACTTCATGCTTAGACTAGTTAAGACTTCACATGTGTTAAATTAGAGTTCTTTTTCAAGCAAGTTATGTTAACAAATAGCTAGATGAGTTATGTTGTTTAGTAGGCATTTTTTTTTTCAGTCTCTCATTGCTGTAGTAAGTAGCTTTTCAATTCTCTCAATTAGGGTAAAATTCTCATCTCTAAATTGGTAATAAGACTTCTTCTAATCAATAGAAGGTTGGTTTGAGAAACCCTAGTGGTTTATCGCCGTAGATTAGTAGTGACAAAGAGTGGACCCATTACATCTATTTGTGTATGTAGTACTTTCACCTCCAAGTTTGTATGAACCCCAGGTTGATGAAGTAAAGTTGGTAGCCCCAGGAGTTGAAACATCCTTGCTGCAATACTAGTGCTCATCACATTTTGGGGTCATTTCCAGGGGGGTGTCTAAGTAGATGTGATTTCTTCTTTCTTTCTTCCATTTCCTATCTCTTTCATTCTATTATTAGTTCCATTCTGCAAAGTATTTGTAAGTTGGTTTGCTTTCCTTTCCATTTTGCAATTGATTCCATTCAACAATTAGTTTCAATTCAGTTTGTCTTTTCAATTTTGCAATGAGTCTTAAAGTTTGAAAAAAAAAACAAAAACACTCCTTTCATGCCTCGTCGGAATAGGGATAACTTAGGAAAATTCCCACCAAATACCCCCACCACTTCAAATAGCCAACCCTCCCTCTTCTTTGGTGGCTATGAATTAGAGGACCCCTTAGGCGAACAACAAGATAGTTTTGAAGAGCCTCTAGGGGAAGAAGAAGAAGCCATTCCAACAAACATAATGGTTGAAAATAGAAATGAAAGGGGAGACAGGGAAATAATTGAGGGTTTTGTTCCCATCAAAGAAACGAATGAGGATGCCAAGATGAAAAACATAAGCCCCTATGCTCTTCCTCACTTCCATGGCCTAACCTCAGAAGATCTGGATACTTTTTTGTTCAAATTTTCTGTCATATGCCGAACTTATGATTACACCTCTCATGATTAGAAGTTGAAATTATTCCCATCCACTCTCAAGGATGCAACCCTGCGCTGGTTCATGGGTTTATCCGGGGATGGTATCACCACTTGGGCTCAGATGCAACAAGATTTCAAAAACAAGTATAGTTACTACTACAGGTCCAAAGATACCAAAGAGGAAATTTTTAGAATGACCTTGGGACATGATAAGTCCTTAGAGGATTATGAGGAAAGATTCCAGCTCAAGTATAAAAGGACCAGGTGCACACTTGACCCTGAGTCACTTAATTTAGTCCTTCTCAGGGAGATCAGGGAAGATCTCCTAGAAACCCTAAACCTTTTATCAGGAGGGGACATCTACCATCTACCTTATGATGATATCAAGATTGTTTTCAAGAATCATTCTAGGGCAGCTAGAAAGAAGGGTAGGGCAAGTCAAACAATGGCCAGTGCATCCTCTTCCAACACATCCTTAAAAAGTGAAATTGGGAATATGTTGGAATACTTTAAGAGTGAAATGTTGCAAACCCTTGCTCTGAAGATGGACACTATGCAAATTAAGAGGAAGCATGAGGAAGCATAGAGAGCATTAGCCATCTTCTGCCCTAGATGCATAAGGAGGCACCCTCTAAATGAATTTCCATTGAACCTTATAGAAATTTGCTCGGTTTGTGAAGAAAATCAATCCACAAAGAAGTGCACTTCTCTGCCTGGACTAAAATATTTGAATCAAGAAACCGAAGGGTTGACCGAATAGCTTTGCTACATTAATCAAAGGAGGCCTCATGGACCTCAACCATACCGGAAGGGCATGCAAGGGTCATCCTATTCATATTAAAACCCTTGTCTAAACACATCCATTCCCCCTTGGTGTCCCCCATCTCATCCTTCCTGGTCTACACCTTCTCCCTGGTCTTTTTCACTTCAATACCATTCCAAGTCGCCCAACCAACCATTTCAGCCATATACTCCTCCACAACCTCAGTGGAATGCACCACCCCAGGGGTGGAGGCCCCCATACAACAATGCTCCAACTTTATTGACTTCATCTCCATCTCAACCATAGCTTTTACACCCTGCTCCACCTAAACAACCTCAGATGCATGCCTAGCCAAACCCGAACCAGAACAACAAACAGGCACATCATGTCTACAGTGGAGAGACATCCTACCCTACTTATGTTGTGGAAATTCATAAAATTAAACTTAGGTCTGTGAGAGTGCTCACGGATAACCAACCTACATCTCCACCTAGGGAGAGTGAGGAGGAAATAGAGGAAAGTATGCTTAGAGTAAATCCACCACCCTTTCCTGAAATATTAACCCATCCAGTCTAGCATACCCCAGAAGAGACTGAAATTCTAGGTGAGTTGAAAAATATATGTGTAAAAATCCCACTTCTCCGAGCTATTAAAGTTGCACCCATTTACAACAAGATGATTAAAGAGAAGTGTTTCAAACATACATGAAGGTGAAAAAGAGACACCCCTACCATTAATGCCATTGGACAGTTGTCTGACTTAATGTTGGGGCAGGTAATTTTCCCGAAGTATTTAGACCTTGGGAGCCCTATAGTAGATGTACACATCAATGGCACCATTTTTCCCCATACCTTGATTGATATTGGGACTACCAACAATGTAATGAATAAGGACACTATGCTCAAGTTGAATCTTAGGGATCATTAAGGAAGACCACGACAGTCTTGCAGCTTGCAGACCGATCCATAGTAGCCCTTGACAGGATTGTTGAGGATGTGATGGTCTCCATTGATTCCTGGGAATACCCTGCAGACTTCATAGTTATCTAACCTAAGACCAAATTTAATGGTTATGCTCTCATCCTTGGAAGGCCTTGGTTAGCCACTGTCGATGCCTACAGAAGCCGTAGGGCTGGAAATATGACTATAAAAAATGGGCATCTATCCAAGTAGTTGGTCTTGTACCCTCCTGCTCAACCATCTCTATAACATGAATTACCTTTATGGATAGAAGAGGAGGAAGAAGATGAAGTATACTCCTCCAAAATCTATACCCTAGAAACTGCCAAAGGAGAGGACAACCTGATGAAGATGATTTGATTGAACAAATTCTCCAAAATCAAACTCCCAACACCATGTCTCTGGAGTAAGTAGTGAAGGAAACCAAGGAAAACCATTAGATTGATCTATGCTTAGCTGACTCAAACCCTACTTGTGTCAAGAAAATAGAATTCGGCCCTGAAAGAGCATTGAAAATCAACCCCTCTCTCTCTGTACACCAAGAAAAAGAGTTATGCAATATGCTAAGAGAGAATTTGGATGCCTTTTCTTGGAATTATAAAGAAATGAAGGGAGTCCACCCCTCGGTGTGTAATCACCACATTTACATCAAGGAAGGTTGCAAACTAGTCTGGCAATCCAAAAGGAGAATGAATCTAGCTCTCAAAGATATAGTCAAAGAAGACCTGCAGAAGCTTTTGGATGCAAGATTCATTTACCCTATCTTGGATAGTGCTTGGGTGTCTCCCCTAGTGCTGGTTCCAAAGAAAAATGGAATGTGGAGGATTTGTGTTGATTACCTAGAGCTAAAGAAAGCCACAAAGAAGGACCATTTTCCTCTACCTTTTGTTGACCAAGTGTTAGATGGTCTTGCAGGAAAGAAGTTCTTCTCTTTCTTGGATAGATTCAACGGGTACAATCAAATCCAGATCAGCCCAGAGGACCAGGATAAAACCACCTTCACCTATCCTTAGGGTAGTTTCTGTTATGAAGCCAGCTCAAGAAAAGATAGAAAAGATGGATCAACGCCTTAGAATTCAGCCTCTTCGAGGGGGCAACCTCCTTTACATTACATAAATGAAAAATTCTTGGATGATTCAAATGACAAAAACTCCTTTCTATATATAGGAGTCTAAGGAGTCACAATATAACGCAACCGACCTAACAATAATAATATAAAGCCACAAAAATAACAATAGAGGGATTCTATGGGGCACAGTAATAACAATATGGGGATAATAGGGGCACAACAATATTAATAAGGGATGCAACTACAATATTAATGGGGTAATCACTAGTATTATAGGGACCCAACATGCCCCTGTCCTTCAAAAAAGTTTTGTCCTCAATGCTTGAGTAGTTTTGGATGCTTATGTATAAATTTCTCATCCTCCCATGTGGAATCTTGAGCGGATAAGTTCTTCCACTTGATAAGATACTCCGAAATTGATCGATTTCGTAGCTGTCGAGTTCTTGTTTCTGTGACTGCTTCTGGTTCCAATATAATTTTTCCTTCCTCGTCAAGTTCTGGCAATATTGTTTGAACTGCGAGCTTGTCGCCTATAACCTTCTTTAAACATGAAACATGGAAAACTAGGTGCAATCAAGAAGCTGCAGGAAGCTCCAATTTGTATGCCATAGTACCAATATTTTGCAACACCTTGTATGGACCATAATACTTTGGTGATAATTTATTATCCTTCTTAGCTTGCTTGAGGGACATTTGCTTATATGGTTGTAGCCGTAGGAATACCCAATCACCTACATCAAAACTTCTTTCACTGTGATGTTGATCTTCCTGTCGTTTCATTCTATTTTGTGCCAACACGAGGTTATCCTTTAAGAGTTGGAGGACTTGTTGTTGATGTTCGATGTGATGTTCCACTGCTTGAACCTTAGAATTTTCTCTTAAATATGATGTGATGGATGGTGGCTGATATCCATAAAGTGCCATAAATGGGGTCATTTTTGTTGATGTATGGAAGGAAGTGTTATACCACCATTCAGCCAGAGGCAACCATTTGACCCATTGTGTCTGTTTATCAGATACAAAACAATGAAGATATCCTTCCAAACATTTGTTTACTATCTCAGTTTGCCCATCAGATTGAGGATGATAAGATGAGCTATGAGCTAACTGAGTACCAAGACAAGAAAATAATTCTGTCCAAAAATTTCCAGTGAAAATGGGATCTCTGTCACTTACAATAATATTTGGGTTTCCATGTAGCTTTTGATTTGTTTCCATAAATGCAGTAGATACTGTACTGGCTTTAAATGGATGTGATAATGCACAAAAGTGTGCATACTTGGTAAGTCTATCAACTACAACCATGATGACACTCTTTCCATCAGACTTGGGTAAACCTGTGATAAAATCCATTGAAACCTCCTCCCAACGTTGGCTTGGAATGGATAAAGGTTGTAATAGACCCGGGGTCTTAATTGTTTCAACTTTATTTTGTTGGCAAACCAAACATTCTACCACAAACTTTTGAATATCCAATTTAAGGCCATCCCAAAAAAATTCCTTCTTAACCCTGTGGTAAGTTTTTAAAAATCCTGAGTGCCCTCCCAAGGGAGAAGTGTGAAATTCCATAAGAATCTTTTGTTTTAGTTTGGAATTCTTACAGAGGTATAAGCGATCTTTGTACCATAAAGAATCATTTTTCCAGCTAAATGTATCAAACGTACTGGAATCTTGTTGTAACTTTTGAATAAGTGCCCACACTTCTTCGTCATTCTTCCATTCCTCCCTTGCTTCGTTTATCCAATCTGGTTGGATAATAGAAATGGCTCACAAAAATGCTTCCACGTCCTCATCCTTTCTTGAGAGTGCATCCGCCACCACATTTTGCTTCCCTTTTTTGTAGATTATTTCAAAGTCATTACCCAACATCTTTGTGACCCACTTTTGTTTCTCTTCAGAGGATAATCTTTGTTCTAAAAAGTATTTAAGGCTATCATGATCTATTTTTACCTTGAAGTGTCTTCCCATTAGGTAGGGTCGCCATTTCTTAAGTGCATGGAGTATTGCCAACATTTCCTTCTCATAAATAGCTTTGTGTAAAAACTTTCCCTTGATTGGACGACTTTCAAAAGCAATGGGTCTTTCATCTTGCATTAAAACAACACCAATTCCATTTCCTGAAGCATCACATTCCACAATAAAGGTTTTTGTGAAGTCTGGTGTAGCTAAGACCGGTGCTTAGCACATTGCCTCTTTAAGATGTTCGAAGGCCTTTGTTGCTTCTGGAGTCCATGAAAATGCATCTTTCTTCAATAATGTTGTTAGAGGTGCTGCTATTCTCCCATAATTCTTAACAAACTTGCGATAATACCCTGTCAACCCGAGAAATCCTCGCAGATGCTTTATGGATGTGGGGATTTTCCATTCCTTAATGGCTTTAATTTTGCTAGGGTCTACCTTAAATCCTTCATGAGATACAATATGACCCAGATATTCCACCTCTTGTACTCCAAAGAAACATTTGGATCTTTTTGCATATAATTGTTTCTCCTCCAATAGTTGTAGCACCTTGTCAAAATGTTCAACATGATCCTTCCAAGACTTGCTGTAGATTAGTATATCATCAAAAAATACTAACACAAATTTTCTAAGGAATGGTTTGAAAATGGAATTCATCAAACCTTGAAATGTTGAAGGTGCATTGGTAAGGCCAAAAGGCATGACCAAAAATTCATAATGACCCTCATGAGTTCTAAATGCTGTTTTTGGAATGTCTTCAGTCTTCATTCTAATTTGATGATATCCTGAACGAAGATCCAACTTGGTGAAGTAAATTGATCCATGCAATTCATCCAGTAATTCATCAATGACAGGAATCAGAAACTTATCTTTAATAGTGATCTTGTTGAGCTCCTTATAATCCAAAAAGATGCGCCATGATCCATCCTTCTTGTGCACTAATACTACTGGAGCAGAGAAAGAACTTTGACTTGGTTGAATTATACCAGCCTCTAGCATTTCTGCAACCATATGTTCAATTTCACTCTTTTGGGCATAGGGATATCTGTATGACCTGATGTTTGGAGGAACACTTCCTGGAATCAGATGAATAGCATGATCATGATCATGAATAGGTGGGAGACCTTTGGGAGTCTCAAATACCTTGGAATGATTGTCCAAGACTTTTTGGAGATCTGGAGAAATAGATGATTTCAATGTGGAAACATCTAGCGAACATAATTGTGCAATTACACCCCTTTGTTCCTTTCTTAGAGGCTTTGTCATACCGTTAGAGCTAATTATCTTTCCTGGTTTCCCTACAATACCCCTTAATTCAACTTTCTTTCCTTCCACAGAAAATTTTATGAAAAGTTCTTGAAAATTAAAAGCTATTGTACCCAAGGATTGTAGCCATTGGACTCCTAGTACAACATCAACACCTCCCATTGGAATGGAAAGCATTGGGCTAGTCAATACATATTCTCCCATCGATAGCTTGATATTATGACACTTTCTAGAGCAATTTATTGTTCCTCCATTTGCAACCATCACTTGACACTCTGGTGCTGGATATAAGAAGCAATTCAATTCTTTTGCTACCTTACAATCAATAAATTTGTGGGTGCTTCCTGAATCAATCAACACTATTACCTTTTTCTTCTTGATTTGTCCTTCTATCTTGATGGTTTGAGGAGTGGTAATTCCAGCCAATGCATTACAAGATATGGTTGGATTCATTTCTTCTTTATCTAGGCTTTGTTCCTGGAGTATATCCTCTTCTTTTGACCTTTCTTGCTCCTTTTCTTCTTCCTCTTCACAATCTATGTAAAATAATTTCTTCTCAGCACACTTATGACCTTTAGTGTATTTTCTATCACAATTGTAACAAAGCCCTTTTGCTCTTTTTTCTTCCAATTGTTGTGGTGTCAACCTTATAGGTTGTGGAAGACTAGGGGCAACAACACTTCCATCTTTATAGTTGTGAGTGGTATGCTTCCTGGTTGCCATAATTTTGCTTTCTATTTTTCTTGCTAACCTGAATGCCTTCTCTAATGAATCAGGTTCCCAAAGGCGAACATCATGTTGGATATTATCCTTTAAAGACTCTATGAACACATCAATCCTATGCTCATTTGGAATATTTTTTACCCTTATGTTCAATTTTTGGAACTCCTCAATGTGCTCCATTATTGAACCATTTTGTTTGAGACTTATCAATTGGCTAAAAAAGGTGTTGCTTTTTGTATCCTCATAATGTGCTGTCAATTATTCCGTAAAAATTGCCCAAGTGATAATTTGTTATGAGAGAAAAGCCATTGATACCATACAAACTGATTTTGTTCCAAATAAAAAGTTGCAATACGTACCTTTTGTGTGTTTTGCACATTATTGAGATCGAAAAATTGCTCCATCTATAATATCCATGTTGCGGGATCCTTGCCATCAAACTTCCTCATATCGATTTTTGGAATATGGTGGGTCTTCGATCCCACATTGGAGTCTATCAAATCATGATTAACATTTATTTTGTTCACATCATGAGTTTCCTTTACAACCTTTTCACCATTAGTAAGTATTTCTTGTAGAAAATTTGTCAAATCTATCTTCAAATCTGCCATGTCTGCCTTCAAATATGTCACGTCTCTCTTCAAATCTGTCTTCAAATCTATCTTCAAATCTATATTCAAATCGCCCATCTTCGCTTCCATTCCCTTTATCTTAGATTCCATGCCATTTATCTTAGCTTCTGTTAGCTTTTGTGAAAGTGACATTTGTTGCACTTGTTCTTGTAATTTTGATATATCATGTAACATTTCTTCCACTTCTTCATGAGTCATGCTAGGGATTTCAGGTTGCTTACTAGGTGTTTGCATTTTCTTTCCTCAAGGCATCCATTACCGATAATAATGCTCTATTATGCCCTTTGAATTCCTTCAAAATAAATTTTCAAACCAATCTTAAGCAAAAATTTCAAAGAATCTACACACCTTTTTTCACTTTGTAGGAGCTCGATATTGCCTCTGATGTATCTCTGTACTTTCAGATCATCCAGTTTAAAATTGCGACCTGCAGTATCCCTCTATGCCCTCTTTCCAATGCCACCAATCTGATCCAAATTGGATTCTCCAAGGAAGAGTTATGCAAAATCTCCCACAGTGACCTGATTATAGACTAGTTCAGTAGAGCGAACTTGTACGATGTGCCATGAGTCACTGTTTCGAATTTTTGGCTCTCAAAAATATATACAAGAAACTATAGTCTGTCCTCTTTCTGTACCTCCTTACGAAATTTCAATCAGGTGCTCAGAGAGAAAGTTATGACGATTTTCCCCAGGTCACCTATTTGGAATGAAATTCAGGAGTCTGCAAGAAGACCAACGTCCTCAGATCATATCTCCACAAATATAGCACGAACAACTCTGAAATTTAGAAATGAGATTCAAAGGGATTTCTTCTCAAATGGGTTTTTTTTTTAGCTTCTGAAACATTGCAGAAAAAAAGTTATAGCGAAAATTCCATGATGACTTGTTTGGAGCAGCGAATCCCTAGAATCCAAAGCTCTGATACCAAATGTTATGAAACCAGCTCAAGAAAAGATAGAAAAGATAGATCAACACCTTAGAATTTAGTCTCTTCGAGGGAGAAATCTCCTTTACATTACATAAATGAACAATTCTTGGATGATTCAAATGACAAAACCTCCTTTCTATATATAGGAGTCTAAGGAGTCACAATATAACCCAGCTGACTTAACAATAATAATATAAAGCCACAAAAATAACAATAGAGGGATTCTATGGGGCACAGTAATAACAATATGGGGATAATAGGGGCACAACAATATTAATAAGGGATGAAACTACAATATTAATGGGGTAATCACTAGTATTACAGGGACCCAACAGTTTCACTTATAGGGTCCTTCCTTTTGGTCTATGCAATGCCCCTGTCACTTTCCAGAGAGCAATCCTGAGTATTTTTGCAGAGTTAGTCCATGATACAGTAGAAATTTATATGGATGATTTCACACCCTATGGGTGTGATTTCTAGGAGGCTCTCTCTAACATGGGCAAGGTGCTAAACAAATGCATTGAAATGAACTTATCCCTTAGCCCCAAAAAATGTGAGTTCTTGATGACTGTAGGGACTGTTCTAGGTCACTCAATATCCCAGGAAGGATTGAAGGTAGATCCAAATAAGATAGCTAGCATCAAAAGGGTCCCGACTCCTCAGAAGCAGAGGGATGTCAGAAGCTTTTTAAGCTTAGCCGGATACTATAGTATATTCATAAAATATTTTAGCAAGTTAGCTTCTCCCTTATTTGGGTTATTAGCCAAAGACTCCGAATTTTTATGGTCAGAAAGCTACCAAGAAGCCCTGGACACCCTAAAAGACAAGTTGACTACTGCACCTATTCTCCAAGGCACAAATTGGGCTCTTCCTTTTCATATTCATGCCGATGCCTCTCCCAAAGCTATAGAAGAAGCTCTAGGCCAGATAAATGACAAGCTACCTTATGCCATTTACTTCATCAGTAAGAATAAGTCGAAAGCTGAGTTAAAATACACAGTAACTAAAAAAGAGCTCCTATTTGATGTGCATTCATTGAATAAATTTAGACATTACATTACTGGTTACCAGACATACATACAAACCATGATGTAATTAAATACTTGATGTAATTCCTGGATTATTAGATGGCTACTTTTATTGCAACAATTTGATTTAACTATTATTGATAAGTCTGAAAAAGAGAATGTAGTTGTAGATTTTTTTATCTAGATTGACTTTGCCTATAGGGGAGGAAGGAACGATTGATTATCAACTACCAGAAAAACATTTATTCACCATTTCAATTCTCTCTCCATGGTTTTCTGAAATAGAAAACTACTTGGCATCTATACAGTTCCCTCCAAATTTTTCCTCCAAGGAAAAGAGTAGATTGATAAGAAAAAGTGCCCCATTCACTTGGATTGGGGGCAATCTCTTCAAGCTAGGTACGAATCAAATTCTGAGAAGATGTGTCAGGGAGGAGGAAGTCTTCGACATCCTTCTGGTTTGTCATGATGGGCCTTATCGAGGTCACTTTGTAGCCAAATACCAAGATTCAAAGTACTGCAAGCTGGTTATTACTGGCCCACTCTTCACCAAGATGTAAGGAGGTATACCAGCGAGTGTGATTAGTGCCAAAGGATGTGGAAACCTACCCTAAGGGAAGAAATGCCTCTGCAACCTCAAGTGTCTTTCAAGCCATTTGACAAGTGGGGCATGGATTTCATTAGGCCCATTGACCTTCCATCTAGATAAAAGTAGTACATCATTGTGTACATTGATTACTTAACAAAATGGGCTAAATCCAAATCCATCAAAGTAGCAACATAAAAAAAATGGTTGAATTCTTAAGGGAGAATGTGTTTTATAAGTTTGGGTACCCTAGAGAGTTGGTCACTGATAAAGGTAGTCAATTTACATCTCACATGATTGAAAATTTGTTAAGACAACACAAAATCAAGAGCAAGAAATCCACCCCTTACCACCCACATGCTAATGGGAAAGTGGAAGTAAACAACTGAGCATTGGAAGGAATTCTGACCAAGGTGATTAGAAACAACATAAAGGATTGGGCACACAGATTATTGGAGGCCACCTGGGCCTACATTACCACTTGGAAGACCACCACTACCTTCACTCCTTATGAGTTGGCTTATGGGAAGAAAGCCCTGTTGTCCATTGAATTTGAATACAACACCTTAAGGATGGAAGCACAATTGGATCTAGATATGACAAGGGCACAATAAGAAATATTTCTCTAGTTGAATGGGTTAGATGAATTTAGGATGCAGGGCCTCCTGCACACAGAAGTGACTCAAGTACAAAGGAAAATATGGCATGACAAGACTATAAAAGACAAACATTTTCAAGAAGGAGATTGGGCCTTGTTGTATGATTCCCGGTACAAATATTTCAAAGGCAAGTTAAGGACTATATGGTTAGGGCCTTATGTAATAGAAAAGTGTCATGATAATGGCGTTTTTCAAATAAGAACCATTGATGCTGAGGCAATCCCTTTGATTGCCAATGGCTACAGATTAAAAACATACAAAAATCCCTTATCAAAGTAGGAATTCGTCAATAGCATCAGCAAGATAGTGATGGTGGTCAAGCAAGTCTCAACTTCCACCCCACCAAGTCCTTGAAAAAAATAATAAAAAAATAAAGAGACTCAAGTGAAAACCTCCATGAGGCACACACGTACAATTGTTGGGTTGAAAACCTCTTGAGGTGGCCCAAGAGTGTTCAAAAATAAAAATAATAAAATATCTCTAGGTGAAAACATCTTTTGAGGCACCTAGGGTAGGAAACTAGGATGAAAACCTCCTTGGAGTCTAACTAGTTGTTTTTCAAAAAAAAAAAAGAGAAACAGAGAAATATACAAAACTGACAATTGTGTTTTGCAGGTCTGCAAGAGGAAGATAAGCACAACATATAGAGGACAACAAGCTCTACAAAAACTATGTTTTACTTCACCCTTGTCATATCCTCCATTACCCCCTAGTCTTCCATCTATACTCCACTCCAAATCATTTCAAGCAGTTTTGTGTTTTCTATAGGATTCCCTGTAATACTACAGGAGTTTCCTGTAGGAATTACAGGAGGTCTTGAAAACTACAAGAAGAGAAGTCCAATGGCAAGGTGGTGAGACAAGCCTGTGTTTGAATGTAAAAAACCATTTACCTCACCAAACCTTAGCCAATACATTTCATAACCATGTCGCCCCTATACCCATCAAAGAAATCAAGTTCAAAGAAAAAGAATTATAAAAAAAGGAGAAAAAAGAAAAAAAGGGAAAGATGAGGCATACCAAAAGCAACATCCCTCACCTTCCATTCCATAACCCCATATTCCACTCATTTCAACACCCCTTCTACTTCAAAGCTGAGGAAAATTGCGAAAGTTTAAGGAAAAGGCAGCTATAGGACATCATGTAGACATCCTGTAGGAAATCCTGTAGCAGCCTATCCCACAAAAGAGACCACAGAAACTGCAACCATCTTTAGCATAGGGACTACAAGGATGAGAAAGCTCCTCCGGAGCTCAGCAGCAGTAGGAGGATCAACAACAACAAGGTCCAACACCTATACATCATTAAAGGAACAAGTCATCAGAAGAGGGAATATATAGTTGAAAATATGCATCTCGAAAAGAACTCAAATTAGCACCAATCTCCAGCATGCATCACCAATGAAGCAAAGGACCCATAGGTATGTCATCTTACCACCTCATAAGTATGATATGATTAAACTATAGGAATAATGCGGGAGTTGATTTTATAAGTGAAGGTGGCTAGTTAGCTTGGCCACCCTAGGTCAGATAACGAGAAGAAAAGGGTTAGTCCACTACACATGTGGCAAGGTCAAATCAAAGAAAAAAAGGGGAATGAATCCAAAAATGGCTCAGTTACGAAGAATAAGAGTGGGATATTATTACGAGGCAAGGTGATATGATGAGCTGGTAGTGGGACCAACGGTCCAAAAGAAGGTACTCATACTCGGTCGACTAGCACATCACCCAACACAATCATGCATAAATAGAAATAGAAACTGACTCCCATAAGAATAAGGCGGAGGCAACTTCGAGGAGTCATCAAAAGAAGAAGTTACTCTCGGAATTCTTGAAATAGCACCTACAAGAAACAGTCAACACTTACAACAAGAAGGAAACCTATAGGTTACCTACAGGATACATGTAGATTAGAATACAGAGCTATCAGTGTGTAATAAAGGCAATCGATTGAAGGGTTATCATCACCAGAACATAGCAAAGGGATGTAGGTGCCATACCTTCTATGTTTTTCATTCAAAAAGAAGAAATCCTCAATTCAATTAAGAATTTGCAGTGCATCTAAGGATAGAGAGATTGCTTTGAAGGACAATAAAGGTTAAACTCCAAAACTTCCTTACCTACTAGAATTCGTGCACTGTATCCACCAAAACCTCAATAATTACCAAGGAAATATGACAGGAGGTTTCAATAAAAGAGAACCCACCAACACAGCAAGAATCCACCAACATCCTCCTATGGTGGAAATTTTTACAAGGCATGTTGTAGTGAAGGGTTTGTCAGGAGAAATTACCCCCAAGGTTATAAGCAGGGTAACTACACTCCCCCTACGGTTGCAATGGAGAAAATAAGACAAGACTAACAACACCCTTGGAAAGAAAGGTTCTTTTTGGAAGGAGAAGAACCAATTCAAGACAAAAATGGGTTTAGAAAGGAAAGCATTCCATACCCTTGGAACGTATCCAACTACCACATCATCAAATATATTTCGTGTGAAGGTAGATATAGTGTAGTGTATGGATACCACTTCAGACTCCTCCAAGAACTGAGATTTGGAGAGAAAACACCTCCTCATAATAGACTTAGTATACCCTATTTTCTGTTACAATCCATGATAGACATGAGCATCAAGGTACAAGAAGGAAAACATCAGTAGCTAGCCCATCATGGGTTGATCAAATTTATCCTTGAAGATGCTCTACACAATTTAAGAATCCATATTGCATGGTCAACATTTGTAGACATGTAGGAAGAAGGAGAAATTCAAGCCATTAAGTATGACATAATTCCAACTACTAGTGAGTGAGAAGAAGAAACAAAGGATGACAAGGAACAAGAAACAGAGGAGGAAAATGAAGAAGAAATAGAGGAGGAAATAAAAGAAGAAACATATGAGAAAAATGAAGAAAAAAAAGATGACAAAGAGGAAGAATCAAAGAATGGAAAAGAAGAAGACAAAGAGGATGGAGAAGAACATGAAAAAGAGGATGATCTAGGTGGATATTGGTGGCAACTCGCCTATTCCACTTGGACCCCCACCATTATTTCTTTTAGTTTTTCAGTTTCCTTAATTGTAGCACAATTTACTATTTTTGGCAGTTTTTCAGGTCGTGAACTTCTGGAGCCTTCTTCAGGCCCTAAACAACGTTTTTTGGCAATATTCCTCTAGGAAATTTTAAATAAATTGTGTTTTTAGTTGTATTCCTCAGATAAATATTTCCAACAAGGTATCATGCACATCAAATGGAGATAATATGACCAAGTTACAAGCCCAAGAAATTACCTGCCCAACTAACCCCAATGGGGCCCATGAACTCTTGGTG
Source organism: Pinus tabuliformis (assembly GCA_031772625.1). Taxonomy (NCBI): domain Eukaryota; kingdom Viridiplantae; phylum Streptophyta; class Pinopsida; order Pinales; family Pinaceae; genus Pinus; species Pinus tabuliformis. Next base: position 1,346,161,044 of record CM062816.1, on the reverse strand, counting down.
TTAGATCTCCTCGGGTTACGGTTTTGGTTGTTTAGGGTTTTCTCTTATTGTTCAATGATAAAAATACCCTTGAGCCTCATCGTAACTCAGTTCAGAGGCATGTAGTCATCACATCTCTTCTCAAAGATAATCTACCATTGCTCGAGCTAGTCTCATTTCCATTCTGTTTATAAGCATATTTCATTTTTGACATTAATGAAAGGAGCTGTTATTTCTGTTGCATCTCTGTATTTATGGTTATATCTGTAATTTTTGTGTTCCTATTTAAATTCGGATCAGAGGATGAAGTACAGAAGGATGAACACAAGTCTGCAACTCAGAGCAGGGAAGAATAAGATTCACCAAGGGTGTCTCCAGAGCCTATAGAGAAAGGGGCAGTAACTGCTCTAACTGCCCTATGTACACCTGTGAAATCAAAGGGAAAGAGGCAAAGACAAGCTCCAATTTACTTCAGGACAAGGAAGAGCGCTAGGATTAGATAAGGGAGCCCTCAAACCCTACCAAAACTCCAATTGTCATAGAGGGCTCACCAAAACAACAAGAGAAAGCAACCCCCCTATGGAAGAAGGAAGGGGAAAGAACATCAAAACAAGCCTCTCCCAAGCCTCCAATCACCTATGTTAGGAGGCCTGTCATGAGGTCAACCTCAACAAAAGGAAAAGGTCACCTACAGGAGACAATCAAACCTACAGGAAGTAGAAACAATCCTACAGGAAACCCTGTCAAACCTACAAGAAACTTAGAAAAGAGACCGAGAAGGAAATACACAAGAAGAAATAGAGGAAGAGGCCCAGGAACTAAAGGAGCTTAGTCCACAGCCAAGCCTCATCTCCTACTACAGATTCATTGAAGGAGGTAGTGTGATACCACAAAAGTTTTCCATTCCTCTATTCTTTAAACTTGAAAAAGATAGGGCAAGGACACATAGGTGGATGCAAATTGCTAAATCAAAAGGAATAGAGGACGTAGACCACATGGAAGAAATGGGCAGATAACTAAGTAGCATAAGAGACATGGAAACAATAATGAAATCTCAGTTAGAGGCAGAGAACACATCACTAAGGAAGCAACTACAAGAAAAGGAAGGCCAATTGGAAACTATGTCTAGTTTATCCATAGAGGTAATCCAATGCAGGATGCCAACAAAGTCATATGCCTTATACCTCAAGGAACAATGGCTACAATTCTAGATAAAGACCCTAGCACAAAGAGGAACTATGCCTTTCCAAGACTATAGACAATTCATTGACCTTTGTGATCAAAGCACCTTGGAGGATAGAGCGAAGATATCTAAGTTCTACCTATGCAATTTAGGTTTGAAAAATTTAAATGCGTGAGACCCAAATCCGAAGCTAGGAGACTTACAATTGATGGCTTTGACATCTTGGATGTGTCATGAGGATGCTAGAGCTACATAAATGGAAAAGGTTATTTGTTGGGTCCCTATAATACTAGTGATTACCCCATTACTATTGTAGTTATACCCCTTATTAATATTGTTGTGCCCCTATTTCCCCCATATTGTTATTACTGTGCCCCATAGAATCCCTCTATTGTTATTTTTGTGGCTTTATATTATTATTGTTAGGTCGACTAGATTATATTGTGACTCCTTAGACTCCAATATATAGAAAGGAGGTTTTGTCATTTGAATCATCCAAGAATTTTTCATTGATGTAATGTAAAGGAGGTTGCCCCCTCGAAGAGACTAAATTCTAAGGCGTTGATCTATCTTTTCTATATTTTCTTGAGCTGGTTTCATAACATTTGGTATCAGAGCTTTGGATTCTAGGGTTTCACTGCTCCAAACATGTCTTCATGGAATTTTCGCTATAACTTTTTTTTCTGTGACGTTTCAGAAGTTGCAAAAAAAACCCATTTGAGAAGAAATTTCACTGAATCTCGGATCTGAATTTCAGAGCTTTTCGCACTATATTTGCGGAGATATGATCTGAGGAAGTTGGTCTTTTTGATAATTCCTCAATTACATTCCAAACAGGTGACCTAGGGAAAATCGTCATAAATTTCTCTCTAGGGATCAGATTGAAATTTCGTAAGAAGGTACAGAAAGAAGACGGACTGTAGTGTCTTGTACGCATTTTTCAGATCCAAAGGTAGAAACAATGACTCGTGGCACGTCATACAATTTCGCTCCACTGAACTAGTCTATAATCAAGTCACTGTGGGCGATTTCGCATAACTCTTCCTTCGTGAATCCAATTTGGGTCATACTTGTGGCATTGGAAGGAGGACACAAAGAGCTACTGTAGGTCACAAATTCAAAACTAGACGATCGGAAATTACAGAGATACATCAGAGGCAATATCGAGCTCCTACAAAGTGAAAAAAGGGTGTGTAGTTTTTATTTTTTTTTGCATAATATTGGTTTGAAAAATTAGTTTGAAGGAATTCAAAGGGCATAGTAAAGCATTATTATTGGTAATTGATGCCCCGAGGAAAGAAAATGCAAACGCCTAGTAGGAAAACTGAAAGCTCTAGCATTACCCATGAAAAAGAGGAAGAAATGCAACATGATATATCAAAATTACGAGACCAAGTGCAACAATTGTCATTTGCACAAAAAGGAATAGAATCTAAGATGGATGGTTTAAAGAAATATGTAGAAGCTAGGATGGATGGTTTAAAGAAAGGCGTAGAAGCTAAGATGGACGATTTGAAGATAGATCTGAAGACAGACATGGACGAATTGAAGATAAATATGAATAAGTTGCTACAAGAAATGGTCACTAAGGGTGAAAGGGTACTAAAGGAAACTCATGATGAGAACAAAAGAAATTTTAATTATGATTCCATAGACTCTAATGTTGGATCGAAGACTCACCATATTCCAAAAATCGATATGAGGAAGTTTGATGGCAAGGATCCCGCCACATGGATATTACAGATGGAGCAATTCTTCGATCTCAATAATGTGAAAAACACACAAAAGGTACATATGGCAACTTTATATTTGGAACCAAATCAGTTTGTATGGTATCAATGGCTTTGCTCTCGAACAATTTATCGCTTGGGTAATTTTTAGGGAAGAATTGATAGCACATTATGACGATACAAAAAGCAACACTTTTTTAAGCCAATTGATAAGTCTCAAACAAAAGGGTTCAATAATGGAACACATTGAGGAGTTCCAAAGTTTGGACATAAGGGTAAAAGATATTCCAGAGGAGCATAGGATTGATGTGTTCATAGGGTATTTAAAGGATAATATCCAACATGACGTTCGCCTTTGGGAACCTGATTCATTAGAGAAGACATTTAGGTTAGCAAGAAAAATGGAAAGCAAAATTATGGCAACTAGAAAGCATACCACTCACAACTATAAAGACGGAAGTGTTGTTGCCCGACTAGTCTTCCACAACCTATAAAGTTGACACCTCAACAATTAGAAGAAAAAAGAGCAAAAGGGCTTTGTTATAGTTGTGATAGAAAATACACTAAAGGTCATAGGTGTGCTGAGAAGAAATTATTCTACATAGATTATGAAGAGGAAGAAGAAAAGGAGAAAGAAAGGTCAAAAGAAGAGGATATACTCCAGGAACAAAGCCTAGATGAAGAAAACATAAATCTGACCATATCTTGTAATGCATTGGCAGGAATTACCACTCCTCAAACCATCAAGATAGAAGGACAAATCAAGAAGAAAAAGGTAATAGTGTTGATTGATTCAGGAAGCACCCACAATTTTATTCATTGTAAGGTAGCAAAAGAATTGAATTTCTTCCTATATCTAGCACCAGAGTGTCAAGTGATGATTGCAAATGGAGGAACAATAAATTTCTTTGGAAAGTGCCATAATATCAAGCTATCCATGGGAGAATATGTATTGACTAGCCTAATGCTTTCCATTCCAATGGGAGGTGCTGATGTTGTACTAGGAGTCCAATGGTTACAATCCTTGGGTACAATAGCTTTTAATTTTCAAGAACTTTTCATCAAATTTTCTACAGAAGGAAAGGAAGCTGAATTAAGGGGTATTGCAGGGAAACCAAGAAAGATAATTAGCTCTAATGGTATGACAAAGCTTCTAAAAAAGGAGCAAAGAGGTGTAATTGCACAATTATGTTCACTAGATGTTTCCACATCGAAATCATCTATTTCTCCAGATCTCCAAAAAGTCCTGGACAATCATTCAAAGGTATTTGAGACTCCCAAAGGTCTCCCACCTATGCGTAATCATGATCATGCTATTCATCTAATTCCAGGAAGTGTTCCTCCAAACATCAGGCCGTACAAATATCCCTATGTCCAAAAGAGTGAAATTGAACATATGGTTGCAGAAATGCTAGAGGCTGGTATAATTCAACCGAGTCAAAGTTCTTTCTCTGCTCCAGTAGTATTGGTGCACAAGAAGGATGGATCATGGCACATGTGTCCGATTATAGGGAGCTCAACAAGCTCATTATTAAAGATACGTTTCCCATTCCTGTCATTGATGAATTACTTGATGAATTGCATGGATCAATTTACTTCACCAAGTTGGATCTTCGTTCAAAATATCATCAAATCAGAATGAAGGCTGAAGACATTCCGAAAACAACATTTTGAACTCATGAGGGTCATTATGAATTTTTGGTCATGCCTTTTGGCCTTACCAATGCACCTTCAACATTTCAAGGTTTGATGAATTCAATTTTCAAACCATTCCTTAGAAAATTTGTGTTAGTATTTTTTGATGATATACTAATCTACAACAAGTCTTGGAAGGATCATGCCGAACATGTTGACAGGGTGCTACAACTATTGGAGAAAAAACAATTATATGCAAAAGAATCCAAATGTTTCTTTGGAGTCCAGGAGGTGGAATATCTGGGTCATATTGTATCTCATGAAGGAGTTAAGGTAGACCCTAGCAAAATTAAAGCCATTAAGGAATGGAAAATCCCCACATCCATAAAGCATCTGCGAGGATTTCTCAGGTTGACAGGGTATTATCGCAAGTTTGTTAAGAATTATGGGAGAATAGCAGCACCTCTAACAACATTATTGAAGAAAGATGCATTTTCATGGACTCCGGAAGCAACAAAGGCCTTTGAACATCTTAAAGAGGCAATGTGCCAAGCACCGGTCTTAGCTACACCGGACTTCACAAAAACCTTTATTGTGGAATGTGATGCTTCAGGAAATGGAATTGGTGCTGTTCTAATGCAAGATGAAAGACCCATTGCTTTTGAAAGTCGTCCAATCAAGGGAAAGTTTTTAAGAAAAGCTATTTATGAGAAGGAAATGTTGGCAATACTCCATGCACTTAAGAAATGGCGACCCTACCTAATGGGAAGACACTTCAAGGTAAAAACGGATCATGATAGCCTTAAATACTTTTTAGAACAAAGATTATCCTATGAAGAGAAACAAAAGTGGGTCACAAAGATGTTGGGTTATGACTTTGAAATCATCTACAAAAATGGAAGCAAAATGTGGTGGCAGATGCACTCTCAAGAAAGGATGAGGATGTGGAAGCATTATTGAGCGCCATTTCTATTATCCAACCAGATTGGATAAACGAAGCAAGGGAGGAAGGGAAGAATGACGAAGAAGTGTGGGTACTTATTCGAAAGTTACAACAAGATTCCAGTACGTCTGATAAATTTAGCTGGAAAAATGATTTGTTATGGTACAAAGATCGCTTATACCTCTGTAAGAATTCCCAGCTAAAACAAAAGATTATTATGGAATTGCACACTTCTCCCTTAGGAGGGCACTCAGGATTTTTAAAAACTTACCATAGGGTTAAGAAGGAATTTTTTTGGGATGGACTTAAATCAGATATTCGAAAGTTTGTGGCGGAATATTTGGTTTGCCAACAAAAAAAAGTTGAAACAATTAAGACACTAGGTCTATTACAAACTTTATCCATTCCAAGCCAATATTTGGAGGAGGTTTCAATGGATTTTATCACAGGTTTACCCAAGTCTGAGGGAAAGAGTGTCATCATGGTGATAGTTGACAGACTTACCAAGTATGCACACTTTTGTGCATTATCACATCCATTTAAAGCCAGTACAGTTTCTACTGCATTTATGGAAACAATTCAAAAGCTACATGGAAACCCAAAGATTATTGTAAGTGACAGAGATCCCATTTTAACTGGAAATTTTTGGACAAAATTATTTTCCTGTCTTGGTACTCAGTTAGCTCATAGCTCATCTTATCATCCTCAATCCGATGGGCAAACTGAGATAGTGAACAAATGTTTGGAAGGATATCTTCGTTGCTTTGTATCTGATAAACAAACACAATGGGTCAAATGGTTACCTTTGGCTGAATGGTGGTATAACACTTCCTTCCATACAACAACAAAAATGACCCCATTTATGGCACTTTATGGGTATCAACCACCATCCATCACATCATATTTAAGAGAAAATTGTAAGGTTCAGGCAGTGGAATATCACAATGAACATCGACAACAAGTCCTCCAACTCTTAAAGGATAACCTCGTGTTGGCACAGAATAGAATGAAACAACAGGCAGATCAACATTGCAACGAAAGAAGTTTTGATGTAGGTGATTGGATATTCCTATGGATACAACCATATAAGCAAATGTCCCTCAAGCAAGCTAAGAAGGATAATAAATTATCACCAAAGTATTATGGTCTGTACAAGATGTTGCAAAAGATTGGTACTATGGCATACAAATTGGAGCTTCCTGCAGCTTCTCGATTGCACCCAGTTTTCCATGTTTCATGTTTAAAGAAGGTTATAGGTGACAAGCTCGAGCAGTTCAAACAATATTGCCAGAACTTGACGAGGAAGGAAAAATTATATTGGAACCGGAAGCAGTCACAGAAACAAGAACTCGACAGCTACGAAATCGATCAATTTCAGAGTATCCTATCAAGTGGAAGAACTTATCCGCTGAAGATTCCACATGGGAGGATGAGAATTTTATGTAGAAGTATCTAGAACTACTCAAGCATTGAGGACAACACTTTTTTGCAGGAGAGGGGCATGTTGGGTCCCTATAATACTAGTGATTACCCCATTACTATTGTAGTTATACCCCTTATTAATATTGTTGTGGCCCTATTGCCCCCATATTGTTATCACTGTGCCTCATAGAATCCCTCTATTGTTATTTTTGTGGCTTTATATTATTATTGTTAGGTCGGCTGGATTATATTGTGACTCCTTAGACTCCTATATATAGAAAGGAGGTTTTGTCTTTTGAATCATCCAAGAATTGTTCATTTATGTAATGTAAAGGAGGTTGCCCCCTCGAAGAGGCTGAATTCTAAGGCGTTGATCTATCTTTTCTATATTTTCTTGAGCTGGTTTCAAAACATTATTGGCAAAAGAACAAGGTGAACCCCTTATGATTAGAGCATAACAATATAACCCAATGGCTGTCATCAACACTCACAACCTCATTGCAAATAATCCCAAGCTTGCACCAAGATACCTTGTTCTACAAGAACAGGCAGTCACTCATTTTGAAGACATGCTAGATTCTAGGAGATGACAACCAACAAGCCTACCAAAGGAGATGGAACACCTTACCTTACAGCCTAAAAATCAAAGAATATCATTCTCCAGACATAATGAGAGATGCACTAAATAAAACCCCAATGTATAAGAAAGCATTACAAAGACTCAGAGTCAATTGGATTGGCTTGAAGCTCAATCCACCATTACTTTTAGGTATGTTGGAAGGAAGAAAAGAAGAAAAAAGAAAGAAATGGGAGGAGATAGAGAAGAATGCAGGGTTTTATTCACAAGAGGAGGAGACTACAACAAAAGCATGGAATGTTAGGGAGGCCAACAAAGCAATGAAGGACATGGACATAGATTGAGTTTATCAGAGAGTGAGCAACACTTTCAGTAGGGGGTGATGATGAGGCTCATCAATGGTTAAAATATATGGACCTTAATGCACCTCCAACTTACTAAAATCAACTCTTCTCATAATTATTTATATGTTTTAATTATATTTTTCTTAATGAGATGAGTAAAAGTAAGATGTCATGTCTAGTGGTCTAATGTGCATTGATTGCAAATTTTGGGAACAAATTGTGGCTAATTAGGATGTAGGAACTCGAATGAGATAAGCAAGAGAGATTATAGGAGATAGAATCTCCCTCCTTAACTCCTCACTCACTCGAAGATTCTTCAATAAAATCGCACCAGCTCAGAGTTACATGTAGCCGAGTCATGAGGATCATTAGCAGCCAAGCCAGTAAAATCTTTTGTCCTTCTAATCAAAACCCTGATCATTTTTGCGTCATGATCCTGGGCAACCACTGATATCATTTGTCCTTCTAGTCGAAAACCTCGTAATTTCTATGACATGATCCTATCCTTTGATGTGCACATATTCCTGCGACATGAGATAACCATTTTTGGAGCCGAAATTATTAGTAGTAATTATGCTAAGAAAAGCATATTGTATTATGTACTTGTTGTGAGAAACATTAGGTAGTAAAGTCTTATCTCAAAATGAGGATAAAACTAGGTCTTAACATAGAAATGATTCCAACAAGATAATGCAACATTTAGAGATTAATAAGCCAAAAACATGTCATCCCGACCACGCCGACGTGATAGAGATCTGGCTTCTAGTATCATCTCCACAACACATATGTGACATTGGGGAATTTATTGGTTGTGACGTGGTGTTAGAATAATGTGAAGTTTAGTTGTGCGCTAAATTTATTTAATTGTTTTGCCTTTTTATCCTCCCATATCACATCAATGGGTTTGTTGATCATATAACGTGAAAGATGGTGAAAAATCATTTTTGATATTTAAATATAAAATGGTTTTGTTGATCATATAACGTGAAAGATGTTGAGCCTAAGGGTTAAGTGTGATTGTCATGCTACATAGCTATGAGTGGCGTTGAGATTTAGTCTACGTTCTAGAGTTTCAGTCAAGTGGGTCAATAACATAGGTATTTTTAAATTTATTTGCAATAGAATAAAATTAAAAAATCATATTCTTACACATCATGTTATTTGATATTATATTCTAAAATTTAACACAAATATTAACAAAGTATGATTATAAAGATTATATTATTTACAATGAATATTATGTCTATGTAGTCAAATATTATGTCTACATACTACAATATGCTTTTCTTAGCATAATTACTACTAATAATTTCGGCTCCAAAAATGGTTATCTCATGTCGGAGGAATATGTGAACATCAGAGGATATGATCATGGCGCGAAAATGACAAGGTTTTCGACCAGAAGGACAAAAGATCTCGGTGGTTTCTTAGGCTTTTTCAGATTTGGTGCTCAGTGCTCAATGAAAATCAAATTGATTCTCAATGTGAATTTGACTGTGTATGGAGCAAACACCGGTGGGACTATTTGTAAATCGATTCCAAACACCAAAATTCTAGACGCTGAGGTTGGTGATGGGACTTGATTTCATATGTTAAATTTTCATAGGGCAACATTGTTCTTTGCTCTAATAGTTGCATTTCATCATTAATACATTAAGTTCACCCCATATCATCATCACATTATTAAGATCTAAACCATTATACATCAACATGTTCAATAACATAGAAAGAAACAACATCACTACATCATCAATGCAGCGGAACATAAAAGGAACAATAGAAGAAAGAATGCAGACATAGAGACACCAGAATTGGTCCGAGACTATGGGGAAAACCCTTGCAAATCTTCTTCTTCTTAGATCATCATCAAATGATGTAGCAAAAGAGAGTACAATGATCCATAACTTTGTGTAGGCGATAAAACAATAATGATATCTATGAAACAGATCTAATCATGCTAACTGATGGCTGTAATGTGCTATCACAAACTGATGTCAACCACTGTATACAGTTGTCACTATGTTGAACACTATTGTTACTGTCAATGAGTCCAATACATATGTTTGCAGCGGATAGTAACAAATCATATCTAAAAGTCTTTATAACTATAGAGAGAATCCCAAATCTACCAGATCACTGAAGGCCATTGAAGTCAATATGTCAAACCCTAGATCTAAATTCTGGTCGCTCTTATCACAACTATCTATGTGCGACCGAAACTCCCTGGTCGCTTTCTCAAATACTGTATGCGAGCGACTATGACTGCAGAGTCGCTCTCAAGAAGCCTTCATGTATGTGACTATGACATAATACAGCTAAAGCCCACAGTCGCTCCCTTACTATAGTTGTGATGAGGGCTACTCTGTGTGAGCGAACAGGGATCAGAACCTTCCGATCTGCCTATGAACCTAGAGTCACTCTCATTAAACTCTCTGAGCGACTAGAGAGCCATAATTTCTCCCTTGCATACTCTGTGCCTGCGATCAGGGATGAAAATGACCTAATCTGTGCCAATGACCGAGATCTAGAAAACCCAAGCTTAGAGCGAACCTTTCGCATGTGATTTTGGACCCTGTGCAAATGCCTTCCAATGTTCCTATTCAAGCCAAGACAAAATAGAAGAATAGAAAGATTTTGATGTGTTGAAATGAACTTGAGGCCACTTCCTTTCATAGGATTTCCTGAGGGTTAACTTGGGGTTAAGATTAACCCAAGTTGTTACTCATGTGGTTAGAGCTGACCCATTCCATAATACATGTATGAATAAAATAATTCATAACTCAACTTCTGCTTAACCAAAATGGGTGATCTTTAGGTCGATTTTGGTCCTATCGAAAAGAGGAATCTAAAGAAATAATTATATTGGTCATTTGAGTTGTCCAAGGTGGAATTTTCCCATAGTTTCAAAAATTAACATCATATTCCTTGTATCCTCCTACACTACTGGCATATGGGTGACGGCTCCAGAGATTTGAACATGGGTGAAACTAGTTGCAAATCGATTACAAACACCAAAACTCCAAAGGCCAAAGTTGGTGATGGGACTTGCTTTCATATTGCTTGTATCCTCCTACACTACATGCGTGTGGGTGATGCCTTCAGAGATTTGAACACGGATGGGACTACTTGCAAATCGATTCCAAACACCAAAACTCCAGAGGGCAGATTTGGTGATGGGAATTGCTTTCATATTTCTTGTATCCTCCTACACTATGGGTGTATGGCTGACGCATCCAGAGATTTGAACACGGGTGGGAATACTTGCAAATCAATTCCAAACACCAAAACTCCAAAGTCTGAAGTTGGGATGGGACTTGCTTTCATATTTCTTGTATCCTCCTACACTACATTCGTATGGGTGACACCTCCAGAGATTTCAACACGGGTGGGACTACTTGGAAGAACTTCCAATTAGATGATGATTTGAAGAACGAGTGTCTAAGAATTGCGACGTCATTCACATTATTTTAGGCATAGGTTCATGATCGATGTAGATTCCAGGATGCGCTTACATGAGAGAAGGATTCTCATTTCCATTGCATTCAACATCTACACTTGCTAAATGATCTAACCATTTGTAGTTTCACACCAAAACAATCGGATCATGATCATCACGAGTCTGGTAAATGTGGGACAATTCTACACCTGAATGATCAAACTTATCCTCGATATTTCCAGAGCAGTTTCGATTTGTCAAGTGATGATTCCACCACAAAACTATTGACTGAACCAACCCTATTACAAATACACAAAAAAGAGAGATAATGAAATAGAAGAGGTATTTTTCTTTTTAATATGCACTAGAGGTGGAAAATTATAGTTAGACCATGAAATAATCACTTGGGAATCACGCAAAAAATAATGGTCCGCTAAAGGAATGGAGGAAACTAAATGAGGATTTATAGTTGGCCTTTAGGAAAATGAACAAATTGAAAAATTGGACCAGTGTTAGTTGAAAGAAATAGGAGACAAAAGTAAGGCTCTTGCCCTATAACCTATTTAAACAAAGTGCATCATCTAATGATAGGGGTTCGTGATCCACACAATAGGGAATCTGTGTAATTTTCCTGAGCATTTGTGCTTTTGTAGTGCACAAAGAATCTAATTGTAGAGAGAGTGAGTGTATTTGGCTCTAAGAGTAACATCCCCTTTGCACTTTTGTAAGAAATTTCTTTGAGTCGAAGATACTCATGGACTGCATATTTTGTAATGAAGTTTTGGCCATATTTTAATAAATTTTTGTTTCTATTCATGTTTGTCTGAAATGTAAATTAATTTTTTGTTGCTAGAGTTTTTCTTATCGATTTTAATTTGTATTCTAAATAGTGTATTTTCTTATCATATTGAGCACTTTTGTCTTATCAATTATTTTATGCTATTGAAGCTTTGTAGGAGCTACCTCTTAAGAGCAGAGAAAAATTGAAATTAATACGAATTCATTGAGATTGGAATTTACTAAACAATAAATTTTTATTTTTCAATTACAAACTCATTTTGCTTTCATTTACATTGGTTGAAATGAACTGTTTCTTTTAACTAATGTAAATTATTTAATGAATTCTGTTTAAATGAATCCGGGCATGTAAGTGAAATTACTTTAATAACATTTTATTAAAGTAAATTCACCTGCATAGATGCATTCATGTTTTGTAAGTTTCAAACTAATTTGGAATGTAAACTCAACATTAATTCTGAGTTTAATCATAACAACAATCATTTCCTCTATTTTAGTTAATTTGCTCCTGAATTGGGAGAAGGCTGTCATGTTCCAATTCGAGATAGGATTATTTCCTTTTCTGCATTTTAGAATAGTTTTGCATTTGCATTTTAGCTTTCCATCAAGCCCTCCCTTAAAGAGGCAAAAGTTCATTAAATCCTAGTTTGATCAACCTTCAATTCAATCAAGCCTTTGTATTGATCTAATCATTATATTTAATTCATTAAAAGATCAATATAAAGGAGTTATAATTTTATTGTATATTTGTATATATCCATTTCTCTCATATTGTTTAGCCTAGATATTTTGTAAAGTTTTATAATTCTTTTCTTTGTAATATTTAACCATAGAGTTAACTTTAACAATTAAGTTAGAATTGATCATTTCTTTTATTTTGATTGATAATATTGTAAAACTAACTTTAGAATTAATAGAAAATATATCTAACTAGATCATATAATAATAACTTATTTAACTTTATTTTAGGCATAGGTTCATGATCGATGTAGATTCCAGGATGCGCTTACATGAGAGAAGGATTCTCATTTCCATTGCATTCAACATCTACACTTGCTAAATGATCTAACCATTTGTAGTTTCACACCAAAACAATCAGATCATGATCATCAAGAGTCTGGTAAATGTGGGACAATTCTACACCTGAATGATCAAACTTATCCTCGATATTTCCAGAGCAGTTTCGATTTTTCAAGTGATGATTCCACCACAAAACTATTGACTGAACCAACCCTATTACAAATACACAAAAAAGAGAGATAATGAAATAGAAGAGGTATTTTTCTTTTTAATATGCACTAGAGGTGGAAAATTATAGTTAGACCATGAAATAATCACTTGGGAATCACGCAAAAAATAATGGTCCGCTAAAGGAATGGAGGAAACTAAATGAGGATTTATAGTTGGCCTTTAGGAAAATGAACAAATTGAAAAATTGGACCAGTGTTAGTTGAAAGAAATAGGAGACAAAAGTAAGGCTCTTGCCCTATAACCTATTTAAACAAAGTGCATCATCTAATGATAGGGGTTTGTGATCCACACAACAGGGAATCTGTGTAATTTTCCTGACCATTTGTGCTTTTGTAGTGCACAAAGAATCTAATTGTAGAGAGAGTGAGTGTATTTGGCTCTAAGAGTAACATCCCCTTTGCACTTTTGTAAGAAATTTCTTTGAGTCGAAGATACTCATGGACTGCATATTTTGTAATGAAGTTTTGGCCATATTTTAATAAATTTTTGTTTCTATTCATGTTTGTCTGAAATGTAAATTAATTTTTTGTTGCTAGAGTTTTTCTTATCGGTTTTAATTTGTATTCTAAATAGTGTATTTTCTTATCATATTGAGCACTTTTGTCTTATCAATTATCTTATGCTATTGAAGCTTTGTAGGAGCTACCTCTTAAGAGCAGAGAAAAATTGAAATTAATACAAATTCATTGAGATTGGAATTTACTAAACAATAAATTTTTATTTTTCAATTACAAACTCATTTTGCTTTCATTTACATTGGTTGAAATGAACTGTTTCTTTTAACTAATGTAAATTATTTAATGAATTCTGTTTAAATGAATCCGGGTATGTAAGTGAAATTACTTTAATAACATTTTATTAAAGTAGATTCACCTGCATAGTTGCATTCATGTTTTGTAAGTTTCAAACTAATTTGGAATGTAAACTCAACATTAATTCTGAGTTTAATCATAACAACAATCATTTCCTCTATTTTAGTTAATTTGCTCCTGAATTGGGAGAAGGCTGTCATGTTCCAATTCGAGATAGGATTATTTCCTTTTCTGCATTTTAGAATAGTTTTGCATTTGCATTTTAGCTTTCCATCAAGCCCTCTCTTAAAGAGGCAAAAATTCATTAAATCCTAGTTTGATCAACCTTCAATTCAATCAAGCCTTTGTATTGATCTAATCATTATATTTAATTAATTAAAAGATCAATATAAAGGAGTTATAAGTTTATTGTATATTTGTATATATCCATTTCTCTCATATTGTTTAGCCTAGATATTTTGTAAAGTTTTATAATTCTTTTCTTTGTAATATTTAACCATAGAGTTAACTTTAACAATTAAGTTAGAATTGATCATTTCTTTTATTTTGATTGATAATATTGTAAAACTAACTTTAGAATTAATAGAAAATATATCTAACTAGATCATATAATAATAACTTATTTAACTTTATTATAATTCTAACGTTACCTTGGACTAACCTTTTTTCCATTATAACAATAAAGTAGATAAAATACAACAGTATTAACATAGTTATTATATAGTTAATTAACATTTAATAATAGTTTATATTAGATTTACATAATATTAGATAACATTAATCTAAGCCTAGGATATAGATAATATAAGAGATTTATATAATTAATATCTAATACAACTTTAATACATAGGTTAGTATAATACACCTCGGTTAGACTAACACTTAGATTGACATGAGTTAACCCTAGGTGTGGCTTAGTTGAGCCATTAATTCAACTTAAAGATTTACTTCTTTGTAAGAGGGTAGGTCTGATATTTCTCTTCCTGTTGCTGAGAAATAGAAACACCACAAGTTAGCAGGAAGAGAAATAGGGTAACTTGATTCACAATCAAAGCCATCATGAAAAATGGATAAGAGTCTGATTTGGGACTCAAACAGGATGGTCTTCCCTGATGTTGATGGAGGACATTTTTTCCCATCAACAAATCAGTGGTTATCAAAGGAGAGTATCTAACACAAAATGAAGGAACATAGAAGAGAAATGAGTTTGTATTTGAAGATTATAGTCTAGGTAATTTTGTACAAGGATTACTTGGGGGCTAATATTCACAAATGGGATAATTTTCCATGTTTTTTTCTAAAAAATAAGGATACCCCAATTTCCAGTTTTTTCAAAAATATTTCTCCCAAATTTTGTAGCATAAAATAATTTTATTTTAAAAATCACCAAAATTTTGTAAAGGCTATATAAGATCGTAAGAAATTTGAATATTTTTACAAAAATATCACCAAAGATTTTGTAGGTTGCATATTGGGGACTTGTAATATTCACCAAGGTTTCTAAACTTTAAAATAATTTTCCATCCTTAAATTTTCCATGATTTTGTATAGCACTATACAAACTTAGTTGTTGGTAAAAATCTCCAACTACAAACAATGCCAAAAAAAAACCTCATCAAAGGTATCATAATTCCTACTTGATCATGAACATGAGAAGTTAATAGATACATGTTGTCACTGCTATAACACCCTCCAACATTCCACTACATTCTAGTTTTGGAGCCTACTTCATGGTCATATCACATGTCACCTTGGTCAAGTGTCGTTTGTGTTATTTCATATGTCTCAAGTGTTCTTGATTGTTATTAAGTGTTGTCACATCAATTGTAACATATATACATGCATTGCATGCTCATATTACCTTTATTGTCGTAAATGAAACTTTTGGATCACATTCGCAAAGAAATCACTATTGTAGTTGGGGAATGTGCATAAATTGGAATTTTGATGTGTATTCATTGTTGATTAGGCTTGTCTAGGTTTTATTGATGAGTTAGTCTATGTCACACATGGTTTTATGCCCAAAAATAATCTTTCTCACCCCTTGAACTATCATTTAGGCTGAGACAAATTTTTGTTCTAAAACGATCTCATTAAGGCCAAGAGTGCATGAGCACACTTCGAAGCCTTGATGGGAGACCTTTCATTTTTCAGAAGTTCGCCTTGTGTCCTATTTGAGAAATGAGTGCACTGCAAAAGCATGAACCCTTTCCCTGTTCCAAATTGTGCCCTCAAAAACTGATTGTCTTCCTTGAGCACACTCCTTCCACTCAAAGAAGTGCACCCTCCTTGAGCACATTGACACATCTTGAAGACCCGAAGCTCAATCCTCAACGTTCCCTTATGTGCCCGACGACCCCCTAACCTGACTTGAGCACACTGTCACACCTTGAAGGCACAAAGCCTCATCCTTCAACCTTCAAGAGTGCACCCTGCACCCTTCCTAAGGCTTCTTAGGCACATGAGTGCATGTTAAAGGCACGAAGCCTTAGGCTTCAACCTTTGCTATGGTTCCTTGCACCTTCCCTCTCTCCCTTGGGTGCATAGCGTACCAGGTAAGCCCAAAGCATTCCATTTCATTCTTCGTACTTGTAACATATTCCCTATCTTGATTGCTTTCTTCCTTAGGGTGCATGAGAAATTTCCAATGCATTGAAGCTCCTACTCCTCTGATCCTTCAGCCTTTCAGTGTGCACCCTTGTGCCCTGAAGCTCTAATGACTATCAAGCTCCATTTACCATTTTAATCACACCGAAAGGACACGAACAGGAAAATACGCATAAACCATGGTAGAGTAGGAGATTTTTAAACTGATAGATGCTCGTCACGAGTGATTGCAGCAATAAGTATTGCAGGGACCTCATGGTAAGAACAAAAGAGGAATATCAGGCAAAGATGATAAATAAACGAAGCATGAAAAGAACCAAGAACACACTCAAAACTTGATGAACGAATCACCCTAAAGACTCCAATATTTAAGAACCTTTGGAGGGTGGAATCACTATGATCAGAAGATGAATAAAGAATAGACACAGTGGGAGCCATGCCACCATTGAAGCAGATTCATGTCACTAGTCACTATCAATCCCCGTCATCCAAGATAGTGAAATATCTAGTTTCATCATATGATGATTTGGAAGTTAAGATGTAATATTGTAATTATTTTAAAAGGACAAATAATTATAATCCTAAGAGTCCTGTGTAAACAAAGAGTCATGGATGTCTAAAGGACATCTAATACCAAAAGTCATATGTAATCCCAAAAGTCATTTGGAACTTCAAAGGTTGTGGAAGTCCAAACGTTACTACAAGTTAGAAAGTAAAGAGTCATGTGGATATGAAAGGTCACTCCTAAAGTTATACATAGTTCCTCATTTCTCATGTAAAGGACTTTTAGCCTTGGCTTCTCCCATAAGGCATAAGAGAGATAAATTACTACTTTTGGGGAGTAAGTAGTGGCTCCAATGCTCCACTATTGGAGCAAGTGATGTTCATTGTGTTCCTGCATCTTGGGAGTTTTTTATAAATGGATTGTGAACATTTGTAAGAATATTATGTTAATTTTTATGATTCGTGTTCATTTTGACCAGTACCAAGATAGTCGAACTATTTCAGTTGTTTTAGTGCTTATCTCATTGAGAATATGCTGCAATTTTTCTAAAGATCATCGCGTCTTTGTGGACTATTCCGCTGGATGTTAGACGAAACATTCCTATTCATGTGTGTATTTATTAGGATGGTACTATTACCTCTCTCCTAGAGGCTCACTTTCTGTTCCCTCTATAGTAGAAGAACCTTGATGCACCTAAAACTGAACATTCACCACACACACTCACTTGCTTTTCGAAGGCACATATGCGATTCTCTCTCTTTCTAACAACTAAAGCCAAGGAAAATATTTAAGTAAATGACATTTGGGCTATACTCTGGATGGGGCTCCTATCCAAAATGGTGTGAGCTCTAATTGAGACTGCATATAGGGGAGACCCCTTTGAATGTTGGCAGGGCCAACACTGTCAACATTTCTGGTGCTAGAAGGAGGGAAGATAGATATTTATGGTTGATAGCTCCACCTACATAGGTCATACTCCCTCTGGACAAGGGAATAACATTCCCAACACCTCTCTAACTCATATTTCTAAAGCAAGAGGATCTTCTCAACCCAGTCCTAAACAATGTTGTGAAATTTCCTATAAGCACATCTAGAGTACCTTAAAAGGAGTGGCGCCTCGAGAGTGGCTGTTGGATGTGGATACGCCACCGGTGGGAAACCATTGAAGGATATGGGAAAAGTTATCCATCATCGTGTTCATTTGTTTCTCAAGGGTCTCCTCGAGCAATATTTTGATATGATCTCCTACTCCCTCGTCTTTCTTTTCTTCCCCCATGGGCAACCATTAGGGTTTGTGAGGCTGATCTTGCAAGGGTTTAACCAGATCTAGCCCTAACTCCTTATACCTCGACCTCGTTGGGGACATGCAAAGAAGGATCGAGAAAGAGCATACCGCTCTGATATCATTGATCCAGACTTATGCATGAACAAAATAACATATAGAAATAAAGATAAACACAAAGATGCAACAGAAATAAAAATTCATTTCATTAATATCAAAGAATTGAAATATGCTTACATACAGAATGGAAATAAACTAACTTGGGTGATGGTAGCTTATCTCTAAGAAGAGATGTGGTGACTATATGCCTCTGAACTGTGTTACAATGAGGCTTGAGGGCCTATTTATTATTGAGAAGAAATAGAAAACTCCAAACATCCAAAAACCTAACTGTAGGAGATGAAACACTAAACTATGGGCCTCGTTGGGGTAAATTGGTACATCAACTTCTCATGGTCATAACTTTGGCATACGATCTCCATTTGACACACACGATACCTCACTAGAAAGATATATTCAAGGACTACAAGTTTTGACAGTGAATATTGAGCTAAATTTTCTTATATTTTCCGCTTGTGATTTTCCAAAAAAACGTCATTTAGGGCCTCAAAACAAATCCGAAAGTTTAGGATCCGAAAAACTACAAAAAATGGTAAATTGTGCTACAATTAACGAAACTAAAAAATTGAAAGAAATAGTGGTGGGGGTCCAAGTGGAATAGGCGGGTGGCCACCAATATCAACTTGGATCAAACACATACCGAGATTTACAAACTTCGGATCTCTTTCTGTTTCCAGGTTAATCAGTTCGTGCATCAAAGTGGAACCACGGGTTTTGGTGTTCCTGGGCCTTTTGAAGCCGTTCTGCAATTCATAGAGTTTCTCAAGTGAAACCACACCCTTGGGGGTGGAGTTTCCTTTGTTGTCATTAGGTGTGTCTTGCAGATACTGCTTGTGCACGTCTTTATCTATCACCGCTTCTTTGAAGGCGTCAGCATTGGCAATAAAATGCAGTATCTATTCATCATCGTCAAAAAAACGCAAATTAGTGACGTTGTCAGGGATAGATGTATTATACAAAATTTCAACAGTAACTCTATCCCTAAGTGGTGTTAAGCAACTGCATTTGCTAGAGCATCTGCAATTGCATTGCACATTCTTGGTACAAATATGGTATTAAAAGCTTGGAAATTAGAAATAAGTCACCATACCTCTTTCTGGTAACTCTTAAGATGAGGTGAGACACAATGTATGGTGTTACATACCTACCATACCACAATCTGTGAATCATCGACCACATTCAGCGTAGAAACGTTAAGGCTAAGGGCTTTATGCAAACCCAAGATGAGTGCTTCATATTCAACAGTGTTGTTTATGCACTCGAACTCCAAGTGGCCTGAGACGAAATGTTTTCTTTTCCTTGGGTTGATCAAAACACACCCTACTCTAGAGCCATCCTTTGTTTTGGATCCATCAAATTACAAGGTCCACAAGTCATCCGTACAAGGATCGCTTATCGCGCTAGTACTTCTAACACTATTGCTACTACTGTTAAAAGGTACTATACAAGTTTCATTTTCACCAGTTGCATAAGGAGGGAGACCCACCTGTGTATCTGGTGGGGTGGGGCTTGGCTGTGCAAGAAAGAACCCCAGCTGCATTTCTAGAAAGTAATTGTCGAACATAAGTTTTACAAAATCCAAAGTTTCATTCTAACCATTCAAGGGAGTAACATTGTGTTTCATGTATCTCTTTGACAACACTCGAATTTGGTTGTTTATTCCCTGGTAAGGAAGCCATAAGTGTGACCAGTCTGTAGCAAATTATCCTTGCAACTTGTTGGACTAGTCTCTACTGAGAAGTAATTCATATGACTATGGGATGTCCATGATCACAATGTTGATGCACTGGTGAACTCGTCCATCGGACGATAACTAGATGATCTCATATTGGAGTTCACTAATGGCTAGTACACATGTTCGGTCGAGTTGGATGATCTGCTCCACTATACTACTCCATTTCACATTGATTTTTTTAGCAATGGAAAGCGGCATGAAATTGAGTGATGCACTAGAGTTAACCAAATAGTTGTGGACATTGAAGTTGAATATTTCAAATGATAACAAAAATGATGGGCATAGAAAATTCGATTCTTCCATGCGAAGTGCATTGAGTACAGATGTGAGTGATCTGGGAGACTTACTTGGTTCCTTTCTAGAAGAGGCAACATTATTTGTGGAAGTTTTCCCTAGTGGGTGAAAAATAATATCCTGCTGACCCATGAGTTTGGTAAGCTCATACAGAGAGATGTTCACATGGGTATTTTTCATGTATTCAAAAGTATTGTAATCCAAAGAGGGAAGACTTGCCGAGTTTTCTGGGGGAATACTTGTGTTTGAACCGTCTGGTGGAGTGTTTTGAAGTAAGCTTCTCATGGACGTATCTTTCATTAGAGTTGTCTTCCTGGAATTTCTTTGTGTTTTTTGTGTTGAGGATGCCGATGGATCAAATTTTCTGATCATTTTCTTGAACTTCTCTTTCAGTATCTCAATCACAGTAGGATTCCATGACTTCTCAAGTTGTATCGACGGTTCTATTTTGGGGGTTCCTTCTCAGTGGTTGTTTTCTTCTAGGTAGCGTTTAGACATTAATACATGTTAACCACGTGCCCATAACTTGGAGCTTCATCAGATGCAACATCTTCTTTGTCATCTTCATCTTCCGGCTGAACTTGCTCACTAGCATTAAAATGATCATTCATCCTTGAAGCCATGGAGTCCATAGCTCAGTTCCAATCTACATAGGTCTTCTCTGAATGTCACATTTAGTGGAACTCATAGAAGTTGTCACATTATTCCTCTGCGCAAAACCGAAAGTCTTGCTGCTCACTGATGTCTTGGTTATCTGTTGCTTGACTTCTCCTACTAAAGTTGTCAAGGACTTGAGGAGACAAGTAAGGGTCTCAATTTCACTTGTTTCCTTTTTGTTTACCTTACTCATAATAGTATGAGACCTCCTGCCCTCATCTTTCGAGTCCTTAGATAGTTCATCATCTACAATGACTCTAATCACTCATAGGTCTTTCTTCGCATCAATTGATTCTTGGTAAATTTTGGGAAGTTTTGGTTTTGTAGCTCGCTTGACGAAATGCATAATTTCGGTCGGCAATGTAGACATGTAGTTGTCGACTGTGATGGAGTCATGAGGTTTAGCGTGTGTAGTGAAATTGTTTAGGATATGGTTAAACCTTTGTTTAAAATATTTCACTCTCTTTCAGCTCCATCTTAAGACTACCCAATTGTTTCAACAACATGGCGGGGGTTTTGTCATAAGAAAATTTCCCAAGGAAATTTCTCTTGAACAACCCCCATACAACTGCTCTGCCATCAGAGGTACATGGAAACAGTCTACATGTGACATCGTCATAATGTACCTCGAGTATCTGGAGATGTAGGTAGAACATGTCTAGATGGTATTCTACCTTCACTACTTTGTCAATGTCATACTTCATTAACAGCTCTATGTGTGCCTTGGCATCTTGTGCAAGGAACCGTGGAGCGATAATGGTCCCTGTGTCATCTATTCCATATTTTGATCAGCCATATTGTCTTCTTCTTCGTACTCCTCCTCTTCTTCTGAATCAGACGGTTCAAACTCCAAATCTATTGGTTCATATTTGCCTCTGCCTCCTCCACTGCCTTCCCCTTCGCCAGAACCTAAGCCCAAGAGTGTGTTGTTAACTTTTTATCCTTGTAGGAAAACATGAGGTTCTTCTTCATTCTCAATAGCTTCTGCAAGCTCTTCAAGAGTGGCGAGCATTACTTCTTCAACAAACGAGACTACAAAACTTGTGGGTGTATTGTTTTCCTTCCTCTTCGAATAGGGAAGATTATGTACTCCTAGAATAAGTCCAACAACTTTGGAAAACTGACGGGTGATGGGATGAACAAAGCGAAGGTGATGATATGAAATTTCTTGTTCACCTTTGGAAGGTGAGGAGTAACGAACTTCAAAGTTGTGTGTGGGAGAGAAAGGGTTTGTGTAGTAGCCTTGACCAAATGATGGATATGTGGGGTTGACAAGAAATTCAACCATAAACAACTGACAGCCCTCCTTCTAGCGCTAGAAATGTTGGAGGTGTTCGACCTGCCAAAATTCAGGGGATCTACCCAATATGAAGTCCTAATTAGACCTCACACCATTTGGTGTAGGAGTCCCATCCAGTACGATGTCCCGGTTACCATTATCTTAGATATTTTCATTATCTATTATTGTTCAACACATGATAATGTTATGCTTGTAACTTTAACAAAACGAGGTGAGTGTGCCTGGTGAGTGCGTAATGTAACTCTGTGTTCGGGTTCTCTTACCGTAAAAAAGGGGAGGTGAAGTGACCCACTTGATGAGAGGGAATAGTCCCAACCAAGGAAGAAACACACATGAACAACAACAAGTGTGTGTCAAAATCCAGTGGAATAGTCCACAACAGATGTGATAGTCATGAAAACCAAAGTTCAAGGGAAGACACGTACACTTTCCACCGAAATAGTCCACATGGGGGTGACGATTGTTAAAACCAAGAAAACAAAAAGATGGTCTATCTAATGTCCGACAAACTAGTCCACACACATAGGACAACAGTGATAAAAAATACAACACATCCTCAACAATATGAGTACTAAAATAAATGAAGTAGTTCAACTATCTTAGTATAGTTCAAGAAAACATGCATTACAAATGATTAAAGACTAGTCTTACAAACGGATACAAAACATGCATGAAAACGTGCTGGCCTGAGATAGGCTTCTGAATTAAGAAAAATATCCAAGACACATCTGTACACCATACATCACTAGTCCTAGTAGTGGGACATTGGAGCCACTGCTCGCTCCTCAAAGAATAGACTACAAACTCTCAAGGATATGCGGGAGGAGCCAAGGTGAAAATTCCTTTTCTCATACAATGAGGGGGTATATATAGCCAAGGGGGAATAAATGACCCTTGTTGTTATTACTCCATAATTTTTTAAGGATGTGAAAGAAACCCAGAGGTAACCAAAAAACCACTTTTAAGCTTAGAATCCATCCCTTCTAAACTCATAGAGGGGCTCTCTATTAGATTTAGATTTTTTGTGGTAGGATTTTAGGCTAGTTGGTAAGTTCAAAGTTTGTTTTTTTGAAATTTTGGTTGTGGGGTAAAGGAGAGGTCCATTGGGCTTGGAGTCTATTTGATGAAGGTGAAAAATCACTGGTTATATAGCAATTTTATGACAAGGTCAAGGTATCCAGGCTTCTGGATATTTGAATCTATTGTAGTATATGGTAGAGGAATTAAGAAGTGCAACCCATTAAACATAAAGCATCACAGGGATGAATTCTCTGCTTAAATTTAGAAGAAAAACATTCAAATTATCTGAAAATAATGAAATAGAGCATCTATCTTGGATCAATTCTACACATATACTCTTCATTCAAATAATGGAAAAAGAAAGCGTTTCATGAATAACTTAGGTAAGAACACATAAACACTTGAAAGAAGAACATCACTAGTGGCAAATGACACATGAATCCTTGAGAAAAAGAGCCCTGTACTTCTGTATTGATCACTTGAATTGAAACTCCACAGTTTACAAAGGAAAAATATCTACTTTATTCTACCCTCAACAACCCTTTCTTATTAAATAATACATTTTTTTCTAATAAAAATAATCTTAACTGCTTCCTCATTTTGTTGGAAAATACAATTAAATACAATAATAAAAATAAAAATTAAATATTTTTCATTGGTTTCAAAATATTTCGAATTGTTTTGGAGGTTGCTGATGAAATCTTCTTGAAATAGAATCTTATGGTTGTTGTCTTCTTCTTTCGGTTCTAATTCTACCTCAAAATCTGGAAATTTGATCTAGAAATATCTAAAATTTTGGATCTAGAAATGTGAGAAACATGCCTTTGAATGCTCGTCCTTTCTGGTCCTTGAAATTTGGGATTAAGATGCTAAATTGTTGCCAGGTGCCCTGTTGAGTTATGCTTAAAGATTTGGAAATTGGGATTTTCCTTTATCTGTAAACTTGATTTTGTGTCAAGGGAATGGGACAAAATCTATCCACCTATGCTTTTTTCCTAGAAGATTATCCACAAAGAAGAAAAGGATTGAAAGGATGAGGTTTTCTTGATCAAATTTAATTTGTAAAAGGACTCTTCAAACTTCCTCCTAGGAAAACCTCATGGAGTCTTCTTCTATAACATGATTCCCTTGAACTGTTTCTCTGACTAGTGTTTGTACCTATTTTTCCAGTTGGTTACTTTGTAATCACTCCAGATTTTCCATTACTCTACAATGGGATTTTATGGGGTCCAACTCCATGCATAGATTCATCTAAGGAAAGGAGGGAGGACTCTAGTTCATCGAATTCATCATCACTAGTGTACCCTTTTCTTAGTATATTCGATGCATTTCTTCCAAGGTGGATATGGCTACTTACATCTCCAATATTCTCTCCAACATATGGTGCAGGAGGTGGAGAGTACTGAATTGAAAAAGAAAACAATAGAGAACTATAGGTTGAATTTACCTCGCCATTTTTCTTAATTGAATTGTCGAGAAGTATATCCTTAGGAAGCATCAATAAATCACTGGTTGCATTGAGAAGAGAGAAGAGAGAAAGATATGAATTTTTCTTCCATGTCCTCATTATTATCTTCCTAATGGTCACCATATATTCAAGGTGAATCTTCTGCATCACTACCAACTAGTTTTGTCAACCATCTAAGCCAGTTCCCAACAACGTTTTTTAGTTGTACACCAGCACCAAAACTCAGGGTGCCCACACATATTGGAAATACACTTGGATTGTTGATCAAATTTGATATGGAATCAACTGGCATCTCTTTTTATGATTGGTGTAGTATAGAATTAAACATGAAAACATCTAATATAGCTACACATTTTTCCATAGCCATTTTTTCCTAAGATTGGTAAGCCTCTATATTTGTGCCCCATTTGGAAAAACTCGAACACCATAGGTGCATACATTACTAATTTCATCACAAGTTGTGATTTATTCCATGACCACTCCATACGCGAGTTTAATTTTCTAAGTAATATTATTTTTTATATTTACTTTGAATCCCGCTTGATCAACCCACGTTGTAGGAACCTCTTCAAACCCTGGTTCCTCAGTAAATACATGGTTCAATTTTCTATTATTAAAACAACTTGCATGAAAAATGCAATTCAGAGGATCTCGAACACTGTTGAAATAAGGGTGAACATATTTCATTTTGAAACCCAAATAATCTTGAGGATTGAAAAGGTTGTTTGATGTCACAACACCAAGAATATGCTTATTCAATCCTTCTATACTTTGGTTATGAAAATAACACTTCCACCGAGATAACTGTACAATGAATTCAATGTTTCTATAGAAAAAACTATATGATATATAATTTTGAATGGAGCATCTAGTATTTTTGCGTGAAAGGTGAAAATTACAGGGTAGAAGCGCATCGCTACATCAGGTTTACTGGCACCAGGAAGTTGTAAAACAATCCTAGAAACGTCCTTTCTAGAAAAAAAAATACCTGCAAAAAAATTATTAATACCTGAAATAACCAAATTACTTGCGATTTAGAAAGCCACAACAGTTAATGTGTTGATTGAAAAATTTGTATTCTAAATTTCTGACACCACTAAAATTAACCATCAGGTGACCATTCCAATCTTCTAAAAAATGATGGCAATGTCTCATCATGAAATAAGTGAAACTTTGTTGATGAACCATAATCTTGTTTTTTTCTTTTTTAAACCTTTGCAATGACGTGTTGGCACAAATAGTTTAGCTTCTCTTGACTCTTAGCTCTATCCATCTGAGTCTTGTTGATATAAATCTTGCAAGTCCTGTAAGAATTCAATGAAGCGACATACTGGCCCGCTGGATCCCACGGAATACCTTGAACATAGAATAGATGAGCACCCAAAATTTGTTGCACAACACCTTTGTTAGCATCCCATATAGTACATGAATTGTCAAATGAATGGGAAATCAAGAACACTCCATCTGGATACCATTGTATGTAAAAAATATCCTTGCACTGGAAGGAGATTCTCCTTAGTACTTTTTGAAGAATTATTATTCTTTGCATAATGTAGTTTCCATATAAGCAACTTCCCACCAATAGCCCCTGAACCAAGCTTCTCTCTAGATGGAGAAAAATGCAATACATTAACAGAAGAACCATGTTGTGAGAGGCTTCTTCCATAAGATTCCCTAGGGTTCTCCTTCTCGCTTTCAATTTGGTATAATGAGTAAAAATTTCAAATGATTAATAGTTTCACCTAAACAATTATCCTTCCTTCACTCTTTTCATCAGGTCAAGAATTGACCTCTATGTTGGAAAATAGTGCAAGGGAGTTCACATTTCTAAGACCTCGTTTTCATGCTAAAATTAGAGAAATTCTCCCTCCCCTAATCTTAATTTTATGTATACCATTCACAAGCTTTCAAATTTCCTAAGAATATCCTTGACTAACAGTCAAAATTCGATTTGCTGCAACAATTGCAGAGATGTGAAAATGCCACTTTAACAATCTCGATGCCACCTATCTTCACCAGCAGTTATTTGAAACCAGAACTAGATTTTAGGAGGGGGTCTGAATCATAAGCGATATTTCACATGGGTTATTGAAATTGACCATTGATTGCCACATAATCATGATTTGTTTTAAAAAAACTTATTTCAGAGGCCCCTTTCTCCTTCAAATGACGAAAGCCTGAGGGGTCTGAAATTGAATATATGTTGTTGATCTTATCCATTGCATCTTTGCAAACTTCCCAACAAGTTGTTCACTCGAAATATAAATTGCCTAGGTTTCACCATTTTGTGTAGAATCTACTATTATACCAGATCCTCATAATTTAGCATCAAATTTTGATTCAGGTGCGGGTTTTTATGCAACAATTTTTAAAACAATAGGAAGCAAGCTATTCTATACAAACATTGTCTTTAATTCACAGCTCTTCATTTCCTCATACACTTCTTCATCGCTCAAAATATCAAAGTTACCAATTTTCAAGCCCATCTCTTTCAGAGTATTCATACCCTTTCTACTAAGTCCAAAACCTAGTTGATCTGGGGTGTCTAATCAATGTGAGAAAGCATGAGGTCATTTAAAAATAAAAAATTCAGACCCTCATAAATGAGCTTGAAACTATGCATACCAAACTAAACATGTCAAGGCATAATCTTGGCCAAAAGTTATTATGTGATAGAACTTGTGACTCTTCGACTCCCCTCATGAGTATTTGAATTCCTATGACTTTTCGAATTTACATGACTCATCAACTTCATATGTGGGTCTCTTGGAATTCCACTTTACATTACATTGATTACAACAAGTATGGCCCATATTAGTGATGTGGCCGAGACAACTCATGACACAACTCGACATGACACTGCTGACATGTACTAGTTGATTGTGGTGTTTGTGTCGAGCTGCTGTGCTGCTGAGTGATTTTATGCTCTCGGTGTAACATGTATTCACCTCCACATGGAAAAGTGCGTGAGGTCTTCAATGGTCTTGGTATTTTCTTGACGGTGCATGTTTATGTCTCCCTTTCACTTGCTGCTTGATGTGCTTCATGTGTTCGTTCAACTGCGAGAAAGTCTTATAGCATGCACTCCTTTTCCATCCCGTTCGTCATCGCGCCATGTTTGATCGATGTAATTATTCTTGCAATCACTTATGATGAGACAACATCAAATCCAAAAATCTCCTAGTCTAACATGATGCATTATTTTTCATTTCGGTGTAGGTGACAAGGAAAGGGACAAGGCATTGAAATTGTGCAGAGCACAACACAGGCCAGGATGGGAGGCTTCAAAGGACTGTTAAGAAAAACTATGCAAATTTCACTAGGAGGAAGATTTCCACAATCCAGGACAATAGTGACAGCTACAGGACAAAACCCAGTTGGGGGGCACAATTGCATAGTGTCCGGGAGGAAGGCTAGGCAGGGTGTCGAGGGAACTGTTGAACCAATTTTCAAAATTTTCAAAGGGAGAACTAGGTAGGTCATCCAGCTGGGATCTATGATGTTTCTCCAGGGAAGATAGTGTGGGCAGCAGGAGGCACTGGCAGGAAAATATGTGCAGTTTTACAGAGGAGGACATGATTGGTCTGCAGGAGTTGCTGGTCAAAATTGCACAATCCTGGGAGATAGTCCGGGGCCGACCACAACTGCACAATTTCTGGTTTGATTGCAGAGTGGTGAAGAAGGGTAAGTATCAGACAAATCTACGCAATTCCTGGTCCGATTGCATAGAATTCCAGCGGGGAAGCCTACCTAAAATATCTGTGCAATTTCCCGAGACAGTGCAGTCACACTGGACAAGTTCTGCATAATTTTGGAGATCAGTAGAGCTCTTAGTCACAACTCAAGTCATTTATTTGGTTGACCAATGGGAGGCTTGATAGGAGATCTTGTGGGAGGCGGAGATTGAATCATGTTTTGGGACAAATTTTGCGCAGTTCTGGGAGACAGTTAGTTGGCTCATTTCCAGAATTACGCAGTGTGGGCTACCTGGAGGATAACCTCAATCTATGCCCAGTTCTAGGCAGCAATGCAAGTTCACTGATATCAAGGTCCGGTTGAAGGAGGATTGTCTAGTTGACATATTTTCAGGAAAATGACTAAGTGTGAAAGTAAGTGTACCTGTGCATACATGACAATATGATCACACACTTAGTATGATTCGACGACAAGCACCACAAACCAATAAGACAAACATGTGCTTAGTGAGATTGAATCAAAGGTCCAGAGTGACATGTGCGACAATTGAGATATGTCTTCGAATGACCATGACAAAAGTTGTGTGGAAGTGCTTACAACTTTGTGTGCGAATGTGACTGATGCCGACAGAACGAAAACAAATCAGGCACACAAAGACTAACCTTCAATTCCAGAACAAAACTCACAAGCATGATATAGTGATCAACATGCTAAAAACCGATTGGTGTTTAATAAGGAAAAAGGGTGTAATAACTGGACATGAGCTTATGGGATGAGCACGAGTATTTGCAACCATCAAGGGAAAAAAAACCAAGGAAGGGTTTGAAATATGGATGTAGGCCAAAATTTTGGAGGGTGTTGCAGCCACTACAACACTTGGCGACACACTGGTTGAATATCAGCTTCTTTGTTTTGGTTCATTTGCAGCACAAGGCATTGGCCTTTCAGTGAGTATTAATTCATTGTGCAGGTTAATTTGGCTTCCCCACTTACCCCATGGATAGACATGGTTCACCTTGTACCAACTCAGTCAAACACAATAATATTTTCAGCTACATCACAGTGTTTCAAAATCGGGAAGGGTAGTTTGGTTTGCAAGCTTAAGATTTACAGAGTATGATTTTTCATCTCAGGTGTTGGTCCATTGTCAACAGGCCTAAAAAGTACCCCGACAGAGTCATGCAAGAACGTAAGCATTTTTCCATTGTCAAGGAGCGTGGTCAGTACCCCGGTGGAGTTTCCTGCTTCACCTCTCTGCGCAAGAAGTCGTTCTCTTCTTTCACCTTTCTATTTTTTGAAAAATGAATGTGCATAGGCACTTATTTATTTTTGGGGCAGAAGAGGGATCCCGAATTATTGAGAGTAGAAGAGGTTGTTCCTTCAGAGAAGAATGTATGACCTCTGATTTAGGTTTCCTCATTTAGATTTTTCCCCTTCTCTGTTTCTACTAGTTGGACTAAGCTTGAACACCAGAGCTTCCCTTACAGAAGGATCGTATTTTCCGTCCAGGCTTCATCAGCCAAAAGTTATAGCCAAGCATAGAGAAGATGGACACAAGACTGGACAACTTCTACAGTGTCACAAGACTCTTTAAATTCAACCACATAATTATTCAAAAGCCAGAACACAACATACAACAACACTTATTTATAAAACATACAAAATGACAAGACAACCAAAACAAAGCAAAAATAGCAAAGTAAAGCAAAAAAACGAAGCAAAACAACAAAACAACAATAATCATATTATGTACATAGGCAGGGCGTGACCCCATGTCATTGAAAATAACACTTTAAATCTTGGCCACTAAGAGGAAGGTTGTCAATCCTCCTGTCGCGCGATTGCAAGGGATACGTGTGTTGGCCAAGTTTTTCGTGAACCACTTATGGGCCAATCCACAGGGACTGGAACTTCGTATGTTTTCCTTTGTCTTCATGGGGTTTATCCCACTTCAAGACCAAGTCACTCGCATCGAAGCTAGCATTCCCTGCAGACTCACGATCAAACCATCTCTCGATACAGTTCTGGTGGAGTGAAAATTTTTCTTTTGTTTTCATCCATTCTTCTATAACTTGTGTAATGTGTCCATCCTACATTGAATCAATAGGCATGGTTTACCTTAGTATTCTTCAGATAACTAGATGGGAGACATGTTCAGAGTGGGTTTAGTTGTAACTCGGTTGGCCCAAAGTGCATTCACTAGAGCGGAATGCCAGTTTCATTGCTTAGAGTAAATGATAGTTTTGATGATGCGAATGAGATTCTTGAACTTTGTAGATTCGACAAGACCATTTCCCTGCAAGTAGTAGTTAGATGAGTGTTTAAGCACAATACCGTATTACAATGAAAAAGCATATAGTTTCAATGAAGAGAAGTAAGTTGCATTGTAAAAAACAAGTGATACAGAAACGCCAAACCTCAAAATGATGTTCTATTGAAGGAAGCTGATGACTTCCTGATCGTTCACTTGTTTGAGTGGAACTGCTTCTGTCCACCGCATGAAGTAATCTGTAGCAGTCAGATTGTAGTGGTGCTTCTTTGATGAATCTGGGAAGATTTCCCCAATGATGTCTAAGCCTCACTATTGGAATGGTTCATCTACTACAATGGGCTACAGTGGGGTTGCTGACCTTCGAGTTTTGTCGGCGAATCCTTGACAGACCAAGAACTTGTAGGCATAAGCTTATGCATCCTTAAACAATGTGGACCAATAAAAACCAGCTCTCATGACTTTATGTGGAGTTTTGTTACCTGCGAAGTGACCTCCAGCTGGCCTGTCATGCATGTCACATAACATTCTCTCTGAACCTTGTGCCTCCAGGCACCTAAGGAAAATTTTGTTGTTGTGCTTTCTCTAAAGCACTTCATGTGCCAACTGGTAAGATAAGGCTTTGAGGAAAAGTTCCCTATTCTATCACATGGAAAAGTGAGAGGGCATGGTGCCATACTCAAGGTACTATCACACTTCTTCTTACAAAGGTTTTTCGTGCGAAATGGGTGGTGCTCTCCCTATATTATACATGTGGATTTCTTACTCCCAACCAACGAGCAGTTCTTCTTCCTCTTACACGTGTACTGCCTCTGCTACAAGTCTACAGAGACTGTGACCCTTGACAGTGTGAACTGCATAGATATCAAGATCATAGTCATGCAGTCTTGCCATCTAATTCGCATGTCTTTCACCCAACTCTTATTTAATGAGCAATGATCTCACTATTGGGTTTGACACAAAGACTATGCAATGATTTTTTAGTCGGTATTCTTTTTTATCCATGGCAATATAGTTGAGCTTGGGTCTCACATGCTCATGCTCATGAAGGAGATGGGATGTTTGTTGTTCATCTCATCCTTTTGTGTGAGAACTACAACGAGTGAGTTGTCGGAAGTGAATGTATAAAGTAAGAAATGTTTGCTGAAATCTGGGTTGTACAATGGAGGTGCATCTACTATTTCCTACTTGATACAAGTGAATGCATACTTTTCCTTCTTCCCGTAGCTGTAGAATACATCCTTCTTGATCATGTCTTGGATAGGTTTGACAATCCGCACATAATCTGAGATGAACTTTGGGAGAAAGTTGATCTTCCCCAAGAACGACTGCATAGCTTTCTTGTTGACTAGGTGAGGAATCTGTGTGATAGTCCAAACTCAGTCTAGATCAACCTTGATCCCACTCTTGGTGATGATATGCCCAAGTTAGTTCCCCTCAGACACTACAAACACACTCTTCTTGGGATTCAAGGATATCCCGTACTTTCGACATCACTCAAAGATCTTCTTGAGATGACACAAGTGGTCTGATCACTTTTTGGAAAAGACTCTAACATTGTCAAGGTAGACTACCACGCTCTGTCCAATGAGCCCAAGAAAGGCGATGTCCATAGAACGTCAGAATTTTGTGCCTTTGTTTATCAGCCCAAATGGAATTCTTCAGTAAGAGAACGTACCCCACTTGGTACGAAATGTAGTCTTAAGTTTATCAGGTTCTGCTACCAGAACCTAGTTATATATGGAAAATCTGTCAAGGAGAGAGAAAAATTAAACTCTAGATACTATTTGCAAGATGGTCTCCATAGATGACACAGGGTAGTTGTATTTGTTCGAGGTCTTATTAAGATTTCAGAAATCTAAGAACAAGCGGATCTCCCTGGACTTCTTCCTTACAGGAACTAAGTTTGAAACTGAGGTAGAGTGACGAAACTTGTAAATGATCTTAGCATACAACAACTTAGTCAATTATTTTTGTATGAGGGGTTCAAGTGAAGGATGGAATTTTTTGAGTTTTTGCAAAATTGGCTTGACCCCTTTGTTGATTTGAATGACGTGTTGGATTATTCACATGTCATATGTTTTCAAGTCATCGTATGTTCACGTGAATACATCACGGTACTGTTTGAACAAGCGGAAAAAGGCTTGTCGCTCCTCTAGCATGCAACACTCATATAGACTTATGAAAGAATGCAATAAAATAAAGAAATAAACATTAAAAAAAGATGTAGCATAAATAAAAATTCATTTCATTCATATCAAAGAACTAAAATATGCTTACATACAGAATGGAAATAAACTAGCTCAAGCGATGGTAGCTTATCTCTAAGAAGAGATCTGGCAGCTACATGTCTCTGAACTATGTTGCAATGAGGCTTGAATGCCTATTTATTATTGAGAAACAATGGAAAACCCCAAACATCCAAAAACCTAACCCTAGGAGATGAAACATCAAACTATGGGCCCGGTTGGGGTAAATTGATACATCAACTTCCAAGGGTCATGTTGATGCCTCGAAATTCACTACACCAACATGGGGGAAACCACACGGTCCGGAATTTAAAGCATTTCCTTTTTCATTTGGAATAGTGGCTCCAACTGGTTTAACTAGGTCTAGTTACCTTTTCCCAATCATTATCGTTTTTACAATATGTCTTGTATTACCAATAGCTAGGGACATCAGATCAATTCTTCTAGTTTATCAAGTAAGAAGAATGACCCTTAAGTTGTTTTTGTGGAACAACCAAAAAACTCTAAAGCTTTTCCTCGAAGAGAGGACTTATAAGATAACACATGCATGATTTAAATAGTATGCAATTAATCTATCTTATCTTGATTGAAGGAAAGAATAATCCTTTCCCCAATCAAGAGATGATTTATTAAAAGAAAACATTAAGGAATTGAAGTAAAAATGAAGGAATTAGATCAAGGAGATAGATCTCGAGATCTAATTCCTTATTGATCTAAATACCAATAATCAAACACTTAGTAAGTAGTTACATAAGTATTTGATTGAAGT
The DNA here is from genome assembly GCA_031772625.1 of Pinus tabuliformis. NCBI lineage: Eukaryota > Viridiplantae > Streptophyta > Pinopsida > Pinales > Pinaceae > Pinus > Pinus tabuliformis. The sequence goes on along the minus strand of CM062816.1, from coordinate 1,346,126,963 downwards.
ATATCCAATTCCTAAGGTATATGCATATAAAATCTATTTATTTCCCGAGTTTACTTGTTATTTGAATGCGATCTAAAATGGTTGTCTTTAGTACATGGTAATGTAAATTAATCATATACTAAAATAAATGAAAACATTACAGATTAATTATTTTAATTAAATAATTAATCAAAATAATTTTTAAAGCATATATCGCTATCCAAATAAAATAACAATTTGCTGCTAGATGTATTGAAAAATTACAGCACTGGCATATTAAAAAATGAGATGACGTTGAATGGTGTTAATAATATACATATAATAGACAAATTGAAAGATGGAATGAGTACAAATTATACAAAACAGAACGTTAAAACATTGATAAAAATACACGATGTAGCACACTCGTTTTGTAAAATTCATAGTCTTGATCCTTTTTCTTGATCCTAAAGCTCTCCAAAAGTACATAAATGCAACTAGCTAAAGCTTCTTTAAGTAGAAAAAGAATTCATATCCTATCATTCTATTAAAAAGACTAAGAGGTACAATATTGCAAGCCTCAAAGATTTTCTTTTTCGAATTCTCAACCTGGCCCAGTCTATTAAGACAAACTTGGTGATACAAAAATGCAAGCCCCAAAGGATTTCTCTTTTAGATTCCAGACCCTTATTCAATCCATTAAAATGGGTTTAAATAGAAATACATATTTTTTTAAATAATAGGTTTCCGCACAACGCTGAGGAAATTAATGGAATCCCTCAAATCTTGAAAAAAATAAAAAAGCTTTCAAAGATAATCTTTTGAAATGCTATTCTAGCTTATTGGCCTCATATTTCAATCAAAGGATCCTCACATTTGCAGATTTTGTGGGTTTGATATGCTTCTTTCTCTACACAATTTTATCCTCTTCATTTTCTTGGTTGCCGAATTCTTCGTTTATACCTGGAGAATGATAAACCATAGATAAGCAAACATAAATCAACACTGTGCTTTTTAGAAAAAGATAAGATCAAATGAAAATATATGGACCATTTATTTAAATCACAATCACATTGGAATCATGGACAGAGTCCATCATAATCACAATACATTGGAGTAGGTATGAATCATATTGTAATCAGACCTCAAACATGGACTATATTAAAACAATTGCATTAAAACATGGAGCATTCCTTATCGAGATCAAATCATAATCACAATGGAAAAGATCAAATCGCAATCACAATTAATCAAGGAGAAGAACCTATCCTTATCGCAATCAACTTTAAACAGAGGCAGGAATAACATGAGGCCTATGGGTTTCACGATTATGATATCGCAATCACGGAAGATCGGCGATAGGCTGATCGCAATTGCATCAACAAAGCGACACAGTCTTGAAAGATTTGTGATTTGTGATCTGCAAGCGTAAGGGCTGACATGGATCTGATGTCACTAATGATGCTTTATCATAATCGCAATCGTCATGAGGCATCATATCGCAATCGCAATCAGCGTGATGTAGGAGGCATGACTCTTGGAACTTTTCTGATTGCGTGGACGTAGGGAATTTATGGACTAGCATGTATAATCCTGTTGGGTCCGGCTTATATATCATATCGCAATCGGTGGTGCGGAGTGGGGTATGGACTTAAGCCTTTAGATCTTGCAATGTCTTAGATGTGATATTTTGTTTTAATGGATTTAAATCAATGATCGGGTCTGGTTTAAATATCACAATTGCAATCACAGAGAGGTGGAGAGGTGTCAACTTGTTTTTTCTTGTGATTTCCCGGATGCAGGGAGTTTATTAAATGGAGTGTATGACTCCGTCAGGTCTGGGCTATATCACAATCACATTAGGTACAAGACATAAGACTTGGGCTATGGTCTATTTCAATCTCCACGGATGCAATATGTTTATTCAAGTGAAGTTCATGACCCTATCGGGTCCGACCTTATCAAGTCGCAATTGCATTTTGCTAAGGCTACGTGTTTTATCATGGTGTATTGTTTATTATGTTGATTTGCGATGCGGGGTATGGCGGAGCTATAAATATTTTTAACCTTTGGGAATTAAAAAAAAAACTATGATTATTTTGTTTTCTTTTAATTTAAATAACCCATGTTTTAATACTTAAGGCTTTTTAAAACCTAAGTGTGTATCTTGGTCTCAGAAGCTATTTAAAATTTGATTTTTTGATAATCAAGTTTTAATACTTAGGTTTTAATTAAAAATCCTAAGTATTAAACTTTGGTTATGGGATTTTACAAACATTTTTTTATGTTGATTTTCTATTTTTTAATTTTTTGTTTTTAAAGAAATAAAATCAAAGGTTTTGTTAAAACTAAAGGGTCCCTATTTTAATATAATAAATTTCATAGGAAATTTATAATATATTAAAATGGGGGTTGTTGAACAATACAACAATTGGCGATTCACTAGAAGAACCAGTTATCTTTGATGAATGATAAAGACATTTCAAAAATTCAGTAAAAATAATTTAGGAAGTGGAAACTACTTTTCGAAACATTTAGATAAATAAAATTACTCTGACTATAAAACTCATTTAATTGTAACTTCTTTAAAAACATTTCGTAAATGAAAAACACTTATTTACTTGTATCAATCATTAATCAGTTATAGAGATAAAGTAGGGGGCCTTTTACGACTTAGCTTTTGATGTACTTGTTCGTCACAGGTAGATCCACTACTTCTAGCAAGCGTTCATAGCTTTGATAGGGTTACCTTTTAACCAACAATATTCCAGTATCCCATCCATTTAATAGTGCAATAATTAAAGGTAAGCTATTTTTATTTTTTCCTTTGTTTTCTTTTCTTTTTTAACTAATGTCTAAAAGCCATTGTCCTGGTTTGGTGGCCAGATAGCGACAATGCCATTCACTGGTAATAATCAAACTGAACAAGTTGGCTCGTGATGAAACCTCTTGTCTTATAATTGAAAAATCATAATCCATTACCCTGATTTGGTGTTCAGTATGGTAATGTTAGTTTAATTGCTTCCCTATGATCATGGTAAGAAAGCTCATGATGAGACCTCCTATCTTTTTAGATTTATTATTGTTTAGAATTACATTCTAAAAAGTCTCTTTTTAATAGATGGGGAGAACCATTGACTCCCTAAGAGTTTTGGATGACAAATCTTAGTTGAAAGTGTTTGGTCATAAGACAATCTTCACTTTTATTTAAAGATAACCTTTTTGACTGAAACTAGAGTACAAGGATATAATTTTTGAGGTTCTTTAAAGATTTCACAATTTAATGGAAAAATTTCAGAGTTATATAATTTATCTAGTTTTCAATTTTGGTAACTTCTTCTTAAAAATTTCTACTTTCAAATTGAAAAAAAATCATAAAATGGTTTCAAGAGACGTTTGTGAAAAGCCAAAGGTATTCTATTAACATTATTATCTAAAAGAAAAATGTAGATGTGATATAATAAGAAAATTTTCTCAAGATACGACTATTCACAAGTGTGTTGGTAAAATCACCAAAACCAAATCTAAAAGGAAAACTCCACAATATTGTTTATATAAATTTCTTAACAAAAAAGGAAGAAGAATATAATCATGTAAGTTCATTCCTTATTATGTTGAAATTTAGATAAATTTTAACTTGTAAAGTTATAAGCATTTAGTAATAATGATGATGATGATGATGATGATGATGGTTAACGTCCACTGAGACCAAATTGGTCTATCGGACCTACAATTTTCTTAATTTTTACTTGTCTGGCTCCTCGTCTTTCTTGGCGAGATTGGTGTTGTAGCTTTCTTTCTTTTCTCTACGGTCTTCCAACTTCCTTTGTCTTGCATCTCCTTCATCTCTTCTGGTTCTTGGGACATTGGTGTCTTAGCTTCGCGATCTATAGTCGGAGAAGTTTGGTTTAGGAGATCTGCTTTGCTGTTAAATGAAGATTTATTTTCTGTGGTATTCAGATCCTCACAACTGTTGATTTGTTGGGGTGGGCTTTCTCCTTGCTTGCTTTGAGAGTTGTTTCCTTCTTCCTTGATTTCTTGTGACTCAGAGTTTTCTCTAGAATATTCTTCTTTGATGACAGTGTAGTGTTCTTTTTGTGCTCCTTCCCACCATGTAGATCTGTGGTGGTTTTTTCTAGCAAAATTTTTCTCAGAGGCTTTTGGGCAATTTTTGGCTAGATGCCCCGTCTCAAAGCACGATCGACATCTGAAGAGGACACTTTCATAATCAAGCTTCTGGTTCCACACATAGTCTTTACTTGTTAGGTTTATTTCCGCTGGGAATCCGGCGCTGAAATCCATTTCCACACAGATGCGTGCATAGGTGGTTCTGGCATATTCCTCTATTTCTAGGCACCTGCAGTAAAATTTCCCAATTGCATTTCCGATGGCTTTTAGCGAGGAGAGATTCCAGAGATGCAAGGGTAGGCTTGGCAATCTCACCCAAACTGGTGCTGAGGTTATCACTACTGTAGAGGGATCGAATGATGGGTTCCATGGCTTCATGAATAGGCCTGATTTTTCCCAAAACCAAGGGCCGGAATCTAGAATACGTTGTCTGCTTTCAGGATTTTCAAAATCTACTATAAAGAAACCTCTAGCACAGGGGTAGATATTAATTTCATCAGAAATGATAGGCTTCCATACCTCCGAGATCCAATTGTGGAGTGCTATTAGCCGCGGCCAAAAACCATTGAACCGGCAAATTAGGGCACTTTCGGAGAACTTCAAAGCTTCATCGAGTGAGTCCTGGACCACTTGGATAGTGGGAGCTGGGGCTTCACTCACGATATGGGCAGGAGATTGCCTTCCAGAGGCGGATGAGCCACCAGTTATTTTTGCGAAGCTCGGAGCCATATTTTACGCAGATCTGCACCAGATCTGAGAATGCTGGAACAGCAGCAAATATTTGAACCGCAGACCCTAAGAATGCTAGGACAGCAGCTGTGTCCTCCACATGTTACATTGCCTCCAAAAGATTACGAACAGCTTTTGTCCTCCACACGTTCCGCTGCCTCCGAACATCCATGGGATCTGTGGAAGAGATCTGAAATGTTGAAAAACCAGAATAGATCTACGGAAGAGATCTGAAATGTTGAAAAACCAGAAGAGATCTGCGAGAAAACTACGAGATCTGCGAGAAAACTGCGAGATCTGCAAAAAAAATCTACTTGAAAAACCAGAAGAGATCTGCGAGAAAACTGCGAGAACCTCAGAGAATGATCACCGAAGGATCACCGTAGAACTTCAACGCCCCTTATCAAACGCAATCGCTGCTCGTTGCAGAAATCCTCTTCTCGGCTTTGTATCAAGCCTAAACTCTCGTACTTCCCCTTATAAAACGTAATCGCTGCTCGTACTTACCCTTATCAAACGCAATCGCTGCTCGTTGCAGAAATCCTCTTCTCGGCTTCGTATGAATCTTTACAGGGAGAGAGATCGGAAGAATGCGCAGGTCATCTTTTTTTTTTTTTTGCTCATAATATTATAATGTTCTATTAAAATGAGAAAATTTATGTTTTCTATGGATTTTCATTTTCAAAAAAAAAAAAACTTGCAAAAAAAAAATTAACCATTTTTAAAAATCAAAGTAATGCTTCAAAGAAAAATAATAAGGTTTAGAAATCCCCCATTTTGGCTGATTCGATGAAACTCGTTACTTATTCCTTTAAAAACTTAAAGCAAATAATGAAAATGAGCTCAAAGTTTGATCTGGTGGAGGTGTAAAAATGTTGTGAAGAGATGCAAAAGAGAGTTATATATCAGAAAAAACTAGAAACAAAACTAAATATAAAAAGTAAAGAAATGAATGAAAGTGAGTATGTGAGACTTACCATTGAAGAAGTTCGTTTAGTCTTACCTGAGAGATATGACTTCCTCCAATGCAAGGTAACTAACTCAAAATCATTATTTATTAAATATAAAATTCTAATTAATTAATTTTAGGATTACATTCACCTCGATTTCACATAGGATGAAAATAGTAGTGACTATTACCTTCTCAGAAGTACTTGTAAATAAAAGATTGCCCAAACATAACAATTCTCCATGCCTGTTTTCTAAAAGTTCTATTGTCATTGTGATGGAGTATTGCAAAATAAGGACAATCATGCGATTTAAAAGTCTATGATATGTTTTAAATTACTTTATCATAGTGGCTGCTGGATGTGGATGCGCCGCCGGTGGGAAACCGTTGAAGGATATGGGAAAAGTTATCCATCATCGAGTTCATTTGTTTATTGAGGCCTCCTCGAGCAATATTTTTATATGATCTCCTTCTCCCTCATCTTTTTTTTCTTCCCCCATGGGTGACTATCAGTATTTGAGAGGCTGATCTTGCAAGGATTCAACCAGATCGAGCCCTAACTCCTTATACCCTAACCTCATTGGGGATAGGCAAAGAAGGATTGAGAAAGAGTAGACTACTCTGATACCACTGATTCAGAGTTATGCAGGAACGCAATAAATTATAGAAATAAACATAAACACAGAAATGTAACATAAATAAAACTTCATTTCATTAATATCAAAGAACTGAAATATGCTTACATACATAATGGAAATAAACTAGCTCGGGCAATAGTAGCTTATATCTAAGAAGAGATGTGGCGGCTATATGCCTCTAAACTATGTTAAAATGTGGCTTGAAGGCATATTTATTATTGAGAAACAATGGAAAACCCCAACATCCAAAAACCTAACCCTAGGAGATGAAACACCAAACTATGGGCCTCGTTGGGCTAAATTGGTACATCAACTTCTTGGATCATAACTTTGCCATACGATCTCCGTTTGATGCACACGATACCTTGTTAGAAAGATCTATTTGAGGACTAAAATTTTTGATAGCAAATATCAAGCTAAAATTTTCTATATTCTCCAATGGTGATTTTCCAAAAAAATGTCATTTAGGGCCTCAAAATGACTCTGGAAGTTCACGACCCGAAAAACTACCAAAAATAGTAAATTATGCTACAATTAAGGAAATTGAAAAACTGAAAGAAATAGTGGTGGGGTCCAAGTGGAATAGGTGGGTGGCCACCAATATCCACTTGGATCAAACACATACCAATATTTATGAACTTTGAATCTCTTTATGTTCCTAGGTTAATCTGTTCATGCATCTATGTGGAACTGTGGGATTTTGTGTTCCTGGGCCCTTTGAAGTGGTTCTACAAGTCATAGAGTTTCTCATGTGAAACCAAACCCTTGGGGTTGGAATTTCCTATGTTGTCATTAGGTGTGTCTTGAAGATACTGCTTGTGCACATCTTTATCTATTACTGCTTCTTTGAAGACGTCAGTGTTGGCCATAAAATGCCTTATCCGTTCATCATCATCAAAAACACACAAATTAGTGATGTTGTGAGGGATAGATGGCTTATACAAAATTTCAATAGTAAATATATCCCTAAGAGGTGTCATCCTAGCAGTTGCATTTGCTAGTGCATCTGCAGCTACATTGCACATTCTTGGTACATATATGGGATTAAAAGCTTGGAAATTAGAAATAAGCCACCATACTCTTTCTGGTAACTCTTAAGAAGAGGCGAGACACAGTGTATGGTGTTATGTACCTTTCATACCACAATCTCTTAATCACCTACCACTTTCAACATAACAATGTTGAGGTTAAGGGCTTTTTGCAAACCCAAGATGAGTGCTTCATATTCAACAGTGTTGTTTGTGCACTCTAACTCCAAGTGGCTTGAGACTAAATGTTTTCTTTTCCTTGGGTCGATCAAAACACACCTAGCTCTAGAGCCATCCTTTGTTTTGGATCCATCAAAATACAAGGTCCACAAGTCGTCTGTACAAGGACCACTTTCCACGATAGTACTGCTAACACTATTGTGATTACTGTTACAAAGTACTGTACAAGTTTCATTTTCACTAGTTGCACAAGGAAGGAGATCCAACTGTGTATCTGGTGGGGTGGAGCTTGGATATGAAATAAAGCACCCTAGTTGTGTTTCTAGAAAGTAATTGTCGAATAGAAGTTTGCGAAATCCAAGGGTTCATTCTGACCATTCAAGGGAGTAACATTTTGTTTCATGTATCTCTCCAACAACACTCGAATCTGGTTGCTTCTTCCCTGGTATGTAAGCCATAAGTGAGACCAGTCTGTAGAAAAATATCCTTGCAACTTGTTGGACTAGTCTCTACTATGTAGTAATCCATATTATTATGGGATGTCCATGATCACAATGTTGATGCACTGGTGAAGTCGTCCATTAGACGATAACCAAATGATGACATCTTAGAGTTCACCAATGGTTGGTACACATGTTCAGTCGGGTTGGATGATCTGTGTAGCTGTACTACTCCATTGCACATTGGTTTGTTTAGGAATGAAGAGTGGCATGACATTGATTGATGTGCTAGAGTCAACCAAACAGTTGTGGACATTGAAGTTGAATATTTCGAGTGATAACAAAAATGGTGGGCCTAGCAAATTTGCTTCTTCCGTGTGAAGCACATTGAGTACAAATGCGAGTGATTTGAGAGACTTAGTTGGTCCCTTGCTGGAAGAAGCAACATTGTTTATGGAGGTTTGCCCAAGTGTGCACAAAATAATATCTCGCTGACCCATGAGTTTGGCAAGCTCATACAGAGAGATGTTCACATGGGTCTTCTTCATGTATTTAACAATATTGTAATCCAAAGAGGGAGGACTCACTAAGTTTTCTGGGGCAAGACTTGGGTTTGTACTATCTGGTGGAGTGTTTTGAAGTAAGTTTCTCATGGATGTATCTTTCGTTGGAGCTATCTTCCCAGACTTGCTTTGTGTTTTCAGTGTTGAGGATGTCGGTGGATCAACTTTTCTTATCATTTGCTTGAACTTCACTTTCAGTATCTCAATCACAGTAGGATCCCTTGACTTCTGAAGTTGTATCGACGATTCTATTTTGGGGGCTCTTTCTCGGTGTTTTTTTTCTTCTAGACAACGTTTAGACATTGATACATGTTAACCATGTGCCCAAAACTTGGAGCTGCATCAGATGCAACATCTTCTTCGTCATATTTATCTTCCAACTGAACCTTCTCACTGGCATTAAAATAATCATTCATCCTTGAGGCCACAAAACCCATAACTCGGTTCCAATCTACATAGGTCTTCTCTGAATGCCACGCTTGGTGGATCTCACAGAAGTTGTCCTTGGAAATCAGGTCCATTTAGAACATAACATTTGAACTTTGCACATATTTAGCCGGGTGACTACTACTACTACTTGATGTCACATTCTTCTTGTTCACAAAACCAGAAGGCCTACTTCTCATTAATGTCTCAGTTATCCATTGCTTGAGTTGTGCTACTTAAGTTGTCAAGGACTTGAGGAGACGAGTAAGGGTCTCAATTTCACTTGTTTAATTTTCCTTTACCCTACTCATAGCAGTCTGATACCTCCTGCCAGTATCTTTGGAGTCATTAGCTAGTTCATCATATGCAATGACTCCAATGTTCACAGGTCTTTCTCCACATCAATTGATTCTTGGTAAATTTTGGAAAGTATTGGTTTCGTAGCTCATTTGACGAATTGCACAATGCTAGTCGGTAGTGCAAACATGTAGTCGTTGATTATGTTGGAATCATGAGGTTTAGTGTCTACAGTGAAATTGTTTAGGATACATTGAAACCTCCGGTTAAATTCTTTTACTTTCTCTTTCAACTCCATCTTAACACTACCCAATTATTTCAACAACATGACGGGGTTTTTGTCATCAACAAATTTCTCAAGGAAATTTCTCTTGAACAACCCCCAGTTCTGAATCGAGTTGACAAGAAGGTTGTGGTACCATACAACTTCTCTTCCATTAGAGGTACATGGAAATAGTATACATGCAACATCATCATAACGTACCTCGCGTGTCTGCAGATGTAGGTAGAACGTGTCTAGATGGTCTTCTACCTTCACTACTCTATCAGGGTCATACTTCATTAACAAATTATCTGCATGCCTTGGAATCTTGTGCAAGGCACCGTGGAGTGCAAATGGGCCCTGTGTCATCCATTCCCTATTTTGATTAGCCATATTGTCTTCTTCTTCGTGCTCGTCCTCTTCTTCTGAATTAGACGATTCAACCTTCGAATTTATTGGTTTGTCTTTACCTCTGCCTCCTCCACTACCTTCCCCTCTGCTGCCTCTGCCAGAACCTGAGCCCAAGTGTGTGTTGTTAACTTCTTCTACTTGTAGGAAAATAGGAGGTTCCTCTTCATTCTTAATAGATTCTACCAGCTCTTCAAGTGTGGCAAGGATTACTTCTTCAAAAAACAAGCCTACAACCCTTGTGGGTGTATTCTGTGAAGAGGTAAGATTATGTACTCCTAGAATCAATCCAACAGCTTTGGAAAACTAACGGTTATGGGACAGACAAAGCAAAGGTGATGATATGAAATTTTTTGTTCATGTTTGGGAGGTGAGGAGTAACCAACTTCAGAGTTGCGCGTGGGAGAGAGAGAGTTTGTGTTACTTCCTTGACCAGGTGATGGATATGTGGGGTTGAGAGGAAATTCAACCATAAATAACTAGCGACCCTCCTTCTAGCACCAGAAATGCTGGCAGTGTTGGACCCACCAACATTCAGGGGATCTCCCCGGTATGAAGTCCCAACTAGACCTCACATAGTTTGGTATAGAAGTCCCATCCGGTACAATGGTCAGGTTGCCATTATCTTAGGGATTTGCCTTAGCTCTTGTTGTTCAGCACATGAGAGTGTTATGCTTGTAACTTCAAGAAAGTGAGGTGAGTGTCCCTGGTGAGTGTGTAATGTAACGCTTTGTTCAGGTTCTCTTACTATCAAAAGGGGAAGGTGAAGTAAGCCACTTGATAAAAGGGAATAGTCCCAACCCAGGAAGAAACACACGTGAACAACAACAAGGGTATGTCTAGCACCCAGCAGAATAGTCCATGATGGATGCGGCAGTCGTGAAAACCAAAGTTTAAGGGAAAACGCGTACACTTTCCAGTGAAATAGTCCACACAAGGGCGATGATTGTTAAAACCAAGATAACAAAAAGCCATTTTGTCTAATGTCCGATGAAGTAATCCACACAGACATGACAATAGTGATAAAAAATACAACACATATTCAACAATATGAGTACTAAAATAATCGAAGTAGTTCAACTATCTTAGTACAACTCAAGAAAACATGCATTACAAATGTTTAAATAATAGTCTTATAAACGAATACAAAACATGTTTGAAAACTTGCTAGCCTAAGACATGCTTTTAAATTAAGAAAAGGATCCAAGACACATATGTACACCATACATCACTAGTCCCAGTAGTGGGATGTTGGAGCCATTGCTCGCTCCTCAAAGAATAGACTACAAAATCTTAAGGCTATGCGAGAGGATCCAAGGTGAAAAGTCCTTTGCTCATACAATGAGGGGGTATATATAGCCAAGGGGGAATAAATGACCCTTGATGTTATCACTCTGTAATTTCTTAAGGCTGAGAAATAAACCCAGAGGTAACCACAAAACCACTTTTAATATTAGAAGCTAGCCCTTCTAAACTCAGAGAGGGGTCCCTCTATTAGATTTAGATTTGTTGTGGTGGGATTTTAGGCTAGTTAGTAGGTTCACGGTTTGGTTTTTGAAATTTTGGTTGTGGGGTAAAGGAGAGGTCCATTGGGCATGGTGTCTATTTGATGAAAGTGAATAATCACTGGTTATATAGCAATTTTATGACAAGGGCAAGGTAGTCAGGCTTATGGATATTTGAATATGTTGTAGTATATGGTAGAGGAATTAAGAAGCACAACCCATTAAACATAAAGAATGTCAAGGATGAGTTCTATGCGTAACTTTAGAAGAAAAACATTCCGATTATCTGAAAGTAATGAAATAGAGCATATATATTGGATGAATTCTGCACATATACTCTTCATTCAAATAATGGGAAAAGAAAAATTTTCATGAATAACTTAGGTAAGAACACATAAACACTTGAAAGAAGAACATCACCAGTAGCGATTGACATAGAAATCCTTGAGAAAAAGAGCCCTGTACTTCTGTATTGATCACTTAAATTGAAACTCCATAGTTTAGAAAGGAAAAATATCTGCTTCATTCCCTTTCTTATTAAATAATACATGTTTTTTTGTAATAAAAATAATCTTAAATTTCTTCCTCATTTTGTTGGAAAATACAATTAAATACAATAATAAAAATAATAATTAAATATTTGTCATTGGTTGCAAAATATTTCGAATTTTTTTGGAGGTCACTGATGAAATCTTCTTGAAACATAATCTTATGGTTGTTTTCTATCTCTTCTGGTTCTAATTCTGCCTCAAAATCTGGAAAGTTGATCTAGAAATATGCCCTTGAATGCTTGTCTTTTCTGGTCCTCGAAATTTGGGCTAAGATTCTAAATTGATGCCAAGTGTCCTGTTGAGTTATGCCTAAAGATTTCAAAATTGGGATTTTCCTTTATCTGTAAACCTAATTTTGTGTCAAGGGAATGGGATACAATTTGTCCACCTATGATTTTGTCCTGGAAGATTATCCACAAAGAGGAAAAGTATTCGAAGGATGAGGTTTTCTTGATCAAATTTAATTTGTAAAAGGAATCTTAAAACTTCCTCCTAGAAAAACCTCATGGAGTCTTCTTCTAGACATGATTCCCTTGAACTGTTTCTCTCACTATTGTTTGTACTTGTTTTGCTAATTGGTTACCTTGTAATCACTCTATATTTTCCATTACTCTACAATGGGATTTTCTAGGGTGCAACTTCATGCATCGATTCATCTAAGGAAAGGAGGGAGGACTATAGTTCATTGAATTCGTCATCATTAGTGTACCCTTTTCTTAGAATATACTATGCATTTATTCCAAGGTGGATATGGCTGCTTACATCTCCAATATTCTATCCAACAGATGTTGTAGGAGGTGGCGAGTACTGAATGGAAAAATAAGAAATAGAGAACTGTAGGTTGAATCTACCTCGCCCTTTTTTCGAATTGACTTGTCCAGAAGCATATCCTTAGGAAGCATCAATAAATTACTGGTTGCATTGAGAAGAGAGAAGAGAGAAAGATCTGAATTTTTCTTCCACGTCCTCATTATTATCATTGTAAGGGTCACCACCTATTCAATGTGAATCTTCTGCATCACTACTGACCAGTTCTGTCAATTATCTAAACCGCTGCATTTTTTAGTTGTACACCAGCACCAAAACTCAGGTTTCTAACAAGTATTGGAAGTACACTTAGATCACTTATCAAATCTGATATGGGATCAATTGGCATCTCTTTTTCTGATTGGCGTAGCATAACATTAAACATGACAACATATAATATAGCTACACTTATCCCATAGCCATTTTTGTTAAGATTGGTAAGCCTCTATACTCGTGCCCCATTTGGAAAAACTTGAACACCATAGGTGCATACAATGCTAATTTCATCACGAGTTATGATTTATTCCATGACCGCTCCATATGTGAGTTTAATTTTCCAAGTAATATTATCTATTATATTTACTTTGAAGCCCGCTTGATCAACCCACATTGTAGGAACCTCTTCAAACCCTGGTCCCTCAGTAAATACATGGTTCAATTTCCTATTATTAAAACAACTTGCACGAAAAATGCGATTCAGAGGATCTCGAACACCATCGAAATAAGGGTGACCATATTTCATTTTGAAACCCAAATAATCTTAAGGATTGAAAAGGTTGTTTGATGTCACAACACCAAGAATAGGCTTATTCAATCCTTTTAGATTATGGTGCTAAAAAATAACACTTCCACCGAGATAAACGTACAATGAATTCAATGTTGCTATAGAAAAAACTATACGATATATAAGTTTATTTTTGCATGAAAGGTGAAAATTACAGGGAAAATGCACACCACTAAAACAAGTTTACTGGCACTAGGAAGTTGTAAAACAAGCCTAGAAAAGTCATTTTTAGAAAAACAATTACCTGCAGAAAAATTATTAATACCTGAAATAACCAAATTACTTACGATTTAGAAAGCCACAACAGTTAATGTGTTGATTGAAAACTTTGTATTCTAAACTAATGACACCACTAAAATTAACCATTAGGCGACCATTCCAATCTTTTGAAAATTGATGGCAATGTCTCATGATGAAATAGGTGAACTTTGTTGATGAACCATAATCCTATGTTTTATTTTTTTTGTAATTCAGCTTTGCAATGACGCATTGGCACAAATAGTTTAGCTTCTCCTTACTCTTGTTGGAACTACTACACACCTACATGCAGACTCTTAGTTGGAGCATGGGACTGCATGCAAGATTCCTTTTGCATGTTTGAACTACTACACACCTACATGCAGACTTTTAGTTAGAGCATGGGATTGCATGCAAGATTCCTTTTGCACGATTTACTCCTTGATTTGCTCCTTCTTTAACTCCGCAACTAACTAGTTATCTCTGGAACTTGTTGTAGGTGTTGAGTCTTCTCATTGATCACCACTATAGTGCATTACCTTGGGCTCTTCACCCAGTGATGCTATATCATGAGCATTGTAACATATTTTCGAATGTATCATTCTTTTCTTCTTTCGATTTTCTTTTAGTGTTTTTGCTCTGCAAAGCTGTGTGTTCAACCTTTACTAGCTAGATTCATCTGTGCAGGTTTTCTAACACATTTACATGGTATCAGAGTCCACAGGTTGCAAGATAAAAGGCTCACCAGTACTTTATTTTGCATGTATTACATCTTGGAGATCGAAGATTGACAAAAAAATGGAGTTTCCCAAAGCATCGATCCTAACACCGTACAACTATCATGAATGGAAGGACCAAATGGCTCGATACCTTCATCATAAAGGGTTGTATAGGATTACCATGGCTACAGAAGTGGAACCCACTTCAGCCATAGAGAAATCCAAGTACCTCAACCGTATGGATGAGGCCCACGGATCCATATGCATGTGCATCTCCCCAGAGTTGCAGTTTCATCTATCTGCCTGCAATACTCCCAATGAGATATGGAAAAAGGTTGAAGATCTCTACGGGAAACAGGATGAGATGAAAGGACATCTGCTCGAAGTGGAGCTGCTATCATTGGATCCACGGAACTATGACAAAATTCAAGACTTCTTAACCAAATATAATGATCTATTGCTGCAACTCAAGGGTTGTGGAATTGACAAATCTAAGGAGGAGAGTCACCAAGTTCTCTCTATTATGTCAAAGCTCGGACCGGAATACTCCGTATTTGTGTCTACATTTCATTAAGTAAGGCTCGCAACAGGTAAATCCTACACTATGCCTTCTCTCAAAGAATTTATGGAGTCCCTTATTTTTGAGCAAGATAAACTCATTGGCATGGGGAAAATCAAACCTCCAAAAGCACATGCACTTGTTGTGCATGATGGCAGCCACAATAAAAATCACAGATCTGATTCAAATCAAAAAAATCAGCAGCAAAAACACAAAGGAAAAGCACATTCCCATCCAAAGAAGGAAGGATACACCAAGCCCTTCAATGACTCCTCCGGCTCAAGAAATGAGAAAGGGAAGAAAGGAAACAGATGCACCTACTGTCAAAGAGGATTCCATCCAGAATCCTCTTGCATGAAGAAAAAAATTGACCAAATGGTAGAAATCCTTCAGAAGCACAACCTTGGGGACCACATCCCTCAGGGCGCCAAGAAGAAAACTGAAGATCCGCCACACGGGAAAGGTAATAATTTTCATGCTTTAGTTGCAATTAATTCTTCTCCTGATGCATGGATTATAGATTTTGGTGCATCACATCATATGGTTGCTGCAAAGGAAGTATATTCCTCTTTGGATGCATGCAAAGGACCTCCCATCCTCATGGGAGATGACTCACCTATTGAGGTTACCGAAAAAGGTAGAGTGTAACTTTTACATGGAAGCTTTAAAGATGTGCTTCATGTTCCAAAAATTTCGGTAAACCCGCTTTCAGTTTATCAGATCACTCATTCCGGCACCGGAAAGAGAGTAGAATTCACTCCAGATGTAGTGAGCATATATGATCTACATAGCAGTGCCAAAATTGCAACTTGTGAGGTAAACAATGGAGCCAGACTGTATACATTTTCTGAATTTATTGAATCTGAATCCTCCTTATTGCTTATACATGCTGATGATAGTAGTAGGCTTTGGCACGAGAGGTTTGGTTACTTAAATTATAGGTATATGTAGCAGCTAAGCAAGAATGAGATGGTGGAAGGCTTGCCAAATATTAGTTTCTCCAAAGGAGTTTGTGAAGGGTGTGTTCTTGGCAAACATCCCAGAGAAAAGTTTGACACCGGCAAGACTCACAGAGCATCCTCTCCTCTATATCTGATCCATAGTGATCTCATGGGGCCTTTTCCTCATCCTTCCATCAATAAAGCAAGGTATGTGCTTACATTTATTGATGATTTCTCACGGTATACTTGGGTGTATCTTCTCAGGAACAAATCTGAAGTTTTTGAGCACTTTGAAGATTTCAAAGCACTAGTCGAGACACAGTCAAAGAGAAAGATCAAAGCCCTCCGTACAAACAATGGGGGGGAATATGTTAACGCAGCACTTTGAAACCTTTGCCTTCAGTCCGGCATATAGTTGCAGTACACAGTTCCATACACTCCGCAATAGAACGGAGTTGCTGAGAGAAAGAACTGATCTCTCGAAGAGATGGCTTCCTGCATGTTGCATGCCGAGTCACTGCCTCATAAGCTCTGGGCCGAAGCACTTAATTGTGCTAACTACATCCAGAACAGATCTCCTCATAGGTCTGTCAAGGATCAGACCCCCTTTGAGGCTTGGAGCAGCACTAAACCAGAGGTCACTCACCTTTGTATTTTTGGCTCTCGAGCATGGGCCTAGATCCCCTCTGAAAAGAGGAAAGCTCTTGATCCATAGAGCATTGAGTGCATCTTTGTTGGATACCCTGATGGTGTGAAGGGATATCGACTCTTGATTCCCTCTACGGGAAAGCTCATCATTGAGCGAAATGTCAAATTTGAGGAAATTCTCTTGCATGCACCTCAAGCACCGCATGCAGACACTTTTTATCTACCTCTTTTCTTTTGATTACATTGTATTTTGAGGGGGGGTTTTTCCCACGAGGTTTTCCCTCTTTCCTCAATTTTAGTACAAGCTGCACTATATTTTGGGTGACCTTTGGCCTTAGTTTCCAGGGCCCATTTTCTATTTTTCCCCATAGTGGTGTTCAGGGGGGGTGTTGGAACTACTACACACCTACATGCAGACCCTTAGTTAGAGCATGGGACTGCATGCAAGATTCCTTTTGCATGTTGGAACTACTACACACCTACATGCGGACTTTTAGTTAGAGCATGGGATTGCATGCAAGATTACTTTTGCATGATTTACTCCTTGATTTGCTCCTTCTTTAACTTCACAACTGACTAGTTATCTCCAGAACTTGTTGTAGGTGTTGAGTCTTCTCATTGATCACCACTATAGTGCATTACCTTGGGATCTTCACCCAGTGATGCTATATCATGAGCATTGTAACATATTTTCGAATGTATCATTCTTTTCTTCTTTCGATTTTCTTTTAGTGCTTTTGCTCTGCAAAGCTGTGTGTTCAACCTTTACTAGCTAGATTCATCTGTGCAAGTTTTCTAACACATTTACAACTCTTAGCTCTAGTAGTCTGAATCTTGTTGATATAAATCTTGCAAGTCCTGTCAGAATTCAATGAAGCAACATACTGGCCCACTGGATCCCACACAATACCTTGAACATAAAATAGATGAGCACCCAAAATCTGTTGCACAGAACCTTTGTTGCATCCCATATAGTACATGAATCATCAAATGAACTAGAAATCAAGAACGCTCCATCCGGTGACCATTGTATGTCAAAAATATCCTTGCACTGGAAGGAGAGCATCCTTATTACTTTTTCAAGAATTACTATTCTTTGCATAATGCAGTTTCCATATAACAAGCTTCCCACCAACAACCCCTGAATCAAGCTGATCTCCAGATGGAGAAAAATGAAACACATTAACAACAGAACTATGATATGAGAGGCGCTTCCATAAGATTCCCTAGGGTTCTCCTTCTCGCTTTCACTTTGGTATAATAAGTAAAACTTTCAAATGATTATTATTTTCAGCTCAACAATTATCCTTCCTTCACTCTTTTCATCAGGTCGAGAATTGACCTCTATGTTGGAAAATAATACAAGGGACTTCACATTTCCAAGACCTCATTTTCATGCTAAAATTCGAGAAATTCTCCCTCCCATAATCTCACTTTTATGTATATCACTCACAAGATTTCAAATTTCCTAAGCATATCCTTGACTAACAATCAAAACTCGATTTTTTGCAACAATTCCAGAGTTTCATAAATGCCACTTTAGTAATATCATTGTCACCTATCTTCACCAGCTCTCATTTGAAACCAGAATTGAATTTCAGGAGAGGATCTGAACAGTAAGCGGTATTTTGCTTGGGGGTACCGAAATTGACCACTGATTGCCATGTAATCATGAGTTGTTTTAAAAAAATAAGTTATTTCAGAGCCCCCTTTCTCCATTAAATGTCGAAAGCCCGAGGGGTTCGAAATTGAATATATGCCATTGATCTTATCCCTTGCATCTTTGCAAACTACCCAACAAGTTGTCCACTTGAAATCTAAACTGTGCAGGTTTCACCATTTTGTGTAGAATCTACACTTATACCAGATCCTCAGAATTTAGCATCAAATTTTGATTCAGGTGAGGGTTTTTATACAACAATTTTGTCAACATTAGGAAGAAAGCTATGCTATAAAAAAAATTGTCTTCAATTCACTTCTCTTCATTCCTTCATACCTTCTTCATGACTCAAAATCTCAAAGTTACCAAATTGCAAGCCCAACTCTTTCAAAATATTCATACCCTTTCTACTAAGTCCACAACCAAGTTGATCTGGGGTGTCTAATCAATGCGAGAAAGCATGAGGTCATTTTTTCTTTGTCAAACCCTCATAAATGGGCTTGAAACTTTGCATACCAAACTAAGCATGTCGAGGCATAATTTTGTCCAAAATTTATCGTGTGCTAACACTTGTGAATCTTCGACTTCCATCATGATTGTTTGACTTCCTATGACTTTTCGACTTTGCATGACTCTTCAACTGCATATGTGGGTCTCTTGGAATTCCACTTTACATTACATTCATTACAACAAGTATGGCCCATAGTAGTGATGTGGCTGAGACAACTCATGACACAACTCGACATTTACTCGCTGACTATGGTGTCTGTGTCGAGCTATTGTGCTACTGAGTGATTTTATGCTCTCAGTGTAACATGTATTCACCTCCGCATGGAAATGTGCATGGGGTCTTAGATAGTATTTCTCTTTGCTTGATGGTGCATGTTTATGTGTCCCTTTCGCTTGCTACTTGATGTGCTTCATGCATTCATTCGACTGTGAGCAAGTCTTCTAGCATGCGCTCTTTTTCCATCTCGTTCATTGTCGCGCCATGTTTCATCGATGTAATTATTCTTGCAATCACTCATGACAAGACGAAATCAAATCCAAAAACATCCTAGTCTAACATGATGTATTGTTTTCCGTTTTGGTGCAGGTTATCGGGAGAGGGACAAGGCACTGAAATTGCGCAGAGCACAACACAGGCTGGGATGGGAGGATTTAGAGGACTATTGGGAAAAACTACACAGATTTCACTAGGAGGAAAATTTCCTCAATCCCAGACAACAGTGATAGCTGCGGAACAAAACCCAACTGGGGGACAGAATTCCACAATTTCCAGGTGGAAGGCCAGGCAGGGTGTCAGGGGAATTGTTGAGCCAATCTGCACAATTTTCAAAGGGAGAACTAGGCAAGTCATCCAGCTAGGATCTGTGCACTTTCTTCAAGGAAGACAGTGTGGGCAGCAAGTGGCACTGGCAGGAAAATATGCACAGTTTTCAAAAGGAGGACAGGATCGGGTTGTAGGAGCTACTGGTCAAAATTGCACAATCTTGAGAGATAGTTCGGGACCGATAACAACTGCACAATTTCTGGGCTGAGTGCAGATCGGGGAAGAAGGGCAGGTGATAGACAACTCTATGCAATTCCTAGGTTGATTGCAAAGTAGGCTAGCAGGGAAGCCAACCTAGCAGATTTGTGCAATTTCCCGAGACAATGCAATGACAGGGATCAGATGCATTTCCCACATGTCTACGCAGTTTTTGTAGGTAGTGCAAGGTAGTCAGGTTGGACAAGTTCTACATAATTTTTGAGATCAGTAGAGCCCTGGGTCACAACTCAAGTCATTTCTTTGGTTGACCAGCGGGAGGTTTGGTGGAAGATCTTGTGGGAAACGTAGACTGGATCATGGTCTGGGACAACTTGTATGCAGTTCTGGGAGACAGTAAGTTGGCTCATTTCCATAATTGCATTGTGTAGGCTTCATGGAGGACAACTTCAAGCTTTGCCCTATTCTTGGCAACAATGCAAGGTCACTAAGATCGGGGTTTGATTGAAGGAGGATTGTCTGGTCGACATATTTTCAGGAAAATGATTAAGTGTGAAAGAAAGTGTACCTGTGCATACATGACAATGTGATCACACACTTAGTACGACTCGATGACAAGCACCATAAACCAATAAGGAAAAAATGTTCTCAGTGAGATTGACTCAAAGGTTCAAAGTGATAAGTGCGATAGTTGAGATATGTCCTTGAATGACCATGACAACACTTGTGCAGTAGCGCTTACAACTTTGTGTGTGAATGCGACCAATGCTGACAGAGCAAAACCAACTCAGGAACACAAAGACTAACCTTCAAAAATGATAGAACAAAACTCATAAGCATGATATAACATTCAACATGCCAAAATACGACCGGTGGTCAATCAAGAAAAAAGGGTGTAATAACTCGACAGGAACTCATGGGATGAGCACGAGTATTTGCAACCATCGAGGGAAAAAAAACTAAGGAAGGCTCCAAAATATGGATGTAGGCCAAAATTTTGGAGGGCGTTGTAGCTGGTACAACACTTGGTGACACACTGGTTGAATATAAGTTTCTCTGTTTCGGTTCATTTGCAGAACAGGGCCTTGGCCTTTCAAGGAGTATTGATTCATTGTGTAGGTTATATTGGCTTCCCCACTTACCCCATGGATAGACATGGTTCACCTTATCAACTCGGTACAAAACAACAATATTTTCAGCTACATCACAGTGTTTCAAAATTAGGAAGGGTAGTTTGGTTTGCGAGCTTAAGATTTGCAGAGTATGATTTTTCATCTCTGGTGTTGGTTTGTTGCCAATAGGCCTGGAAAGTACCCCGACAGAGTCACATAAGAAGACAAGTGTTACTCCACTGCCAGCGAGCCTGGTCAGTACCTCGATGGAGTTTCCTACTTCACCTCTCTGCGTAGGAAGCCTTTCTCTTCTTTCACCTTTGTATTTTTTGAAAGAGGACTGTGCATAGGCACTTATTTATTTTTGGGGCAGAAGAGGGATCCCGGATTATTGAGAGCAGAAGAGCTTGTTCCTTCATAGAAGATTGTATGACCTCTGATTTAGGTTTTTTCCCCCTTCTCCATTTCTACTAGTTGGACTAAGCTTGAACACCAGAGATTCGCTTACAGATAGATCGTATTTTCCATCCAAGCTTCATCAGGCAAAATTTATAGCCAAGCACAGAGAAGATACAAACAAGATTGGCCAATTGTTGCAATGTCACAAGACTCTTTAAATTCAACCACATAATTACTCAAAATCCAGAACACAGTATATGACACCACTTATTTATAAAACAAACAAAATGACAGACAACCAAAGCAAAGCAAAACAAAAGAAAGAAAAAATTATAGAAAAGTAAAGCAACAACAACGAAGAAAAGAAACAAAGAAAAAATAAGCATATTATCTACATAGGCAGGGTGTGACCCCAAGTCATTGAAAATAGCACTTTAAATCTTGGCCACTAACAAGAAGGTTGTCAATCCTCCTATCAAGTGATTGCAAGTGATACATGTGCTGGCCAAGTTTTTCGTGAACCACATATAGAAAAATCCATAGGGACTAGAACTTCGTATTCTGTCTTCGTGGGGTTTATCCCACTTCAAGACCAAGTCACCCACATTGAAGCTAGCATTCCCAGCAGATTCATGATCAAACCATCTCTTGATACGGTGCTGGTGGAGTGATTTTTCTTTTTTTTTCATCCATTCTTCTATAAATTGTGTAATGTGTCCATCCGACGTTGAATCAATAGACAATACTTGCCTCGGTATTCTTGGGATAATTGGAGAGAAGGCAAGTATATATTGGGTGGAAGGATGACTTGTTTTCTATATACAAGGAAGACTTATGGAGATGTATTCAGAGAGGGTTTGGGTGTAACTTAGTCAGCCTAAAGTGAATTCACAAGAGTGGAATGCCAGTTTTTTTGCTTAGAGTAAATGGTATTTTTGAACATGCAAATGAGATTCTTGTTTGTAGATTCGACCAGACCACTTCATTGCAGGTAGTAGTTAGTTGAATGTTTAAGCACAATATCGTATTGTAATGAAAAATCATATAGTTTCAGTGAAGAGAAGTATGTTGCATTGTAAAAAACAAGTGATACAGAAACACCAAACCTCGAAATGATGTTATGCTGAAAGAAGTTAATGACTTCCTAGTCGTTCACTTGTTTGAGTAGAACTCCTTCCATCCACCACGCGAAGTAATCTGTAGCAGTCAGCATGTAGTTGTGCTACTTTGATGAATGTGAGAATATTTCCCCAATTATTGCTAATACCCATTGTTGGAATGGTTTGTCCACTACAACAGGATGCAGCGGGGATGCTGACCTTTGAGTTCTGTCAGTGAATCGCTGATAGACCGGGCACTTGCACGCATAAGCTTGTGCATCCTTAAAAAATGTGGGCCAATAAAAACTGACTCTCATGACTTTATGTGCAATTGTGTTACCTGTGAAGTGACCTCTAGCTGGTCCGTCATGCATGTCACATAACATTCTTTGAACCTTGTGCGTCTAGGAACTTGAGAAAAATTCCGTTGTTGTGCTTTCTCTAAAGCACTTTGTGTGCCAACTCGTAAGATAAGGATTTGAGGCAAAGTTCCCTCTTCTATCGCATGGAAAAGTGAGAGGGCATGGTGTTGTGATCAAGGTACTGGCGCACTTCTTCTTACCAAGGGTTGTTGTGTGAAGTGGGTGGTGCTCTCTCTCTATATTATACATGTCAATTTCTTGCTCCCAACTGGCAAGCTCTTCTTCTTCCTCTTACATGTGTATTGCTTCTACTACAAGTCTGCAGAGACCATGACCCTTGACAGTGTGAACTAGCTTGATATCAATATCATACTCTTGTATTCATGTCATATAGTTCACATGTATTTTACCCAACTCTTGTTGAACGAGAGATGCTCTGACTGCTGGGTGTGGCACAAAGACTATGCAATGATTTTTCAGCCGGTAGGGTCTAAAATGTTTCACCGCCTTGTATACAACATATGCTTGTTTATCCATGGTGGGATAGTTGAGCTTGGGTCCTTGCATACTCACGCTCATGAAGGAGATGGGACATTCGTTGTTCATCTCATCCTTCTGTGTGAGCACTTCAACGAGTGAGTTGTTGGAAGCGAATGTATAAAGTAAGAAATGTTTGCTGAAATCTGGGTTGTACAGTGTAGGCGCATCTACTATTTCCTACTTGATATGGGTGAATGTATACTTTTCATTCTTCCCATAGTTGTAGACTACATCCTTCTTGATCATGTCTTGGATAGGTTTGACAATCCACACATAATCTTAGATGAACTTCGGGAGGAAGTGGATCTTCCCCAAGAACGACTGCATAACTTTCCTGTTGACTAGGTGAGGAATCTGTGTGATAGTCCAAACTCGGTCTAGATCAACCTTGATCCCACTCTTGGTGATGATTTGCCCAAGGAGGATCCCCTCAGACACTGCAAACATGCTCTTCTTGGGATTCAAGGATATCTGTTACTTTCGACATCGCTCAAAGATCTTCTTGAGATGACGTAGGTGGTCTAATCACTTTCTGGAAAAGACTAACGCCGTCAAGGTAGACTACCATGCTTTGTCCAATGAGCTCACGAAAGGCGATGTCCATAGGACATCAGAAATTTGTGCCTGTGTTTACCAACCCAAATGGAATTCTTCAGTAAGAGAACGTACCCCACTTGGTACGAAATGTAGTCTTAAGTCTATCAGGTTCTGCTTCCAAAACCTGGTTATATTTGGAAAATCTGTCAAGGAGAGAGAAAATTTAAACTCTAGATACAAGCACAAGCACAAGAGGATCTCCCAGGACTTATTCCTTATAGGAACTAAGTTTGAAACTGAGGTAGAGTGGTGAACCTTGTAAATGATCTTAGCATCCAACAACATAGTCAATTCTTTCTGTATGAGGGGTTCAAGTGAGGGATGGACTTTTCTGAGTTTCTGCTAAAATGGCTTGACCCCTTTGTTGATTGGAATGACGTGGTGGATTATTCGCTTGTCATATGTTTTCAAGTCACTGTATGTCCACACGAATACATCATGATATTGTTTGAACAGACGAACAAAGGCTTGCCACTCCTCTTGTGTGCAACACTGATATAGACTTATGCAAGAATGCAATAAAATACAGAAATAAACATAAACGCAAAGATGCATCATAAATAAAACTTCATTTCATTAATATCAAAGAATTAAAATAAGCTTACATATAGAATGGAAATAAACTAGCTCGGGCGATGGTAGCTTATCTCTGAGAGGATATCTGGTGGCTACATGTCTCTCAAATGTGTTACAATGAGGTTTGAATGCCTATTTATTATTGAGAAACAATGGAAAACCCCAAACATCCAGAAACCTAACCCTAGGAGATGAGAAACCAAACTATGGGCCCAGTTGGGGTAAATTGGTACATCAACGTCCCAGGGTCGTGTTGATGCCTCAAAATTCGTTGCACCAACATGGGGGAAAACCACTCAGTCCAGACCTTAAAGCAATTCCTTTTCCATTTGAAATTGTGGCTCTGATTGGTTTAACTAGGTCCATTTAGCTTTTCCCAATCATTATCGGTTTTACAATATGTCTTGAATTACTAATAGCTAGGGACATCAGATCAATTCTTCTAGTTGATTAAGCAAGAAGAATGACCCTTAAGTTGTTTTTTTGGAACAACCAAACCATTCTAAATATTTGCCTCGAAGAGAGGACTTCTAAGATAACACATGTATGACTTAAGTGGTATGCAAAAAATCTATCCTATCTTGATTGAAGGAAAGAAGATCCTTCTCCCAATCAAGAGCTGATTTATTAAAAGAATTGTTAAAGCATATTTCACCATCCAAATAAAATAACAATTTGCTGCTAGATGTATTGGAAAATTACACCACTGGAATATTTAGAAATGAGATGATGCTGAACTGTGTTAATAATATACATATAATAGACAAATTGAAAGATTGAATGACTGCAAATGATACAAAATAGAACATTAAGAAATTGATAAAAATACCTGATGTAGCATGCTCATTTTGTAAAATTCACAATCTCAATTCTTTTTTCTTCATCCCAAAGCTCTCTGTTATAGACATTTTTGTGCCTTACAGCATTGAGCATGAAATGTCCATAATCTAAGGGATTCAAAGTCCCTAAACATGTTGTTCCTACTGTTGTAGGGAAAAGTATCCGACTCAGATGACCCTATCCCACTCTAAGGGTGACAGTTCCTTAGCAACAACTGTAAAACAAACTACTTAAGGTTTACTTCTTTATGAAAGCAAAAAAGAATGGAGAAAGCACTAACCGTTGCCTTGCGCTTAATGTCGAATCCAAACTCTTCTCTTTGGCCGCTTGCTCCTAGCTCTTTGTTCTTCTGCTCGCCCAGCTACAATGAGATCCTGCAAAATAACAAAGAAGGAAACTACAAGAGGCGTGCAATCATAACTGGTTCATGGATTAGTGTAAACCAAACATGCAATCATCACAATATATAATTGAAACAAGAGCACATAGAAGAACCTCAATAGATTTTATTAATGAAGAAATAAAGGTTCTGAGAGTATTACAACCATTGAAGGCTCCAATCCAGCAACACCTCCCAGCAGAAAGAATTGCTCTTCTTCACCTCTCTCAAACAATCACCCAATAACTCAATAATGAAACCAACAGCATATCATTACTTTGCACAAAATTCCAGCCTCCCTGAGCTCATAGGAGAGAGCTCAATATATAGATGAATTGAGAAAGGATGAGTCAGCTTGCAACTGATGTGTAGCTGCCTTGTGTCCTCTCTCTCTTCAGTTAATCTTTAGTTGATCTTCAGTTCTTGAGTCCACTTGGAGAACTTTGCTTCCACTTGGAGAAACAGAGCCTCTGACTCATCACAAGGCGAAATACCTGATCCAAGTGTCATTTTTGGAAGATTCCAAAGCAATGACTCACTGTGCCACTTGTCCCTTCTCGCTCAGCGCAGGTGGCCTTTGTCCCACTTGCTTTGCAACACAGGTACACCATGGAGCAACTGAGTTTCAGCGTAGAAACCTAGTGGAGCACCTGCTTTGATTTCAGGATTGCTTGTTTTTGAGTGTTTTCAGGTGGAGAACTGATCTGAGAGCTGTTGGTTTGCTGACCTTGTTCTTCTAGGGGTAGGAACATCATGTTTAGAGAACTTTGGATCCCTTGGATTATTGACAATTCATGCTTGTTGCTGTAAGGCACAAAATTGTCTATAACAGATGCCCCCTAAAGTATGAGGTCGTTTATCGAGTGAAATGCTTTATTGAGAGGATCCGAAGTTCATTCAATCTGCTGAGAAGTGTCCTGTAATAAGATACAATACAATACATTATTTTTCATACATTTTTCATGATCTAGCTGAGGCGGGCATTCCCATGCTCAGCTTTATAAATACATTTTGGTACATAGAACAGACGATCGTCTGATTGTAGACTGATAATTCTCTGCTGAAATTACCATCCTTTGAGAAGGATGATCATCTGCTGTAATGATGTACATATAAAATGTCTTTATATCCTGAATATATATCGCAGCCCGGATGGATGAAACTAGATCCGGGGTCTTCAATCTCTTCCGATCTTCACTCGATGTACAAGTCGATCCATGTGAGAATTTCTTGAAGTCGAACATGGAAAGACATCGCTTGATTACCGGTCAATGATGTAAACCGTTAACAAGTGCGAGAGGAATCACCGATAAGGATGATGACCCTCAAGGTACGGCAGTACAATCCACATGGTGGGAAAAAAGGACTTGGTGTCGACCACCATGCAAAATCTTCTGGTCGAAGGTCATTGATGTATACCTGTCGCCGGAAGTGAGAAACTTGCCATTGAGGCATGCAAGCTTCAAAGTACTGAAGGGGGTGTTCCTAGATCAACTCCTTGGATAATGAGCTGATGTCGACAAGGAGCGATCCGTCAAAGGAGGGCCTTAATGAATCCCACATCAGTGACACGGAACGGAGCTAGTGATTGTGATGAGGTGAAAACAAACTATGATGTATGATTCAGGGTGGTGGTCATGAAGTGGATGAAGGATAATGTATGGCAGTGGGTGGAACACGGTTGACTCTTTACAGAACCACATCTCTTGAACATATAACGACACTGATGTGATGGATTGGTAGCATTACCCCAATTGTGGATGGTGTGGCGAGGACCATGGTTATGAGACCGGTGAATGAAACAACCCAACCCGATGTGATACGGAGGACAAAGTGTCATGTTCAAGAGCGACTTGCTACCATTAATGCTGTGAGGTTCTCCCAATTTTTCCCCAGTCATTGCTGACCAGTACCTCTTTATTTTTGTCAAGCTTGAGGAGGATAACATATGCTTGTTCTATAACCTGCCCTTCGGGCAGGCCCATCGCTATATTTTAACGAGCCTAGCAATAGGGAAACTCGTTCTTGTCTAAAGACAAGTTTGTCGCTATTTAACCATTTTAACGAGTCTAACGACAAGGAAAACTCGGTCCTTTTCATTTTTAGAGAGTCTGAAAAGGTACGAAAAGTTAACTCCAAAATTCCTTTTTCGTCTTCTAATCCCTTAAGTCCGAAAAAGTATAAAACAATACAGAAGGGATGAATTTTCGATTTCTTTAACGAGCCGAACAAAACAAGCGCTCGATCTTTTTGTGTAATAATCCCTCAGGTCCAAAAAGATTAAAATCTAGAGGAGGGATAGCTCTTCCTGTCCTTTAACGAGCTGGAAGGCCAAAACTCGGCAAACTTTTCATATTTTACGAGTCAGTGAAAAGAGCTCAAAGAAGACTCGTCTTTTGAGGAACGAGTGATGAACAGGGATAGCAGCAGATTCCAGGTACAGGTTGGAATTTTCCAATCACGACAGTGTCACAAGGATGGCTAAGTGAAATCACTCTTCGCAGCTGTTCCTCAAAATGGGTAAACAAACATATGGAGGTGAACGATTGGCCAAATGAACGGATGGAGGTGATGGCATATAAACACGACCAAGGGCTTTTAATATGGCTTTCAAAGGTTACATTTCTCCAGGTTATTTACCGGTTCATTTTTTCTGGATGAGCTTGAACTGTAGGGAAAGATTGCTCACAATTTATGTTTATTTTTTAACGAGCATGAACTCTATACAAAAACTGCTCGATTTTTGCGTTTATTTTTTAATGAGCATGAACATTGCTAAAACTGCTCGAATCTTGCGTTTATTTTTTAACGAGAATGAACTGTATGCTAAAACTTCTCGATGATATGTTTGCATGCCCCCAGCATAATAACGCAAATCGAGGTGCATGCCCCTCAAGCTTCATTGCATTCAACTTTGTTGGTTGGAATGAAGGTTGACCATTGAGATCTGGAAAGGGGATTGTTTCATTTTTTAATGAGGTTGACATAGTAAAAGAACTATCCTCATAGCCCACTGTATTTACAGTATTCGATAGAAAATCGAAAACTGAAGGATGATAATGGTTATTTTGAGTATCTTCCCCACAAACCGGGAGAAGGGAACGATGGTGGGAATCATTCCATGGTGCCCTGTCAATTACCATTGATTGGACTATTCCTTTGTCGGTTCCATGCACTCGCGACCAAGGACTTAAAGGGGTGCCATATTCTCTAGACCTATCTATCCAAACGCTTGATGAGCGTTGATTTGGGGTTGCCCCCCAGGCCAAAAAAATTGATTGCTACAATACTTCCATTGGGCTTGGGGACAAAACCTTTACATGATCCATGTTGATATCGTTTTCTGACATCTTTTGTGCGGAAGATATCATATTGCAGGCCCCTACCATCGCCACTTCTCCCACAATGAATGGTGGCGGAAGGGCGAAAGTTCCCATTAATGTAGGATCTTTTAGTAGGCCTACTCCGATATTTTGAAACGAATGGTCGCTTCCATGGATCATAGGAACGCTTCCTGTAACTTGTGAACCATTAGGGAGGAAATTTTGTTGGTCAATGATCGTAATCCCTCCTTGAAAGGGGAATGCGATTTTCCTAAAATAGGTCGACACAACAGCTTCCATGGCATAAATCCATGGTCTTCCTAGTAGGATGTTATAGTCAAGATTGCCATCGATGACTTCAACATCTATTTCTACTGCTTTGCCCCCTAGTTCAACTTTCAAGTTACTAAGGATACCGTAAGGGGTATATGTCCTTTCGTCGAATGCTTTTAATGTTGTCGACGATCGCGACAAGGTTGGAGATCCTAAAGTTTTCCAGCAACTCATCGACATAATACATGTCGATGCCCCCTCATCAATAATTGTTCGATGAACAGTTTTGTTGAGGGCTTTCACTTGGACGAGGAAAGCTAGTTGAGCTGGTAACTGAGGATCATACCCTTTGTGATCAAAGGATACCAGATTTGAATCTTTAGGATCCACCCCACCAATTGCTGATAACAATGCCTGCCTTTGGGATGGGCAATGTTGTAGTACCTCAAGAGTCGACATAGCAGATGGCGATTGCGCCAAATCTTCCACTATATTATAATGCTGTGCCGCTCTGGCACGAGGATTAAATGTCGACTTGTGTACTACTCCCTTTGGCGGTTTTATTGTTAATTCATGTGTGATGGGGGGTACAACTTCTGCCGAAGTTGTTGTCGAACTGCTAGGTTGATCTTTACCTTTATCGTTTGACACCTGTGGGTTCCCGTAATCTTTGTTCCTTGTCGAAATCAAAGCATCATTCTGTTGCTTCGATATCGATAACATAAGCACTTGCGACGGTGAAGCATTTCCACTACCAACCAGATTTTTTCCTCGATCGGGAAACGGATCAGTTAACACAGCTGGAGTTTGCGAACTCTTTAAGAATCTTTTTAGATCAGCTTTGTATGGACATTCTCTCGTCCAGTGATCCTCATCACATATCTGACACCCATAAGGTGGTTTCCTATCTCGAGGAGGGCTTGAAGAAGTTTTTCGAGGAGATGACTCTCCTTGTTTCTTCTTCTTCCCTTTGTTTTGTTTTTTCTTGCTTCCTGGTTGATTGGTTTCTTTGCCGTTATCTGTCGATACGGCATTTACTTCCGAAGCAAGAACTTCTTCATGCGCATTTTGATTCGAATCCTTACGGGCCTTCTTTTGATTGGTCCTTTTCGGATTCGTATTTGCCGTGCCAATCACGCCATCGCCGGCATGAGAGTCACTATTTGATTTAGGAGGAGGAGGGATTGAAAACTCTGGTCTAGGGGCGTCTGGTATTTTGTCATAGAGCGTGCCGGACTGAGTATATACTAAGTCCAAATATTGTGCACGAGCGATAACTTGCTCTTCTGTTACGACTCCCCCCTTTGCCACATCTTCCGTTATGGCCAGAAGTAACGACTTTATAAACCACTCAGCTAAAAGCTGGTCAGGAACGTATGTTTTAACCATTCTTCGTTGACGTCGCCACTCATGTATATGATCTGATATATGAGTTGTGGTTGTCTGTTTGAAGTTGGTCAATATCTCTGTTCCCGTTTCATACCTTATTGGTAATTGAAAGTGGGTTAAGAATGTCGTGGCAAGGGAGCTAAAATTGTCCAACGAAGCTCTAGGCAATTCTATATACCATTTTGCCGCTGGACCTGTCAATGTCCTCTGAAAGAGGCGAAGCCTTATCGAATCGTCATTTAAAGTGTTCGACGAACACCATAGATGAAATGTCATCACATGATTCGACGGGTCTTCGCCTGGATTTCCATTGAATTTAGGAATGTCGGATGGAATTTTGTGCGGAATCACTGGCCACCATGGGACGTAAGCAATTGGATCATTGGTTAACCGATGTAAATCAGGCAACTCTAAAGTCGCCACGAATGGTAACTGTTGATTTAAGTTAGGTGAAGCGTAACCAGGATACAATGGAATCGCCTGAACAGTTGGTCTTTGCATACCAGCATAATGGAGTTGATGTTGGTATGATTGATACGGTTGATGGACTTGACCACTATAAAGTGGTTGATTTTGACCATTTTGAATATATGGTTGTCCCGTATTCGCAAAGATTTGCTGTTCAGAACCTTGGTACACTTGTTGGAATTGCGGTTGTTGGTATTGCACTATCCACGGTTGCGACACCATGGGTTGTTGCGTTATACTAACCATTGGACCAAGATGTGGGGTAGTTGTACCCGACTGTACTTGTGTTGCCCCACCAGTAGGCGATTGTGGTTGGGTCGCAGGGTCAAAGGGCTGTTGCATGAGAACCTGAGAAACCTGAGGTTGACATACAACAGGCATTGTTTGAACTTGCGACACGGTCACAATAGCCGGTGTAGTTGGGATGTTTGTCACAGGTACACACTGTTGCATAGAATATACAACTCTTGGTGGCTGGGATAGCATAGGTACCCAACTACTCGTTGCAATTCCACCATAACTTGAATAAGGTTGAGAACTCCCGTATGGGTACCCTCCCGGAGGGGGTAATGAAAGGGCATACTGCCCCCCATACGGTAGCAATCCAGAACTCAAGGCAATTGATTGTCCTGGAGGACTGGATGGCCTAATTAGATTCCCAAAAGGGTCAATTTGATGAGTCTCACCATGAGAGTTACCAGACATTACTCCGGAACAAACAGGAACAGACCATACTGTCGAGATAGTCTCTTGGTGGACTCCTTCTAGCGACTGAGAGCTAGTTGGGACAGATGGTATGCCGGTGAACATTGTTGGATTTGCAGCAGGTAATTCTGCCGTCGCCGTATCATTTGACACAGTCCTAGATGTCGACGGTTGTTCAGTCATTTTTAGTCTATCCAATTGATCACCTAGTGATTCTGCAGGAACTTCCACTGGTGATGGACAAACTTCTGTTGTAGCAGGAAATAGAGTGACCCCTACTCCAAATTGAATTGGAGTGGATACTTGCGGTTCCTCTATAATTTCCTCTATCGCAATCAGACCAGGTGGAAGAGGAAGACCGTCAGGTTCGTAAAAGATTTCCGGTGCCGAAGAAGGGGTTGTATCGACCGCGACAGATGTTTGAGGAACAAAACTCTCTGGACCGGTTACAGATGGAACTGGTTCAGTCATACAAGTATTTTCCCCCAGACTAGGATCAGTATTACTGTCCCTCTGTGGCGATTGAACTTCTTCTATGGAGGCAGGGTTTCCGGAAATGTTTGGAGTGACCAGAATCTCAGATGTTGTTGGAACACTTGTTCTAACTTTTAAAGGAGATTTTGAACTGGTTCGACGAGCTCGCTTCGTCCGGATTGTTTTCGATTCCGAAGACAAAGACGGTTGACTCGCAAGCCTCCGAGAACGACGGATATTCAATTGACTTTCTTCCACGATTACGGATTACTCGATCAACTAAAATATAAAGGGGAAAAATTGTGTTTCCGATTTGAATGAATTTTATTAGACGCTTTTAAACATAACTTTGCTTTTTCATGTTTTAAGAGTCGAGAAAAAGCTAAAGATGACTCTAGTCTCCTTCGATGTATTAACGAGCCCGAAGTGACAAATGCTCGGTTGGACCTTTTCAGTTATAGAGTTTGAAAAAGGCCAAAAGAAACTGCTCTGGAGATCTAGGCAGAGGGTGTGCCAAACTTTTCGCGAAACCACAGAATACGTTTTACGGTACGGGTGGTCGATCTTCGTGAATGCTGTGTTCACTGCATCGCGATCAGTAGGGCGGCCGACATGGCTTCCTATGGATAAAGGATAATTGCCTATAGGGGTCTCCCAATATATACGCGACGGTACGTGGGAGCACAAATCCGTATTAGTGCCACCGACTCTCAGGAGGAATCACCCACCTTCGTAGAGATCGACAGTCACTATGTTTAACGACGCCGGAACACGTCTCTACCTAGACCTCTAGATGTTTGCGTTATGTTTCAAATGCGTTGTTAGGTTCATTCAGTATATTTTAAGTTGATCTTTTTAAAGTTTGCCTTTCAAGGTTCACCACGAGATGTATATGACAAATTCCTAAATGCAGCCTAAGATGAGAAGCAAGCTTTTTCAAATCTTTTTGACTGATGAAAATCTTAACTATTGAGGGAGAAGAAAGGCAAATTCTTTTCACACAGTTCATACAGCACAAACTAATGCACTTTCTCCTAAATCATCATGCAAACTTTTTCAAATGCACAATGCATGTATTTTCTTTTCCCTTTCTTAATGCGGATGGATTACAAAAAGAAAGTGGTTATATAACTTTGATTTCGATTTAGAGCGAAAACAAACAAGTTTGTCCAAAATCAAAAGACACCTTAAGATTCACTTGCTTAATCACTGGAAATACATGAAATCAAACCATACTGACGAAAGTAAAATGACTAATCAGCTATGGACAGCAAACAAGCTAACTTTTTAGACCAGCAAAATGCCTAACACAGGTTCAGATCTAAGAGGCCAAAAGCATGACTAGTTTACTTTTCGTTATGGGAAATTGTAAATGAGTAAGAAATACAAAGAACAAGTACAATTTCGTTATATAACAGAGGCAGAATGATGGTAAGTAATATTGGTTTCAAAACAGGCACAAGACTGACACCTAGCAGCAAAACTAAGTGAAAACAGGCAAGAGAAAGGAGGAAACCCCAAATGCACTAGGAAAATTTGGGCCAACGCAGGCTCTGCACAGCCAAACTGGCTCTCAGCGCAGGTAGCCCCTTCGGGACCTGCGTTGCAAAGCAGGTAGCCTGTGTACTACCTGCTTTGGAAAACGAGAATTGCGTTTTCACAGTTTCCGGGTCATAATTTTCTCAAAAATGCACGGTTTTTGCTCAAATCAGAAGCAATCAGTCAAGCACACTCAAAGGGATGATTAAGAAGGTGCAAAGCTATCACTAAGAGCTTACAAGGATCCTTTTAGATCAGCTCTTCAAATCATGAATTTGCTCAGAAAATGAGCAAGAGTAGCTGCCCTCTACTTCGCTTTTGATATAGTCAAAAGCTTTTCGATTTGGTACTCTTTTGTTCAGGAAATGAATAGCAAAATACTACAAACACAATCAAACGGATACGATCCCCAGTGGAGTCGCCAGTTTGTTGTAGGGAAAAGTATCCGACTCGGATGACCCTATCCCACTCTAAGGGTGACAGTTCCTTAGCAACAACTGTAAAACAAACTACTTAAGGTTTACTTCTTTATGAAAGCAAAAAAGAATGGAGAAAGCACTAACCGTTGCCTTGCGCTTAATGTCGAATCCAAACTCTTCTCTTTGGCCGCTTGCTCCTAGCTCTTTGTTCTTCTGCTGGCCCAGCTACAATGAGATCCTGCAAAATAACAAAGAAGGAAACTACAAGAGGCGTGCAATCATAACTGGTTCATGGATTAGTGTAAACCAAACATGCAATCATCACAATATATAATTGAAACAAGAGCACATAGAAGAACCTCAATAGCTTTTATTAATGAAGAAATAAAGGTTCTGAGAGTATTACAACCATTGAAGGCTCCAACCCAGCAACACCTCCCAGCAGAAAGAATTGCTCTTCTTCACCTCTCTCAAACAATCATCCAATAACTCAATAATGAAACCAACAGCATATCATTACTTTGCACAAAATTCCAGCCTCCCTGAGCTCATAGGAGAGAGCTCAATATATAGATGAATTGAGAAAGGATGAGTCAGCTTGCAACTGATGTGTAGCTGCCTTGTGTCCTCTCTCTCTTTAGTTAATCTTTAGTTGATCTTCAGTTCTTGAGTCCACTTGGAGAACTTTGCTTCCACTTGGAGAAACAGAGCCTCTGACTCATCACAAGGTGAAATACCTGATCCAAGTGTCATTTTTGGAAGATTCCAAAGCAATGACTCACTGTGCCACTTGTCCCTTCTCGCTCAGCGCAGGTGGCCTTTGTCCCACTTGCTTTGCAATGCAGGTACACCATGGAGCAACTGAGTTTCAGCGCAGAAACCTAGTGGAGCACCTGCTTTGATTTCAGGATTGCTTGTTTTTGAGTGTTTTCAGGTGGAGAACTGATCTGAGAGCTGTTGGTTTGCTGACCTTGTTCTTCTAGGGGTAGGAACATCATGTTTAGAGAAATTTGGATCCCTTGGATTATTGACAATTCATGCTTGTTGCTGTAAGGCACAAAATTGTCTATAACACCTACCCCTAGAGGAACAAGGCTAACAAACCACAAAAATTCACAGAAGTTCTCCACCAGAAACTACTCAAAAACAAGTCAATTCAGGATCATTTCGGTGGCTCCACTAGCTGTTTGCGCTGAATGTCAAAGCCAACACTGGCTACCTGCACTGAATGTTAAAGTCAACACTGGCTACTTGAGCTGAGCGAGAGTGGACATGTGGCAAGTTCATTCCTCAAGGTGTCAGAACCCAGGAAGCTTCCAAAATGACACTTGCCTCAGGGAATTCGACTGGTGATGAGTAAGAGGTTCCAAATCTCCAAGTGGAAGCAAGAACCTCCAAGTGGAATCAAGAACTGATAGAGGGAGAGGACACTAGTCAGATCTCAAGCTGACTCATCCTCTCTCTAAACATCTATATATGGATCTCTCCTCCATGAGATCTAGGAGGCTGGAATTTTGTGATTGCAAAGAATTTCTGTTGGTTTGAGATTGGAATCATTGGTGCTTAATGCTTTGAAGGGGGTGAAGATAGGAATTCCATTTGCTGGGAAGGAGATGCTGGATTGGAGCCCTCTGGGTTGTATCTCTTCCTGAACCTTGTTATTCATCAATAAAGCTATCTTGGTTTCTCCTATATACTGATGTATTTTTGATGTATGATTGCATTAGTATGTTTAGTTTATTTCTAATCCTGAACTAGTTATGAATATGAATCCATGTCTTGTGTAGTGTTCTCTTCTTGTGATCTTGCAGAAACCTCTTGAAGCTGGGCGAGCGAGAAGGCAAGTAGCTGGGAACTCTCCAAGAGAAGAGAAACTGGATCGAGGGACAAACGGAAGACACCGGTTAGTCCATCCATCTCTCTTCATTCTTAATTCATAAAGGAAGAATACTAGAATAGCTGTCTCTGTTTGTTGCTAAGGCACTGTCACACCTTAGGTGGATAGGATCGTCCTGCATAGGCATTTTCCCCCACAACAAATTGGCGACTCCGCTGGGGAGATTTGTTTAGTCATTTTATTTATGTTTCTATCATTGTTTGTTTCATAGACTCGACAGCAACAATCGAACTACATCTGCTAATCCCAGATGCAAAGTAGACAGTTGCTGCTTTGATCCAATCACTGGACTTGTCTATGATTTGAACAATGGACTCACAAATGATTTGATGATCCTTTGTGATAGATCTTAGTACTCCCTCAAAGCATCCCTTTGATTGCACCTTGCTTGTTGCTTTTATTTGGCCTGGAACAGTAGATTAATCAGCAATCTGTGACCCAGAACCAGTGAGAAACGAGAGTTTCTCCTTCAGCGCAGACCCAGTGAAGGGATTCTGCATTTCAACGCAGGTCCCGTGAAGGCTACCTGCGCTGAATGTCAAAACCCCTGTGTTGAGGTTGCGCCGAACCAGTTTGGCCTTGTGCAGCTGGGGTTCTCTGCTCTGTTTTGCCTTGTTTTGATCTCGGATTTTTGCAGCCTGTAACCAGCATAGGTACCAATCTGATAACTCCTTTTCTCTGCTTAAATTCTGCCTCCTTTTGTACAAAAAGACTGTGAGTGTTTTTATGTGTTTGTGCATCATTTACAATTTTCCTTTGCATGAGTGAAATAATCATCCTGTAGCCCTTGATTCAGATCTGTTGATTGTGATCTTAGGAGAGAGTTCATTGGCTGTTTATAGTTGATTATACATTTGCTCTTGCTTATTGGTTTGAGTTTGTCTCTTTTAAGTGTCGAAACAAGTATTCATTTCGAAAATCATTAAGTGTTGTAATCTCTTCTACCCTCTCTGATTTCAAAAAAGTAAACTTGTTTGTATTTATCATTTAAAAGCAAATTCAAAGTTGTACAAAA
Organism: Pinus tabuliformis; assembly: GCA_031772625.1. Lineage (NCBI taxonomy): Eukaryota > Viridiplantae > Streptophyta > Pinopsida > Pinales > Pinaceae > Pinus > Pinus tabuliformis. Next base: position 1,346,089,650 of record CM062816.1, on the reverse strand, counting down.
AGCTTTCTTTGTAGGCATCAATACTAAGAAAGCGGAAAACAAACACCTGCATTGTGCATTTTCTTCTTGATAGTTTGCATGCTTGATTTAGGAAAAGTGCATTAGAGTGTGCTGATTGCTCTTTGAGAAAAGATGGTGTCTTTCTTTTCCCTTAGTAGCTAGGATTTTCAAAGTTGTATAGATATAAAGCTTGCTTATCATCTTTTAGAATGCATTTAGGAATTGTATCATACATCTCATGGTGAACCTTGAAAGGCAAACTTCTAAAAAGATCAACCTAAAATAAATTGAATGAACTTAACAACGCTTTGCAACATAACGCACAACATAGAGGTCTAGGCTAGAGACGTGTTCTCGCGTCGTAAAGCCTGGTGACTGTCGATCTCGTGGATGGTGGGTGATTCCTCCTGAGGGACGACAACGCCAGTACGGATTGTGCTCCCACGTACCGTCGCGTATATATTGGGAGACCCCTATAGGCATAAAACATTTATCCTTAGGAAGTCGTGTCGGCCGCCCTACTGATCGCAATGCACTGAACACAGCATTTAGGAAGATTGACCGCCCGTACCCTAAAAAGTATTCTGCGGTTTTGCGAAAAGTTTGGCACACCCTCTGCCTAGAACTCCAGAGCAGTTCCTTTTGGCCTTTTTCAGACTCTATAACGGAAAAATTCCATCCGAGCATTTGTCACTTCGGGCTCGTTAAAACATCGAAGGAGACTAGAGTCATCTTTAGCTTTTTCTCGACTCTTTAAAACTGAAAAAGCAAGTTGTGTCTAAAGCGTCGTTAAAATTTATTTTAAACGGAACAATCACCCTTATTCCCGCGTTGATCTTTAGGTTGAAAAAATGGAGCATACCAACCAAGGAATTCCCCTTGGTGGAAATCCTAGTCCCTTCTCCTCTTGGGGAGATGTTGGTGCGCCCCATATGGCCACATTGTCGCTTCCAGGACTGACAATTGGCTTGCCGGTCTGGCTCTTTTCAACCAATGTCATTCAGAACACCACTATTCCTGAACAGTCGAGTCAACAGTTAGACCAGACCAGAGTTGCCAACCAGCCTTCTACTTCATCTAACTCTTCCTCTCCTCCTTCCTCTTCGCTTGATGGAACTGGTAAAACAAAAAACCAAGTTCCTAAGGAGAAGAAGGAAAAGAAGAAGAAATAGAAGAAGAAGAAGGAGCCAAAAGCGACTGGGGGCAAACAAGTGTCGTCTGACAAAAATCCACACACAGCAATGACTAGGCCTAAATCGCGTGTGTCATATGCAAGGGAGACCACTTCCACAGAGATTGTCCCTGCATCCCTCGGATACTAAGGGACTGGTCTCCCTATTTGCACAATTCGGTAGCGTCGACCTCTAATAGCCATGTTGACAGCTCACCGTCGACTAGTGAAAGTGAAGTCCCAGGACAAAGAGGGAAAGCTAGATTTCCCTGCAAACTATGTGAAGGAGACCACACCATCCACTGTTGTCCCTTCTTAGACGAGGCTAAAAGAGTTTTGGAAGATCGCCCGATTTTACGAGCGCAACTTCCTCCTGGATATCAAAAACTCCTGCCAAGTCCTTCACTAGTTGACAACCCGGCTGGCCTGCCCAGGTGGTCAGCCGAAGCACCTATCATTGAATATGAACCGTCTGAATCCATACCTGACGAAATTCAAAAGGTTGAGACGGCAGTTGACCCAGTTTTGTCTTCATAGGCTCTATCTTCGAATGATACCATCACAGAGGAGAATAAAGACGACACCATCCAAATTCTCTTCATCAACAATGACTCCGACGAACATGGGGGCAATGCACCCATTCCTTTATCGCAGGAAGGAAGTTCGTCAGAGCGATATCTGGGCGTCTATTCTGTCCCACCACCAAGCAACCTAGTTGTCTCGTTCGACTGGAACCAACTAGGCAGACCCCGGTTGCCTGTAAGCATACCATTAAGAATTATCGTTCAAATATACAGAATGGTAATGGCTGGTGTTAGCTACCTATACCAATAGGTTTCATATTTCGTGATTGGCAAAGAAAGGTCCAAATATGCTCTGCTTTGGTGATGCAAAGATCCCATATTTCCAAGAGAAAACAATGTGTGTACATAGCTTGAGGTTGACTAAATTTTGATGGATGGTCCAACAGCCTAATCTGGATCATGCCATGTTTCAATTTTATGTTGTAGAATAGAGAAAAAATTCTGTCCAAACTGTTTAGTCTTGGCAGACCAGTAGCTTAGGTAGAGAATTAAGGTTCCCAACTGCTTAACCTGGGACCTTGGAAGCAATAAGGGTAGTTCTAGATAGAAAATCAAAAGAAAACGCCAAGAGAAAAGAAAAGGCACATAAGGGTCTACAAGTCTAAGTGCACCCTCCATAGAGAAACAAAAAATGCTAGGCAAGTACATGGGTAGGCAGATGGGGTTGCAGAAATGTCATTCCTTACAATTGAATATATGCTAACCTATTCACAAAGGAACATCAATGGATTGAGAAGCTCTTCTTCTCCATCAGGTGGCAGCAAAGCAAAGGAGCATGTCTAACATTCCATTTTCCCTTTTCCCATTCATTACTAACATCCCTTCATCAGTTGTGTTCATGAGAGAATTTGAGGTTTTATGCTGGTTCTTATTCCTTTAAAAGCCACATTTCTTGTCTAAAATTCTTTTCATTTTGATCTACTCCCTAATATAAGTTGTTTTCATATATACTCAGTGATATCACTCCTCATTCACTTTTCTCACTCATATTAACCCCTAACTTCTTATTATCTAAATCCCTTATGATTCCCTTCCCCCTACTACTATAACACCATGGTGTATAAATCCCCAGCATTGTATAAATATCCTCACTTTTAGCACTATAGCTAAATAAGTTTGATTGAGGGAGACATTGGTCCACCAGGGACCAGGGTCAACCCTGTCATGAGATTGCTCTAACCTCTGGTTGGAGTAATAACCTCCCCCCAAACCTTCACCTCCCCTCTGTTCAGAAATTCCACAAAGAAACCCCTTACTTCTGCTAAAAAACCCTCTTTCCTACTAAAAAACCCTCTTTCCTACAGAAAAGCCCGAAAAACCCACAAAAAACCCTTAAACCTAAAGTTCTCTGCCCAAAATATTAAATTGAATATTTTAATGGAGGTGGGACCCCCCCCAACATGCACGATCCATCGGGAGGCCCGCCAGCCGTCCATCATCTGCCACCCCCGATCCAACGGTGGGCGGGTATTTTAGGATCCGGACATGCCGACCTTTAGCGTCCGGGGAACGGTGGTTTTCCGCCCTGTAAAGGGGACGCGTGGCAGGCGGCGGGGTTGTTCGGAGGCCCCCTCCCCGATACCGCCTTTGCCCAAAGGTGGTGCGGGGAAACTGCTTACCACCTTCCCCGTTACCACCTCCCCCTTATGTCATCCATGCGTCATCATGACGTAGCACCCTCTCCTACCCCCGCGCTGTGTGGCCCTCCACGTAGCCCTGCCACCTCATCCGCCCGCCACCGTGTCCAGCACGCTGACCTACACCTCAGCAGCCACGTCACCCTCTATACCCGGGTCCGCCATGACGTCATGCTGACGTCATTGGCGGAAAGGTGCCAATTACTTATTTTTTCCGAATTTGTCGTTAAAAGTCACAGTTTAGGCCGTTTTATGTCATTTTCGAGCGAAAAAGACATAGCCGTTGCTGCTGGTTCACTGCGAAATCGCCTCCGGACCTCCAAATTCAAACTTGCGACCGTGCCAACTCATCAAATCAGCTACATTCAGCCTTCACAGTTCAGCCCGCAGGCTTTCCAGCTCGTTTTCCAGGTATTTCACCGCAGCTTCCCTGTTTTCCCACTGAACATACCAATTTCTATGTGAATTCTCCATAAGAAACATTCAATTGCCAAATTGCACACTATTTTTCACCAAATTACCATCAAATCCACCTGCATTGTCCTTTGCCCCGGCAATTCACTATTAAAACGTTAATTCACGGTCAAAGGTTACCAGTTCGGCCTCGAAATTGCCCAGCATTGTTCCCTTTTGCCGGGTGTAGACCAGCTGCAGCTTCTTACCAAAGTAAATCACATACCCTCTGCAATTTACCCCTAGCAATTCACAATCCCTGTGAATTTACCAAAAACTGCAGAAACCAGCCTGCCTTTTCCACTGTGAAACACATTTTAAACATTGTCTACAGTAAGGCTATCACTTAAGCTCTGAGGAACCTTGCAAACCTTGGCACTCACCTTGTTCAAAATCAGATTATACAATGGCTGCCCCTGCACCCTCAGCCCTCAGTGTAGCTCCATTAAATCCACCAAATAAAGACCTGGAGGCCTTGCCCTTTGCTGACAAGGACTATCTCATTGAAGACTTTGTGGGTAACAGGGACTTCTTGCAGACCTTTAGGCAGTTAAGAGAAGACTACCTGAATGGTCATGATACATATGGGATATGGGAGTCAAACTTGCCATACTACTGTGTCCCCTCTGTAAATGTTTTCCCTGAGATCATTCACTTATGTGCTGGAAACTATGATGTGCAGCAAAGAGCCATTAAGTCTCCATCTGGGAGCATCCTCTTTCACATCAATCCTGAGACTATCAATAAGATGCTCCACTTTGATCAGACTGAGCTGTTGTTCCCCTTTTCCATGAATTATCTGCTGGACACTGGTGCCAAGATGACCAGTGAGGAAATTCAGAAGGTCACCAGGACATTTATGAGACCTGAGTGCCTGCCCACAGGGCCACCTCCCTACTTGGATGTCTTTTTCACTAATGTAGGCAGCCTTTTGCTGGACATGATTGCCTATGTGTTGGGGTACAGAACCAGTGAGCATGTGGATGCAACAATGTTGGTATTGCTATCTGCTTATAGCTCAGGCCAGCCCCCTGCCCGCAAGTACAACTTTGCTAAGTTCATAGCTAACAAGATTCATGATCAGTTGAGCAGAGTGGATAGACAGGGTGTCTTCAAGTACTCGGCCTATATCTATCACCTTTTCATGTACTATCAATCTGAGGCCTTTCCATGCTACATCAAAAAGCTGGATTATAGAGGGGAAAGAAGATTTGTTATCTTCTGGACCTCTGTCTATCACAAAGTCTCAAATTCACCTTACTCCTATTGTGAATTTATTGACCAATTTGTATACCCAGTCTCTTGCCTATTGATGAGGTCCCCTCCTCCCAGAATATCAACTGAGATACAGAAAGCTCTGCAGCTTTCCAAAAAATACAAAATAGGTGATTGGTACCTATATGAGAATCATACAGTCATCAGAGTCTATGGCTGTGAGCTCTGTCCATACAGGCTCCCAAAATATGTGCCTATGAGGTTATTTGCCTTGGAGTATTACAGGCAGTTGATTCAGTCAGACCTCACCCACTTCCACAGCTCCAAAAAGAAGGCCCACCTCAAGTTCAAACACCAGTTGGGCCCCTTCATTATGAACAAGAAAGAAGGATGGGAAGATGCAGACCTAATCCTCAAAGATAAATAAAAGCTGTCATATAGTTTTTGGTGGGTCCCTTATGACCCTCAAGGTTACATCACTGCTAGAAGAACCAAATACAGGCTTCTAGGTTATAGGCATTGTCAATACCCACACATTGAAAGATATACCAACCAGCAAGAATGGCAGCAGGGTATTCTAGTTGAAAAGCTAACTGAAGAAGAGACAATGCTAAAGAATGTAAAGGAGCTTGAAAAAACTATTGACCTAGACTCTGTGCAGTAGGTACCTTTCAAACGGCCTTGTTCAGCAGGAGAAGGGACCTCGGCCTCAAGGAATGCACCAGTCGTACAGGCACCCTCTACAGCAGCACCAGGTACTGACAAAGGCAAAGGAATAATGGGTGCAGAAGAAGAAACAGTAAAAGAAAAGCCTTCCCCTTCAAATGAGCAGCAACAAGAGCCCCAACAAGGGTAGCAAACAGAACAACAATAAGAGCAGACTGTTCCTCCACAAATGGAGCTACCAGCAGCTCCAACAATGCAAACTCCACCTCCACAGACTGAGCCATCGACTGCTCCAATTTTGCAGACCCCAACACATGAGGAGAGGGTTACGAAAAGAGCTAGAGAAGAGTCCACTCCTGCTAGTGGATCCTCCCAGCAACCCCAGACCAAGAGGCCAAGAGCTGATTCCCCGGAGGTAGAAGACATCACTGAAGAATTCCTTGACAGTTCAAGGAAAAACAGGGAGGGCAGCCAGCACACAGGGACAAGCTCCTTTCAGCAGGAGCAAGGATTGCAACTTGGTTTGGAGGTGTCTTCCTCCTCCCAGCAGAGCAAGAAGCCCAAGAGCACTAAGGCTTCTTTAAAACAAATAAAGGCTCAGAATGATCTGCTGAGGGCAGAGGTCTACAAACAATTTATAGATGCAACACCAGCCCAGCAAGAAAGGCTAATGTCTGTGTATGACATTAAAGAGGAAAAAATCATCCTCAGCCACTTTAAGCCTACAATACCGCAGCCTAAGTCAGCTGCAGATTTTATGAAGACAAGGGTGGAAGTCATGGCCAAAGACATCCATCCCATGGACCAAATTGAACTCCACAAGCAAGCTGGGGAGATGGTTTATGCAACCTTGGTGGAGAGGGCAACCATGGCCCATGAGCTAAAGGAGTCCCTGCAAAATACCAACACACAGTTGGATTTTGAGAGAATGTCCTCCCTGGCCAAAGACAATAGAATAAAGTCACTTGAGGACATCATTATTGATCTAGGACATGATACTAGTGATCCAAAGGGTGTAAAGGCCCTTCTGAAGAAGAAAGAAGATGACCTGAATGCATTAAAGAAGAGGTTAAAGCTGCTGCCCACAGAGCACCCTCAAATGACAGAGCTACAAAAGGAAAAACAGGTGGATGACCAACTGGACCTCATAATGCAGCTAAACCAAAGGGTCCTGGATTTGGAGAAAGAGCTAGAAGGAGAATTACAAGATAAACAGGGAGAGTCCACATCCCAAGCTCCTCCAACTACTTCAACAACAGCAACAACTACAGGGGCAGCAGTGGCCCCCACAACAGAAGCAGCAGGAACAACAACAGCTCCATATGCTAGCACAAGTGTAGAAGAATTAACTAAGGCCATCAAGGAAATGGAGCTCCAGGCAAATGAGATAAAGAATGCCAAGGAAAAATTGGCAGAACTGGATGCCAAGTATGACAAATCAAAATTAACTGTAGCAGAGCAGGGCAGAGTAATAAAGGCCCTAAAAGACAAGATAAAGGCCTTAGAGAAGGAGCTGAACCTAGAGACTACCATGGCCGACATAAAAAGGATTCTATGGGCCAAAATTGGCCAATCCATCAATCAACAATGGAGGTAAATCAAAACAATACATGAGCAGATGGACTTGATGGTCCAAGCACAAGCAGAAATCCATAAGGCCAAAACATTACTAGGAGACAGACCTGAACAGGCCAACAGAATGATAGACTTCTTGAACAGGCAAGAAAAGGAGGAACTGGCAGCCATAGGCATTGCCAACAGAACAGAGGCTGTCCTCACTGCCAAGAAGGTAGTAACTCTCAGGAATTATGTTCAAACAGTGGAGAGGAAGTGCTATGAGATACAGGGTGATGTGGAGGAGTATAAACTCAAGATGGCAGTGCTGCAAGCAAAGGGCCTGCCCAGCCTCCTAAGAGGTGCAGGAAGATTGATCTCTCGAGATCAATTTGCCAACATAATGGCAACTGTCATTGAAAATTAGATCACTGCATCTGGCAGTACATCTGAGCAAACAGGGCCTCCTACAGGACAAAGCCTATATGACAAACTTGAAGGCCTGTTCTTCATTGAAAATGAGGTGAATCATCTTTTTGAAACTCCTCCTAACTTTTATAGATATACAGAGGCCGATGAGACTTTGATAAAAATTCGGAGACATCAAATGCCCAAGGAGGATTGGTGGCAAGCAATGCTTCAAATTTTGCCACGGTAGCCTCAGTTGTTCGGCCACTGCCAGCTCCAGGTCACTACAAAACAAACAGCATGACAAAGACAGCATTAAAGGCGGCTGAAAGGTGACTCAGCACATGGACAATGACAGCTAGCCTAAGGGATAAGACAATACACAAATTTTGACACCGTATCCTCAGCCGACTCCAACCGCCGCCAAACCAACTGCTTCTGACTATTTTTTGATAGCTAAGGCACCAACGAGTTATTTCAGCATTAACTCTCTCATCTACAATGCTCCAGGAGTTGGCATAACTTAAATGAGCCATTAACTCATTCTCTGATATTTTTCTTATGTAAATTTTGTATAAATACCCCCCTTGGCAACGCATTAGGGGTTGGTGATTTTGACTCTAAGGCAAATCTATTGTATACTCTCAGTTTATCTAATACAAAGGGCTGGACCAGCTCAGTGATTTCCTGAAATACTTGATGTCTGGATGATGCTATGAGTGCTGATGCAGAATTCCTGTGCTGCCTGATGAAATAACAAGTTTTCCTCAATCTCTGTTCTTGTCTTCTTATGTTTATTAAACCATACTCATGTTATACTAGACTAGCAGTAGAGAAAAAGAATAGTGCAGGATTTGTCTTTTTACACCTTGCACTCAATTTTTACTGCTGTACATGTTTGTCTTCAGAATTAACCATGGACATGAATTCTTAATTGCTCATGTTTCTATTAATTCTATAGGTATGAATGTTATCTAGAAATTCTTCATTGCTTCCAGAATGATATTCTCACTGTCTTTCTTTAGCAGTTTATTGTAAGATTCTTAACTGCCTTGCATAAACTGGATACACCACACTCAATCACTATTACGAATATTGTTTCTCAGACACTAATCTGGCTCTGCAGCTTCACTACAGTATCACACAGCACATCAAGGAAATTAAAGGACCACTGACTCCATGCCCAATGGACTAAGACATGCTAGTAAGTACCTATATATATTAACTGGAATCATCACCAAACACATTTCAAAAACAAAACCTTGAACATCATAGCTAGCCTAAAATACTATCAGAACAGAGACAAATCATAAAGAGAGAGCCCTCTCTGATTACAGTTTGGCTAGAAACTGTAACCCAAAGATTGGTTAGTGGTTACCCCGGCTGTATTCCCTTGGGAGTCATAGGGAAGAACCTGGGTGTTAACATAATTGGCGACTCCACTGGGGAACTCCTTAGGATTTTCTAATTACTGTATATCTCCTAAAGCTACAGAGGAAGTCTGAATACTAGCCAGGAAACCTTCAAAACTGTTTCTGTTTTACATTAACAGCTTTAGGGAAGAGCCGCTTCAGTTAATCTTCATACTAGCTTTGAGAGCTATATAGCCATTCCAAAATCTTATCCAGTCCTTACAGATATAATTTTTTTTTCCTAAAAAATATTCAAAAACTAGTTAGAAGCTGGCTCCCAAGAAGAATCCATGGTACACTAGGTCAAATCCTGACCCAAATCCACCCCCTGTTTTTGAAAATCCTAACACCATCCCTAGAATCATTAGGAAGCAACAAGAGCAGGAAAACCTTGCTGATTTGAGTCCAAAGACAGTTCATCCTAACCCTGTTTCTACCCCAATCAAGGTTCTATTTCGGTCTACCCCTGTCTCCCCCAGTTCACCATCTTCATCTCAAAGCCCTCCTTGCACATCTTCATCCACTGGACATATCCCCTTGACCAACACTTTAGGTGTTGCTACACCTGTTACCCCTGTGGTACACATTGTTCCTATTATCCCAGTTGCTCTGGTAAATCCCCCAAACCTTGTGAATATGGCTAACAGGTATGCACCCTTGCAGTTACCTGCTAATGTTGCAGCTCTACCCCAAGACTACCAAACTAAGATCTCATATTTTGACTCTATTGGCCCTTTCACAGCTATTCAGCATTCCAAAAGGATGCAGGATCATTTTGAGACCTATGAAATAGATGATGACAGTGTGAGAATTAGGATGTTTGTTCAAAGTCTGACTGGGGATGTAAGAACTTGGTTTAGATCCCTGAATGCAAATTCCATCACAACTCCTGATGAGCTTTATCAAGCCTTTACTAACAGATGGGAGAAAAAGAAAGATCCTCTGCACATACTTGGTGAATATGACACTATCAAAAGAGGTCCCCAAGAGATTGTTTTGGAGTATTGTGCAAGATTCAACAATGTATATAACACAATCCCACAAAAATTAAGACCTCCTCCCGATTTGGCCTTGTACAAATTTCCTGATGGTTTTGACCCTGATATGGCCTACCAGTTGAAGGAGAGAGCTCCTGAAACCCTTGTAGATTCCCAAAAGGTTGCTGTCACAGTGGAAGCTAACCTGATTGCCAAAAGAAACAGAGCAAGGTTGGAAAAGAGAACCACCTTCAAAGAAGAACCCTCAGCCTTTGATCAAAAACTGGATGCAATACTCACTGGTATGAAGAGATTGGGTGATAGAGTGGAATTAGTTGAGAGAAAGTCATCATGGGAAGCACCACAAAACAACCCTCCTAGGAATCCAAATTTTAGGAGAACTCAAAACCCAAACGTTGGCAAGGCCAGTTCTGATCCAGACATAAGACCCCCTTTCCAAGAGAATTATGCTGAGACTTCCACATCAAGTGAAACCAATGAAGATCCCCACATTAATTTAATGGGTTTGGATGGTGCAAGTCAAGTCTTTTTAACACAAGAAGATCATGAGAATGATGAAATCAAGCTGTTCCAAACCAAATCAGGTGAGTCATTTGACTTTAAACAAGGCTATGACACAGCTGTTTATGAAGTCCATAAACAATACAAGTTAAGGAGTAGAACTATAAATGTAACGCAGCCTGAAAAGATAAAGGATAGCCAGTAGCCCAAAAGAGCCATAATCACAGAGCCAAATGACACAACGAAATCACTTGCAAAGGAAGTAACCATTGAAGAAGTCACTGAACCATTTTCTTCAAAACAGCAGCCCATGGCTACATCATCCTTGCACCCTAACCCAAGTGTCACTCCTCAAGAGATGAGCAAGAAGGACAAACCTCAAGATCAAGATAAGAATCAAGAAGAAGAGTTAGTGAACAAGGAAACAACTGTCACCCACAACCAAAAGATCCAATCTGAAAAACCCTTTGACCTGCAAACTGAAATTGGTAAATTGAAGGTAGCTATTCCTCTTTTAGAACTAGCCAAGCATGACATTTATAAACAACAAATCAAGAAGTCCCTTCAACTTACTAACAACAAAGATGATGTCAATGTGTTGGATGATACCCCAGAATTGCTGTTCGGTCCAGAAGTTGATGGAAAAACAGTAGTCACGGGGATCTTACCTTTTTATGTAAGTCTACATGTTCAGGATAAGATATTGCACAATGCAATGTTTGACTCAGGTGCCTCTCACAACCTCATGCCAAAAGCAGTCATGGAAAGATTGAATCTAGATATTACAAGACCATATAAGGACCTATTCTCCTTTGACTCCAGCCAAGTCAAGTGCTTAGGTCTAATAAAAGATCTATGTGTGTCCCTTGTTCAGTACCCAAATAAAACAATTATAATGGATGTTGTAGTTGCTGATATCCCTCCCAAGTATGGGATGCTGTAGTGAAGATCATGGGGGGCTAAACTCCAAGGTTCCCTACAACTAGACATGTCATATGCAACCATCTCTGTCTTTGGGCAACCAAAAAGACTATACAGAGAAACACTTATGAAATACATGGTCAACAGTGAAGAAAAACCTCAAAATTTCCCCATATATGTTGTTCATTCTGATATAGACTCGTATATTCTTTTCAATGATAATACAGGTCTTACAAATAATGATGTTGAAACCAAAACACTTGAGCAAGACCAGGATATTGATGAACAAACTGCTACACAAGAAATAATGGTTAAACCATCACTAAACAAAACTGTTGTTCTAGAGATCAAGCTAATTCAATCAAGTGGTTAGACTGTCCTAGAAGACAAACCAGGTGAAAAACCAGAACTTCAACTTATGATCCCAGATCACAAGGAAATTATTAAATCTCCCCTAGAAAAGAGAACCTATGGTTTCTTGAATTTGATGGGTCAGTCAACAAATTAGGGGTAGGAGCTGGAGTTTGGATACATAATAAACAACACAGTCATGCAGAGGGCCGAGCCTATAGGTTAAACTTCAGATGCACCAACAATATGGCAGAATATGAAGCTCTTTTACTAGGCCTCAAACTAGTAAAATCCCTACAAGCCATAAAAGTATCAATTGTAGGAGACTCCGACCTAGTTATTCAACAAGTAAAGGGGAATTTTGTTACTAATGATAAAATACTGAGATCTTATAGGTCTGCTGCTGCTGAACTACTACAGTCCTTCACTGAATTCCAGATTACTAAAATTCCTAGAACCCATAATCTGCATGCCCATAGCTTGGCCACATTTGCAAGTACCTGCAAGCTACCTTTTGAGCCCCACCACTGCTTTTCAGCCGAGATAAAACACAGACCATCTGTCCCAAACAATGTCAAGGATTGGCAAGTGTTTGATGATGATACACAAATAAACAATTTCTTGACTTTACAGCAAGAATTTTCAGGACTAAACCTTGACACTGAAAGAGCAAGTCAATCACAAATACCTGAAAGAGAAAGTCAATCACAAATACCTGAAAGAGCAAGTCAATCACAAATACATGAAAGAGCAAGTCAATCACAAATACAGAGTAGATAGAATAACAAAGCAATATCACCCAAAACAGCTAACCAAATGCTAAATCCTACAATTTTCAACAAAGACAACATACAAGAAATTCCACAAATTAGTTATGAGGAGACAGCCGAAGATGAGGCTGAAGTGATACAATTGAAGGACAATTTTCTTCCAACAGGCTTAGCTCCTTTAGAAGACATTTTCGACTCCAATGATGTTCCCAACAAACCAAAAATGCAGCCCCTCAACACTGCCATAGAAGAATGTAACATTGGGACTGCTGAACAACCCAAAATAATAAAATTGTCTGCTTCCTTACCTCCTGACCAAAAGCATAAATACATTGACCTCTTTAAAGAGTTCCAGGATGTCTTTGCATGGAGTTATAAGGATTTAAAATCCTATGACACCTCTGTAATTTAACACACTATCCCTCTCAAGCCAGATCAAAAACCCTTTAAACAAAAATTGAGGAGAATCAATCCTATGCTTCTCCCAGCAATGGAACAAGAGGTACAGAAAATGTTCAAGGCAGGCATCATAGCACCAATCAGATTCTCTGATTGGATTTCAAACTTAGTTCCTTCAAGAAAGAAAACCGGTGAAATAAGGCTATGTGTTGACCTAAGGAACTTGAATCAAGTATCCTTGAAAGATAATTACCCCTTACCCAAGATGGATCACATCCTACAGAGAGTAGTGGGGGCCTCAAGAATTTCTCTACTTGATGGATTCTCAGGTTTCAACCAGATCCTAGTTCATCCTGATGATCAGGACAAAACAACATTTACAACCCCATGGGGAACCTTCAAATACGTAAAAATGCCTTTTGGATTGAAGACTGCAGGGACAACATTTCAAAGAGAAATGGATATTGCTTTTGCCAAAGAGATTCATGACTTCCTTGTCATTTATTTGTATGACCTCACACCTTTCTCAAAATTAGACCAAGAACATTTGAAACATTTGAGACAGATCTTCCTAACATGTAGGAAATATGGAATTTCCTTAAATCCTAAGAAATCCCTGTTTGGTTTAGAGGAAGGTAAACTGTTGGGCCACATGATTTCTAAAGATGGCATTAGGATTGATCCAGACAGAATCCAGGCCATCTTACAAATGCCTCACCCAAGAAATATAAAGGAATTACAAGCCTTTTTGGGTAAAATCAACTTCCTGAGGAGATTTATCCCAAATCTGGACGAATTGAGCAGGTTACTGAATAACATGTTAAAAAAGGATTCAAAGGTAAAATGGACGATAGAAGCAAGTCAAGCCTTTGAAGGAATAAAATTGGCCCTCACCCAAACTCCAGTCCTAACAAATCCACAATTTGATAGGGAATTTATCATATTTTCCTTTGCTTCCCAACACACAATTGCTGCTGTCTTATTACAGAAAGATGACCAAGGAAATGAGAAACCCATTGCTTTCTTTAGTAAAGCTCTTAGAGATGCACCCCTGAAATACCAGATTATGGAAAAGCAAGCATATGCCTTGGTCAAAGCTATTAAAGACTTTAGGATTTACATCCTATACTCCCATGTTATAGCCTATGTACCGAGCCCAATTGTCAAAGACATACTTACTCAAGAGAACTTAGAGGGCATAAGAGGAAAATGGATTGCAAATATTTTAGAATTTGACATTGAAATAAAACCTACAAAACTGATAAAAGGACAAGGTCTGGCTAAATTAATGTCTGAAACAAATTTCCAAGCCTTGGACATCAACCAACTGGACAGTGAACCGGAGCTGGCGACTCCAAAGATCAATATAGCCTTTGAACAATCCCCCTGTTATTCGGATATCTCTTATGTGTTACAAAACCTGTGTGCTCCCCCAGGGCTGTCCAGAACTAAATGTAGGTTCCTAAAAATGAAAGCTTCAAAGTTTTGTGTTATGAATGGAAATTTGCTTTGGAAAAACCATGAGGGTATATTGTTAAACTGCTTAATTGACAATGAGACTAACAAAATCATGGAAGAATTTCATGCAGGCAATTGTGGTGGACATTTGTATTGGAAGTCCACTGTGGATAAAATATTGAGAGCTGGTTACTACTGGCCTACTGTTTTCTCTGATGTCAAGAAATTCACCACCTCATGTCATAAATGTCAAGTGTTTGAGGGAAAGAGAAAGTTACTGCCACTCCCTTTCAGGCCTATTGCAACAGAGAGACCTTTTCAACAATGGGGCTTGGATTTCGTTGGGGAAATTCATTCTTCATCTTCAGGCCAACATAGATGGATTCTAACGGCTACAGACTACTTCACTAAGTGGATTGAAGCTGTTCCATGCAGACAAGCAAATGATTCAACAATCATTTAGTTTTTGGAGAATAACATATTGTCTAGATTTGGTTGTCCTGACAAAATAATAACAGACAATGATGCTGCTTTCAAATCTAAGAAGATGGTGAACTTCTGCCACAAATTTCACATTACCTTGGGCCATTCTACTGCATACTATCCCCAAGGAAATGGCCTTGCTGAATCATCAAATAAAAGTCTAGTAAACGTCATAAAGAAAGTATTAGAAGAAAATAAAAAGAATTGGCATAAGAAACTTGTGAATGCCTTATGGGCAGATAGACTAACAACCAAGAGATCAATTGGGGTCAGCCCATATGAGTTAGTCTATGGATTAGAAGCTAAATTCCCTTCATCACTAGGGATTCCTGTCATGAAAATTCTTCAAGAAAGTCAAGCTGAACCAAATGACATGCAAAGAAGGGTCAATCAAATAATATGTTTGCAGTAAACTAGAGATCAAGTTTACAATAGGGTTCAAGTTTTACAAGAAAAATTAAAGAAAGCTTTTGACAGAAGGACTAAGGCAGAAGATTTCAATATTGGAGACAAAGTCCTCAAGTGGGATTCAAGAAGAGAGGATAAGGGAAAACATGGAAAATTTGACTCCCTTTGGAGGGGGCCTTTTGCCATACAAGCAACGCAGGGAAATAACACTTACTTTTTGGAAAATTTGGATGGCACTAACTTAGGTGAAGGTCCTGTGAATGGCAGGATGCTGAAACACTATTTTGACTACCATCCATGAAGTGCAGCTTAATTTCCTTTGTACATAATCAGCTGTATATATTTTCTTTCAGCAGATAAATAGTTCAGTTTGAGAAGTCACTATAAATAAACAGAAAGGGGGTTTTATATGCCAGAAAGTCCACAAAGGTGATAGCTTTTTAGTTTTGAAATACAAAAGAGAGAATTTTCAAATTTTGGCCAGAATAGATCAAGGGCCAAGGCATTCTGACCTGTTGTTCTTGGTCTTTCAAGAAGAAAAACCATCCCCAAGTGGAGCCACTGTTAGCTACCTATACCAATAGGTTTCATATTTCATGATTGGCAAAGAAAGGTCCAAATATGCTCTGCTTTGGTGATGCAAAGATCCCATATTTCCAAGAGAAAACAATGTGTGTACATAGCTTGAGGTTGACTAAATTTTGATGGATGGTCCAACAGCCTAATTTGGATCATGCCATTTTTCAATTTTCTGTTGTAGAATAGAGAAAAAATTCTGTCCAAACTGTTTAATCTTGGCAGACCAGTAGCTTAGGTAGAGAATTAAGGTTCCGAACTGCTTAACCTGGGACCTTGGAAGCAAGAAGGGTAGTTCTAGATAGAAAATCAAAAGAAAAAGCCAAGAGAAAAGAAAAGGCACATAAGGGTCTGCAAGTCTAAGTGCACCCTCCATGGAGAAACAAAAAATGCTAGGCAAGTACATGGGTAGGCAGATGGGGTTGCAGAAATGTCATTCCTTACAATTGAATATATGCTAACCTATTCACAAAGGAACATCAATGGATTGAGAAGCTCTTCTTCTCCATCAGGTGGCAGCAAAGCAAAGGAGCATGTTTAACATTCCATTTTCCCTTTTCCCATTCATTACTAACATCCCTTCATCAGTTGTGTTCATGAGAGTATTTGAGGTTTTATGCTAGTTCTTATTCCTTTAAAAGCCACATTTCTTGTCTAAAATTCTTTTCATTTTGATCTACTCCCTAATAAAAGTTGTGTTCATATATACTCAGTGATATCACTCCTCATTCACTTTTCTCACTCATATTAACCCCTAACTTCTTATTATCTAAATCCCTTATGATTCCCTTCCCCCTACTACTATAACACCATGGTGTATAAATCCCCAACATTGTATAAATATCCTCACTTTTAGCACTATAGCTAAATAAGTTTGATTGAGGGAGACATTGGTCCACCAGGGACCAGGGTCAACCCTGTCATGGGATTGCTCTAACGTCTGGTTGGAGTAATAACCTCCCCCCAAACCTTCACCTCCCCTCTGTTCAGAAATTCCACAAAGAAACCCCTTACTTCTGCTAAAAAACCCTCTTTCCTACTAAAAAACCCTCTTTCCTACAGAAAATCCTGAAAAACCCACAGAAAACCCTTAAACCTAAAGTTCTCCGCCCAAAATATTAAAATGAATATTTTAATGGAGGTGGGACCCCCCCCCAACATGCACGATCCGTCAGGAGGCCCGCTAGCCGTCCATCATCTGCCACCCCCGATCCAACGGTGGGCGGGTATTTTAGGATCCGGACCTGCCGACCTTTAGCGTCCGGGGAACGATGGTTTTCCGCCCCGTACAGGGGACGCGTGGCAGGCAGCGGGGTTGTTCGGAGCCCCCCTCCCCGATACCACCTTTGCCCAAAGGTGGTGCAGGGAAACCACTTACCACCTTCCCCGTTACCACCTCCCCCTTATGTCATCCATGTGTCATCACGACGTAGCACCCTCTCCTACCCCCGCGCTGCATGGCCCTCCACGTAGCCCTGCCACCTCATCCGCCCGCCACCATGTCCGGCACGCTGGCCTACACCTCAGCAGCCACGTCACCCTCCGTACCCGGGCCCGCCATGACATCATGCTGACGTCATCGGCGGAAAGGCGCCAATTACTTATTTTTTCCGAATTTGTCGTTAAAAGTCACGGTTTAGGCCGTTTTATGTCATTTTCGAGCGAAAAAGACATAGACGTTGCTGCTGGTTCACTGCGAAATCGCCTCCGGACCTCCAAATTCAAACTTGCAACCGTGCCAACTCATCAAATCAGCTACATTCAGCCTTCACAGTTCGGCCCGCAGGCTTTCCAGCTCGTTTTCCAGGTATTTCACCGCAGCTTCCCTGTTTTCCCACTGAACATACCAATTTCTATGTGAATTCTCCATAAGAAACATTCAATTGCCAAATTGCACACTGTTTTTCACCAAATTACCATCAAATCCACCTGCATTGTCCTTTGCCCCATCAATTCACTATTAAAACGTTAATTCATGGTCGAAGGTTACCAGTTCGGCCTCGAAATTGCCCGGCATTGTTCCCTTTTGCCGGGTGTAGACCAGCTGCAGCTTCTTACCAAAGTAAATCACATACCCTCTGCAATTTACCCCTAGCAATTCACAATCCCTGTGAATTTACCAAAAACTGCAGAAACCAGCCTGCCTTTTCCACTGTGAAACACATTTTAAACATTGTCTACAGTAAGGCTATCACTTAAGCTCTGAGGAACCTTGCAAACCTTGGCACTCACCTTGTTCAAAATCAGATTATACAATGGCTGCCCCTGCACCCTTAGCCCTCAGTGTAGCTCCATTAAATCCACCAAATAAAGACCTGGAGGCCTTACCCTTTGCTGACAAGGACTATCTCATTGAAGACTTTGTGGGTAACAGGGACTTCTTGCAGACCTTTAGGCAGTTAAGAGAAGACTACCTGAATGGTCATGATACATATGGGATATGGGAGTCAAACCTGCCATACTACTGTCTCCCCTCTGTAAATGTTTTCCCTGAGATCATTCACCTATGTGCTGGAAACTATGATGTGCAGCAAAGAGCCATTAAGTCTCCATCTGGGAGCATCCTCTTTCACATCAATCCTGAGACTATCAATAAGATGCTCCACATTGATCAGACTGAGCTGCTGTTCCCCTTTTCCATGAATTATCTGTTGGACACTGGTGCCAAGATGACCAGTGAGAAAATTCAGAAGGTCACTAGGACATTTATGAGACCTGAGTGCCTGCCCACAGGGCCACCTCCCTACCTGGATGTCTTTTTCACTGATGTAGGCATGCTTTTGCTGGACATGATTGCCTATGTGTTGGGGTACAGAACCAGTGAGCATGTGGATGCAACAATGCTGGTATTGCTATCTGCTTATAGCTCAGGCCAGCCCCCTGCCCGCAAGTACAACTTTGCTAAGTTCATAGCTAACAAGATTCATGATCAGTTGAGCAGAGTGGACAGACAGGGTGTCTTCAAGTACTCGGCCTATATCTATCACCTTTTCATGTACTATCAGTCTGAGGCCTTTCCATGCTACATCAAAAAGCTGGATTATAGAGGGGAAAGAAGATCTGTTATTTTCTGGACCTCTGTCTATCACAAAGTCTCAAATTCACCTTACTCCTATTGTGAATTTATTGACCAATTTGTATACCCAGTCTCTTGCCTATTGATGAGGTCTCCTCCTCCCAGAATATCAACTGAGATACAGAAAGCTCTGCAGCTTTCCAAAAAATACAAAATAGGTGATTGGTACCTATATGAGAATCATACAGTCATCAGAGTCTATGGCTGTGAGCTCTGTCCATACAGGCTCCCAAAATATGTGCCTATGAGGTTATTTGCCTTGGAGTATTACAGACAGTTGATTCAGTCAGACCTCACCCACTTCCACAGCTCCAAAAAGAAGGCCCACCTCAAGTTCAAACACCAGTTGGGCCCCTTCATTATGAACAAGAAAGAAGGATGGGAAGATGCAGACCTAATCCTCAAAGATAAATACAAGCTGTCATATAGTTTTCGGTGGGTCCCTTATCACCCTCAAGGCTTCATCACTGCTAGAAGAACCAAATACAGGCTTCTAGGTTATAGGCATTGTTGTAGGGAAAAGTATCTGATTCGGATGACCCTATCCCACTCTAAGGGTGATAGTACCTCAGCAACAACTGTAAAGGAAACTACTGAAGGTTTACTTCTTTATGAAAGCAAAAGAGAATGAAAGAATGCACTAACCGTTGCCTTGCGCTTAATGTCGAATCCAAACTCTTCTCTATGGCTGCTTGTTCCCAGCCCCTTGCTCTATTGCTGGCCCAGCTACAATGAGATCCTGCAAAATAGCAAAGAAGGAAACTACAAGCAACATGCAATCATAACTGATTCAGGGATTAGTGTAAATCAAATATACAATTATCACAATATATCATTGAAACAAGAGCATATAGAAGAACCTCAATAGCTTTTATTAATGAAGAAGTAAAGGTTCTGAGAGTGCTACAACCATTGAAGGCTCCAATCCAGCAACACCTCCCAGCAGAAAGAATTTCTCCTCTTCACCTCCTTCAAGCAATCACCCAATAGCTCTATAGTGAAACCAACAGCATATAATTACTTTGCACAAAATTCTAGCCTCCTGAGCTCATAGGAGAGAGCTCAATATATAGATGAATTGAGAAAGGATGAGTCAGCTTGTAACTGATGTGTAGCTGCCTTGTGTCCTCTCTCTCTTCAGTTGATCTTCAGTTCTTGAGTCCACTTGGAGAACTTTGCTTCCACTTGGAGAAACAGAGCCTCTGACTCATCACAAGGCGAAATCCCTGATCCAAGTGTCATTTTTGGAGCAATGACTCAGTGTGCCACTTGTCCAATCTCACTCAACGCAGGTGGTCTTTGTTCTACCTGCTTTGCAACGCAGGTACACCATGGAGGAGTTGTGTTTCAGCGCAGAAGCCTAGTGGAGCACCTGCTTTGATTTCAGGATTGCTTGTTTTTGAGTGTTTTCAGGTGGAGAACTGATCTGAGAGCTGTTGGTTTGCTGACCTTGTTCCTCTAGGGGTAGGAACATCATGTTTAGGGAACTTTGGATCCCTTGGATTATTGACAATTCATACCTGTTGCTGTAAGGCACAAAATTGTCTATAACAGATGCCCCCTAAAGTATGAGGTCGTTTATCGGGTGAAATGCTTTATTAGGAGGATCCGAAGTTCATTCAATCTGCTGAGAAGTGTCCTGTAATAAGATACAATACAATACATTATTCTTTCATACTTTTTCATGATCTAGCTGAGGCGGGCATTCCCATGCTCAGCTTTATAAATACATTTTGGTACATAGAACAGACGATCGTCTGATGATAGATTGATAATTCTCTGCTGAAATTATCATCCTTTGAGAAGGATGATCATCTGTTGCAATGATGTATATATCAAATGTCTTTATGTCCTGAATATATATCGCAGCCCGGATTGATGAAACTAGATCCGGGGTCTTCAATCTCTTCCGATCTTCACTCGATGTACAAGTCGATCCATGTGAGAATTTCTTGAAGTCGAACATGAAAAGACATCGCTTGATTACCGGTCAATGATGTAAACCGTTAACAAGCGCGAGAGGAATCACCGATAAGGATGATGACCTTCAAGGTACGGCAGTACAATTCACATGGTGGGAATAAAGAACTTGGTGTCGACCACCATGCAAAATCTTCTGGTCGAAGGTCATTGATGTATACCTGTCGCCGGAAGTGAGAAACTTGCCATTGAGGCATGCAAGCTTCAAAGTACTGAAGGGGGTGTTCCTAGATCAACTCCTTGGATAGTGCGCTGATGTCGACAAGGAGCGATCTGTCAAAGGAGGGCCTTAATGAATCCCACATC
The DNA here is from genome assembly GCA_031772625.1 of Pinus tabuliformis. Taxonomy (NCBI): domain Eukaryota; kingdom Viridiplantae; phylum Streptophyta; class Pinopsida; order Pinales; family Pinaceae; genus Pinus; species Pinus tabuliformis. The sequence continues at coordinate 1,346,068,323 of CM062816.1, read as the reverse complement.
AGTGACACGGAACGGAGCTAGTGATTGTGATGAGGTGAAAACAAACTGTGATGTATGATTCAGGGTGGCGGTCATGAAATGGATGAAGGACAATGTATGGCAGTGGATGGGACACGGTTGACTCTTTGCAGAACAACATCTCTTGAACATATAACGACACTGATTGTGATGGATTGGTAGCATTACCCCAAATGTGGATGGTGTGGCGAGCCCATCGCTATGTTTTAACGAGCCTAGCGATAGGGAAACTCGTTCTCGTCTAAAGACAAGTTTGTCGCTATTTAATAATTTTAACGAGTCTAACGACAAGGATAACTCGGTCCTTTTCATTTTTAGAGAGTCTGAAAAGGTACATAAAGCCAACTCCAAAATTCCTTTTTCGTCATCTAATCCCTTAAGTCCGAAAAAGTATAAAACGATACAGAAGGGATGAATTTTCGATTGCTTTAACGAGCCGAACAAAACAAGCGCTCGATCTTTTTGTGCAATAATCCCTCAGGTCCAAAAAGATTAAAATCTAGAGGAGGGATAGCTTTCCGGTCGCTTTAACGAGCTGGAAGGCCAAAACTCGGCAAACTTTTCATATTTTACGAGTCAGTGAAAAGAGCTCAAAGAAGACTCGTCTTTTGAGGAACGAGTGATGAACAGGGATAGCAGCAGATTCCAGGTACAGGTTGGAATTTTCCAATCACGGCAGTGTCACAAGGATGGCTAAGTGAAATCACTCTTCGCAGCTGTTCCTCAAAAAGGGTAAACAAACATATGGAGATGAACGATTGGCCAAATGAACGGATGGAGGTGAGACTGCAAGAACACGACCAAGGGCTTTAATATGGCAGTCAAAGGTTACATTTCTCAAGGTTATTTACCGGTTCACTTTTTCTGGATGAGCTTGAACTGTAGGGAAAGATTGCTCACAATTTATGTTTATTTTTTAACGAGCATGAACTCTGTACAAAAACTGCTCGATTATGGATGCCCCCAGCATAATAATGCAGACGAGGCATATGCCCCCTAAACTTTAAGGGGCAGTTCATTTTTTAACGAGCTTGAATGCGTTCAAACCTTGCTCAATTATACCAGTCTTAATACAAGGAACGCCTTAGGTGAGGTATTCTTATTTAAGGAGCTATACCTCATTAGCTACTCCAATTTGGCAAGTTTTAACTTTTGCCCCACATCCTTTCTTTATGCAAGCTGGAAACGGCTAATCCTACGAGTTTAACGGGTTAGACCTACAGGTTTAAAGGGAGGACCTAAAAATTTAAAAAAATAAATAGTCGTCCCGTGCTTGCACTCCAAAAGGTTCGCATGCCCCTAGGTATAAAGTATAATTTCAAGGCTCTTCCCTCTTACTTATTATCCGAAAAATGGTTTTCTTTGCTGCCGCAAACTAAACTCTCTTTTCGGCGATGTCTATCATTAGGTTGCTAAGGATGGTGACTACTTGTTGCAGCAATTTGATCTCTTTCTTTGGAGACTGCCCCTACTTATCCTTCAAAACATATGTTTTAATGGGTGAGGCTTGACTTCAAGGATGGTGGCTACTTGCCGTCACAAATGGATCTCCTCCCTTAGGAGAGCCTACTTTTTTAGACAAAGGGAGCGAACTTTGTATCACTCTCATAACTTTGACAAAAGAACTTTATCCTAGAACAACCCTCTTTTGACGGGGTACGGACTAGTCCATTCTTCTGCGGAAATTAACTTTATACCCAAGGTTTCCTCTGCCCAAGGCAGGCCAGGGTGCATGCCCCCTGGGTCCTAGTTCTTTCTTCCGAATCACTCGCATTCATCGGGAAGTAGAACCGGGGGAGGAGGCATTCCTTGAGTGAATAGGCCATTAAGGGATGGTATTTGACTATTTGCGATGCGTGATCCTGGAAATGAAAGTTGGTCTACGAGCTTGACCATTCTTCCTTCGTGTGGAAAACACATGACTCTAAAGAGTGAGGACACTATCGCCTCCATGCAATATATATAGTCTCGTCCAAGGAGTAAGTTATACACCAAGGGTCCCTGGATGACCATGACGTTCATATGAACTGTCTTCCCTTTCAATGTAATTGGAACATTGGGGAGAATCCCTAACGGGCGACTGGTTCCTTTATCAAAACCTGATAGATTTCTCATCTCAGGTAAAAGCGCTGGGCAACCCAGCGCTTTCCAAGCAATAGAGGAAAGGATACTCACAGATGCCCCTTCATCAATGATAGTTCCAGCCATCACCATTCTGTAGATTTGGACGATGATTCTGAATGGGATACTGGCTGGTAACCGGGGTCTGCCTAGTTGATTCCAATCAAAGGATACAACTAGGTTGCTTGGCGGTGGGACCGAATATACGGCCGGATACGACCCTGACGATGTTCCTTCCTGCGATAAAGGAATGGGCGCATTTCCTTGATGCTCATCAGAGTCTGTGTTGATGAAAAGAATATGGACGGTGTCATCCTTATTCTCTTCAGTGAGGGTGTCATTTGAAGATGAATCTTCAACGACGGTGTCATTTGAGGATGAAACCTCTGAAGGAAGAACCGGGTCAACTGCCGTTTCGACCTTTAGACTTTCGTCTGGTCTGGATTCAGTAGGTTCATTCTCAATGACCGACACTTCAGCTGACCATTTGAGCGGGCCAGCTGGATTTTCAACTATCGAGGGATTAGGCGCGAGTTTTTGGTATCCAGGAGGAAGTCGTAACGGTGAAACCGGACGATCTTCCAAAACTCTCTTTGCCTCATCTAAGAATGGACATCGGTGGATGGCATGATCGCCTTCACACAACATACAGGGTGATCTTGGTCTCCCTCTTCGTCCTTCACTCTCGCTAGTTGACGGACTGCAATCAACATGACTACCAGAGGTTGATGCTACCGGATTGTGCAACCTTGGGGACCAGTCCCTTAGTATCCGGGGAATACAAGGACAATCACGATGGAAATGGGTCCCTTTGCAAATGACACATGGCGATTTAGGCCCGGTCGGTGCAGTGTGTGGATTTTTGTCAGTTGTCTTTTGCTTGCCCCCAGTCGCCTTCGCCATAGGCCCCTTCTGCTTCTTTTCTCTCTTCTTCTTTTCCTTCTTCTCCATGGGAGGCTGACCTTTTCCGGCTCTACCTTGTGAAGATGAAGGATCAGAGGAAGAATTGTAAGAAGTGGAAGGCTGGTGGGTAGTTCTAGACTGGTCTGACTGTTGATTCGACTGCTCAGGATTAGTGGCGATCTGAACTACATTAGTTGAAAAGAGCCATACAGGTAGGCCAATTGTCAATCCTGGAAGTGACAATGTGGCCATATGAGGCGCACCAACATCTCCCCAAGAGGAGAAGGGATTGGGACTTCCGCCAAGGTTACTTCCTTGGTTGGTGGGCTCCATACTTTTCAACTGAAAGATCAACGTGGGAATAACAGGTGATTATGTTCCGATTAAAATAAATTTTATTAACGACGCTTTTAGACACAACTTTGCTTTTTCATGTTTTAAGAGTCGAGAAAAAGCTAAAGATGACTCTAGTCGCCTTCGATGTTTTAACGAGCCCGAAGTGACAAATGCTCGGATGGACTTTTTCAGTTATAGAGTTTGAAAAAGGCCAAAAGAAACTGCTCTGGAGTTCTAGGCAGAGGGTGTGCCAAACCTTTCGCGAAACCACAGAATACGTTTTACGGTACGGGTGGTCGATCTTCGTGAATGCTGTGTTCACTGCATCGCGATCAGTAGGGCGGCCGACACGGCTTCCTATGGATAAAGGTTTTGTTCCTATAGGGGTCTCCCAATATATACGCGACGGTACGTGGGAGTACAAGTCCGTATTAGTGCCACCGACTCTCAGGAGGAATCACCCACCTTCGTAGAGATCGACAGTCACTATGTTTAACGACGCCGGAACACGTCTCTACCTAGACCTCTATATGTTTTCGTTATGTTACAAAGCGTTGTTATGTAAATTGAATTTATTTTAATGTTGATCTTGCTTAGTAGTTTGCCTTTAAGGATCACCACGAGATGTATGTAACAAATTCCTGAATGCAGTGTAAGATGAGAAGCAATCTTTTCAATCTTTCAACTTTGAAAATATTAACTACTGAGGAGAAGAAAGGCAAATCTTTTCACACAGATCATAGAGCACACACTAATGCAATTTTTTCCTAAATCATCATGCAAACTTTTTCAAATGCAAAATGCACAATGCATGTATTTTCTTTTCCCTTTCTTAATGTTGATGGGTTACAAAAAGAAAGTTGCTATATAACTTTGATTTCGATTTAAAGCGAAAGTAAACAAGCTTGTCCAAAATCAAAAAACACCTTAAGATTTACTTGTTTAATCACTGGAAATACATGAAATCAAACCATAATGACGAAAGTAAAATGACTAATCAGCTATGGACAGCAAACAAGCTAACTCTTTAGACCAGCAAAATGCCTAACACAGGTTCAGATCTAAGAGGCCAAAGCAAGACTAGTTTACTTTTCGTTATGGGAAATTGTAAATGACGCAAGAAATACAAAAGAACAAATACAATTTCATTATATAACAGAGGCGGAATGATGGCAAGTAAGGTTGGTTTCAGAACAGGTGCAAGACTGGTAACTGGCTGCCAAATCTATAGTGAAAACAGGCAAGAAAAAGGGAGGAAACCCCAACTGCACTAGGCAAAATTGGGCCAACGCAGGTGCTGCTCAGCCAGTCTGGCTCTCAGCGCAGGTAGCCCCTTCGGGACCTGCGTTGCAAAGCAGGTAGCCTGTGTACTACCTGCTTTGGAAAACGAAAGTTAAGTTTTCACAGTTTCCGGGTCACAATTTTCTCAAAAATGCACAGTTTTTGCTCAAATTAGAAGCAATCAGTCAAGCACACTCAAAGGGATGACAAGGAAGGTGAAAAGCTATCACTAAGAGCTTACAAGGATCCTTGTAGATCAGCTCTTCAAATCATGAACATGCTCAGAAATGAGCTAGAGTAGCTGCCCTCTACTTCGCTTTTGATATAGTCAAAAGCTTTTCGATTTGGTACTCTTTTGTTCAGGAAATGAATAGCGAAATACTACAAACACAATCAAACAGATACGATCCCCAGCGGAGTCGCCAGTTTGTTGTAGGGAAAAGTATCCGATTCGGATGACCCTATCCCACTCTAAGGGTGATAGTACCTCAGCAACAACTGTAAAGGAAACTACTGAAGGTTTACTTCTTTATGAAAGAAAAAGAGAATGAAAGAATGCACTAACCATTGCCTTGCGCTTAATGTCGAATCCAAACTCTTCTCTATGGCTGCTTGTTCCCAACCCCTTGCTCTATTGCTGGCCCAGCTACAATGAGATCCTGCAAAATAGCAAAGAAGGAAACTACAAGCAACATGCAATCATAACTGATTCAGGGATTAGTGTAAATCAAATATACAATTATCACAATATATCATTGAAACAAGAGCATATAGAAGAACCTCAATAGCTTTTATTAATGAAGAAGTAAAGGTTCTGAGAGTGCTACAACCATTGAAGGCTCCAATCCAGCAACACCTCCCAGCAGAAAGAATTTCTCCTCTTCACCTCCTTCAAGCAATCACCCAATAGCTCTATAGTGAAACCAACAGCATATAATTACTTTGCACAAAATTCCAGCCTCCTGAGCTCATAGGAGAGAGCTCAATATATAGATGAATTGAGAAAGGATGAGTCAGCTTGTAACTGATGTGTAGCTGCCTTGTGTCCTCTCTCTCTTCAGTTGATCTTCAGTTCTTGAGTCCACTTGGAGAACTTTGCTTCCACTTGGAGAAACAGAGCCTCTGACTCATCACAAGGCGAAATCCCTGATCCAAGTGTCATTTTTGGAGCAATGACTCAGTGTGCCACTTGTCCAATCTCGCTCAACGCAGGTGGCCTTTGTTCTACCTGCTTTGCAACGCAGGTACACCATGGAGGAGTTGTGTTTCAGCGCAGAAGCCTAGTGGAGCACCTGCTTTGATTTCAGGATTGCTTGTTTTTGAGTGTTTTCAGGTGGAGAACTGATCTGAGAGCTGTTGGTTTGCTGACCTTGTTCCTCTAGGGGTAGGAACATCATGTTTAGGGAACTTTGGATCCCTTGGATTATTGGCAATTCATACTTGTTGCTGTAAGGCACAAAATTGTCTATAACAGGCATTGTCAATACCCACACATTGAAAGATATGCCAACCAGCAAGAATGGCAGCAGGGTACTCTAGTTGAAAAGCTAACTGAAGAAGAGACAATGCTAAAGAATGTAAAGGAGCTTGAAAAAACTATTGACCTAGACTCTGTGCAGCAGGTACCTTTCAAACGACCTTATTTAGCAGGAGAAGGGACCTCGGCCTCAAGGACTGCAGCAGTCGTACAGGTACCCTCTACAGCAGCACCAGGTACTGACAAAGGCAAAGGAATAATGGGTGCAGAAGAAGAAACAGTAAAAGAAAAGCCTGCCCCTTCAAATGAGCAGCAGCAAGAGCCCTAACAATGGCAGCAAACAGAACAACAACAAGAGCAGACTGCTCCTCCACAAATGGAGCTACCAGCAGCTCTAGCAATGCAAACTCCACCTCCACAGACTGATCCATCGACTGCTCCAATTTTGCAGACCCCAGCACATGAGGAGAGGGGTACGAAAAGAGCTAGAGAAGAGTCCACTCCTGCTAGTGGATCCTCCCAGCAACCCCAGACCAAGAGGCCAAGAGCTGATTCCCCGGAGGTAGAAGACATCACTGAAGAATTCCTTGACAGTTCAAGGAAAAACAGGGAGGGCAGCCAGCACACAGGGATAAGCTCCTTTCAGCAGGAGCAAGGATTGCAACTTGGTTTGGAGGTGTCTTCCTCCTCCCAGCAGAGCAAGAAGCCCAAGAGCACTAAGGCTTCTTTCAAACAAATAAAGGCTCAGAATGATCTGTTGAGGGCAGAGGTCTACAAACAATTTATAGATGCAACACCAACCCAGCAAGAAAGGCTAATGTCTGTGTATGACATTAAAGAGGAAAAAATCATCCTCAGCCACTTTAAGCCTACAATACCGCAGCCTAAGTCAGCTGCAGATTTTATGAAGACAAGGGTGGAAGTCATGGCGAAAGACATCCATCCCATGGACCAAATTGAACTCCACAAGCAAGCTGGGGAGATGGTTTATGCAACCTTGGTGGAGAGGGCAACCATGGCCCATGAGCTAAAGGAGTCCCTGCAAAATACCAACACATAGTTGGATTTTGAGAGAATGTCCTCCCTGGCCAAAGACAATAGAATAAAGTCACTTGAGGACATCATTATTGATCTAGGACATGATCCTAGTGATCCAAAGGGTGTAAAGGCCCTTCTGAAGAAGAAAGAAGATGACCTGAATGCATTAAAGAAGAGGTTAAAGCTGCTGCCCACAAAGCACCCTCAAACGGCAGAGCTACAAAAGGAAAAACAGGTGGATGACCAACTGGACCTCATAATGCAGCTAAACCAAAGGGTCCTGGATTTGGAGAAAGAGCTAGAAGGAGCATTACAAGATAAACAGGGAGAGTCCACATCCCAAGCTCCTCCAACTACTTCAACAACAACAACAACTACAGGGGCAGCAGTGCCCCCCACAACAGAAGCAACAGGAACAACAACAGCTCTAGATGCCAGCACAAGTGTAGAAGAATTAACTAAGGCCATCAAGGAAATGGAGCTCCACGCAAATGAGATAAAGAAGGCCAAGGAAAAATTGGCAGAACTGGATGCCAAGTATGACAAATCAAAAGTAACTGTAGCAGAGCAGGGCAGAGAAATAAAGGCCCTAAAAGACAAGATAAAGGCCTTAGAGAAGGAGCTGAACCTAGAGACTGCCATGGCCGACATAAAAAGGATTATATGGGCCAAAATTGGCCAATCCATCAATCGACAATGGAGGTCAATCAAAACAATACATGAGCAGATGGACTTGACGGTCCAAGCACAAGCAGAAATCCATAAGGCCAAAACATTACTAGGAGACAGACTTGAACAGGCCAACAGAATGAGAGACTTCCTGAACAGGCAAGAAAAGGAGGAGCTGGCAGCCATGGGCATTGCCAACAGAACAGAGGCTGTCCTCACTGCCAAGAAGGTACTAACTCTCAGGAATTATGTTCAAACAGTGGAGAGGAAGTGCTATGAGATACAGGGTGATGTGGAGGAGTATAAACTCAAGATTGCAGTGCTGCAAGCAAAGGGCCTGCCCAACCTCCTAAGCGGTGCAGGAAGATTGATATCCCGAGATCAATTTGCCAACAGAATGGCAACTGTCATTGAAAATCAGATCACTGCATCTGGCAGTACATCTGAGCAAACAGGGCCTGCTACAGGACATAGCTTATATGACAAACTTGAAGGCCTGTTCTTCATTGAAAATGAGGTGAATCATCTTTTTGAAACTCCTCCTAACTTTTATAGATATACAGAGGCCGATGAGACTTTGATAAAAATTCGGAGACATCAAATGCCCAAGGAGGATTGGTGGCAAGCAATGCTTCAAATTTTGCCACGGTAGCCTCAGTTGTTCGGCCATTGCCAGCTCCAGGTCACTACAAAACAAACATCATGACGAAGACAACATTAAAGGCGGCTGAAAGGTGACTCAGCACATGGACAATGACAGCTAGCCTAAGGTATAAGACAATACACAAATTTTGACAGCGTATCCTCAGCCGACTCCAACAGCCGCCAAACCAACTACTTCTGACTATTTTTTGACAGCTAAGGCACCAAAGAGTTATTTCAGCATTAACTCTCTCAGCTACAATGCTCCAGGAGTTGGCATAACTTAAATGAGCCATTAACTCATTCTCTGATATTTTTCTTATGTAAATCTTGTATAAATACCCCCCTTGGCAATGCATTAGGGGTTGGTGATTTTGACTCTAAGGCAAATCTATTGTATACTCTCAGTTTATCTAATACAAAGGGCTGGACCAGCTCAATGATTTCCTGAAATACTTGATGTCTGGATGATGCTATGAGTGCTGATGTAGAATTCCTGTGCTGCCTGATGAAACAACAAGTTTTCCTCAATCTCTGTTCTTGTCTTCTTATGTTTATTAAACCATACTCATGTTATACTAGACTAGCAGTAGAGAAAAAGAACAGTGCAGGATTTGTCTTTTTACACCTTGCACTCAATTTTTACTGCTGTACATGTTTGTCTTCAGAATTAACCATGGACATGAATTCTTAATTGCTCATGTTTCTATTAATTCTATAGGTATGAATGTTATCTAGAAATTCTTCATTGCTTCCAGAATGATATTCTCACTGTCTTTCTTTAGCAATTTATTGTAAGATTCTTAACTGCCTTGCATAAACTGGATACACCACACGCAATCACTATTACGAATATTGTTTCTCAGACACTAATCTGGCTCTGCAGCTTCACTACAGTATCACACAGCACATCAAGGAAATTAAAGGACCACTGACTCCATGCTCAATGGACTAAGACATGCTAGTAAGTACCTATATATATTAACTGGAATCATCACCAAACAAATTTCAAAAACAAAACCTTGAATGTCATAGCTAGCCTAAAATACTATCAGAACAGAGACAAATCATAAAGAGAGAGCCCTCTCTGATTACAGTTTGGCTAGAAACTGTAACCCAAAGATTGGTTAGTTTTTACCCCGGCCGTATTCCCTTGGGAGTCATAGGGAACAACCTGGGTGTTAACAGCTGGCACTATCATTGATGAGGGGGCATCTGTGAGTATCCTTTCCTCTATTTCTTGGAAAGCGCTTGGTTCGCCAATGCTTTTGCCTGAAATGAGAAATCTATCAGGCTTTGATAAAGGAATGAGTCGACCTTTAGGGATCCTCCCCAATGGGCCCATCACATTGAAAGGGAAGACCGTTCAAATGAACGTGATGGTCGTTCAAGGACCCTTGGATTATAACCTACTCCTTGGACGAGACTATATATATTGCATGGGAGCCATCGTCTCCTCACTCTTTAGAGTAATGTGTTTTCGGCATGAAGGAAGAATGGTCAAGCTCGTGGACCAACTTTCATTTCCCGGATCACGCATCCCAAATAGTCATGTACCATCCCTAAATGGTCTATTCACGCAAGAAGTGTCTCAACCCACGGTCCGTCCTCCTGATGAGCGCGAGTAATCCGGGAGGATATGACTGGAACCCAGGGGGCATGCGTCCTGGTCTGCTTCGGCAGGAAAACTTTGGGTATAGGGTAGGTTTCCGCGGGAGAATATGACTAGTTTGTACCCCGCCCATGCTGGAAGAGCGTTATTCTGGAATAAGATTCTTTTGTCAAAGCTATGTGAGTTGGCGGGCATCGTCGCTCACCTTTGTCTATTTCGGTAGACATTGCCGAGGAAGTGTTTTGTTTGAAAGATTAACGAGACTATCTTTGGGTAACCTGAAAGAGGTAAGCCTCTCTCGTTAAAAAAATTGTTTTGACGGAAAAGAAGTAGAGGTAACTTTGAAATCATACTTTATACCTGGGGGCATGCAAACCTTTTGGAGTGCAAGCAAAGAGCGGTTATTTATCTGTTTTTTGGGTTAGCCGTTTCCTAACATGCATAAAGAAAGGATGCGGGGCATAGCTTTGTGAGATGAAGCTCCATAAAAAATAGAATCTCAATGAGACACTCTTATCGTATGACTGGGTATCGAGCAATTTTAGCACACAGTTCATGCTCATTAAAAAATAAACATAAGCAATGAGCAAGTGTTTGCACCAGCGTTTAAGCTCATTTTAAAATAAAAAATGAACCAAATTCCCGGTAAATAACCACTGTGAATGTAATATCATCAGCCATTAAAGCCTTGGTCGTGTTTGCACCATCACCTCCACTTTTCCATTGGCCGATCGTTCACCTCCATATGATTGTTTACCCATTTTGAGGAACAGCTGCGAAGAGTGATTTCACCTAGCCATCCTTGTGACACTGCCGTGATTGGAAAATTCCAACCTGTACCTGGAATCAGCTGCTAACCCTGTTTATCACTCGTTCCTCAAGAGACGAGTCTTCTTTAAGCTCTTTTCAACTGACTCGTAAAATATGAAAAGATTGCCGAGTCCTTGGCCTTCCATCTCGTTAAAGGGACAGGAAGTGCTATCCCTCCTCTAGATTTTAATCTTTTTGGACCTGAGGGATTATTACACAAAAAGATCGAGCGCCTGTTTTATTCGGCTCGTTAAAACTATCGAAAACTCATCCCTTCTGTATTTTTTTATACTTTTTCGGACTTAAGGGATTAGATGACGAAAAAGGACTTTTGGAGTTAACTTTACGTACCTTTTCAGACTCTCTAAAAATGAAAAGGACCGAGTTATCCTTGTCGTTAGACTCGTTAAAATCATTAAATAGCGACAAACTTGTCTTTCGACGAGAACGAGTTTCACTATCGCTAGGCTCGTTAAAACATAGCGATGGGCTTGCCCGAAGGGCAGGTTATAGAACAAGCATATGTTATCCTCCTCAAGCTTGACAAAAATAAAGAGGTACTGGTCAGCAATGACTGGGGAAAAATTGGGCGAAACTCAAGAAAAATTTGATGGTAGCAAGTCACCCTTGAACATGACACTTTTCCTCCGTACCGCAATCGGGTTGGGTTGTTTCATTCACCGGTCACATCCATGGTCTCGCCATACCATCCATATTTGGGGTAATGCTACCAATCCATCGCATCAGTTTCGCCATATGTTCAAGAGAAGTCGTTCAGAAAAGTCAACTGTGTCCCATCCACTGCCGTACATTATCCTTCATCCTTTCATGACCGCCACCCTGAATCATATGTCACAGATCATTTTCACCTCCATTAAAATCATTAGCTCCGTTCCGTGTCACTGATGTGGGATTCATTAAGGCCCTCCTTTGACGGATCGCTTCTTGTCGACATCAGCTCATTATCCAAGAAGTTGATCTAGGAACAACCCCTTCAGTACTTTGAAGCTTGCATTCCTCAATGGCAAGTTTCTCACTTCCGGCGACAGGTATACATCAATGACCTTCGACCGAAAGATTTTGCGCGGTGTTCGACGCCAAGTCCTTTATTCACACCACGTGAACTGTACTGCAGTACCTTGAGGGTCATTATCATTATCGGTGATTCCTCTCGCGCTTGTTAATGGTTTACATCATTGACCGGTAATCAAGCGATGTCTTTCCATGTTCGACTTCAGAACATTTCTCACATGGATCGACTTGTACTTAGAGTGAAGATCAAACGAGTTTGAAGACCCTGGATCTAGTTTCATCCATCCGGGCTGCGATATATATTCAGGAAAGATAAAGACATTGACATGTACATCATTGCAGCAGATAATCATCTTACTCAAAGGATGATGATTTCATCAAAATTATCAGTCTACCATCAGACGATTGTCTGTTCTATGTACATAAAAATGAATTTATAAAGCTGAGCATGGGAATGCCCACCTCAGCTAGATCATGAAAGCAGTATGAAAAATAATGTATTGTATTGTATCTTATTACAGGTCTCCTCCCAGCATTGGATGAACTTCGGATCCCCCTGATAAAGCATTTCACCCGATAAACAGCCTCATACTTTAGGGGGCAACTATTATAGACATTTTTGTGCCTTACAGCATTGAGCATGAAATGTCCATAATCTAAGGGATCCAAAGTCCCTAAACATGTTGTTCCTACCCCTAGAGGAACAAGGCTAAGAAACCACAGCAATTCACAGAAGTTCTCCACCAGAAACTGCTCAAAAACAAGTCAATTCAGGATCATTTCAGTGGCTCCACTAGCTGTTTGCGCTGAATGTCAAAGCCAACACTGGCTACCTGCACTGAATGTCAAAGGCAATACTGGATACCTGCGCTGAGCGAGAGTGGACATGTGGCAAGTTCATTTCTCAAGGTGTCAGAACCCAGGAAGCTTCCAAAATGACACTTGCCTCTGGGAATTTGACTGGTGATGAGTAAGAGGTTTCAAATCTCCAAGTGGAAGCAAGAACCTCCAAGTGGAATCAAGAACTGATAGAGGGAGAGGACACTAGTCAGATCTCAAGCTGACTCATCCTCTCTCCAAACATCTATATATGGATCTCTCCTCCATTAGATCTAGGAGGCTGGAATTTTGTGATTGCAAAGAATTGCTGTTGGTTTGAGATTGGAATCATTGGGTGCTTAATGCTTTGAAGGGGGTGAAGATAGGAATTCCATTTGCTGGGAAGGAGATGCTGGATTGGAGCCCTCTGGGTTGTATCTCTTCCTGAACCTTGTTATTCATCAATAAAGCTATCTTGGTTTCTCCTATATACTGATGTATTTTTGATGTATGATTGCATTAGTATGTTTAGTTTATTTCTAATCCTGAACTAGTTATGAATATGAATCCATGTCTTGTGTAGTGTTCTCTTCTTGTGATCTTGCAGAAACCTCTTGAAGCTAGGCGAGCGAGAAGGAAAGTAGCTGGGAACTCTCCAAGAGAAGAGAAACCGGATCGAGGGACAAACGAAAGACACCGGTTAGTCCATCCATCTCTCTTCATTCTTAATTCATAAAGGAAGAATACTAGAATAGCTGTCTTTGTTTGTTGCTAAGGCACTGTCACACCTTAGGTGGATAGGATCGTCCTGCATAGGCATTTTTCCCCACAACACTCTCCAAAAGTACAAAAATACAACTAGATGACACTCATTTAAGTAGAAAAAGAATTCAGATCCTATCATTATATTAAAAAGACTAAGAGGTACAATATTTCAAGCCTCAAAGGATTTCTTTTTTGAATTATAGACCTGGTCTAGTCTATTAAGATAGACTTTGAGATAAAAAAAATGCAAGCCCCAAAGGATTTCTCTCTCAGATTCCAAACCCTTGTTCGATTCATTAAAATGGGTTTAAACAGAAATACAATTTTTTTTTAAATAATAGGTTTGCGAACAACGCTAAGGAAATTAATGGAACTCCTCAAATCTTGAAAAAATAAAAACAATTTTCAAAGGCAATCTTTTGAAATATCATTCTAGCTTATTGGCTTCGTATTTCAATCGTAGGATCCTCGCATTTGCAGATTTTGTGGGTTTGATTTGCTTCTTTCCCCGTGCATCTTTCTCCTCTTCATTTTGTTCGCTGTTGAATTCTTCATTTATACTTGGAAAATGATAAACCATGGATAAGAAAAACATAAATCAAAACTGTACTTTTCAGAAAAAGATAAGATGGAATGAAAATATATGGGTCATTTATTCAAATTGCAATCGCATTGGGATCGAGGACAGATTTCAGCGTAATCACAATACATTGGAATGGGTATGAACCATATCACAATCAGATCTCAAATAGGGACTATATTAAAACAATTGCATTAAAACAAGGAGCATTCCTTATCGAGATCAAATCATAATCACAATGGAAAAAATCGAATCACAATTAATCAGGGAGAAAAACCTATCCTTATCAAAATTTCACTTTAAATGGAGGCAGGAATAATGTGAGGCTAGTGGACTTTTCGATTGCAATATTTCCATTGCAGAAGATTAGGGATAGGTTGATCGCAATCGCATCAATGGAGTGGCACAACTCTAATAGTCCCGAAATATTTGCAATCTGCAGGATGATGTGGATCTGACGTTAATTATGACATCCTATCATAATCACAATTGTCATGAGGCATCATATCACAATCGCAATCGACATGAGGCAGAAGGCATAACTCTTGGAACTTTTGTGATTGTGCAAAGGCGGGGAATTTATGGACTAGCATGTATAATATTGTCGAGTTCGGCTTATATCGCATATCACAATCGGTGGTTTAGAGTGGGGTATGGAATTAAGCCTTTGGATCTTGCGATGTCCTGGATGCGATATTTTGATTCAATGGATTTAAATTCGTGATCGGGTCTGGTTTAAATATTGCAATCACAATCGTAGAGAGGCATAGAGGTGCCAACCTGTGTTTTTTTGTGATTTCTCAGATGTAGGGAAATTATTAAATGGAGTGTATGACTTTGTCGGGTCTGGGGTATATTGCAATCGCATTAGGTATAGGTCACGGGACTTGGGCTATGGTTTTTTGCGATCTCTGTGCATGCAATATTTTTATTCTAGTGAAGTTCACGACCTTGTCTGGTCTGGCCTTATCAAATCGCAATCACATTTCACTAAGGCTGCGTGTTTTATCATGGTGTGTTGTTTATTATGTTGATTTGAAAAATGGGGGTATGGCAGAGTTATAAAGATTTTTAACCTTTGGGAATTTAAAAAAACTCTGATTATTTTGTTTTTTTAATATAAATAACCCATGTTTTAATACTTAAGGTTTTTTAAAACCTAAGTGTAATCTTGGTCTCAAGGGCTATTTAAAATTTGAATTTTTTTATAATCAAGGTTTAATACTTGGGTTTTAAATAAAAAGCCTAAGTATTAAACTTTTGTTATGGGATTTTATTAACATTTTTTTTATGTTGATATTCTATTTTTTTTATTTTTTGTTTTAAAGAAATAAAATCAAAATGATTTATTAAAATTAAAGGGTCCCTATTTTAATATAATAAATTTCATAGGAAATTTATAATATATTAAAATGGGGGTTGTTGAACACCACAACAGGTCGTAACTTTGGAATACAATCTTCATTTGATACACACGATACCTCATTAGAAATATCTATCCAAGGACTAAAACTGCTAGCAATGAATATAAAGTCGAAAACTAATATTCACCATCAGTGATTTTCCAAAAAAAATGTCGTTTAGAGCCTCAAAATGGCTCCAGAAGTTCAAGACTTCAAAAACTACCAAAAATAGTAATTTGTGCTATTCTTAAGGAAACTAAAGAGCTGAAGGAAACAATGGTGGGGGTCCAAGTGGAATAGGCGAGTGGCCACCAATATCCACTCAGATCATTCCATCCCCCTTAGGAATAAATGGTCCCCATTGCATTGAGTTCCTCCATGAGATGATGAAACTTCTACTGAACATGGTCCCTAGTGACCCGCTTGCCCTCGTGAAGGAGTTGGCCTACTTTGACTATTCAATATAGTTGGATCCTTTAATGTTGGGTGTTCTTGATATATGTGTCCATGATTCGATCAATTGTGGCTATTTCCATGCAATATTGGTTTAAATCTGTTGGGGTTAGTTGTTCTACAATATCAGATGTGTCCAACAATGGTGGAAAGTAGGGCCGAAGGGGATCCAAATTGAAGACTAGGTGCAGACCAGGGAATGGTGGAATACTGAGCTCGAAGGCATTTTCCCCTAATGCCTTGGTGATGGTGTATGGCCCACATCGGAGTAGGTGAAGCTTGTGGTGGGGCCCAGTGAGGCACTCCTTCTGCAAATGTAGCCAAACTTTGTCGCCCACCTAAAACTTGTGTGGCACACGATGTTGATCATGCCACTACTTGTACTTAGCATTGGCTCTGTCCAATATGTCATGGACCTATTGGAGGATGTGTTGAATATGATTAATGAAGTTGTTGGCCTTGTCGACTTCAGACTAGACATCAGCCAAATTTATTGGAGCATCTGCCATCAATGGGACATAATGGCTGGAATCCCAAGCCCACCTGAAAAGGGTTGTGGCCAGTCGAGCCATGGAGAGCCCAATTATAACTGTGCTAGACATAGGGGAGTCTCTCATCCCATGTGCATGGATTCTTTGAGTTGTACATGTGCAGAATGTGTACGATTATCCTGTTGACAACCTCTGTCCGACCATAAATTTGGGGATGGAAAGTTGTGTACTTAGTTAGCATGGTGTTCACAATTGACAAGAGACTAGACCAAAATGTACTAAGGAACTTGCTATCCTGATCTGAGATGATAGACTGTGGGATCCCAAAGTTTACCCACACTCATCCAAATAAGAGTTTAGCAGTGGTTTCTACGGTGATATTCTTCTTACAGGCCACCATAATGGCCATCTTCGAGAATCCGTCGATGACCACAAAAACATAGTCATTTCCATGCTTAGTAGAAGGAAGGCCCAACATGTAATCCATGGAGATGTGTTAGGATATTTCGACACATAGGAAATAGTTAAGTGTAACTTGGTCTAGTGTAGAGTTAGGTAAAGTGTGTTTCTTTACTATGTACTTTTGTAACTTACAATCTGACGGTCATGATATGTTCTAGGCATGAAGTGATTTGACGGTTCATTCTCTCCTCGGTATTACCGACACTTGATCCATGGATTAACACCCGATTGGTCCATGATCTCTATTAAAGAGAATGGATGGTCATTTGTAGGGTAACCATTCATGAGATAAGCTTATGTAAATTTTCATTCTTTTATTAATAAATTTACAGAAGTGGTTGCATTGGCTCAAGTCGTGGACTGTGGTGAGCTCCAGTATTGTAGCAATAATGCTACAACTCCTGGGGCTTCCTGTCTCTTAATTTTATCAACCCAGTAGTTCGTACAAACTTGGAAGCGACGGTGCTGTATGCACAAGTACTAGCTCTTGTCGCAGCTGTCACTTGGTCAGCTGGCACAAGTCCGCTAGGGCTCAAGCCAACTTCTATAGGCTCACAGAAGAAGCTTTATCAATGATGGATGAAAGCTAGCTCAAAGAAGACTAATCTACTTGGCAAAAATGAACTGAAAGCAAATCAAAACATGGAAACCCTAGGAAACCCTAATTTAACTAGTCTAACCTCTATGATGCAAAGAATGTGAAGGAAACTTCTACCAATGATGCCATTACTTCTAATAAGTGAAAATGCATGAATCTAATCTACTTGCATCTTAAAAGACATATTTTTGTATTTTTTCTTTAAGTGGATGGAGTGATTGTGATTTTGTGCTTATTAGGGTTTGGTTGTGCAGATGTGATGCGGAAGGAAGGAAAGCTTGGGAAAGGTTGGGGAGGCTAGGAGAGGTCCCCAGAGATCCTTAGCATCAGTCCACAGAGGTTCCTCACGTTCAGAGGCTCAACAACCGAGTGAGTGGCCTCCTATAGGATGTCTGCAGGGGATTCTACAGGAAACGCAGGGGTTTCTACAGGAAGTCTACAAATTGCTACAGGATGACCTACCGTGGGTGTTTGAAGTGATGGAGGAGTGATGGAATGGTAGGGGAAGGTGTGTAAGGTAGGAATAGGGCTGGTGATGGCTCAGGAGTGGAGAAGTAGGATGGAGAACGAGTGTTTGAAGTGGGTTGATGGATGAAAGGTGATAACAACGAAATGTCTAAAGAACGAAGTTACGTGAGGAGTGGAGGAGTTTGGGAGATAACAGAGTGTAACAGAGGTCAAGAATGTGGTTGTATGCGTGATCAAGATGAAGAAGGAGGTGATAGAATGATGAAAAGCAGTGTAAATGAAACAAATGGCTTATGACTGTCACCAAGATGAAAATTCATTAACCTAAGCTACCTGAACTCAATGAACAGCAGTATAAAGCATGTAGAGGAATGTGCATGAAGCAGTGATGAAGGTGTATGGTGCAAGAGTGAAGTGCATGGAAAGATCTATCATAAACGAGACTATGTTGCAGCATGTATAACGTGAAGAACTGCGTATTTTTGTGGCTGGTATAGGCTGCACTCCAATCTCCAAACGGAGATGGCAGTGGAGACCTTCTCAACCTTTTTGCTGGAGCTCCAATGTATTATCAACCTGCTAATCTAACTAAACAACCGAAATCAATTCAACCATAAACTAGTCCTATCTATGCTCATGAAAACGACTAAATTACCTAACTGTGAATTCGAATTGCATGTGAAAACAAACAAACTCAAAGTGCTGGAACGAAATGCAAACACATTACAACACGGAGGAGATCTATTGCTCTCAGGTTGGGCCCTAACTTGAGAGCTATAGCTCCTTGAGAAAACTCAGAACTAGATCAAAATCTGCCTTCTTTATTCATAATCTGATGTCATGCCAAATTGACTTACAAAAAGGAACAAAGACCGAGCTGTGCTCAAAAATTACAATAGTAATGCGAAAGTTTCAACAACCTATCAAAGGCTACGACCTCCATACTTATGCAAAACGATCATCCAACAGGTGTCCTTGATTTTAGGAGCTCGGCTGTCCAACTGAAGTTTAAACTGCTGATCCTGTAGGACAGTCATAATTGCTGTTCCTGTAGAACAGTTATAACTATTGTTCCTGTAGAACAGCTGGCTGCTTCTAAGCTCGGTGGGGAGATGGATTGGAGCTCGGAGCTATGGTGGGAATCACGAGGAGGTTCCCAAGACTGTGGACATCCTCTCCTAAAAACCAGCAGTGCCACCTCATTGTCTCCTTGTCTCCTTTTCACGTGGTCTTTTCTCCCTTTTAATGCAAAAACCTGAAATCATAATGCATTAGTCACATAGATAAAGTGTCTACCCTTCTTCCTACAAACAACACGAATAAACTAAGAAATGCATGCATAAGCAGTAAAAAGTGAATGGTTTGAGCAAAGCAAGTAGGCCAAATGAGCCCAAATTATACCAAAAATTGAGGCTCATCATCACCCCCCAGCTAAACTATTTGCTCATCCTTGAGCAACTTTGCCCTGGCTCCTCGTCTTTGACCGAGAACTAGAGCCCGGAGCACGCTTTTCCTCCCCTGATTTTGGTGGTTCTGCCTTTTCTGCCGAGAGTGGTGCTTCTTCCTTTCCCGTTTTTGGCGGCCCTGCCTTTGCTGCCCCTGGTGGTGACGAAGGTGATGCTTCCTTCCCCTTCCCTATTTCCTTGAGCCAGGCTTCAGAAGGCGACTGGCCTATCTTTCGTGTCCAGGAAGTTATTTTTGGGCTCCCCTTTTCGGGGGTAGCTAATGTTTTAGAAGGGGTTCTTGCACTGGGTGAAGTAAGGACGTAACCTGAAGTGGTTTGGCTGCTGGGTGGAGGCTGTGGCTTGCCCGTGGTCATCCTCTTGCTTCTCCTAGCTTCAAATGGTAGAGGGGTCTCCCTCTCCCTTTTCTTCTTCGGTTTTGGAGGTGTGCTGAGGGCAGCCAGTGCCGCTGCTGCCTCCTTTTCGAGAATGTCAGCCTTCTCTTTCTTGCGTTTTGTTCTCTCAGAGCTCCTTTTAGAGGGCCCCTCCTTTTTAGATTTCGGGCTTCCTGTGGAAGACCCTGCTTTGCCCACTTCCGGGCCTCCTGTAGAAGATTCTTTCCCTATCTTCAGACTCTCTGTAGGAGGCTGTTTCTCAGTGACTTTCGGGCCTCTGGTAGAAGCCCCTTTTTCCAATTTCGGGCTTCTTGTAGAAGCCTGTGGTTGCACTTTCGGGCTTCCTGTAGAAGCCTTTGTCTCCGTTTTTGGGCTTCCCATAGAAGCCTGTTCTCCAACGATTTTCGGGCTTCCTGTAGAAGCCTTGGTCTTTGCTTTTGGGCTTCCTGTAGAAGCCTTTGTTTTCATTTTTGGGCTTCCTGTAGAAGCCTGTTTCTCACTGATCTTCGGGCTTCCTGTAGAAGCCTTTGTCTTTGTTTTCGGGCTTCCTGTAGAAGCCTGTTTTTCACTGATTTTTGGGCTTCCTATAGAAGCCTGAGTTTGTGTTTTCGGGCTTCCTGTAGAACCCTGTTTTTGCTTTCCTGTAGACACAGGTGTCTCCACTTCCGCTTGCTTGCCTGCTTGAGTTTTGCTTTTTGCTTTGGTTGTTGGTGCTGTGGAGGTACTTGGGCTGACGTGGGCCTCCTCTGCTTTGTCCATTCTGCCTTTCATCCTCTTTTCCCTTGCTGACAGGATTGGTGTGCCACCCTTTTCTTCGTCCTTCTTTTCCTCAGCCATTGCTTCCTTGTCTTCACTGCTGGAGGAGCCACTATCTTCGATCAACATTTTAATGTCCCCATCTCATGTTAGATTCCTAAATGACTCCCAGGAGAGGGGAACTTTATATGAGTGCAGTGCATCCTCCACAAGCAATTTTATTAACCCATGGTGGGCTATCTGATCAGGTATGCCCTCTCTTAGCTTTGTAGCACATTCCATTAGGGACTGCAGGAGATAATGAGGGATGCTCAGTTTTTGCTCTACAGGAAGGTCAATTCAGTGCCTCAACTCAGTGAGTAACCGAAAGTGATATGCATACACGATGCTGAACCGGCCTTCACAAGTAATATATTTCATGATTTGCAAACTGACTTCATTCCAAGGTGGTGATAAACTCGTTCTTCTCACCCCGTTTTTATCCTCCGAGAATTCTTCCTCAGGTGGAAAGAATTCTTTCTTTGCTTGTTGGCTCTGCTTTCGCTCTTCTTTATCCCACGGCAGACCCATAGGAAGTTCTGTGATCCGACTGATATGTTCTGGGGTGAGTTTGAGGCTTAGACCTCTGAAGCTTACTGTGGCCAATGTCTGGGATTTAGGCTTCAAAGCCTGCAAGAATTCCTCGGCTAGTTCATCACCGTAGCCCTGCAGCTTATCACAAAAAGGCATCCATTGTGCTCTGGTGAAGAGCTCTACCACTGCCGGGTTTCTCCTTAATTTGGTGGAATCTGTGGGTTCCCGCCTGATAAACCCACCCGGCATGATGAACATGGGGTTTTTGACTAAAGGTGACAAATGAAAAGGAGATTCGGTCTATTTTAGGCAGAGCATGCATACAATTCACAAAACATAGTCTACTTATACTGCTATCCTGTAGAAGCGATAGTATAGGCACAGCAATCCGATATTTTTATGACCAGACTGTGAATAATGATCTTGCCACCTTTGAAAGCCAATTGCGGAAGGAGTTTCAGGGTTACCTTTTTTCTGCCACCTTTTCTTACGTGAGGACTTCACCTTCCTGTAGAACTGCGTTCCTGTAGAGACTGCTTCCTGTAGGACTGCGTTCCTGTAGAAACTGTTCCTGTAGAAACAGTGTGCAAACTTCGGGGCGGACTGTAGTTGGCCAGTGGTCGAGATGTGTTTCACCGGCGTTCTGGTAGCCGAAAGCTCGGCGTATCAACGTGCAGAGGAAATCAGAAGAGCCACTCGAGTTTTGAAGTGGAGGTTGATGAATACATGCGCATAATCTAGCCGATTAGATTTTGAATCGGCGCAGCTCATGGCGCGGGGGGTGAGCTGTCCCCGCCGGACCGTTGGGCGACGTCACCCATCATTCACCTGCATATTCACTCGCTGCCACATTCATTCCCACAGATCTGCCGCCGCCCTTTTCGGTTAAACTCGTTTCTCGGTTGACGGGACTATCCTCACGTGCGTGCTGCGTATTTTCTTTGTCGTGGCTGCCACCCAAGCATCTGACTATACCATAACTAGCCGACGTGGCCAGTCAACTGGCCATACGGCCGCTCAACCATTCATTTCTACGCCATGAAAAACAAATCAAAGTAATACTCATGCGATTTGGTGGAAGGAAGGGTTGAGACACTTACCTGCACGTGGATGCACACGATTTTTCGGTTTTTTGGACGACGGGGAGCGGATCTACTTGCTGCATGCGGCTTACACAGTCCCGGAGGCTCATGGTTACAGGATGCTGGCGATGGAGTGGATGCTCTGGTTGCCTGCGCCCGTGTTTTGCTTGCAGAGGGCGGTGCTGTGAATGGTATCCACTCATGCAGGTTTGACTGTTACAGGATTCCTGCGGGGTGCCTTGTAACAGTCTCGCCTCCTTGGGTGCATGCTGCACGACGATGGATGGAATCTTCTGATCACGCTCCCGGAGCTTCTGATGCTCGACATGGATGTGGTATGAGCTCTCGGTGCTTGTTTTTCTTTGACAAATGGCTTTACCACGAGAACTCATTGATCTGGTTTGCTGGTGCAGGGATCTTGGTTGCATGGCGACGAGGATGGTGGAGCAAGGTTACAACAATGTTCAGGGGTGCCAATCAGTGGCATGCATGCATCCAACCCATTCCTCAGCCGCTAGATCTCTGTTTGAAACAAATTTTTGGCCGTCCCAAACTTCTACAGGAAGTTTCCTATAGAACACAGAGCTTCCTGTAGAAAGTTCGGCCTTCATGTAGAAAGTCTGCACTTTCCTGTAGAAAATCCGCGCCTTCCTGTAGAAAGACTGCGCCCTCCTATAGAAAGACTATGCCTTCTTGTAGAAAGACAACAGCTTCCTGTAGAAGATTCAAACCATGATAAAATTGCACATACCTTGAAAAACATGGGTGCTCTTGGAGGAGGTACTGATGAGGTTCCTTGACAGCATGATAAGGACCCTTGGCTGTGATTGAAGAGGCTTCTTCTCCTCCATAGAACATCTGCAACCTGCATGCAATTTTCATATTGTGCTTATTATTTTTTTTTTTTTTTTTTGAAAAGATAACAGGGGTGCCCCAAAGGGGTTTTCACCCTTGCTACCTGCCCTGAGCGCCTCAGAGAGGTTTTCACTCAAGGATCTTTTTCAACCTTTTCTCTTTTTTTTTTTTTTTTGAAAAAGCAATAGGAGCGCCTCAATGAGGTTTTCACCCCTACTACCTGCCTTGGGCGCCTCAAAGAGGTTTTCACCCAAGGATCTTTATTTATTTATTTATTTATTTTTCAGATCTTCTTTCAGGGTGTGCCAGAGGCAGAGGCAGAACCCTTCTCTATGACCAATACAGATTTCTCCATAGTTTTGATAAACTCTTGTCTTGAGAGAGGTCTCCTGTAGATCTTCAATCGATGCCCATTGACAATCATGGGAATGGCTTCCTCATCAATGGTTCGAATGAGGACAGATCCATTGTCATGGCACTTCTCCAGTGTATATGGTCCTAGCCATCTGGTTCTCAACTTACCCTTGAAATCTTTGTATCTGGAATCATACAAAAAAGCCCAATCTCCCGGCTGAAATTGCTTGTCATGGAGATGTTGGTCATGCCACACCTTCCTCTGAAGTTGAACCACTTCTGAGTGAAGGAGGGCCTGCATGCGGTGCTCATCCAGTCCATTCAGCTGCAACAACCTTTCTTGTTGTGCATGGCTGAGATCTAGGTCCAGCTGAGCTGCCATCCTCAAAGTGTTATACTCAAACTCAATGGACAACAAATCTTTCTTCCCATAGACCAGCTCATAAGGTGTGAAGCCGATGGTGGTCTTCCAAGTGGTGTTGTAGGCCCATGTGGCCTCAACCAGGCGATCTGCCCAATCTTTTCTGCTGCTGCTCACCACTTTGGTCAAGATCCCTTCTAATGCTCTATTGGTGACTTCCACCTGCCCATTTGCTTGAGGATGATAGGGAGTGGAAGTCCTATGCTTGATCTTGTGATGAGCTAGGAGATATTCAACCAAGTTGGATGTGAACTGGCTCCCTTGATCGGTCACCAACTCTCTTGGGTAGCCAAACTTGTAGAAGATGTTCTCTCTTAAGAACTCGGCCTCCTTTTCTTCTGTTGCTGCTTTGATTGCTTTGGTCTCTGCCCACTTTGTCAAATAGTCAGTACACACAATGATGTAAGTCCTTTGCCTCGAAGAGGGGTTGATTGGGCCCACAAGGTCCATGCCCCACTTCTCAAATGGCTCAAGAGTCACTTGAGGTTGGAGAGGAATCTCATCCCTTTGGGTTGGTTTCCCCATTCTTTGGCATTGGTCACACTGACTGACATATCTTTTGACATCTTGATGAAGTGTGGGCCAATAGTAGCCTGCCTGCAGGATCTTGAAGGCAGTTCTCTTTGCTGCAAAATGCCCTCCACAAGACCCATCATGACAAGTGAGGAGGATATCAAAGACTTCCTCCTCCCTTACACAACGCCTTAAGATCTGATCGGGGCCAAGCTTGAACAGGTTGCCCCCGATCCAAGTAAATGAGGCACTTTTTCTGATGATTCTGCTCTTCTCTTTTGAAGAGAGATGCGGAGGGAACTGAGCTGAAACAAGGTAGTTTGCTATATCAGCAAACCATGGAGAGAGTACTGAGATAGCAAAAAGATGCTCATCAGGCATCTGGTCATCTACCGTCCCATCTTCATCTGCAGACAAATCCAATCTAGAAAAGAAGTCAGCAACAACATTTTCTCTACCTGGTTTATCAACAATGGTTAGATCAAACTGCTGCAATAAAAGTAACCATCTAATGATACGAGAATTCACATCTGGTTTATTCATCAAATATCTAATAGCAGCATGGTCAGTATGTACAAAGGTCTGGTAACCGGTAATATAATGTCGGAACTTGTTCAATGCATGGACCACAGCCAAGAATTCCTTCTCGGTTACAGTGTAATTCAGCTCAGCTTTGGACAAGTTTTTGCTAACAAAGTAAATGGCATATGGAATTTTCTGCTCAATTTGTCCTAAAGCTGCACCTATGGCTTTGTTCGAGGCATCAGTGTGGATGTGGAAAGGTAGGGCCCAGTTTGGACCTCTCAAAATTGGTGCTGACACCAACTTGTCCTTTAACTCATTCAAACTCTTCTGACAATCGTCAATCCACTTAAACTCCACATCTTTTGCCAACAGACCAAACAATGGCAAGGCTAGCTTGCTGAAATCTTTAATGAATCTCCGGTAGTATCCTGCTAATCCCAAGAAACTCCGGACATCCCTTACCTTTTGAGGAGGTGGAACCCTCTTGATGAGAGCAATTTTGTTAGGATCCACCTGCAATCCTTGGGAAGAAATGGTATGGCCTAGCACGGTCCCCTCAGTCATTAGGAATTCACATTTTTCAGGACTAAGGGACAAGTTCATCTCGGTGCATTTGGTTAGGACTTTCCCCAGGTTGGACAATGCTTCCTGGAAGTTGGCCCCATATGGAGTAAAGTCATCCATGTATATTTCCACTGCATCGTGGACCAGCTCCGAGAAGATGCTCA
Source organism: Pinus tabuliformis (assembly GCA_031772625.1). Taxonomy (NCBI): domain Eukaryota; kingdom Viridiplantae; phylum Streptophyta; class Pinopsida; order Pinales; family Pinaceae; genus Pinus; species Pinus tabuliformis. The sequence goes on along the minus strand of CM062816.1, from coordinate 1,346,042,701 downwards.
AGACAGCTCTCTGAAAGGTAGCAGGAGCATTGCATAGCCCAAAGGGAAGGACTCGGTAGGCAAAGGTACCCCAAGGACAAGTGAAGGTGGTCTTATCTTGGTCTTCCGGGCTGATTTGGATTTGATTGTACCCGCTAAACCCATCCAGGAAAGAGAAGAACTTCTTTCCTGCCAGTCCATCCAACACTTGATCTATGAAAGGTAGAGGGAAGTGGTCCTTCTTGGTAGCTTTGTTCAGCTCACGGTAATCCACACAAATTCTCCACTTCCCATTCTTCTTGGGAACCAACACTAAAGGGGACACCCATTCACTATCTGAGATGGGGTAGATGAATCCGGCATCCAACAGTTTCTGCAATTCTTCCTTGACAATGTCCTTAAGGGCTGGATTCATTCTCCTCTGAGGTTGCCTAACCGGTTTACAATCCTCTTTGATGTATATATGATGGGTACAGACCGAAGGATGGACTCCTTTCATTTCCTTATAGCTCCAAGCAAAAGCATCTAGGTGGTTGGCCAACAGACTACACAACTCCTTTTCCTGAGAAGGAGATAAGGAGGAGCTGATCTTCAATGCTTTCTCAGGGCCGAACTCCACATTCTTGACTCTGGGAGTAACAGGGTTATTTGTACAGAGATCCACTAAGGTGCTAGCTTGGGCATCCTCCACCAATTCCTCTAAGGGTAGTGCACTGGAAGGTGGATTTTGGATCAAGGTCTCGATCAAGTCATCCTCGGTTGGAGGGTCTTTTCTAGTGGTATCTAAGGTGCACAGAGGTGCTGAGTACACCTCGTCTTCTTCTCCTTCTTCCAACCAGAGTGGTAAATCATGCTCTAAAGAAGGTTGGGCAGGAGGGTATAGGACTAGCTGCTTGGACATGGGACCATTTTTGATGGTCATGTTTCCTACCCGACAACTTATGTAAGCATCTGCAGTAGCTAACCAAGGCCTTCCCAAAATGAGAGGATATCCAGTAAGCTTGGCCTTTGGTTGCAGAACCAGGAAGTCTGCAGGGTATTCCCAAGAATCAATGGAGACCATGACATCCTCCACAATCCCTTCGGGAGTCACAGTGGAGCGATCTGCTAATTGCAGTACTGTCGAGGTCTTCCTCAAGGAACCCTGTAGATTGAGTTTAAGCATGGTATCCCTGGTCATCACATTAATGGCAGCCCCCAGATCAATCAAGGTGTGAGGTATGATGGTGCCATTGATGTGAACATCTACTACAGGACTTCCAGGATCTAGGTACTTTGGGCAGATGACTTGTCCTAGCATAAGGTCAGACAGTTGTCCTATGACATTGATAGTTGAAGCATCTTTCTTCCATCTGCCTGGGTTTTTGAAACACTTCTCCTTAATCAGCTTATTATATATTGGCACATCCTTGATGGCTTGGAGAAGTGGGATTTTTACACACAACTGCTTGAGCTCACCCAAAAGCTCATCTTCTTCTGGGTTAGGTTGTGTGGTGGCTGTTAGTCTCTCAGGAAAGGGTGGAATAGGCTTTGGTTCACTCTCTTGATGGTCTTCCTCATCCTCTGGGGGAGGAGGTTGGCGATCTGGAAGAGTCTTTCCAGATCTAAGATTGATCTCCTGGATCTCCACATCATAGGTAGGGCATGAGGTTTCCCCAGTGTATACCTGCTGGGCCTGTCTATTGTTGGGATTCGGGTTCGGTTGAGCAGGCATTTGAGGTTGCCTTGGAGGAGCAGGAGGTAATGGTTGAGGTTGCACTGGTGGTGGAGGCAAAATGGCAGGAGGAGTGTTGTATTGGGGCCTCCACCCCGACTGAGGTGCATTCCATTGAGGCTGTGGCTGGGTATGTGAGTGGTATGGATGAGAAGTAGGTTGAGTGGGGTACTGAGGTGGATAAGACCATGGAGGAGGCATGGACCATGAAGGATGAGCAGGGGGACCCCAAGAAGGCATAGTAGTTGACTGGTTGGGGTTGTAATAAGCTTGAGATGCCCCTTGCATCCCCTGCTGATAAGGTCTAGATCCTTGTGGCCTCCTTTGGTTGAGGTAATAGAGAGGCTCTGTGGGAGCTTCGGTCCCTTGGTACATGGCTTTAAACCCAGGTAAGGTTGGACACTGATTTGTGGGATGGTCCTCCTCACAAACGAAACACACTTCAACCGAATGCAATGGACATTCGTTCTTAGGGTGCCTCCTTGTGCACCTAGGACAGAAGACAGCCAAGGCTCTCTCAGCCTCTTCTTTCTTTTGCTGGATCCTGAATGTATCAAGCTGCATGGCAATGGTTTGTCTCACCTCACTCTTAAGATCTTCTAATTGGTTTTCAAGCTCATGTTTGGAGAAAGGGACACTAGTTGAGAGGTGGTTTCCTCTACCTCGTTTCCGAGCTGCCCTGGAGTGGTTTCTAAACACAGTCTTGATGTCCTCATAAGGCAGTTGGTAAATGTCCCCCCCAGCTGACATGTGAAGGGTATCTAAGAGGTCCTCAGGGACTCCTCGGAGTAGGACCAACTTGAGGGATTCAGGGTCAAGTGTGCACCTGGCCCGCTTATAGCTTAGTTGGAACCTCTCCTCATAATCCTCTAAGGACTCATCATTTCCCATGGACATCCGAAAGATTTCCCCCTTTGTTTCCTTGGACCTACAGTAATCCCGGTACTTGGTGTTGAAAGCTTGCTGCATCTGAGCCCAAGTAGTGATACTATTCCCAGGTAAACCCATGAACCAGCGTAGTGCTGCATCCTTGAGAGTGGAAGGGAAAAGTTTCAACTTTTGCTCATCTTCAGTATAGTCATAGGTTCTACAAAGGACAGCAAACTCAAACATGAAGTTATCTGGATCTTCAGTGGTCAACCCATGGAAGTGAGGTAAGGCGGAGGGGCTAATGTTTTTCATTTTCATCTCTCCATTGGTCTCTCGGATGGGGAAGGCACCTTCTATTCTCTCATCTTCTCTTCTATTGTCAGCCATAGCTTCAGATGGATTGGTCTCTAACTCTTCTTCTACTATAGGGTCTTTGGATATCTCAGGTTGTTCACCTATAGGTTCCTCTGGGTCACTGTCACCAAAGAAGAGAGAAGGGTGACTCAGTGATGTGGTGGGGGTGTTTGGTAGGAATTTTCCTGATCTATCTCGGTTCCTACGAGGCATGAAATGGAAAAGACTTTCTTTTTCTTTTTGCTTGCTTTTGCTTTGCTTTTCTTTTGGTACCTGCAAAACTGAGACAGATTGATCTACAACTAACTATGGAAGATGCAAAATTAACTGAAAGCAGGAAATAACTAATCTACTTTGCTCAAATGAAATTGCAGAAACGAAATACTAGTCTATGAAAGCAGGAAATGCTAATCTATGAAAGCAGGAAACGCTAATCTATGAAAGCAGGAAATGTCTATGCTACTTTTGCAGAATGGAAATGAAGTAAACTACTAGCAGAAGGCAAGAGTAAGAAAGTAGAAGAAAAGCAACAATTACTAATACTTTGACGCTTCCCCGGCAACGGCGCCAAAAAGATGGTGAGCTCCAGTATTGTAGCAATAATGCTACAACTCCTGGGGATTCCTGTCTCTTAATTTTATCAACCCGGTAGTTCGTACAAACTTGGAAGCGACGGTGTTGTATGCACAAGTACTAGCTCTTGTCGCAGCTGTCACTTGGTCAGCTGGCACAAGTCCGCTAGGGCTCAAGCCAACTTCTATAGGCTCACAGAAGAAGCTTTATCAATGATGGACGAAAGCTAGCTCAAAGAAGACTAATCTACTTGGCAAAAATGAACTGAAAGCAAATCAAAACATGGAAACCCTAGGAAACCCTAATTTAACTAGTCTAACCTCTATGATGCAAAGAATGTGAAGGAAACTTCTACCAATGATGCCATTACTTCTAATAAGTGAAAATGCATGAATCTAATCTACTTGCAGCTTAAAAGACATATTTTTGTATTTTTTCTTTAAGTGGATGGAGTGATTGTGATTTTGTGCTTATTAGGGTTTGGTTGTGCAGATGTGATGTGGAAGGAAGGAAAGCTTGGGAAAGGTTGGGGAGGCTAGGAGAGGTCCCCAGAGATCGTTAGCATCAGTCCACAGAGGTTCCTCACGTTCAGAGGCTCAGCAACCGAGTGAGTGGCCTCCTACAGGATGTCTGCAGGGGATTCTACAGGAAACGCAGGGGCTTCTACAGGAAGTCTACAAATTGCTATAGGATGACCTACCGTGGGTGTTTGAAGTGATGGAGGAGTGATGGAATGGTAGGGGAAGGTGTGTGAGGTAGGAATAGGGCTGGTGATGGTTCAGGAGTGGAGAAGTAGGATGGAGAACGAGTGTGTGAAGTGGGTTGATGGATGAAAGGTGATAACAACGAAATGTCTAAAGAACGAAGTTACGTGAGGAGTGGAGGAGTTTGGGAGATAACAGAGCGTAACAGAGGTCAAGAATGTGGTTGTATGCGTGATCAAGATGAAGAAGGAGGTGATAGAATGATGAAAAGCAGTGTAAATGAAACAAATGGCTTATGACTGTCACCAAGATGAAAATTCATTAACCTAAGCTACCTGAACTCAATGAACAACAGTATAAAGCATGTAGAGGAATGTGCATGAAGCAGTGATGAAGGTGTATGGTGCAAGAGTGAAGTGCATGGAAAGATCTATCATAAACGAGACTATGTTGCAGCATGTATAACGTGAAGAACTGCGTATTTTTGTGGCTGGTATAGGCTGCACTCCAATCTCCAAACGGAGATGGTAGTGGAGACCTTCTCAACCTTTTTGCTGTAGCTCCAATGTATTATCAACCTGCTAATCTAACTAAACAACCGAAATCAATTCAACCATAAACTAGTCCTATCTATGCTCATGAAAACGACTAAATTACCAAACTGTGAATTTGAATTGCATGTGAAAACAAACAAACTCAAAGTGCTGGAACGAAATGCAAACACATTACAACACTGAGGAGATCTATTGCTCTCAGGTTGGGCCCTAACCTGAGAGCTATAGCTCCTTGAGAAAACTCACAACTAGATCAAAATCTGCCTTCTTTATTCATAATCTGATGTCATGCCAAATTGGCTTACAAAAAGGAACAAAGACCGAGCTGTGCTCAAAAATTACAATAGTAATGCGAAAGTTTCAACAACCTATCAAAGGCTACGACCTCCATACTTATGCAAAACGATCATCCAACAGGTGTCCTTGATTTTAGGAGCTCGGCTGTCCAACTGAAGTTTAAACTGCTGATCCTGTAGGACAGTCATAATTGTTGTTCCTGTAGAACAGTTATAACTGTTGTTCCTGTAGAACAGCTGGCTGCTTCTAAGCTCGGTGGGGAGATGGATTGGAGCTCGGAGCTATGGTGGGAATCACGAGGAGGGTCCCAAGACTGTGGACATCCTCTCCTAAAAACCAGCAGTGCCACCTCATTGTCTCCTTGTCTCCTTTTCACGTGGTCTTTTCTCCCTTTTAATGAAAAAACCTGAAATCATAATGCATTAGTCACGTAGATAAAGTGTCTACCCTTCTTCCAACAAACAACACGAATAAACTAAGAAATGCATGCATAAGCAGTAAAAAGTGAATGGTTTGAGCAAAGCAAGTAGGCCAAATGAGCCCAGATTATACCAAAAATTGGGGCTCATCAGACTGTTTCCCTCTTTGAGGGTTTTAACCACGTCAAGAATACTGGTGTATTGATCTATGATCTATTTGTGAGCGGTGTCCTTTGGTGTTCTGTCTGAGGAACTTACCCTGTAAATTCCTACATGGTATCAGAACTATTTGAGGGCTGCATCTATTGGTGATTCAAATCTGAAGCCGGTACCACTGCATCCGACTTTCGTTTCCTAGATCTACTGTTTCTGACTACTTTCGGGTCGAGAGGACTACTATATTATATTAGGAACATCTGTTCCAGTGATGAACCCTTTTTGTTTCACGCAAAAATGTTTCTGGTAGCCCTAGCTACGTCATTTTTAAGATCTGTAGGTATAAAGTCTTTATTTTTAGTTCTAGTTATTCCTCTCTTCATTTATTTCGGTTTATTTAGCTCTCTATTTTTTATTACCAGATCTATACCTTTCATTTCTGCATATGCTCTTTTCCCCGTGAATCTATGCGATATGGGTAAATCAGAAATAGAAAGGAAGGATTTTTCTCATACGTATGCTCTTTTCCGCCGTGCCTTAGTGTGATCTCGAAAAATCAGAAACATTGAGGAAAATATTTAGTTTTGGCTAAAGCTAACTTGAAGCCATAAGGTTTGTTTTTTTTGTATGTCAGTGTTCGGTTTTGTGGTTTTTGTTTTGTAGGAAAAAAAAGATTTTTCAAGTAAGAACGCACCCCAAATCTTCAGTGAGAAAAAAGAAACCTTCATCTTTTCTAAAAATTACTAACCTTTTAAACTAGCTCACTTGGTCCAAAGTTACTTTATGAGAATAGAGGTCTTGAGTTCAAGTTTTTCTTTTTGTTGAGTTACTTTTTCAAAAAACACATGTAACTTATGTTTTAAAGTTACTTTATGTAAAATTGTTCTCACCGATTATAAAATGTGCGTCACTTATAATTCTAAAGTCTCTTTATCTTTTATTTAAGTTACAATTTAGTAGGTAGCTCATAAAGTACAATTGTAAAAGTGACTTTCACTTATTTATAAAAGTGAGTCACATAATTTTTTTAAAGTGAGCTAATTATATTATGCAGCTATGAATGAAGAATATCATTCATTATTGGAAAATGATACATAGGATCTTGTTCCTCTTCCAAAGGGATGAAAACTTGTTAGATGCAAATGAGTTTACAGAACCATTTATGGACGAGATGGAAAAGTTGATAAACATAAAGCTCGTCTTGTTGCTAAGGGTTTTTCACAAGTTGAAGGCATTGACTATACTGAAACCTTCTCCCCAGTTTCCAAAATGAACTCTATTTGCTTTGTTCTTTCCGTTTCCACCTCTTTCAAATGGGAAGTCCATCAGATGGATGTTAAATCTGCGTTCTTGCATGAGGACTTGCATGAAGAAATCTATATGGAACAACCTACTGGCTTTATACAAAAAGACTCCAGCCTTGTATGTTGGCTTAAGAAATCCCTTTATGGTCTCAATCGAGCCCCTCGAGCTTGGTATGCCAAAATGGATAGCTTTCTTTTAGAAATTGGCTTTTCTAGGTGTCATTCTGATAATACTATCTACACCAAGAAAGTGGGAAAGTATCTTATCATTCTTTTTATTTATGTTGATGATCTTATGCTTACTATTAGTGATCCCACCTTATAAACCATGTGAAGTCCAACCTTAAAAATAAGTTTGAAATGACAGACTTAGGACACTTGCATTATTTTCTTGGTCTTCAAGTCTTGCAATCCAAGGAAGGTATTTCCCTTTCCCAGTCCAAGTATGTCTGTGATCTTCTATGCCATTTTCACATGGAAGGCTGTAATCCATCCCTTTCTCCCTTTCAGTCTGGAGCCAAACTTTCAGTCACTTGTACTTCCCCTAAAGTTGATGCTACCTTATACCGTCAACTTGTAGGAAAACTTTTGTATCTGACCCATACTCGTCCTGACCTTTCCTTTGTTGTTGGCCTTATTGCTCAATTTATGCAAAACAAACATGAAAATCATTGGAAAGAAGCTAAAATAATACTTCATTATGTTTGAGGTACAGTTCAATTTGGGATTGATTACAGTGCAGAAGGATCTCCTCTATTGGTTGGTTTCACTGATTCTGATTGGGCTGGTGACCCCAATGACTGGAAGTCTATTGTAGGTTATGTGTTCACTCTTGGTTCAAGAACTATTACATGGGCTTGCAAGAAACAAAGTGCCATTTCTATTTCTTTAGTAAAAGAAAAGTATCATGGTGTTGTAGAAGCTAGTAAGGAAGCCCTGTGGCTTTGTCAGATCCTGTCAGAGTTTGGTGTTCAACAACAACATCCGACTAAACTTTGGTGTGATAATAAAATTTTCATTCAACTATGCAAAGATCCAATCCAACATCAGCGTAGAAAACAAATTGAACTGCAAGTGCACTTCATTAGAAAGCTCATTCATGACCATGTTCTTGAAGTGCAATATTTTTCAACAGATGACCAAGTTGCAGACAACTTTACAAAGGTTCTCACAGAGGTAAAGTTTAATAAACTTAGATTTATGGTTGGAGTTTAGGAAGTTGTCACTAAGGGGGGATAGGCTGTAATGCCTCCTTCCTTCTCCTGTTGTGTCATATTTCCTTCAATCCTATCCCAAGTTGTTCTTAAGGGGGGATGTTAAGATATTTTGCCACATAGGAAATAGTTAAGTATAACTTGGTCTAATGTAGAGTTAGGTAAAGTGTGTTTCTTTACTATGTACTTTTGTAACTTACAATCCAACCGTCATGATATGTTCTAGACATGAAGTGATCCAACGGTTCATTCTCTCCTTAGTATTACTAACATTTGATCCATGGCTTAACAACCGATTGGTCCATGATTTCTATTTAAAGAGAATGGAGGGTCATTTGTATGGTAACCATTCATGAGAGAAGCTTATGTAAATTTTCATTATTTTATTAATAAATTGCCTGAAGTAGTCGCGTTGGCTCAGGCCGTGGACTGTTTCCCTCTTTGAGGGTTTTAACCACGTCAAGAATACTAGTGTATTGATCCATGATCTATTTGTGAGTGGTGTCCTTTGGTGTTCTGTCTGAGGAACTTACCCTATAAATTCCTACAAAATGGATTCCCAAGGTCGACTAGGGGTAGGAATTACAATATAGAGGCCTTGATTCTTGATGGTTGGTTTGGAAATGGCATAGGAATTGCAAGATCTAATGTACTTCCAGGCATCCTGTCGAAGATTTGGAAAATATAAATACTTCTGCAGCACTACCACAATTTTCTTGACCCTGAAATGCCCAGCAACCCGACTATAGTGCGCTTCCCAATTCATCTTAGCATGCTCACTTGAAGGAACACAAAGGTTTCTCAAGTGGCATAACAGTGCATCCTGGAGGCGAAAATCTAGAACTTGTTCACCCTCTAAGAGCATCTGGTATGTGTGGCCAAATTCTGGGTCACTTTTGTAGAGAAGTGGCCATTTAGAAGTCTCATGCCACAAGAGTTGATCATGGTGGTTAACGCCATGATCGGTGGTTGGCTGAGGCAATCTACAACATTATTGGTGTTTCCCTTCTTGTACTTGATATTCAAATGGAACTATTGTAGGTATGTGGACCACTTCTAATGGTGATCATTCTACAATTTCCCTTGAATCTATATGAACTATAGGGGTCGCTGGTCTGTGTGGATGACCGTTTCCTTCCTTAAAATGTAATGCTTCCATTTTTGGTAAGCCTGCATAATGGAATACATCTATTTATCATAAGTGGGATACTTCTGGACTGTGTCTGAAAGAGTCTCATTATGATATGCCACTAGATGCCCCTGTTGAGTAAGGACTACCCCAATAGCATAGTGAGAGGCATCTATCTTGATGTCAAATGGTTGATGCAAGTCTAGTAATGTGAGCATTGGCGTAGAGCAGAGGCGATGTTTCAACTCTACGAATGCCTTCTATTGATATTCAGACCAAAATATTTTTTCTTTATCTCCTCCCTTTGTGACTTGATTAAAGGGCCAAGCAATATGAGAGAACCCCAACAAGAACTTGCGATAGAAATTGTCAAGACCCAAAAAGATGTGGAGCTTTGTTGGCTTGTTGGGGCCTGACCCAGGTTCAAGTGTTTAGCTAAACAAATACTGAAACTACCAGCCCTTTCAACTACAGTTCGTGAAGCGCGAACTAAGGTCTCGCCCGAGGTAGTATGTGAGGGTGCTGGAACCAGGTTTCCGCACCCTAGTGATGTCTTTATGAAGTCTGGGAAGTTCGCAAACTGATCCCATGCACTCGTGCTACTCCGTGCAACTATCTGATCTTCGCGTAGCTCTATAAAGAGTGTGAAGAGGCGCGATCTAAATCCTTTAACCTTAATGCGTTATTATTATAGATCTTAACTTAATTTTTTGGGCCCCATATTCTTATCAATTATTCAACCTTCATAACAAGTGTGCGCAATCATAAACTGTAAGAAGTTGCATAAACATATACTAGAATCATAAACATACAGATTTACGAATAGATGCACAATATTTCCAAATCAACTTAGCTTTTATTAAACTTCTGTTCCATTACAATCCCAATTCCGCCCTGTGCATTCAGCTGTAGGGGTCCATGCACATAGCTGCAGACTCTACCAGGCCTCTGCGCACACAATTGCAGAGTCTCTTCCTACTTATACAACCCAAGACTCAGACTTACAGACTCAGAGCGAATATCATATTCAAAAACCCATATCACTTGAGATCAAGACTAACCAAAGCTACTCTCCTCTAACCTTAGAGCCTCACTTTGTTTATACATCCCATGGTCTGTGGACCATGGGTAGGCTAATACACTCTATATTAAATTACCATATTTTAGGGCAGACAACCCTAGACTCTCATGCTCCGCGCCCACATTTTGTAGGGAATTTACATTACATTGACCAAATCGGGCTCTAGGCCCCAAAAATCCATTATGGGGGGATTTGCTGCCCAACAGGTCCCCAACACAATCAACGTGACTCATCCCGAGTCACTCAGATGGTGCAGTGATCTTTGTTCGGAGTCCATCCAACAACTTCTGTGCTTCGCGGACGTTTGCCACACATTCCTCTGCTGTCCGTTGTATAAATTTTTCTCGACTCTCTGAGACATCATTGTCAGAGGCACCCTCTTGCCTTTGCACATATGTATCCTACATATGGGCCAATGTTGCCTCGATTGTGGCGGTGACTATGAATGCTTCCTCAAGCTAAGGCTAGATGCGTTCTTTAAGCACTACTTCCTTTTGATGCGTGGCATCCACCTGTGCCTTTAGAGCCTATGCATCCCTCATCTTGGCCAACCGCTGAGTAAGGGTGATAGTTTGCATAGTCCCCTGGACATTGTCATAGACATGTTGCAATTCCCATGCTTCTATCTCTACTTGCTGCAACGTTGGTCCTCCTGCAGTGAAGTGAGCATGAAGAGGGATTGATCCAACAATCCTGTACAGTCGTGTATGGTGTGCTCTATTCCTTCCAACCCTGGTTGAATGGTGCGGTGCCACTGCTCTCTGACTTCCGACGGTGTAGAGGGCTGCACCTTTAGTCGCAGCTCCACAATCTACAAGTTCATATCCAAATCAACCTTCGCGGCCTCCTCTTAAGTCCTGCAGACTCCTGCTGCCAGTTGGTGAATTTTTTTTGTGGTGGGGAGTGCCGTTGGCATGGCCAACTCCGAAATGTTGCTATAGCCCTCCTCCACTGCCTGTTCTAATCCCTGGTTTTTGGCGACTAGGTTGTCGCACTGCAGGCTAAGCTAGTCTAAATTTTCCTTCTGCTTGCTCAAGACTTAGAGAGCACGGCCCTCCCTGGCGCGAAGCTTAGTAGTTATCCCATCCTGCAACTGGTATAGGGTTTCTCTGGGAAGGGCAGCCAAATTGAACCCCCAGCCCCTCACGTCACCTTCAGATTTTGCTAAGACGGAGCCTTCTGGTAACATCAAAGTGTTTGTTGTGCGAGCAAACAACATCTGCTCAGCGTTGGCTGCACCTTCCGCAAGGTGCGGTGTCATCACTCCTCGGGGTCACACCTGTAATGCCTGCAACTACACTCTGAGCGCCCCCAACACAGTTGCCTGCTCTGTCATTAATTCTTCAAGAGCATCCTTAGTGACACTACGAATTACTTTTCCACTATCAAGAAGGGTTCCCTCAGAGGTATTCGTTGTCTTTGTCTTCCTCTGTGCAGTTGGCTTCTCTTGGATGCGCGACCTCTTGAGTTGGCTCGATATTGTTGTACATTCCTCTGCCTCATCCCCCCCCTGTATGGCCTGCTCCATGGACATTTCCTGACCTTCCTTAGTCTCTTTGGTGGGCGTAGTTGTGGGTTCTACCATTTACGCTGTCGCTGCTGCCTCAGCTGCCTTCTGTTGCGTGGCCACTTCTTGATCCTGGCGCTTTTTCTCCACCAGCTTCGCGACGCGCAACTTGGTCTCCCTCTTCCACTACTATGCTACAATCTTTTCCAGTTCTACAAAGTCTGGAGCATGCCAGTCCGGAGACCATGCCACCATTACATCGAAGATTGCATCATCCATTGCAATGAACGAAAGCTTCACCCACGTTCGGGCTGGATCCTTTCGCGCCCGGATATACAGATTATGCATATCTGCCTTGAATTCTGTCACGGTTTGCAAATTGTTGTATATCGTTGGGGACAAACGTGGCCTACGGTTGATCCAAGATCTCCTCCATGAATGTCCAAAACACCTTGATCTCACGAACCCTTGTCGCGTCTTTCGTCGCCCAGAGCGAGGTGTACCTCATCGCTTCAGGTAGGTTCCTCTCAATGGTGGGAAACTAGCTGTCCTTCGGCAGCTCCCCTACAACCAATAGGATGGATAAGAGAAACCACGCATAGTGGAAGGTCTTACCCTAATCTTGGGCCTCCCAACAATTTGTCAAAAATTCATTGCAGAGAAACTGCACCCAGTTGAACTGGACCCCCTCTACACACTGCTCCGCCAACATAATCACAGATGCTGGCAGCTCATCTATGTGGCATTTCCTCATGATATTTCCAACCAATAGCTGGGTGGCAACACACACCCCTTTTTTCCTTGATGCTTGCTATTACGTACACCCACTTCCTCTTCTCCAGGTTATATTTGGCCTTCATCGCTTCTGCGAGGGCCAAGTAGCTGCTCTTTCCTCCTATGTCTGCGGGAATGTTTGCTTTGATGAGCAACTGAGAAATCCGGTGAATTAAGTCGGCCATGATGGGAATCAGCTTCTCCATCCAAAGATACCCATCACGTACTAGACACAGTAGCTGCCCAATGACAAAGATCGTGACGGATGCACGACGGTAGTGGGGTATCCACCACAGATGTGGTAACCCGACCTTCTACACACCACGTAACCATTTTTGCTGCAATAATTGCTCCGTGGCTAGCTATGGGAACTTCTTGCTGTCTACGAGGTCCCAGTCTTCAAAATTTATATTAGGTGCCTGCCCCAGCGGTGGACCTTAAAACCTTAGATCATCTGGAAGAAGCGAGGTCTAGAGTGCACTCTTCGTGGCCTCCAAGTCCTTCGGTATCTTGGCTATCCCTTTCCATGGGGGGATGTTGGGGGATAATGTTATTGCCGAAGGTACTTGAGAAACATTCTACACCTCATCATCTTGCACTTCAATTTGTGTGATCAGGGCTTGCAAATCTTCCTCCTCCTCTTCTGTTTCAATGGTGACAACTTTTCCCTTCTCTGTCATTGACATTTTACTAACTCGTAGGTTCCATGGTGATACCTGGACTGGCCCCATTGGCTGCTTTTTTTTGGTGGTCGCGGCGTGCGTGGGGACTTTGGAACCTCTAGTGATCTTCTACCTCTCGAGGCTCCTCCTCGATTACACGGGGCTCTGGGGTAACTTCCGCAAATCACACTCTGGTTCTCGCAACCGTCATCATTTCTACACTGGATTGGTTCGGTCGCGTACTCACGGGTGGCAGGGTAGCTCATTGCTCAATGCTTTGTACCGGCTTAAATCTCAAACAACCAAGTGTTACCTCGAGGCTACCCCAAGTGATTTTATAGTAATGTTTGAATTTGATTTTGGCCATTCCCTCCACTTCTAAGTCATTAATACCCTCTTGGCAATAGATCGTTCCAAATCTGGCTCTTAATTCCTATCTTAATGGCTCGCCACCTGCTCCTTTTTGCCTTAAATTGAACCTCTTGTCATGAATAGTGACATCAACGATCAACTCCCAGCCTACCCGCATAGTAGCGCAACCCCTAATGTTCGACTGCGATCCTTGTGACATATTGGCCCTGCGCGGAACTGCCTTCTTATGCAGCTCTCCTGCAGACTCGTTTATAGTCCCGCACCTTCTTTCAACTGCTTGGAGAATTGAGACTGTGCTTCCTACAGATAGTCACATGGTCGCACCCTTGGTGCGAGGCTTCAATATTCCTGCTAGCCTAGGCCGCGAGCACCATTCAAATACCCTTGCATCCGTTAGTGCGTCGCATTCTTCTTTGTATGGTATGCTCCCCTTTTTAGTAAGGTGCGGTCACGACCATGTTAGCAGGGTTGCAACTCCTTCTAATGCAGTAGTAGGGCTGGCTATACTGGGCCCCATCATGCTTAGTTTCTCACGGCCCGCTTTCGCGACTTCAGTCTCTAGTTTGCTGATTTCTTCATCCAATGTCACGCTTTTCTTCCTCAGCCATGCCCAATCTTCATCGAGTTTGTGAAGTTTCAATCTTCCTTGCCGAATGGCTTCCTGTAACTGCCTAATTCCCTTACCCAGGTCCTCTCATCCTGCCCCAACTGTGGGAGCTATTGTCTGGGATTCTTTTCTGCTCTCCTGGTTTCCTCTCTTCTTGTCAGTGTTGGGGTCATTTCCGCACTCCTGTTTTTGCTTGTGGTCCTATAACCCCATCAAATCACTGGTACACGCAGGTCACAATCAGCTCGTCCTATCTAGTAGACTCTGTTCATGATTCTGCATAGCTTTGTGAAGGCTGAGACGTGGAATGTTTGTTGCTTTTCTTGTTGCCACGTCGCTTTTTGATTTTGGATCCTCAATCGAGGATGTGCTTGCACAGCACACGACTGCACCCATTGACACAGGTGGGCGCGCAAACTGCTTCGTCCTGGTTGCTTGGCTTGCATTTGATGTTGGGGACTTCCAAACCGTAAATGCATTCATCTTATACATGCGCGCTAGCTTCAAATATTATTCTGGTGTGTATTCCACCATCGTGCAGGTGTAGCGCGCAACGCCCATTCCATCGCATCGTACCATTGCTGTTTTGGTACTGCACTTTCAAATTTGTCTAAGAACTCATCCACTTCTGTCACCCCATCATAGGTTGGCAGTTCTCTTGCTTCAGTCGTCATGCACCACAGTGATCTAATCATTATGTTGCAATTCAATGTTGTTACTTTGTGCAATCGATTCTGCCAACATTCTATCTCTTCATCTGAATCCAAAGTAAAGGAACTGTCGTGCTCCCATGAGATTCTCCCATCTTCACTTGGGTTCACCTAATCTTAGTCTTGCAACATTATCTGGTAAATGCAATCTAACTCATCAGCACTATCATCGTTGTGCACAGGCTTAGTGTAGCATGCTCCCTTAGCTGGATCTGGCGAAACTATTACACAAAGGGACTTCTTCTCAAATATCATCTTCCGCTTCTTCAGGTTGATAACTCCATTCAGTTCAGTGGCCCAGTCTATTTCTAGCAACGTGGTATAAGGATTTTTATCATCAACAATCTCTATCACTTCAAAGTCTATCTGCGTGCTCACGCCTTCGATATCAACTGTTACCCCTCGCAACCTCCCCGTGGGCAAGATATTTTGTTGGTTTGCCATCTGTAATTGAATAGGGGACCACTGCAATGCGGGCTTGCCCATACGTTCCCATGTCCATTTTGGTAACACATTCACATTAGAACCTAAGTCCAGAATTACCTGATCCATTTCATATTCGCCAATCTGTGCCATTAATCTCATCTCCCTCCCGGTGTGCAATGTATGCTTTCCTAGTTTTCGAACTACGTGCGGTTCACCTAACCCTTCGCACCTAGTTATCAATTCTTGTAGTCCTTTCACTACCCTATTATCATGCAGCAGCTTCATGCATGTCTCTAAAAGGGTAGTAACCATAGAACGATCCATTCCTGGCTCTGGCTGATCCTTACTACCTAAAGTAGAGGCCTCCACGAAGCTCTTCTTAGCTTCCATAAACGTCTCCTTTGCCCGTTCCAAGTCAAACTTAGGTTCCTTTGTAGGAGCCTTGTGAACCCATGTATCTTCCTTGGGTTACTTCCCCTTGTCTTCCCCTGTGGTTGCATTTCTTCTGAGCACCATGTTCACATTGGGGTTTTCTTCACGCGGTTTAGAACTCATCATTTGAATATTCTGAGTTGGAGTAAGCTGAAGTACCCCTTTCTCGCGCATCTGCGTGATCAACGTAGGAAAATCTATTACTTCATGATCAATCGTAAGCATAGTGCCTTGGTCCTCCGCAATTGTAACAAAATAATTGTCCTTGGCCCCTTCCTGACCCCATTCCTCCTCGTCCTCAACCCAGCCCTGAAATCCAGCACGAGCCATCCCCGTGGCTGGGTCTAGGCCTTGCATTTCCGTCTACATTCTATATTCTGGGGTCCACTCCATCATTAATTCGTAGCTTCGACAAGTATGCTCACCGTGGTCCAATGATCTATAGAAATTACAAAACAGCTGCTATGGAGTCTGTGTGTACTTCTACAACAGACGACAATTGTCCATTATGTGTTTTCCTCCTATTTAACATATCTCGCACCATAGCGGGGCTGTCGCACTCAGCCCTGCTTGTGCCTCCGGTCTCAAAAGAATTGGCCCCCCTCCTATCAAGTAGTTCATGAATACCGGACAATGATCCTTATCGTAGCCCTGGCCTTTGCATTTTATACACCATGCTTCTTCGCGTGCCTCTGGCCATGGCACCCTATCCTGCTTCAAACTCTGCATCTCTAAGCATAGGTTCTATAGTTGTGTGTGGATCTATTGGACTCCCAATCCCGGATCCTGTATCGGTGTTTCATGCAACCTCATCGCCATTTCCAATGCTTCTGCCTGGGTCGAAAGCTTCTGTTGTGACAACGCTATCCTTAAGTGTGGTGTCAAAGACGACACAAACCATGCACGTTGCTGCACATCCGTTAGCATCACATTAGCCTCACAGATTGTACTCTTCAGTCTTTGCTTGAGATCCCAGGGGGTCTCGCCTGGAAGCATCGCGATCTCCTTAAATCTGATGATTGACTGCGCCCCTGATTTCCGCTGGCTGAATTATTTTTCAACGCAACTTGGATCTCCGCTATTCCTACCTTTGGGTGATCATTCGAGTGCCTGATATACCATGTCAACATGTGATCTTGCAGCACGGTTACCAATATAGCCTTCTTAATGTTATCATTCATAATCCCTTGTGCTTCCCACACTGCTCTTACCACGAATTAGAACTGATCTGGGTCCTCACTTCCTACTCCTCTAAATACAGGTAGCTTAATCACGCTCACCATGCTGAACTTCTGGTTTGGTGGAGGTGGTGTGGGTGAAGATGGAGGTGAAGGAGGTGATGCGGCTGATGGCATGAGTGGAGGTGATAATTGTGGAATGCGCTGTCTTATCAAACTGACTGCACTCCTCGAAGAAACATGAGTGCACTCTTCCTTGCTCTCTTGTGAAGGTGAAATTAAAGGACTGTTTCTTAATCCCTCGTCCCTTTGTAGTTCCTTCCGCTCCACGTCGTTCCAAAAATCAATGTATTCGCATCACTTGTTTTTCACATAACATCTTAATCCAGGTATTCAAAGATTTTATGTACTTACCATGTGGTCCCTTGAGAAAACATCTTTCGGCTTCGATGTAGCTTACAGTCATGTCTATCAGAAATTCAGTGATAAACCCTCCTATTATCCGGTCGAGCCAATGGTCTACTGCCCGTGCGATCTTATCTTTTGATGCCTCTAGCCTGTGCACTAACTCCGGAGTCCACACTATCGGTTGATCGAGCTTATACCTTCCCTAGCTGTTAGCTAACCTCGTGATCCAATCATACAACTCTGAAGAGAAGGATGTGAAGAAGATCTCATGGATTTCCGTATATACGTAGCGATCCAGCCACCTCTTCTCGGATATTTGTAGAGTTCTGTTTTCCTGTGTCACGAACTCGTGAAGCTTCTGATCCAACCAATCTTCAATTTCCTTCTTCATAGGGTTCCAGTGTTCCGACATCAGACATCCCTTAGGAAGATCCCGGTCTCAGCAATAGAACCATTTGTTGGCTTGTTGGGGCCTAACCCAGATTCAGAAGTGTTTTAGCCAAACAGGTCTTGAAACTACCGACCCTTTCGGCAACAGTTCGCAGAGCGCAGACTGAGGTCTCACCCGAGGTAGTATGGGAGGGTGCTGGAACCAGGTTTCCGCACCCTAGGGATGTCTTGATGAAGTCTGGGAAGTTCACAAACCGATCCCGCACGCTCGCACTGCTCTGTGCAGCTGTCTGATCTTTGCGTAGCTCTGTAAAGAGCGCGAAGAGGCGCAGTCTAAATCCTTTAACCTTACTGTGTTATTATTATAAATCTTAACTTAATTTTGTGGGCCCAATATTATTATTAATTATTCAACTTTCATAACAAGTGCGTGCAATCATAAACTGTAAGAATATGCATAAACATATACCAGAAGCATAAACATATAGATCTACGAATAGATGCACAATATTTCCAAATGAAATTAGATTTTATTAAACTTTTGTTTCGTTACAATCCCAATTCTTCCCTACGCAATCAACTGTAGGGGTTCGCGCACATAGTTTCGGACTCTACCAGGCCTCTGCGCACACAGTTGTAGAGCCTCTTCCTACTCCTACAATCCAAGACTCAGACTTATAGACTTAGAGCGCATATCGAATTTAGAAACCCATATCACTTGAGATCAAGACTAACCAAAGCTACTCTCCTCTACCTTTAGAGCCTCGCTCTATTTATACATTCCCATGGTCTGTGGACCATGGGTAGGTTGACACACTCTATATTAAATTACCATATTTTAGGGTGAACAACCCTAGACTCTCGTGCTCCATGCCTGAATTTTACGGGGTCTTTACATTACATTGATCAAACTCGGGCTTGATGCCCCAAAAAACCGTTATGGGGGTGATCTGCTGCCCAACAAGATCTATCAGAGTGGTTGACGTTGGCCAATCCCAGTGAATTGAATCTTGGCTGGATTCACATGCACTACCTGTTCATCCATAATGTATCCCAGATATTGAACCTGGGTTATGCCAAAAGTGCATTTCTCCGAATTCGCACACGACTTGTGTTGCCGTAGTGTTTGGAGAACATGTTGAATGTGGTGGAGGTGCTCTTCCCAACTCTGGCTGAATATCCAGATATCATCCAAGTATAACACTACAAATGAGTTGGTGAATGGCCACAAAATGTCGTCCATCAACCTCATGAAGGTTGCAGGAGCATTCATCAACCTAAAAGGCATAACCAGCCATTTGAAAAGGAACTCCTTGGCTTTGAAGGCAGTATTCCACACATTGGAGGATTTTATTGGTACCTCGTGATATCCAGACTTCAAGTCAATCCTTCTAAAATATTCCCTCCCTCAAGTTGGTCTAGAAGATCATCAATCTATGAGATCAAGTACCTATTCTAGACAGTGATCTTGTTCAATGCCCGATAATAAATACAGAGTCTCCAAGTCCCATCCTTCTTCTCTACCAACATGATCATGCTCCCACAGGGTGATGAACTTGGCTAGATGTGACCTTTCTACAACAACTATTGAATCTAACTCTTGATTTCGTCATTCTCCAAAAAGGAGCGTCGATAGATTGGTCCATTGGGAAATGGTGCACTTAGGGTCAGATTGATGGAGTGCTTGACTTGACAGTGTAGAGGCACTCCTGTGATGGAGGTGAAGGTGTCCTCGTACTCCTCCATGACCTTTTCCATCTTTTCTTTTCATGTCGAGGGGCCCTGTCTAGAGGTCATGGCCACAATCTTCTTCTTTCCTTGAGGGCATATCATTTGGAAAACAAATTTCCCAGTTTTGGAAATGAGCTTACTGCATTGTTTTGTAGTAACCAAAGAGATGGCGGTAGGCGGTGCTACCTAGTTTCCTGTACAAATTATTTCCCAAGGTAACAATAACAATGCGAGGCCTTAACTCATACACAACATTTCACTTCCACAAGTATGATTGTCCTAATATTACATCACAAACATCGAGAGGAGAAATGTCACATAATACCTCATCCGTGAATGGATTGATGTTGTATGGAAGGCGACACTTCTAGTTGACGGGAAGGTCTCATCCTTGGTGAAGCCACCCAATAGTGTATGGTTGGGGGTGTGTTGTAGTCAGTAAGCCAAACCAATTCATGCCTTTGCTAAAATGAGGTTCTTTTGGCTCGTGTTGTTGATAATGAACTGTAGCGGGGAACCCTTTACCCAAATCTAGGAGTGGAAGGGATGCTCCTCCTCCTCTGGATCTTCAAGTTCCTCCTTCTGGATATTCTTGGTGGAAATGGTAGCATTGGGATCTGCATCGATAATCTTCTTTCCTTTGTCATTCCTTTTGTTGGGTTCTGACTCAGAGTCAAAACATGCATATGATTTAGAAGCCTTCAGCTTGACCACCAGTGACTGCTTGGCCCGACACTCACTTGTGGCTGAGTGGAGCTCTTATGGAACTCACACCACTTTCTTGTGTCCTTCTTTGGCTTCGTGGTGTTGTTCTTTTCTTGCAGCTTTGGCGGGTTGTACTGGGCCACCATGCCTTGGATTTTTCCTTTGTTATGTGTTTTGGGGGCACCTTCTCTTGACTCCCTAAAATTGAAAAACGTTGAGTTTATCTTTCTCTAGGATCGTTAAAATTTACGTTGAAAGAACTGAATGAATTTTCTTTTCGTGTCTTTTCAAACTCTTTAAACATGAAAAAGACATCAAATTACCCCTTCATTGGACTCGTAAAACTTAAACAATGTAGGACTCGTTAATCATAACAAGACCAAACCGCTCCTTCCTAGGGTTCCTTAAAAATAGTCCAAAGGAATCATCTGAAGGATGAGCTTATAGGACAAGCATATGTTAATCCTTCTCAAGATTGCCAAAAATAAAGAGGTACTTTCTAGTAATGGTGGGGGAAAATTAGGAAATAAAGTTTGTTTATATTGTAAAAGGAAGTATGTCACCCTTAAAAATGACACTCCATCACCTATGTGTCCAACTTGGAAAATCTATTTTCCTCACAGTTGACCACATCTCATTGAGAGTCTTCAAACCGCTTTTTGGTCCCATTTTTTTAGTGAAATGTTGTCAAATCAAGTGTCATGTATCTAATATATTCAGGAGAATTCCAAACTTAGTCAAAATTACCTTGAAATCCATAGCTTTCAATCATGCTAGCCATCCCTAAGTCAGTCTTGCATTACTCCAAACTGTTATTATTCAAAACTTGACATGAGTTTGATGTTGTAGGCTCTCCTGCGACGAGTCGTTACCTATCGAATTCAGCTCACTATTTAGGAAGTTGATCTAGAAAATCTCTTTACTACCTTCGAGCCTACATGCCTTAATGGAATGATTCTATTCTTCGATGATAGGTTCTCATCATTGACCTTTGATCGAATGATTCTGAGTGTTTGACTTCACAACATTTTTTCACACTTCATAGATTGTACTGGAAGTACCTTGATAACCATTGTCATTATTTGTGGTTTCTCTCACACTTGTTAAAAATTCACATCATTTACTAGTAATTAAGTGGTTTCTACCATCTTCAACTTCGAGACATTCACTCACATGGTTAGATTCGTACTATGGATCGAGAGATGGAGATAAAGACCCTGGATCTAGTTTCATCCATCTGGACTGCGTGGAGTTATTAATTATTCATGATTATAAACATAGATCCATTGATGAATGTGTCCACACTATGTCCTCCATTGACATGGATGTTTAGATGTATTTATGTTTTGGTTCTCTAAGACATTTATGCTCCGAGTATGGGAATGCCTACCTCAACGATGATTTTATATTGCATTATAACATTTGATTTATTGTTTCAGGTCTCCAACTACAGTCTTTAACCCGAACCTTGGCATGATAAAGCACTTCAATCTTCAAACATATCTTACGACTTTGCACTTTAGGGGGAAATCTGTTACATGTCATTTTGTTTCATTAGGAAAATGATCGTCAGTTTGGATCTTTTGCTATCCATCAAAGTGTTCCAAGGCATCCCTTGCAAGGCTAGAACCTAAAAAAACCCAAAGAGAATAAAATTCCAGGATCTCAAGGTCCAAAAACCTATTGTTGATTTTTATGTGTAGTTCCCTAGTCAGTTTATGCGCATATACAAAAGAGACCATTAGAAGCTACACAAAAGTGCGCTCTGTATTACAATGTGGCATGTGCACATGACTCAATGCAATTAAAAAATAAAAAGTAAAGCCTAGAAGCTTTGTTATTCAAATATTTCCTAGATAACTACTTCAAATTGATGCTTGCTCAAGCATGATCCCTCCCATGATGGAGCTACTTACCACTCTTTGAGGAACCCCTATCCCACCATTTGTGGATCTCATACCTAAGGAAGAGGATCCCAAACCTCCCCCTCTTGGCCTATAAATCAAACATAGGCCAGAGGATTTCAGAGGACCTGTTGATAGTGTTGAACCCACCAACATTCAAGGTGATCTCCCTGGTAAGAAGTCCCAACTAGACCTTAGACTGTTTGGAGAAGGAGTCCCAGTAGTGGGTGTCAATGTGGTGCCTTGACTGCAGTAGCACGCAGAGGTAATTATGATGACTTTTGTCAGAAGCAATTGTGTGACCTTATAGAGATTCAAGTGAGATGCATGGGGGTTCTAACACACATATGGGAAAAGGAAGCGTGTCCCTTAGAAGCTTGTAATAGTATGCAACCCAAAAGGAACAAACGAGCGTAATGACATTACAAACTAGAAGTGGAATAGTCCACAGATCAAAGTGATGGGTTAATCCAACAACACACCTTCAACAAGATTTATACAATTGCATACAAAATAGTTCATAAGAAAATGCGTAAGTTAAACAACATACATTGCTAAAGTAACTAGAATGGTCGAACTACAATAGAAACATATGTATGAAAACGTGTTGGCTCAGTTATATTATTACTAAGTGAAAGTTCCATCCATACATACACCATTGACAACCACTAGCCCCAATAGTGGAACATTATAGTTAACATCACCTGCTCCTCCAAAGAAATGCACTCACTCTACGTTGTGGAGAACCTAAGGCTCGTCACAATACTCCCAAGCCTTCTATAAGCCTAAGCCTAGCCAAATACTTGGCTCCCAAAATCTTGTTCTATGAGTTATGAAGTTCTATTTATAACAAAGTGTGGGGTGACACTTGACACTCTCCTTTGACTCTTTGACTACCCTCATCACTCTTCAACTCCTTTACAAATAACTCTTTACATTATGTTATCACTCAGAATTTTCCCCTAGAAGTTATCAGAAGAAGGAAAAGTCTGAATTAAGCACAAACCAATCTTTTAAGTGTAGGTTCTAGCCAACCTATGACTCAGAGAGGGCTCTCTCTATATGATTTAGCTTTGTTTTCTAGGATTTTAGGCTAGTTCTTAAAGTTTAGGGGGTTTTGATTTGTATTGAAGGTTGGATGGTGGAATCCTTAAAACAGATGGATAGAATGGAGTCTCTGGACCATTGGGCTATGGAGTCAAAGAAGGGAAGTAGAGCAGGGATTAACTCATTAAAGGGAGTGTTCAAAGGGAAAGCTAGCACGAAGAAGTACAGGTCTTTAGGTCGAATGGGTGAAATGATCTTAACCAGGGTGAGAGAGCACTCAATAATTATCAGACCGGGAATAAAATGAAGAATAGAGGGTAATCATGAGTAAAGGGCAATTAATAATCCTTTAATATAGATTGAGGGAAACTACCTAAACTAAGGAGCAATCAAGAATTCCTTAACTTAGATAATTAGCAGAAAACATTTAAATGCATAATAGTTAAATTAGAGTGCAATGAAGAAAATTTTGAGATATCATTCCATATTATAGCGTTCAGATTTCCAATACATTAAAGGTTATGGAAAAAACTTTTAAAGAAAGATCACAACACAAGAGAAAATACTTGTCTGTACTTTGCACTACACATGAATCTTGTTAAATGTCATGGCTTTATTCATTAATCCAACTTGTTGGTCCAAACAATGATGCAATAGCTTACAATCTTCGATCAGAAAAGTCTATAGAAATGTCTAAGAATCCACCCAACATGCTTCGATTTGTGAAGTATTTATACAAAAAATTATTACAAAATATCTCAAACTAACTTGAGATTTAATTTAGGAAATACAAATATCTTCTTGCAAGAAGATAGAGACAGCTAATGAACTATTTCACACTGTCCCTTTTTATTTGGTGTTGCTGTCTTTTATGGTTGGATTTGTAGCCCTTTGTGCTGGCTTGTAGTTGAGATGTATCACGTTGGAATCTTCTTCAACTTTTATCTTTCACCTGATACTCTTTGACCTTGATACTCTTTGACCATGCTGCCCTGTTTTCATCTGTTTACCTGGTTGCTCTCATTCTTACTGTGCAATAATTTTTGCTGTAAATTTATCATAGTAAATTAGTCATTGTCTCCAACCATTCTGCATCAGGTAATTTTACATTCATCATCCTCCTACAGAGCTCATCAACTTCAGTATATTTGGCAAAATTGGGTTTGGTGAGAAATAAGTGTTTTATCTCATGCTCAAGAAAAAACAAGTTTTCAAATGTGTTGTACAAAAATTTTCCTGTTGGCAATGCTTTTATGGATGAAGAGCTGACTTGTTCCTTAGCCAACTGTATGAGTCTATTACCATATTCCAACTGTGTCATGAGTTTGTCATTGATAACCAAAGGACTGGCAGACCTTTCTCCCTCAAAATCTAGAATTTAGCCATGAACTTATCAATGGCTACCTGCATATTGTGGCACTTTTCTTCTAAGTTAAGCATAAGGTTCCTTTTGGAAAGGACCTTCCTTATTTCCAAAATGGTCTCAGTCCTATCTTCTATATTTAGCTCATGGAGCTCATATCTATTCTTGCTGTTGAGGAAGTGGATGAGTCTATTGGCATCCTCAGGCTTATCTCCCAACTCCTCCTTTACTTTCTGGATAGCTTCTATAGCTACCTTTATTAACTCTGTTTGTTAAAAAATAACTTGAATTGATGGCCAAATATCATTGACAGAGTCAATGATATTGGCCCACATCATTTCCTTGGTTTTCCCAAGGGGTTTCTCCAATGTTAAGTGTTTCTTTAAGACTTCGATTCTTTCACTCATTCTCTAGGCCTTTTGTGCTTCTTCCTTTTTCTTAAGTTGGGAAATTTTATAGTTTGTTTCCAAACTTGCCACCTTTTCTCTTAGCATGTTCATCTTTGTAGCCTGGATAGACATCTCTTCCATGGCTTTGACCAATTTTGCTGCTTTCTCTCCTGATGCACCTGCTATCTTTGTAGATTTTGTTGTTACTGGCAATGCTATGGCAGGTGGAGCTGTTGGTGCCAATGTAGAAGGGACTGCCATGGATACTATAGGGATGACATCTTTTTAAGTTGTGGCCAAGTCGCTTTGCTTCAATTGAATTAAAGCATCCAACTCCTTTTCTGTCTCCCTTAATTGATCATTGAGCTTTAGGACCAAGTCCATCAACTCCTCATGTCTGGTTTGGCTCTCTATGACTTCTAGAGTTTGAGGATGTTGTAGTTGTGGTATTTTCAATTGCCTCTTAAGTGCAAAAATATCATCATTTTCTTCTTTATAAGCTGCTCTGTGGCTTTCATATCCTTGGGATCATGTCCCAATTCAATCACTAAGTCCTCTAAGGATTTGATCCTTGTATCCTTGGCCTATGAGGAGGCCTTCTCTAACTAAAATTGTGTAGATATGTTGTTCAAATAGTTTTGTAGCTGATGAGAAGCTATGGCTTTACCTATCAGGGTGGAGTATATCATCTCTCTAGCTTGTTTGTGTAGTTCAATCAGGTCTATGGGATGAATATCCCTGGCCAACACTTCAAATTCAACCCTTTTGAAATCAGATGATGTCTTTGGCTGCTGAGCTGTAGGTTTGATGAAAGACATCTGCAGCTTCCCCTCTTCAATGTCAAAGGATGACATTAGCCTTGTTTGATTTTTAGAAATTCCCACTATAGATCAACAAATTATGCAATATACTAAAGAAAAATACAATATCTACTTCTACAACACTTTGCAAAAGCTTAATCGAATTGAGAAAGATCAAGAGAACACATATAACTGAGAATGAGAAATAAATCACACATAACATAGAATAATTTACCTGGGGAAAGCCTCAGCCTAAAACCCCAACTCTATATTATCATACAAGTGGAAATATAGCTAGTATTACGAAAAGAATCAGCTCAAAAGTTATCCTGCTCTCTCTGCAATAGCTCTGCTACTCATAGAAAGTCAAAGGCCTCTATCTAACCTATAGTTTGCCCTCAAACCCTCCTATTTATTTTCACAATTCTGATTGGGGTCCAGTGCAACCACTTGTGTGAATTGGCCTCTTCACACACTCACTAACCTCTGATCCAACAACGCAGTCTTGAAGGAGATAAATACTCATCATGGATGAGCTTCCTTTATAGGAAAAATATTCATCCAATTGATAGTACACTGTCCCTTCTCTGATCTCAACTGGGTCTTTGTCTGAACTGACATGCATGAGTTATTTACGAGAGAATATTCAGTTATCTGAAGTGCAACAGTGACATGCATGCAAGCATTAACTAACTGAACTCACAATTAATTCAACAAACTGTTTGAATTAATCTAACTGGACTTGACTCAGTTAATTGTCAACTAATTACTACTCAATATAGAACTCATCCTTACCTCTTTAACTGATGGATAAATTCCTCAATCAATCGAGAAACTGTTGCATGTCCTCACTTAGACTTCATGTTTGATATTTCAAAACTAATTAACTCATGGAGAATTAACTTATTTATTTTCAAACAGCTGTTAAGTTCAAATTCGAATTTTACTTCGTATTTTTAGTACAAGGACTAACTAAAATAGGAATCCATCTTGAACTACTAAAAATAGAATGCTATTTTTAGCACTTCCATTTTTCATTCCCTATTGCTCAATCCAGCACTGGTACCCAAACTGCTATTTTTAGCACTTCTATTTTTAGCATTTATTGTTGCCATTTTCAACATGATTGGTGGGAGTTAGCTTCAGGTAATGAGCATAAGTTTGGGCCTTGAGCCTCTCATTTTATGCTTTGATTTCCTTGTACTTGTATTTTATGTCCTAGTCTCTGTCAGCAAGCCTGCTGAATGATGATACTTCCACACTAAGTTTCCTTTCCAACATCTAAGTTTGAGATGTGGAAGGCTCTTGCATGCCTTAAGATGGAGTGGTAGGCCTGATTTGTTTATCTCTGTATTGGTTACCTGTGCCGAATCTTATGTGTATTCCTATTCAGAGGACGGATTGAGCCTTTGCCTCTTGCTTGATTCCTATTGCAAATTTGAGGTGTCCACCCCTGATGTGGAAGCTCCCTCTCTGTTTCTCTTTGGAATTTTCTCCTCATTCTGAGGAGTCTACATGACTGGAGGGGTACTCATGGTTCTTTCTTTCTCTTCTGGTACCTGCAGAAAAGAGTTGTCATCAAGTTGCTTTTCTAAATCAACCAAAGCATTTTCTACATCTACTTTGGTGCTGTCTTGGTATACTAGGGTACCTTCCACCCCTTCTATTTGGTTGGCATATACCTCTATTTCTAGTATGGGGTCATGGATGAAGGGTCCTAGCTTGACCTTTTGCCTTTTCTTAGTAATTAATTCCAAAGGGTCATATCTCCATACAAAACTCCTTTGGAACTTCATTCTTTGCAGGATTAGGTCTGCCTCTTTCCCCGCCTCTCTGGAATTGCATATGAAGGGACCTAATTGATCTTTGATTTTAAAATAGGCCTTCTTCTTAGCATTGATGAAGTTGACTTCATCTGCATTGATGATTTGTCTATAATAATATAAGGAAAACAACCTCATGGGGAGGTATCTTGGCAACTTATATGGTGCAAGCATGCAACCATATATTATGATTTTTGTATGGTTCTGATAAAGGTACCAGTCACCCACTTTGGTCTGCTTGGAAAGCTGGAGGACTCTATTTATTTCTAGGCTTATCCTAGGTGGAGGATTCCTAGTGAGCATGGTCATGACTAGATGCACAAAATAATCTATAAAGTTTGAGTAGGTATATGGTGATCCAAACTCATGGAAAAGTGGGGTCCAAAAAATAACAGATCTGGGCTAGCCCTTGGTGTCAAGATTTTGAAGGGTAAAAGTAAACTTCTCTGACTGATAATACATAAATAGATGGTATAATACAGAGGAGTATTTGAACACCCTCTCATTTCCCATTCTTATAAAATGCTCATGAATTCTGTCAGCTATGAATGTGGCAAAGTCATATATAGTTGCAGGAGGTTGTCCTGGGGTATAGATGGACATGAAAGCAAGAATAATTTCATCAATGTACTCACTTGTGGTGTAGCCCAACACACATGATATGATGGCTACAATGTTCTGGTCCCATGGAGAGAAAATAGCTGATACATATGGAGGGGAGTCCTTAGGGATGTGTTTCTCCTCCCTAAAGAAGGTTTGGAACAAATGGGCCAATTTTGCAGGGCTAAGCTTGGGATACAGGTCTAGCAAGTCTCCAATTGAGAGGGGAGTTAGGTTTGGCCCTGTTTGGAGCTACAACATTTCATTAATGGACTCAGCTGTGATAGTAAAAAGGACCTTCTAGTCATGAGACAATATGGTTCTATAGTTGGGGACATAGCATTCATAGCACATATGAACAATCTTTGGAAAGATGTGGACTTGCAGGAACTGGTATTTGGGCAAATTTGACTCCCAAAGGCTAATATCTTCAGCATGGTTAAGGTATATGTCCCTACTTTGGCAATGCACTTTGAGCAGGGGCTCTAGGAAAGTAGTGTCTTTTATTTGGAAGTCCCTGTCAGCAAGGGGAAGGTGGTTGAGGCCCAAATGGGGAGTGGTAATTGATCTCATGTCCATGGTGATGGGGGTAGCCATAATTCAGTTCTTGTGGATTTGAATTATGCTCAGGGGTTTCAACAAAGGTTCTTTGGGATTTTTTGGAGTTTTTGGGGCAACGGAGGTCTAGCAGATGGTTATGGCTCAGAGTGTTAAAATTAAAGTAAATTTTATATTTTTACTTAATTAACAGTGTTATGAGGGTGTATTTACTTGGAATTTGACAATGGAGTTGGTATTCCACGGTTAAATACATGGAATTGGGTGAAATTGAATGTAAATGGTGGTTGATGGCGGCTACAGAGGTTTTGTACGGTTCTGGTACAGACTAATGAATGAGTTGGGCTGTCTGCAGTGTCTATGGAGCAATGGCGGAGGTCTTAGAGAAAATTCTCTGTTTGTAGGGGTCGTAACGCCTTTTTGAGTTCTCAATAGAAAATGCGTGAAAAGAGTGAAAAGAGGGGTAATTGGGCTTATATAGAAAAACATTGATTTTGACGGGTTCATTAATTGATGAACAGTGGGCAGTTTTTTTAGTTATACCAGACGGTGGAATTAATGGGGTCATCGCACCGCTTTTGAGAGGGAAGTGGTTTTGAGGGGGGTTCACCCGATCTAGTCGAGTGCATGACACATAGCATTCTAGGGGTCGGGGAAAACCGCCTTATTGGGAGGATAAAGGATGGACATCGGGCCGGACCAATATGAACACGGGTCGTAGGATGTGGGAAAGGGATGATCAACGAGAGTCGGGTGATGGATTTGCACGACAATTTACACAAAACGTTTTTGGGGGCCCATGGGTCTAATCACCAGCGGTATAGGATTAATTAACACTTAATATCATTGGGGGGCTTTAATATAGGATTAGGGACTGAGGGCGAGGTTTTAATATATTTTGTGGGATATGGGGTAGTCATATAGTTTTTAAAATAAACTAAGGGGTGGGATTACTTTATATAAAGGAGTTAAATATATACGGGCCAATGGGTTTTTCAGGAATTTTATATATTTAATTAAATAGTTAATATGAGGTGAAATGAGTGGAAGGGGTATTGTACTTAGGTATAAAAAATATTATGTGCTTTCTATACACTTAGTACTTAGGATAACTGTATTTGGTGGGTTTTTGCATAAAATATGTTTATCATGGGGTTTTCCTAGGCAAAATAATTTAACCTTAGGAAAAGGGTTTTATGAGGGGGATGAAAGAATTGCAAGGGAATTTAACACCTTTCCTTCTTAAGTCATCAAGCCGAGGGTCCGGTTCGACCAAAAGTCAGCGAAATGCTCTGAGCCTCTTTGACTTAAAGAACTATAGGTATTAATATTTTTATTATGAAAGGGAAATTAGTGAGTGTTATAGGGGTTAAAATGAATGATGGGGAATTAATCATTTTGAATTAGTGAACCATAGCTTTTGCCTTTGTAAAATTCTTTTTGTACATAGAAAACATATCATTTAAAGATAATGGTTATGCTTTTATCAAGTGATCTTTGTAATCATGCAACCTTTCTACTACTTACCCATTCACATACCATACCATTTTTTCTTCCTTTATTTAGGTGCATTTAGGCTAGCAAAACCTTATCAATCTTTTTCTTTTCTTTACAAAATAAACTATATAATTCTCACCTTATATCATCCAAGGGTTTAGATTAAACTGATGAACACCTTTTATTTACTCTACCTATCTAATGATCTGCCAATATTACATTGTTTGGCGAGATTTTGTTCTCTAACTATACACATAAAATTGAAAGAATGACTAGCCAAGATTGAGCAATTTGACTATCACGGATTGTGGCATGAATTACAAGATGCACACAATCATTACTATGCATAAAGTAAATAGTAGTTGCATTTTGACTTGCTCACTTTCATGGTCTCTTTTTGTCTTTTGGGGTTCATATATTTTCATTTTTTTGGACCTTATTTTTATTATTTTTGTCCTTTGTTTATTCTTTTAGGACATACCCTCTTTACATTTTTTTATTTTTTTTAATATGGAAAACATTTGTAGAAAGAAAAGATATGTACAATATTACAAGGCTTAATCTTAGTCATTCAAAATTATGACTCCTATTGGTATAGGAACCTAACATTCCACTTGGGGATGGCATTTTCTAATGAAATGTCTAGAACTTTGTAGATCAGTAGCCTTTGAATTATTGTTGATGTTACCTTGCAAAATATTCATCTGTGCTTCTTCATTATTAATACTTATGACAACAAATATTTCAAAGCTTAGGGCCTTCTCTTCGGGCTTCAACTTCAAAAAATCACCATCCAATCCAATCTAGACTTTTGAAAATACAATATGCTCTAATGCAAAGTGAAAATTAGTAACCAAGTTCAAAATAGTGTTTGAGCATTCAAACATTCACTGGCCCACGTTTTGCTTCTGTACCATCCATTTCTCTTAGGAAGAAACCTTTATTACCTCTAAAAGCATAAATGACATATGGGCCTTTCCATAGAAAATCAAATTTCCCATGTTTACCTTTGTCTTCCCTCCTTGAATCCCACTTAAGTACTTTGTCACCAAGGTAGAAATCTTCAACCTTGGTTCTCTTATCAAAAATCTTTTTAATCATTTCCTACACAACTTGAGATCTGATATATACTTCCTCCCTGGTTTGTTGAAGATGAATTGTTTGGTTGATTCTTCTTTGGATACTATTTGGTTCAAACTACATTTCTTGAAGCAACTTCATCACTGGTATTCCCAAGGAAGATGGAAAAACAACTTCCATCCCATAAACTAGTTGATAGGGAGAAGTACCAACTGATTCCTTAGTGGTTAGTCTGTCTGCCCATAAGGCATTGACTAGCTTTTTATTCCATGTTTTCTTATTGTCCTCTAACAAATTTTTGATGATGTTTACCAAGATTTTGTTTGAGGATTTTGCTAGTCCATTTCCTTAAGGATAGTAGGTTGTGGAATGGCCCAGGGTTATATGATACTTGTTGCAGAAATCTATCATTTTTTTGGATTTAAAGGCTGCTAAATTATCAGTAATGAGTTTAGCTGGACATCCAAATCTTGGCAGAATATTGGTTTCAAGGAAGGTTATGATAACAGTCTTAGTGGCTTGCCTTGAAGGTATGGCCTCTATCATTTTGTGAAGTAGTTTATGGCAGTAAGGATACATTTGTGTTGGGAAGAGGAGGGTGGGTGAATTTCACCAATGAAGTCCAAACCCCATTGTTGAAAAGGTATTTTAGCAGAGATTGGCTTTAGGGGTAAAGGTAAAAGCTTTTTCTTCCCCTCAAAAATTTGACATTTGTGACAAGAGGTCACATATTTCTTGACATCAGAAAACAAAGTAGTCCAGTAGAAACCAACTCTAAGAATTTTATCTGCAGTGTTTTTCTAGTAAAGGTGTCCTCCATAGTCACCTGCATGAAACTCTTGCAACACATTGTCAGCTTCATCTTTTAATAGGAAATTGAGAAGAATGCCTTCATGATCTCTCCAAAACAAAGCATTGTCTAATATACAAAATTTTAAGGATTTCATCTTTAAAAACCTTCTTTTAGTCCTAGATAATTCAGGAGGAGCTTGTAAATTCAGTAAAACATATATAACATTAGCATACCATGGTGATTCAATAAAGGCCTGGTTGATTAGTGGAGTCACCATCTCCTCCTCATCATCTATTGCTGCAATGAAGTTTATATCTAAGGCCTGACAGTTTGATTCAACAATGAGCTTGGCTAAACCTTGGCCCTTGATTAACTTAATTGGTTTGATTTCTATGTCATATTCTAAAATAGTAGCAATCCACTTTCCTCTCTTTCCATCTAGACCTTCCTAAGTTACGATGTCTTTGACTACTGAATTAGGAACGTAGGCCACTATATGAGAATATAAAATATATACCCTAAAATCCTTGATGGCTTTGACTAAAGCAAAGGTTTGTTTTTCCATTATGTTATATTTCAAGGGGGCATCTTTCAGGGATTTGCTAAAGAAAGTAATATGTTGTTCATAGCCCTGGTCATTTTTTTGCAGTAGGACTGCAACAATTGTGTGCTCGAAGCAAAGGAAAATAAAATGAAATCTCGGTCAAATTTTGGGCTGATTAACATTGGTGTTTTAGTTAAGGCTAGTTTAATGTCTTGAAAGGATTTCTTATCCTCAACAATCCATTTTTTGGTCAAATCCTTTTTCAGCATATTATTTAGTGATCTAATTAATTATGCTAAATTAGAAATAAATCTTCTAAGAAATTTAATTTTCCCTAAGAAATCTTGCAATTCTCTAATGTTCTTGGAATGTTGTATCTATAAGATGGATTCTATTCTTGCAGGGTCTATTCAGATACCATATTTTGAAATTATATGACCTAATAAATTTCCTTCTTCTAACCCAAACAAAGACTTCTTGGGGTTCAAAGAAATTCCATATTTCCTACATTTAATAAAAACCTGCCTTAGATGATCCAAATGCTCGTTGTCAAATTTTCAAAATACAGTAATGTCATCTAGATATATCACAAGGAAATCATGAATTTCTCTGGCAAAGGCTATATCCATAGCCCTCTGGAAAGTTTCTCCTGCATTCATTAATCCAAAAGGAATTTTCACATACATGAATGTTCCCCAAGGAGTAGTAAAGGAAGTTTTGGCTTAGTCATCAGGATGAACTAAGATCTGACTGTAACCAGAAAACCAATCCAAGAATGAGATTCTGGTTGCTCCAACAACTCTCTGTAAAATGTGGTCCATTTTGGGGAGAGGGTAATTGTCTTTTAGTGACACTTTTTTGAGGTTTTGGAGATCCACACAGAGTCTGATCTCACCAGTTTTCTTCCTAGTTGGCACCAAGTTTGAGACCCAATCAGAAAATCTGATTGGTAGAATAATTTTAGCATCATACATCCTCTGAATTTCCTTTTCCTTTTAATCCTTCTAAGCTTTTGTTTGAAAGGCTTTTGATTTTCTTTTATAGGAATGGTGTGTTGTATGATGTTGATGTCATAGGATTTGAGGTCCTCATAACTCCAAGCGAAGACATCTTGAAATTCTTTTAATAATTCAATGTATTTGACTTTTTCAGTTGGAGGTAATGATTTTGAAAGTTTGATCAATTTTTTATTTTCATCAGTGCCTATATTACAATCCTCTATGTTAGATTTCAAAGGTTCCATTTTGGGTTTTCGAGGAACATCATTTGAAACAAACAAATCTTCCAAAGGGCTTAATCCCTTAGGTAAGAAATTATATTTGAGATTAATTACTTCAGTGTCTTGTTAATTATTTAATCAATCTCAACTTGCTCCAAGTTTTCTACATCTGACTTAGCAAATTTAGTAAGATGAAATCTGTTTACTTCTTCACCTTCTATCTGATTTATTTCTATCTTATTTTTAATGTTAAGATCTATTGAGGTATCAATATCTATATTGCTATTTACAAATTATTCTTCCAAGATTAGAAAGTTGTTTATCTGCTTGTCATAAAAAAATATTTGCCAGTTCTTCAAATTATCTGGAATTGTAGGTCTATGCCTAACTTTAGCAGTGTACTGATGGTTAGGTTGGAAGGGTAACTTGCAGGTGCTGGCAAACATTTCTAAACTATGAGCTTGCATATTGTGTTTACTAGGAATTACTGCAAGCTTGGTTTCTAAGAAAGTGTTAAGTATTTCTACAATGGTTCCTTTATAACAACTTAATCTAGTGTCCTTTGTCATATATACAACATAAATATGTTTTATAAATAGTTCAGAGTCTCCCATGACAGAGACTCTTTTAGATCCTAGATTTCTAACTAATTTAAGACCTAAAATTAGTGCTTCATACTTGGCCATATTGTTAGTACATTTAAAATTTAGTCTGTATGCATGGCCTTCTGAGTGATCATCCTCCAGATTGTATATCCATACTCCTGCTCCTACTCCAAACTTATTGACTGGCCCATCAAACTCAATATGCCACAATATCTCATGCTCATAAGTTTCATCATCTCGTGCCACAAAATTGTCCTCATTTATAGCAATTTGACTACCTTGTTTATTGGAAAGTTCTAAAGTTTGGTTAGTTTCATTTTGAATTGAAACTGCAATTTATTTTGGTTTTGTATCAATACTATCTAAAAGAGTTTCTTGTGTTTGATCAGCATTATACAGGATAGAGGAATCAGTGTTTGAATGTACGGAGTAGATAGGAAAGTTTTGAGGCCGATCCTGGCTACTTACCATGTATTTCATTAAAGTTTCACGGTACAACTTCTTAGGTTGTACAAAACCAAATATTGTTGCACATGACATATCAAGTTGTAAAGATCCCTGAAGTTTGGCTCCCTATGATCTGGATAACAACATGCCATACTTTGGTGGCATGTCAGCAACCACAATATCCATAAGGATGATATTGGTAGGATATTGAACTAAGGTAACACATAGGTCTTTAATCAATCCTAGACACAAGTCAATTGAGAATAAGTCGTTGTAAGGCCTTGTAATGTCTAGTTTTAATTTCTCCATTACTGATTTGGGCATTAAGTTGTGGGAGGCCCCAAAATCCAACATTGCATTGTGTAGAATTTTGTTATGGATGCTAAGGCTAATGTATAAAGGTGGTATTCCTCCTTCTAGTGGTTTTCCATTAACATCTGGACCAAATATAAGTTATGGTTGGTCATCAAACAAGTTGACTGAATCCTCATTTTCAACAATGTTTCTGGTTTATCTGTGTCTTGTAGGTTTCATTATTGATTAGTTCTGTTAAAGGGAATGAATTCTTTAGCTTAGCTACATCTGCTCCCAAATTGAATGGAAAAGGGCCTTTTTCTGTTTGAGGGTTTTGAATTTTCACAATAGGGATTTGAGTGGGATGGTCTTCGTTTCCTTTATTAGGACCTCTTTTTGTTGGTTTTCAATTCTGGTGTTTTGAGGTGTGTCCACTAGTTTTTTAAGGGGAATTGAAGTGGATGGCTGATCATCAGAAGGTTGATTAGAGGTTATATCTACAATGGTGGGGCCAGAAGGATTCTGGTTTTGTCTAGGGAGAATCTGGAGGATTTTAGAAACCAAGCTTCTTTGATTTTCTTGGGTTGATTTGACACTGTTTTCTTGGTTTGATCGGGGATATCAGAGTTCTTTTTACTCCTTAGGTTATACTGTTTATGCACTTCAAAGATGGAAAAATCATATCCTTGTTTATAATCAAATGATTTTCGACACTGTATTTTCAATTGCTGGAGCATATGCAGTTCCTGCTCATCCTGGGTTAGAAAAACAATATCTTCATCATATAATCCCATCAGGTTAATTTGTGTATCTTGTTTTGGATCATCTAACTGAGATGTTTCTGCATAATTTTCTTGAAAATGAGGCCTAATATTCTGATCAGGTCCATTTTTCCCAGTGTTTTGGTTTTGGTTTTTCCTAAAATTTGGGTTTCTAATGGGAGGTGCTTGTTGGTTATCCCATTGAGGTTTCCTCTCCATATTGTCTATTCTATCCATTAGTTTCTCCATACTTTTAGCTAAACCATCTATTTTGAGATCAGATGGTGAACCTTCATCTTTTGAAGTTCCTCTCCTTTCATTCCTAACTCTGGCTCTTTTAGCTAACAAATTAGCTTCTACACTAATTGCTACACTTTTCATTTCCTCTAAGGTTGGGGGATTTCGTTCCCTGAGCTGGTATGTCATGTCCGTGTTGAAACCATCAAGAAAATTTATTAATGCTAAATCAGGTGGGGGTCTAAGGTTAACTGGAATTGCATTGTATATATTATTGAATCTAGTGCAGTAATATTGTAGAGTTTCATTAGGTCCTCTCCTAATATTTTCATACTCTGAAAGGATTTGTAAGGGGTTCTTTTTCTTTTCCCATCTATTTAAAAATTGTTGATAAAACACATCTAAATTGTCAATACTATTAGTAGGTAATCCTCCAAACCATTTCCTAACATCACCAGCTAAAGTCTGAGCAAATAGTCTCATTTGAACATCACCTACATCAATTTCATGTAATTCAAAGTAATCTGTCATCTTATTGACATGGTGCTATGCAATGTAGGGTCCTATGCCATCAAATTGGATAATTTTGCTTTGGTAGTCTGCAGGCATAGCACTGAGTGGGGCAGGTAAGACAAGAGGAGCATATCTATTGGCCATGGCTATAAGTTGGGAGTGGCTAAGGTGTGGGGTTGAGGTACTAGAAGATGATATAGTAGTGGAGGATGAACCAATACTAGTAGATGGTGAATGAGTAATGCTAGGTCGGTGAGGGAGTGAA
Source organism: Pinus tabuliformis (assembly GCA_031772625.1). Lineage (NCBI taxonomy): Eukaryota > Viridiplantae > Streptophyta > Pinopsida > Pinales > Pinaceae > Pinus > Pinus tabuliformis. The sequence goes on along the minus strand of CM062816.1, from coordinate 1,346,005,712 downwards.
GTTATAAATGGTGGTAGAGAATGGAATTCAGAAGTTGAAGGGAACAAAGGTGAACTAAGAGTAGTGGAAAATTGTTCAGAAAGCTCAGGGATCTTAGCATTACGAAGGGATTATTGTGGAGAATTCAGAATGTATTCATCAATTGATTGGTTGGCCTTTTGGACTTCAAGGTCTGCAATGAAATCAGGGTCTAGAACAATATCGTATATTTCACTTTTAGACTTTGATTTAAATAATGACAAATCAAATTGCTCATCAAAGGGAAGATCTTTTAAAAACAACCACTCATCAGGACAATAATTAGCTTTAACTAAGGGTGTGTGACTAGCTGAACTTTCTTCTTTTTTGGATTTTCTTGAAATCAGGTTGGGATTATCAAATATTGGGGCAGGGTATGGATCTGGGTTAGCCCTAGTATAATGAGTTCTCCTTGAAGCCAAAATTTCAAAATCTTTCTAGTTGTTTTCTTTTTGTGAGATTTTTAAAATAACTTCTAATAAATTACATTAAGAGGCTCAAAATACAAAATTAAAAATTCCTTAAAGATTTATTAAGACTAAGGGTTTGAGTCCCCAATATGGTTGCCACTATGTTGTCACTCAAAATTTTTCCCTATAAGTTATTATAAGAAGGTAAAGACCGAGGTAACCACAAACCAATATTTTAAGTATAGGCTCTAGCCAAGCTATGACTCAGAGAGGGCTCTCTCTATATGATTTAGCTTTTTTTACTGGGATTTTAGGCTAGCTCTTAAAGTTCAGGGGGTTTTGATTTGTATTGAAGGTTGGATGGTGGAATCCTTAAAACAGATGGATAGAATGGAGTCTCTGGACCATTGGGCTATGGAGTCAAAGAAGGGCAGCAGAGCTTGGATTAACTCATTAAAGGGAGTGTTCAAAGGGCAAGCTAGCAGGGTGAAGTACAGGTCTTTAGGTTGGATGGGTGAAATGATCTTAACCAGGGTGAGAGAGCACTCAAGAATTCTCAGACCAAGATTAAAATGAATAACATAGGGTAATCATGAGTAAAGGGCAATTAAGAATCCTTTACTATAGATTGAGGGAAACTACCTAAACTAAGGAGCAATCAAGAATTTCTTAACTTAGATAATTAGCAGAAAACATTTAAATGCATAATAGTTAAAACAGAGTGCAATGAAGCAAATTCTGGGATATCATTCCATATTATAGCATTCAGATTTCAGATACATTAAAGATTATGGAAAATACTTTTAAAGAAAGATAACAACACAAGATAAAATACTTGTCTGTACTTCGCACTACACATGAATCCTATGAAATGTCTTGGCTTTATTCATTAATCTAGCTTGCTCGTCCAAACAGTGATACAATAGCTTACAATCTTTGATCAAGAAAGTCTATAGAAATGTCTAAGAATCCACCCTACATACTTTGATTTGTGAAGTATTTATACAAAATATTATTACAAAATATCTCAAACTAACTTGAGATTTAATTTAGGAAATACAAATATCTTCTTGCAAGAAGATAGAGACAACTAATTAATTGTTTCATGTTGTCCCTTTTTATTTGTTACTGCTGGCTTTTATGGTTGGATTTGTAGCCCTTTGTGCTGGCTTGCAGTTGAGATGTTTCACACTGGAAACTTATTCAACTTTTATCTTTCACCTAATACTCTTTGACCATGATACTCTTTAACCATGCTACCCTGTTTTCACTTGTTTACCTGGCTGCTCTCATTTTTACTGTGCAGTAACTTTTTGCTGTAAATTTATCACAGTAAATCAGTCATTGTCTCCCACCGTTCTACATTAGGTGATTTTACATTCATCATCCTCCTATAGATCTCATAAGCTTAATTATATTTGGAAAAATTGGGTTTGGTGAGAAATAAGTGTTTTATCTCATGCTCAAGAAAAAACAAGTTTTCAAATGTGTTGTACAAAACTTTGCATGTTAGCAGTGCTTTTATAGATGAAGAGTTGGCTTGTTCCTTAGCCAACTGTCAGAGTCTATTACCATAGTCCAATTGTGTCATGATTTTTTCATTGATAACCAAAGGACTAGGAAAACATTTCTCCGTCAAAATCTGGAATTTAGCCATGAACCTATCAATGGCTACCTGCATATTGTGGCAATTTTCTTCTAAGTTAAGCATAAGGTTCCTTTTGGAAAGGACCTTCCTTATTCCAAAATGGTCTCAGTCCTATATTCTATATTTAGCTCATATCTATTCTTGCTGTTGAGGAAGTGGATGAGTCTATTGGCATCCTCAAGCTGATCTCCCAACTCCCCCTTTACTTTTTGGATAGCTTTTGTAGCTACCTTTATTAACTCTGTTTGTTCAAAAATAACTTGAATTGATGGCCAAATATCATTGAAAGAGTCAATGATATTGGCCCACAACATTTCCTTGGTTTTCCCAACGCGTTTCTCCAGTGTTAAGTATTTCTCTAAGACTTTGATTCTTTCACTCATTCTTTGGGCCTTCTATGCTTCTTCCTTTTGCTTAAGTTGGGCAAGTTTATAGTCCATTTCCAAACTTTCCACCTTTTCTCTCAGCCTGTTCATCTCTGTAGCTTGTATATACATCTCTTCCATGGCTTTGACCAATTCTGCCACTTTCTCTCTTGATGCATGTGCTGCTATTGTAGATTTTGATGTTACTGTCAATGTTGTGGTAGGTGGAGTTGTTGGTGCCAATGAAGCCACCAATGTAGAAGGGACTGTCGTGGATACTATATGGATGACATATTTTGAAGTTGTGGCCAAGTCACTTTGCTTCAATTTTATTAAAGCGTCCAACTCCTTTCCCATCTCCCTTAATTGATCATAGAGCTTTAGGACCAAGTCCATCAACTTCTCATGTCTGGTTTGTCTCTCTACGACTTCTAGAGTTTGAGGATGTTGTAGCTGTGGTATTTTCAATTGCCTCTTAAGTGGAGCAATATCATCATTTTTCTTATTTATAAGCTATTATGTGGCTTTTATATCCTTCGGATCATGTCCCGATTCAATCACTAAGTCCTCTAAGGACTTGATCCTTGTATCCTTGGCCTATGAGGAGGCCTTCTCTAACTGAAGTTGTGCAGATATGTTGTTCAAAGAGTTCTGTAGCTGATTAGAAGCTATGGATTTACTTGTCAGGGTGGAGTGTATCAGCTATCCAACCTGTTTGTGCGGTTCAATCTGGTCTATGGGATGAATATCCCTGGCCAGCACTTCAAAGTCAACCCTTTTGAAATCAGATGTTGTCTTAGACTGATAAGCTGTAGGTTTGATGAAAGACATCTGCAACTTCCCCTCTTTAATGTCAAAGGCTGAAATTGGCCTTGTTTGATTGGTGGGAGTTAGCTTCAAGCACTGAGCATAAGTTTGGGCCTTGAGCCTCTCATTTCTTGCTTTGATTTCCTTGTACCTATCTTTTATCTCCTTGTCTCTATCAACAGGCCTGCTGAAGGATGATACTTCCACACTAAGCTGCCTTTCCAACGTTTGAGTCTGAGATGTGGAAGGCTCTTGCATGCCTTTAGATGGAGTGGTAGGCCTTCTTTTGTTTATCTCTGTATTGTTTACGTGTGCCGAATCTTCTGTGTATTCCTATTTAGAGACCGGATTGAGCCTTTACCTCTTGCTTGATTCCTGTTGCAAATTTGAGGTGTCCACCCCTGATGTGGAAGCTCCCTCTCTATTTCTCTTTGGAATTTTCTCTTCATTCTAAGGAGTCTGCATGACTAGAGGGGTACTCATGGTTCTTTCTTGCTCTTCTGGTACTTGCAGAAAAAAGTTGTCATCAAGCTGCTTTTCTAAATCAATCAGATAATTTTCTACATCTACTCTGGTGTTGTCTTGGTCTACTAGGGTACCTTCCACCCATTCTGTTTGGTTGGCATATGCCTCTATTTCTGGTATGGGGTGGTGGATGAAAGGTTCTAGCTTGACCTTTTTCCTTTTCTTGGTAATGAATTCCAAAGGGTCATATCTCCATACAAAACTCCTTTGGAACTTCATTCTTTGCAGGATTAGGTATGCTTCTTTCCCCGCCTCTCTGGAATTACATATGAAGGGTCCTAATTGATCTTTAATTTTAAAATAGGCCTTCTTCTTGGCATTGATGAAGTTGACTTCATCTGCATTGATGATTTGTCTTTAATACTCTAAGGAAAAAACATCATGGGGAGATATCTTGGAAACCTATATGGTTTAAGCATGCAACCATATATTATGTTTTATGTATGGTTCTGATAAAGTTACCAGTCACCTACTTTGGTTTGCTTGGAAAGCTGGAGGAATCTCTTTATTTCTGGGCTTATCCTAGGCAGAGGATTCCTAGTGAGCATGGTCATGACTGGATGCACAAAAGAATCTATGAATTCTGAGTAGGTATATGGTGATCCAAACTCATGGAAAAGTGGGGTACAAAAAATAACAGATCTGGGCTGGCCTTGGTGTCAAGCTTTTGAAAGGTAAAAGGAAACTTCTCTGAATGATAATACAAAAATAGATGGTATGATACATAGGACTATTTGAACATCCTCTCATTTCCCATTATTGTGAGCTGCTCATGCATTTTGTCAGCTATGAATATCGAAAAGTCATATATAGTTGCAGGAGGCTGTCCTGGGGTATAGATGGACATGAAAGCAAGAATAATTTCATCAATGTACTCACTTGTGGTGTATCCCAACACACATGATATGATGGCTACAATTTTCTAGCCCCATGGAGAGAAAATAGCTAATACATATGGAGGGGAGTCCTTAGGGATGTGTTTCTCCTCCCTAATGAAGGTTTGGAACAACTGGGCCAATTTTTCAAGGCTAAGCTTAGGATACAGGTCCAACAGGTCTCCAATTGAGAGGGCAGTTAGGATTGGCCCTGGTTGGAGCTGCAACATTTCATTAATGGACTCAGATGTGATAGTAAAAAGCACCTTCTAGTCATGAGACATTATGGTTCTATGGCTGGGAACATAGCATGCATAACAAATATGAAAAATCTCTAGAAAGATGTGGACTTGGGGGAATTACTATTTGGGAAAATTTGACTCCTAAAGGCCAATCTCATTAGCATGGTTAAGGTATTTGTCCCTACTTTGGCAATGCACTTTGAGCAGGGACTCTAGGGTAGTAGTGTCTTTTATTTGGAAGTCCCTATCAGCCAGGGGAAGGTGGTCGAGGTCCAAATGGGGAGTGGCAATGGGTCTCACATCCATTGTGATGGGGGCAAAAATAATTCAGTTCTTGTGGATTTGAATTATGCTCAGGGGTTTCAACAAAGGTTCTGTGGGATTTTTCAGAGTTTTTAGGGCAACAGAGGTCTAGCAGATGGTTATGGCTCAGAGTGTTAAAATTAAAGTAAATTTTATATTTTTACTTAATTAACAACGTTATGAGGGTGTATTTACTTGGAATTTGACAATGGAGTTGGTATTTCATAGTTAAATACCTAGAATTGGGTGAAATTGACTGTAAATGGTGGTTGATGGCGGTTGCAGAGGTTTCGTACGGTTCTGGTACGGACTAATGAACGAGCTGGGTTGTATGCACCATTTATGGAGCAATGACGGAGGTTTGTGATCAAATTCACTATTTGCAGGGGTTGCAATGCCTTTCTGAGTTCTCAATAGCAAATGCACGAAAAGAGTGAAAAGAGGGGTAATTGGGCTTATACAGAAAAACATTGATTTTGGCAGGTTCATTAATTGATGAACAGTGGGCAGCTTTTTTAGTTATACCGAATGGTAGATTTAATGGGGTCATCACATTGCTTTTGAGAGGGAAGTGGTTTTGAGGGGGGCTCACCCAATCTTGTCGATCGCGTGACATGTAGCATTCTGGGGGTCGGGGAAAACCGCCTTACTGTGTGGGTAAAGGACGGATATCGAGTTAGACCAATATGAATATGGGCCGTAGGATGTGGGGAAGCGATGATCAACGGGAGTTGGGCGATGGAGTTGCATGGTGATTTGCACAAAAAGTTTTTTGGGGGGGCCATGGGTCTAATCACCGGCGGTAGAGGATTAAATTAACACTTAATCTCATTGGGGGCGCTTTAATATAGGATTAAGGACTAAGGGCGGGGTTTTAATATATTTTGTGAGATATGGGGTAGTCATATAGTTTTAAAAATAAACTAAGGGGTGGGATTAATTTATATAAATAAGTTAAATATATACGACCCAATGGGTTTTTCGGGAATTCTATATATTTATTTAAAAAGTTAGTATGAGGTGAAATGAGCAGAAGGGGTATTGTACTTAGGTATACAAAATATTATGCACTTTCTATACACCTAGTACTTAGGATAATTGTATTTGGTGGGTTTTTGCATAAAATATGTTTATCATGGGGTTTTCCTAGGCAAAAGAATTTAACCTTAGGAAAAGGGTTTTTATGAGGGGGATGAATGAATTGCAAGGGAATTTAACACCTTTCCTTCTTAAGTCATCAAGCCGAGGGTCCGATCCCACCAAAAGTCAAAGAAATGCTCTGAGCCTCTTTGACTTAAAGAACTATAGGTATTAATATTTTTATTATGAAAGGGAAATTAGTGAGTGTTATAGGGGTTAAAATGGATGATGGGGAATTAATCATTTCGAACCGATGAACCATTGCTTTTGCCTTTGTAAAATGCTTTTTGTACATAGAAAACATATCATTTAAGCACAATGGTTGTGCTTTTATCAAGTGATCTTTGTAATCATGCAACCTTTCTACTACTTACCCATTCACCAACCCTACCATTTTTTCTTCCTTTATTTGGGTGCATTTAGGCTAGCAAAACCTTATCAATCTTTTTGTTTCTTTACAAAATAAAATTTCTAATTCTAACCCTATATCATACATAAGCTCAGATTAAACTGATGAGCACCTTTTATTTACTCTACTTATCTAATGATCTGCCAAGATTACACTGTTTGGCCATATTTTATTCTCTAACTATAAACATAAAATTGAAAGAATAACTAGCCAAGATTGAACAATTTGACTATCATGGATTGTGGCATGAATTACAAGTTGCACACAATCATTATTTTGCATAAAGTAAATAGTAGTTGCATTTTGACTTGCTCACTTTCATGGTCTCTTTTTGCCTTTTTGGGTTCATATATTTTCATTTTTTTGGACCTTATTCTTATTATTTTTGTCCCTTGTTTATTCTTTTAGGACATACCCTCTTTACATTTTTATTTTTTATTTTTTTATATGCAAAACATTTGCAGAAAGCAAAGGTATGTACAATATTGCAAGTCTTAATCTTAGTCATTCAAAATTATGACTACTATTGGTATAGGAACCTAACACATTACATAGTGATTGTTCACATTCTAGTAATGACACTTGGAATTTCACTTACAATATATTTACAAATAATATACATTTTCCACATATACCCATGTGGGAAAAAAATAGGCTAGAGTTAGCCTAACAAGACAAACACTATGACTCAGAAGCTTGGGGAAATACCAACTCGATAACATCCTCTTGATGTTATTCGGTGACGAATTGATACCAAGCTTGGTACTGGGCTATGGTGTCCCCATACTATTTGGTGATGTCTTTCTAGAAACAAACTCTTGCCTCCATGGATCTAGGTATATGGTCATGGAACCTTTGTCCAACTCATCTCGAAGCATGCACAACATTGTCCTGAGTATGACAACACCACAAATGACCTCTGCATGTTTTCTACGCTCAACTGCAAGTCATCACTCGTGGCCTCTCACATTAGATTCTCCATGTACCTCTCGACCTCCAGCCGGACTTAGTTCTTCTCAATGGCTTTGGTGAGGGAAAGGATTGAAGGTATCCTGTGTGTCCTCACCATGACATCCAGACTCTTGAGCAGCCATGCATAGGAAGCATGTATGCTAATAATGAACAAAGGGAGTTGCTCATAGTTCTAGATCAACATCTTGATCCTTGCTTTTTCTACCTGTACTTGCGGCTTCATCATATTATGCAAGTAAAGAGGGGCTCCCTTGTATCTCATTGTCCATTCCTGTACGTGTATAATAGCAACATGTATGTCTTTGTGAGTTTGGACAATCTTTATGCACCGCTGCTGAAAACCATATAGATGGACAACTGCCTTGTGCACGGTGAAAAATCCGTCATAAAGTTTCCTCATGGTGGTATCAAAGAGTTGATACTTCAACAAGTATTGCTTTCCTCATCTCTCCCGTAGTAGATCCTATGGATTGTTCTGCCCTCTGCTTGGCTGCTTGCAAGTCCATTTCCATCTGATCATTCTCTACTAACAAGAACTTGACATTCGATCTCATGGCTTTTGTATAAGCCTTAGTGGCATCAACCATGGTAGCTGGATTATTTATAACATTTAACACTATCACCCTTTCCTTCATAAATGCAGGTGATGCGTGATCATCCAGGAAATGTTTTCCCTGTGCCTGTATAATCTTTTGTTGTAACTCATCAAATGATATATTGTACACATCTATCATCGAATCATCATCAAGGATAACAACCTCTCCTTGGTTGCTCGTGATTGGTTATGATACTAGAGGTGGTGAAGACTGCGAGGAAACCTCGGATGCTCTTGGCATGAGGTCGGTATCTTGGTCTTGTGGCTCTTGTGCCAACTCCATATCCATCTCTTCAAACATTTTCTCAATCTACCGAGGAAGTCCTTGATCCTGCAACTGCTCACCCTCTTCTTCATCTGCTAGTTGTTTTGACTCTTAAACCTATATTGGCATAGTTTTCTCTATCATTGTGCCTTTCCCTTCTTTTTATTCCATTTTTGTATTCTCTTCCCTTTCTCTCCTTCTTAGTTCCTACTCTTTTGTCAACTTCTTCTATGTTTCTTGGAACTTCCTTTCTGCTTCCTCCAACCTTTTATTTTCCCTCTAACTTTGCTATGCTCTCTTTATTCATTGATGCCTCTTCACCTCCACCGTTGAAGTTTCTTTCTCAATGAGAGGATCTTCTTTGAGCTTGTAACATTTCTCAGCCTTTGGGTTCTCGAGAATATTCCTCTTGAATTTGTCCTGCATTGGTTTGCTGCTTACTAGTGTTGTTGTTGTTGCTTCTGATGATATTACTTCCTTCAGAGAAACTTTCCATTCTGTAGCCATACTGACTGGTTCATTGAGATTGGAGGAGTTGTAATAGTACCTCCAAGGCTTTTCCTTTGTCCAATGAAATTTCTCATGGATCCATGGATAATACACCTTCGCATAGTGGTTCTTGCAAATACAATGGGGATAATATGGATTGTATTCCTTGTTGTTGAACTCAAACTTTTCCAAGGCCTTGGCCTCAACATCTGCATCCTTCAATCTCCCGATCTTGTACAATCCAATCTGCAAAGGAAGAGCACACCATGGTGCTTTCTTCCTCCTATGCAGCCCTGTTGATAACCTTGTGGAGATGTGATATGCAACCTCTTGCGTGACCAAATTATCCGTGGAAAACCTTGGTAGCACATGCATAGGCTTCTCTTCGCCAAACATCCTAATGAAGGTGCCATCAGGTGAGGCATACCAATCTCCAATGTTAAGTATTTCCTCCATCACTTCTTAGGACATGCAAGGTGGATCTTGTTCAAAGATCAACTTCTAAGCCAGGATGATGAAATGGTCAGATAGCCTCTCCATTACTCCTTGGTAGCTACAATCAAAGAGACTTGCAATAAATATTCATGATAGTCTCTAATGGTGTCAATGTTGAACCCATGCCAGGAAATTGATGTTGGGCACATATTGCATCAAGTAGGTACACAGACATATAGAATCCCACTTGCTCATCCTTGGGTGGATTCTTGGCACTAGTCACATGTAATTTTAGCTAAAGAGACAACAGATCCAACCAGTTGAATGGTGTTCCATCATTCACCAACTGGTCTAACACAACCACCCAATTCTGTAGAAAGGTCTCCATTCTCTCTTGATCGTACAATCGACATGAAAATATGATCAAGATTTGGTAGGCCTTTCGAGTGAATTAGTCTTGTAAACATGATTGGGTGTCGATCTAAACTTCGAATTTTTTTTGCCTAGTGCTTTATGATGTCTCTAGTGTTCACATTGATGTGGGTGGCATAGAAAAGTGTATCCATGCGATTCATCGACTATGGTAAGTGATACATCTGATGATAGTTTTTTGTCCTAAAGGTATCAAGTTGTGTTCCACTACCACTACTCAATGTCATAGCTCAAGATTTGTATGTGAGACAATACAGTGAATGATGTCCACACATGGGAAGGTGGGGTACCTTGATGCAAACTTATGTAAGCCTGACCGATGGATTTTGACATAGACATGGAGATCTTTTAGATATTCCTTGAAGTTCCCTACAAAGATATCCTTGATTTCTTGCCATATTATCTTCATTCCCTTATTAATGAATAGTTGAGTGTTTTCATAAACTGGTAAACTTATTGACACTTGCTCAACTACATCCCCAATTCTAGTTTCAATAATATCCTTTGATGCAACTCTCTTGGAAGCTATGTTACTTATAGCTGTGGAGAGTTGCTCAACAACTGTTGTACCTGGAGAAAGAGAGGAAACTCATGGGATGCAAATAATAGCGTGAAACCAAAATCACTTCAAGAACAGACCAAACAACAAACCGAGCAACTACTAGGAAGAATTGTGCAATGATGGCTCTCAAAGGCGACTGACTTCTAGTTAGTTATGTGCATTGCATAGTCCCAACTGCCAGTGGGGAGGTGCTATTAGCTGAGACTATGTAATGCGTAATTTAGTGATGCTCAGGCCAGTTGGGACTATGCATTGCAGAATCCCAGTGACCAAGGCTCATGATTGTCTCCTGGAACTACATAGTGCACGGTTAGATACCGGCCTTGGCAGCCTCTGTGCCATTCTTGGAGCTAAGGCAAGGCCTTGAGATCTAGAAATGCATAGTGCATTCCTAGGAAGAGATAGCTCTAGGCAAGGGAAGCCCAGATCTTCCAAAGGGAAAGATAAAAATGGGAAGATTTGAAAGTATAAGTGAAGGTGGGTGCAGATCTGAGTGAATGATGATGCATGCAAACAAATCAAGTGCAAGAGTCAATCAAACTAAAGAGCAATGAAGCATGTGGAGAGAGTCTCTACAACGACGACTGTTAGTGCAAAAAATAGGCTATGCATGCGACACTTGGGAAAGTAAATGAAAAAAAACACTTCTACGAGCTAAAATGAATCAAAATTCCGATTAGCGTTCAATAAAATGGGTAAAATAACACTCTCACAAGCCAAGAAAAAAAAGTAGCAAAAGACTAGCAAAGCAAGACTTAGCTAGAAAAGCTGCGACGACTGTGCCGAAGGTTCCAAGATCTCCTCAGGAATTCTAGATCTCTAAGATAGAATGTGAAAATGAGCTCTGGTAACATCCATTAAATAGATTGGGTCAATTTAGGGTTTATGCCACGAAGGCCAAAAATCTAAGAAAAAACGACATATGGTGGTAATTTCCAAAAATAACCCAAGTGTAACTCCGATTACTAAAAATAGATCCCTATTTAGATCCCTATTTTTCAGGAATCATATTTTTCTTTTTTATTTTTTTTTCGAGGAAAAACTTTCATGCAATCTTGGAGAGATTGCGCAGTTCTAGGGAGAACTAGACAATTCACTAACACATGCATTAGGAAGTTGCTGGTGAAAACCTTTTGCGCAATTTCTCAGCTGAGTTGCTCAGACCGCCTCTCATGCTCTGCGCATTTTCCTAGCTGAAGGCAGGTTTCCAATTAGGTCTGCATAATTTTGGAACCAAAGGCTCACTACGGGCTTAGACTGTGCAATTCCTAGACTAAAAACTAATTTCCCTAAAGGATTGCGCAGTTGAGTAAGGTAGGCCTAGAACCGGGTTGAAACCAAGTCAAGAGATTAGCTTGTGGTTAGACATCAAAGAAAGTAAGAAAACACAAGCTATGAAGAAAAATATAAAACTCAATGAAAGCACAAGTACCTAGGTTAGTGCAAGATAAGCTTCTATGATTTTAGGAGGGAGACTCCAAAAAAAATCATAGGAAAAATTTTGGAGGGTAGTTGTAGCTGCTACAACATTGGTGACACACTGATAGAACTCCAACTCTTTTTATGGAACTTGTCTCGTGTAAAGCGAGTCTAACTCTTCTGGAAGTATTGTTTGATTCTTTGATCATCATGGTTTCTTCACTAGCCTGAGTTAAAGATATATCCCTATCATTCTCTTTATCGACATCACAAATACCAAGCTAAGTCAACTAAATTGTTTTGATAGGGGATGAGGGGTATATTGATGGACAAGTAATATAGATTTCTAGAGTTTTAGTTTCATCTCCGGTGTTGCTTTGTCACGAGTAAGCCTGGACAGTGCCCCGATAGAGTCACTTCAGGAACACATGCATTGCTCCACTGCTAGTGAGCCTGGAAAGTACCCTGACAGAGTTACTTTCTTCACCTCCCTACGTCGGAAGCCTTTTTATTCTTTCTCCTTTATTTTATTTTTTTCATTTTTTTATTTTCAAATAACTGTGCATGGGCACTTATTTATTTCATGAGCAGAAGAGGGATCTCGACTTATCGAGACCAGAAGAGGTTGTCCCTTTAAAGAAGTATGTTTATATATACCTATGACATACTTGTTAAGGTTTTCCCCCTCACCTTACTCTATTTGAATGAGTTGACAAGGGTTAAACGAATATAGAAAACTAATTAGAGTAGACGGTACTAGTTAAAAGTGAAAGAGTTGTGATTTCATCAACACTCGCTCCAAAAGGAACATATTTTCCATCAAAGTATCATCGATTGAAAGAAATGTGAGATATTCATAAGGAGAGGGAATAGAAAGATAACCATATGTTGATAGTTGTACAAGTCCTCTTATATTTCACTCTGCTTTGTCTGAATAAACCAAACACAGTTTCATGGGGAAACAAATACTACGAGTGCATAAACAAATAAACAAGCAAAGTAACGAAGTAAAATGAAAGAAAAATAAAGTAAGAAAAAGCAAAATAGGAAAGCAAACACCACTCCTACTCTTAAGCTAAATAGTACATGGGCCTACTCATGTGAAGTAATATTTCCAATGTAGTCACCGACGCATTGGTTGGCCCACATAAGTGATGGCACGATTGACAAGAAATATATTCAAGAAAACCAACAAACAAGAAATATAAAGCAATGAAACCAACACGTTCGAAATGTGAATATGTCCACAGAAAATAAAAGATTAAAAGAACATGAAAGGAACTTTGCCGACGTATCATGGTGTTGTATCACACTATGCGTAGATGACAAGCATGTACACACTTTCAACCTTAACAAAAGAGAAAACATGTAGAAAGAAGAGAAATTTTGTTTTGCAATAGTTCTTGCTATGTATGACTCCTCCAATGCATGAGCGATAGGATCAGGTGATTCTAATGGAGGATGTGAATTTTGTAAACTAGATTGATTTTCAATCTAAACGAGAGAGTGATGAGGAGGTAGAACTAACCTCAAGAATACGAGAACCTAACATAACCATATTCTCAGGATGAAGTGCCTCGACAACTTGAGGGGTTTCTACTTCATCAATGGGTAGATCATCAAAGACTAGTGGCTTAGAAATATCAACTATAGGTGAATTAGAATCATGATCTAATGAATGAGTAAAAATATCACAACAACAATGATTAGAAAATTCGAGATGTACATCAGCATATTCATGATATGAAGAATTATACATAGAGGTTGATGAGAAACAAAATATTTCACCCTCTGAATTTCCAAAAATTAAGTATGAGAGGTGAATTGGAATCGAAAAGAAAGATTTGTCCTCTCCACAATCAAATGATGGACTAAAATCATGTGTGTTCTATGTATGATCGAAAGTAGAGACATCAAGGGATGAATTTTCAAAATAAAAATCAGAAATGGAAGAATCATATAAGATGTCAAGATAGAGCGAATGAGGTGTACACAGAAGGAGGTCATCCTTCACTGCAAATTCTTCTTCAGATTCCCACACATACTCATAAAAAATGATAGCACAAGCTGGCTGCTCAACACCAACTTCATAGACAACATTATCCTTGTCAATATCAAATGTGGAATCTGGAATGGATGAACACAACAGACCAAAATATGGAGGATCAAAGGAACCAGAGAACAGGGGTTGAGAAAACGAGACCACGTGGCAACCATCAAGGTTGGAGTCCAAATATTCATAGAAATACAGAGCAGGTGGGGTGGGAGGAGGTGACAATTCAACAGATTGGATCACAACTTCTCCCACCTCTTCCTGTGGAGCTAGATATAATTCATGAGAAGAGGGCGGAGAGTCACTCGTGACAGCAACCTTGTCCATCTTAGATTTTGAAGCTCTAACACTAAGGTATGCTAGGAGGGGTTCGAAAGATTCTAAATTGTGTGGATTTTTAGATATGTGAATAAGATACTTAAACCTTTCTATGAGAAAATCCCAATCAACTTCATCTTCTAGGAATTGAAAAGCGAGATTATGGAAGCATTTCCAAAATTGCACAACAGATTCATTAGGTGCTTTGCGTAATTCTAAGATTTTGTGATTAAGTGATTTATGGTCACAACGAAATAAAGCACAACCTAAATCTCTGATCATGTGATTGAAAGAGTGAATAGAGGTTGTGATCAATGTGAGACACCATTTCTTAATGCGCCTTTCAAATGTGTAAGCAAACAACCCACAGGGAATATCGTTCGAGGGGACTTCATTCCTACAATAGAAGCCTTAAAAGGAAACTCCATGTTTGAACATGGATATTATTCCTTCATCAGCATATTTAATTAGTGACAAGTCATATATGACATCCTTCGACACTTCGAAATCATGAGCATGAGAAAAACATGTCGGAGTTGAGATTGTGATGTAAGTCATGAATGGTGTGTAAAGATTCAAAATAGACTTTAAGGGCTTAGCTTGTCATCTGACCACCCTTCTAGCACTGTAAATGTTGATGGTGTTGGACCCACCAAAATTCAAGGGGATCTCCCTAGTAAGAAGTCCCAACTAGACCTCAGACCGTTTGGAGTAGGAGTCTTAGCAGTGGGTGGTAATGTAGTCCCTTAACCGCGGTAGCGTGCATAGGTAAGTATGATGACTTTGGTCGGAAGCAACTGTGTGGCCTTGCAATAAGTCAAGTGAGATGCATGGGGGTTCTAACACACAGATGTGAAAAGGAAGTGTGTCACTACCCAACAACACACCTTCAACAAGATTCATAAAAATTCATACAAAATAGTTCATAAGAAAATGTGTAAGTTAAACAACATACATTGCTAAAGTGATCAGAATAGTCTAACTACAATAACAACAAATGCATGAAAATGTGTTGGCTCAGTTATATTATTATTAAGTGAAAGTTCCATCCATACATATTCCATTAACAACCACCAGACCCAATAGTGGAACATTACAGTCAACACTGCCTGCTCCTCCAAAGAAGTGTACTCACTCTATGTGATAGAGAAGCCAAGGCTTGTCACAATACTCCCAAGCCTTCTCTAAGCCTAAGCCTAGCCAAAATATTGGCTCTCAAAAGCTTGTTCTATGATTTATGAGGTTCTATTTATAACAAAGGGTGGGGTGACCCTTCACATTCCCCTTTGACTCTTTGATTACCCTCATGACTCTTCAAATCCTTTACAAATAACTCTTTACATTACATAGTGACTGTTCACATTCCACTAATGACACTTAGAATTTCATTTACAATATATTTACAAATAATATACATTTTCCACATATACCCATGTGGGACAAAATAGGCTAGAGTCTGCCTAACAAGATGAACACTATGACTCAAAAGCTTGGGGCGACAACATCCTATTGATGATATTCTGTGACGAACCGATACCAAGTTTGGTACTATGATATGGTGTCCCCATACTATTTGGTGATGTATTTTTGGAAACAGACTCTTGCTCCATGGCTTCTGGGTATATGGTCCTGGAACCTTTTTCCAACTCATCTTGATTCATGCACAACATTGTCCTGAGTACGGAGGGACCACCAATGTACCTCTGCATGTTTTCTGCGCTCAACTGCAATTCATGATTGGTGGCCTCTTGCATTAGTTGCCCCATGTACTTGTCGACCTCTAACAAGACTTCATTCTTCTCAATGGCTTGGGTGAGGGAACTGATTGAAGGGATATTGTGTGTCCTCACCATAACATACAAACTCTTGAACATCCGTGCATAGGAAGCTTCTATGCTACTGATGAATGAAAGGAGTTGCTCATAGTTCTAGATCAACATCCAAATTTGTGCTTTATCTAGATCTGCCTGCGGCTTCATCACCTTATGCAAGTAAAGCGGGGCTCCCTTATATCTCATTGTCCATTCTTGTACATGTGCAATAGCAACATGTATCTCCTTGAGAGTTTAGAAAATATTTATGCACTACTTCTGAATCCATATAGATGGACAACTGCCTTGTGCATGGTTAAAAATCTGTAATAAATTTTCCGCATGGTGGTCTGAAGAGTTGATACTTGATCAAGTATCACTTTCCTCATCTCTATCATAGCATATCATGAGGATTGTTTTGCCCTCTGCCTAGCCAATTTCAAGTCTTTTTCCATCTGATTATTCTCTACTAATAAGAACTTTAGATTTGAGCTCGTAGGCTTCTACATAAGCTTTAATGGCATCGGCCATGGCAGCTGTATGCTTTCTAACATCTGAAACTATCACCCTTTCCTTCATAAATGGAGGTGATGTGTGATCATCCGGGAAATGTTTTCTTCATGCCTATACAATCTTTTGCTGCAACTCATCAAAGGATATATTGTACACGTCCATCACCAGATCATCATTAAGGAGAACAACCTCTCCTTACTCGCTTGGGACTAGTCCTAATACTCGAGGTGGTGGAGAATACGGGGCGACCTCAAATGCACTTTGCATGAGGTCGGTATCTTGGTCTTGTGGCTCTTGTGCCAAATCCATGTACATCTCTTCAACGATTTTCTCAATCTAGTGAGCAAGTTCCCAATCCTGGAACTGCTCACCCTCTTCTTCATCGATTGGTTTTCTGACTCTTCAACTTGTATTGTTGCAATTTTCTTTGTTGTTGCACCTTTCTCTTCTTCGTTGTTCCTATATCTTCTTCTCTTCCCTTTCTCTCCTTCTTAGCTCTTGTTCTTCTTTTATCTTCTTCTTTGGTTCCTACAACTTCATTTTTGCTACCTCTAACCTTTTCTTTTCTCTCTTCCTTCACTTTTCTCTCTTTATGCGCTATTGCCTCTTTGCCTCCACTACCAAAGATTCTTTCTCAATGAGGGGATCTTCTTTGAACTTGTAGCTTTTCTCAACCTCTTGGTTCTTGACAATCTTCCTCTTGCCTTTGTCCTACGCTGGTTTGTTGCTTATTTCTACTATCGTTGTTTCTTCCTGCGGTGATGTTACATGCGGAGAAACTTTCCATTCTATAGCCATACTGACCAATTCATTGAGCTTGTAGGAGTTGTAACAATACCTCCAAGGATATTCCTTTGCCCAATGAAGTGTCCCATTGATCCATGGATAATACACCTTCGCATAGTGGTTCTTGAAGATATAGTGGGGATCATATGGATTGTAGTCCTTGGTTCTGAACTCAAACTTTTCTAAGTCCTTGGCCTAAGCATCCACATCCTTCAAACTCTTGATCTCGTACAATCCAATCCACAATGGAAGAGTAGGCCATGGTGCCTTCTTCCTCCTGTGCAACCCTGTTGATAGCCCTGTGGAGATGTGATATGCAACCTCTTGCATGACCAACTTATCCGTGGGAAACCTTGGTAGCATGCACAGAGGCTTGTATCCACCAAAAATCCTGGTTAAAGTGCCACCAGGTGAGGCATACTAATCTGCAATGTTAAGTATTTCCTTCATCACTTCTCAGGACATGCAAGGTGGATCATATTCAAATATCAATTCGTAAACCAGTATGATGAAGTGGTCAAGTAGCCTCGCCATGACTCCTCGGTAGCTTCACTCAGAAATCAACTTGCAATAAATATTCATGGTAGTCTCTAATGGTATCCATGTCCAACCCATGCCAAGAAACTGATGCTGGGCACAATTTGCATCAAGTAGGTACGCAGACATATAGAATCTCGCTTGCTCATCCTTGGGCAGATTCTAAGCATTAGTCACATGCACTTTCAACTAAAGTTCCAATAGATCTGAAGATTTGAATGACCTTGCATCATTCACCAATTGGTCTAACACAACCACCCAATTCTATAGAAAGGTTTCCTTACTCTCTTGATCAACAATTGACATGAAAATATGATCAAGAGTTGGTAGGCCTTTTTGAGTGACTTATTCTTGTAACATGAATGGGAGTCAATCTGAACTTTGATGACTCTTTCACCCAACACTTTATGATGTATCTAGTGTTCACATTATTGTGGGTGGCATAAAAAAGAGCATCCATGTGGTCCATGGTTGTGGTAAGTGATACATCTGATGATAATTTTCCATCGTGAAGGTAGCAAGATGTGTTCCACTAGCACTGCTCAATGTCATAGTCTTGGGATCTGTATGTGTGACAATCAAGTGAATGATGTCTACACATGGGAAGGCAGGGTACTTGTATGCAACCTTATGTAAGCCTAATAGGTGGATGTTAACATAGACATCCCAATCTTCTAGATCTTCCTTGAAGTTCCCTACAAAGATAACCTTGATTTCCTGCCATGTTATCTTCATGCCCTTCTCAGTGAAGAGTTGAGTGTATGCATAAACTGGTAAACTTACTGACACTTGCTCAACTACATCCCCAGTGATACTTTCAACATTATCCTTCGATGCAGCTCTCATAGAAGCCATGTTGCCTATAATTGTGGAGAGTTTCTCAACAACTAATGTACTTGGAGATAGAGAGGACACTCATGGTATGCAAATATTAGCATGAAACAAGTGAACTTCAAGAACAGACCAAACAAAAAACTGGGAAACTGTTGGGAAGAATTTCGCAATACTAGTTCTCAGAGGTGGCTAACTACCAGCTGGTTCTGTGCATTCCACAATCTTAGCTTCCAGTGAGGAGGTGTTGCTGACTGGAACTGCACAATGCATAGTTCAATGAGGTTTAGGTCAGCTAGGACTACGCATTGCACAATCCTAGTGACCAAGACTCAGGACTAGCTCCTGGAACTGCGCAGTGCATAGTTGGAGCCAGGCCTTGGCAACCTTTGCGCAATTCCTAGAGCCAAGGCAAAGCCTTGATGGTGAGAAATGCATAGTGCATGTATGGGAAGAGCTAGATCTGGGAAAGGGAACCTTAGATCTGCCCAAGGGAAACATGAAAACGATTATATCTAAAAGTAAAAGTGAAGGTGGGTGCATATCTAAGTGAATGATGATGTGTGCAAACAAAGAAGGTGCAGGAATCAATCAAACTGAAGAACAATGAAGCATGTGGAGAGATTCTCCACAACAACAACTGTTAGTGCAAAAACTGGATTATGCATGCGACACATGGGAAAGGCAATGAAAAAATTAAAAAACACTTATACAAGCTAAAACAAATCAAAACTCCAGTAATCGTTCAATAAAATGGGTAAAATAATACTCTTACAAGCCAAGCAAACAAAAGCGACAAAAAAAGTAGCAATAGACTAGCAAAGCAAGACTTACTTGTAAAAAGTTGCGATGACTGTGCCGAAGGTTCCTAGATCTCCTCGGGAATGTAATAGCTCCAAGACCAAATTTGGAAATGAGCTCTGACAGTGTGCATTAAATAGATTGGGTCAATTTAGGGTTTATGATGTGAAGGCCAAAAATCTAGGTAAAATCAACATATGGCAGTAGCTTCCAATAATAACTCAAGTGTAACTCTGATTGCTAAAAATAGATCCCTAATTTTTAGGGATGATTTTTCTCTTTTTTTTTTTCCTTTTTAAGGAAAAAATTCCATGCATGCTTGGGGATAATGTGTAGTTCCAGGGAGAACTAGGCAACTGACTAGCAGATGCATCGAGTAATTGATGGGGAAAAGCTTCTGTGCAATTTATAGGTTGAGTGGCCCAGGTTTCCTCTCATGATGTACGCAATTTCCCAGCTGAAGGCAGGATTCCAGCTGGGTCTGCAGAATTTTGGAGCCAAAGGCCCACTGCAAGCTTGGACTGCGCAATTCATGGACTGAAGGCTGGTTTCCCTCAAGGATTGTGCAGTGCAGTAAGGCATGCTTAGAACTGGGTTGAAACCAAGTCAAGAGATTATATTGTGGTTATAAAAGAAATCAATTAAGAAAACACAAGCTATAAAGAAAAAGATAAAACTCAATGAAAACACAAGTACCTGGGTCAGTGCGAGATAAGCTTCTGTGATTTTAAGAGGAAGGCTCCAAAACAAAGCATAGGAAATTTTTTGGAGGGTGGTTGTAGCCACTACAAAAGGACCATTAAAGGTAGCCTTTTGTTGTAGAAATAGGACACTTCAAGGCTTTTCATCCAAGGCGAAGGTTGGAGATTATGGGAAGAGGGTTGTAACATCAAGGAATTGAGGTTGTAAGTTTGTTCTACTTTTTATTCAATAAAAAACAATTGTTCTTTCCTAATCATATCTATTGTCATATCATCTATGATATTCCTTGATCACTCACATAGGTTATGATTGGTTATTGATTCAATTTATGATATATGTTGAGTTAAGTATTTCATTTTCTTTCATTCTATACATTAGATGCTTTGATCCTTTGGGTGTTTCTATATATACATATCTCCTTTGAAACATCATGGAGAAGTTGTGGAAAGCACTGGAATAGTGTCTAAAGATTCAAGGAGAAGGAAATTGTAGAAGGCACTGAAAGGACTTTGACAGGCACTTCGTTAAACTGATAAGTTATCCCTTGCATATTACATGTTTCAATTAATCATAAGCTAAGGAAAGGTGGAAATTCTTTTCTTGTTTGTTACTAGATTTCGTTTGATATTTAGGGAGATCCATATTGTCAACAAGAGGTATTAGTCTGCTTAACAAGGTGTTGATAAGCATTTGACACATAAGATACTTATTCTAGGGTACTTGAGTCGAGAAGCTACAAAGTTCATACAAATGCAAGCTATTTTGCATAAATGTTACCCTTTGGAAAATGTTTGGGTCTGAGAAGTAGGTGGAGATTATAATTGTGGAAAGTATAGTGTGTCAAATGATTTTGTGATTAGTTTCTGGTGAGACTTATTGCATTTTTCTTGTTCTACCTTGGAAATATTCACATCTATATATTTCAGAGAATTCTAGTCTAAGTTTTATTTAGTAAGCTAATTGTTTAGGATATAAGTTACTCAATGGCACATTTAAATTTAATAGAGAAAAATAATGCTTAAAACTTCAATCTCAATCATCTGTTGTCTTTCTCATGTATCATGTCATCCCTAGGTAATTTTCTTTTAATTCAATTTGTCTACTTGATGCACTACCTTTTTGTTTCTTTTTCTCTTCATTAGGAAAATGACAAAAATCATATGGGAAATTGCTGCAGATTAATGAGTTCTTTCTTTTCTTTGTGTAGGTATTTAAATTAGCTTGGAATTTCATCTATATATGATACTAAAGTTTATTATATAAAAATATTTATTGCTACTAACTATGGCCTTAATAACACAATCAATTTTTCACCTAATCCTTATTATTATAGGTGAGTAGTCCATGATCTACTAGACCTCTTCAGATTGTGGGGTTGTTTGAGTTAATGTCAAGAAACTCCAAATAATTCATTTTGTAATTTGAAAGAAATTTATTTGTTATTGAGTGAGTAAAATATTATTGTTTATATAGAAACAAAGAGAAGTATTCATGCTTGTCTTTCTGATTTATGATTAAGTGCACTGCTTTGGCATCGATTGATGGGGAGAGGTGTGATTTCCATCAATATTATTGGGCCACCCTACCTACACACATATTCTCATTTTACAAATAATAATTTAGGTATCATGCAATACTCATTTCATTCTTTCTTTATTCCAATTAAGATATCAAAATATAACATTTTATTATTGCTTATACTTGCACTTTTGAAAGTTGAATGAAATTTTGAAATTTCAATGAAGCATGAATAACATTGTATTGAGAACAACAGGTAGTCATTAAAATGTAATGTTAGCATAATTATCAAACATCTATTCAATTCCCTTTGATCTAAGAAAGGAATAAAATGCAACACTAATAACAACAACATACATTTACATTTGCATTTATTACATCCTTTAATTGTCTGCATTCTTGATTGCATTTCTAAGAACTAATATAATTTGTGAATTTTAGATTAATTTTTTGTGTGATCAATATCTCACTTTTGTTTATTTCTTTCTGCAGACTGGAATAAATTTACTCTTTATCAATCTCAGCAATGACAGAAAAGTTGATATTCTTGTTTCTTCTTATCCAATTTCTTCCATGTACAAGAGAATACCAAATGTGAAAGAGTCTTTTATACATAAGATTAAGAAATTTGTAACTTGGGCTGGAATCAAAGCATCAAAGGTGAAATATTATAAAATGGAATACCACTTAACACCAAAATATGGTGACCTCCATAGTCAAACGATTCTTTTAAATGGTTCAGTTTTGGAGTAACTGAAGATGGGGATATTCCTCCATTAGATCCTATCATCGTTGATTATGGGCTACCTATTACCATAGATCCTTTATCTATTTATTTTGTTTCCTTGCTTGGTCCGGAGATCTCTTCTTGTATACAATATAAATGATATATATATTTATTTGAAAATTGATATAACCTTCTAAATTGCGATATTTATTGAGGTGTATACTATCAAGCTAGCGACAAATCAAGAAAATGTGTTGTTCGTGCATTTTTCCACATTATTTGTCTCAGGGTGCAGATTGTATAAATTTTTCAAAATTCGAACAATAGTTTAAGTTTGAATTTTGGCTATTACATGATTCCCATTTTGATGTGATTATTTTTATATTAGGTTGGGGAACAAATCCTTTAAACTCCTTCGGGAACTAGCTTGCAGATTTTGTAATTTTTTATTTCATTATTAGTGGCCACTTTAAGGAGCTACCAATATATAAGATACCCTCCCGAGTCCCATGTAATAAAAAAAAATCAAGTAACCTCTCACTTTTTTATTGATACCAAGAGAACTTAACATCCTCCTCATCTCTCTATCTCTCGATCAATGCCTGGGTGTCAAAATTTCTAATCATTGTACTATTACATCTATGACACCTATTTATCTCTTTTCATTAGAGCTATCGATTAGTTTATCTAAACACACATATATACTGCACCTCTTTTCCATTTTATTTCTCTTACTTTTAGCATTATCTTGGAGTTCCTTTTTCACTCCCACATTGTATTCACAATACATGTATCTTTTATTCCCATTGACCTACATTTGTGGTCATTAATAAAACTATCTTATCTTATCTTATTGAGTTGTTGCTATGAAAGAATTGGTTCAAGAACATATCATTGAGCAAATCAAGATTGTAAAAATCCATACCACAATAGATGTTAATCCCTAAAACATTATTTCTCAAATAAATTCCTATTGAGTAGTGAAAATGAAAGGTGACTATCAAACTATAGTTGGGGTATTGCATAGTTAAATCGAAAATATTGGTCTGAAAGTACATCCAATATTTTTTC